>JAFBJR010000172.1:6953950-7592617 GCA_016785285.1 Brachirus orientalis
TCTGACAGAACCAGACTCAAAGATGTGCGGTCATCTGCCTCGACCGGTTGGGGTGAGAGGAAAATGGGGGACAGAGGAGAGGTGGGGGACAGACAGGGGGGAGAGAAAGAAAAAGAGGGAGGTGAGGGAGAGACAGAAGAGAGAGACCAGGAGCAAATATACAGCAGTTTTGTTATATTTATTTGTTATATTATTACCTTTGCAATCACATGTACCACCATAAAAAGTATTAAAACTGCACCATCCTTGTCTTGGTTGTGTGCCGCTGCAGATTTGAGGTGCTCATGGCTTAGATCATGCATAAAAGCAGAACGTATTGCCGTGTTGCTGTCAGTCGCATCCATGTAAAACGACATCAGTGACATTTTCTCATATCATCCAAAGTACCTCTTCATACAAAAGTTTAAAAGGGATTTTCTGTCACAGTTCACAGGACTGTACTCCAAAGTCATTTTAGAAGGTTAGTAAGATAAGATGAGCACAAAGTCAGACTTTTCACTGTCATGAACAAGGCTCTCTTTAAACCCACGTTACCATGGTAATTTAGACAGTTTGGGATTATATTGCTCCAAAAACAGTGCTATTTTACTGTTTCTCTTCTAGGGCAGTATTCTCTATGAGAGATTTACATTCTCTAATCAAGCAAAAGGAGTCTGTTGTGCTTGTTGTGCATTTCTATTCATTTCGTAACACAACATCAGCACAAGTGTTAAAACAGCAACTTGCGCTCGTCCCCATCTTTGAGATTAACACAACTGCATTAAATCCAACTGTACAACCAATAGTCTTATCCATAAAGTAATTATGTTGAGATATGGCCTGAAATGATTTTTCGACTTCACTTTGATGAAAACAGCAGGAGATGACAGGGATCAGTGTTGAACGCTGGAAGTATTTAATTATACTTCAATTCAGTGAGTTCTCTTGCAGAGGAGAGCAGGGACACAGGTGTAATCAACAGACGTATTTCTCTGCGTGTTATTACTTTATTATATTGTACTGTGTTTCTTTTAGTGTTTCTTTCTATTACAGCTGCAGTTTAAAAGCAGCTACAGCTTATTCATCATTGACTAATTCCACGCTGGATGTACGTGTAGTGCGTGAAGGCTGCAGTGCTGATCTCCGTTTTTTTGCTGGGTAGAAAGCAAGAGTGCTTCTCTGAAGAGGGAATGGTTTCACTTTGTGAAGAAACAAAAGTGTAAATGTATTTTGTGCCTGCCTCTACTGGACATGGGCCTTTTATGAGAATCATATACATGGACTATAAATAGATATACTCCATATATATTCAATATATGTCATTACTGTAAGCTATTTTGACATTAATGCATTACAATGCACAGTTCAAATATAAAAAGCTACAAGCAAGTCCACCTGTCCACTGAGAGAAACCATGCTACTCCATAAGAGCCAACGTTTATAGCTCTAAGTATAGCTGATAGTATTTCCACCCAGCCACACTTGTGCAAAACTAATTAATAATTTCTTAGCCGATGTCCTCTATGAGAAACATCAGAGGGCTGAATCACGTCCCTAGATGTCTCTTGCACACATATTTCTGCCAGCACAGTTAAGCAAGGCTTTCCCAAAGACCTCTAGGCATGTGTTTGATGAAATGCTCTTAATAAAGGAATCATGAAGTAAAAGAAATGCAACGGAATTCAGAGGAAATAACTATGTAAGTGAATTGAGAATGAGAAGTAATGAGGGAATGATGTTGTTGTTGTTGCTTGTGCTCAACATAGTAGGTTTAGGGTAACGTTACTTGATTTTTACAAGTCTTGTCTCATAACAGCTGTTAGCCACAAGGACAACTCCTCTGTTTTCTTTCACTATGAGATTTGTTGGCGGTTGCTGCTCACAATTGTCAGTGTGCGTCATCATGCAACACAAATGTATACACCCACAACCAATACAAATATTTACATAAATACCTACTCTACACAAACCTATGAAGCCATAGTTTCCACATTTACAGGGGAGTAAGTTTGAATCTCATACAAAGACAACTAAATGTTTTTTTTTTATTTGTTTGTTTGTTTTTTTACATGTACAAAACACATATAGACATCTATGCATTATCTACTTTTTTCTACCAGTCCTTTATAGGGCAAACACACAGAGACGTACAACCACTCTCTCTCACACCTTTGGTCAATTTAATGTGTGTGCAATTAACTTGTTTTTGGATTGTGCGAGGAAGTCGGAGTACCAGGAGAGAGATAGGCCCTTGGTCGCATTGAGAATTAGTGAACTTTTGCTGCGAGACAACATTCCCACCATGTGGACCTCACATACGCACATATACACAGAAATCCCTGCACACATCCAGTATGTTTATCAATATTTTCACAAGACAGACTGGCCATTCGGTCAGTTCTCTATGTATTACATATTTAATGTAAAATAAATGTGTAACAATTAACTAAAATAGCAGACACTTTGGTCAATAGAGGGCATCTAAAATACATCACCGCTTCTGCAAGTTGATAAAGCAACTTGTTGGCAAATAGTTTTTGAACTTAAAAGCATCCAGTAGATAATAAGCCGGATTATTCATTGGGTGATCATGATTGCAGCTTAGTAGTAATTGGTAGAGGGGATGAGCTGATACAATATTCACTATTGGTATCAGTCTGATACTGGTCAAAATCACTGGATTGGATATTGCTAAAAGAAATAAAAATCCACATACAAGTGCCCACGGTGATGAAAAAGAATGAAGGAACAAAGAACCTGAACGAGGAAATGTGATATTTATGTAAAACTGAGCAAGCAAATGCTATAATAGTGCTTTATTTTCAGTGTGTAATATGTACCAACTGAACTGGGCTATATCAATGAGCAAATAACACACAACAGGCTGTAATTAGTTTCTAATCTTCACTCTCAAAATCTGCATTAAAACGGCTCTTGTGCATATATTGTATATATAACAATGTTGTCAATCAAAAAGTGGTACCTCCTTTCAGACAGTTCGTCCAATCATCATGCATCATTCCAGCAAATGTGCCCACCCACTGCCTCATTGAATTCCCAGAGAAGCTGAGCTTCCCTGGAAGTGACAATTATGTCTCATTTGCTATTCAAGCTATTCTGTGCTGTCTCATAGAGATCAATTAAAGCTGAAAGCATGAAAAAAAACCATGCCAGACCAACTGAGATAAATAGTTGATTCTAAACGGACTTGTCATGTAGTTGATCACGCGTACTAGCGCACTCTCAGTAATGAAATGTAAATACAACAACACATATTTGACCATTTATTTAATGACATTTTAGAGGAAGCAGAGGTTCCTGTGCAATCACGTGCGCTCAGAACCAAAACAAAGCCATTTTGTCAGGAAGCGGCGCTGTTTACATCCATAGACACATATAAGTAGTAGAATATAATGTATATCGGGCAATATGTCAGTCAACTTGTTTCCTCGTCTGCTGTTTTCATAAAAAAAGAAGATGGTGGATAGCTGTTGTGCATCAAGATGCTGAAACAAACATTTCACTGGATCACCAAAGACACCAAGGACAGTAGAGGTGGATCACAGCTATAAAACACACCCAAAGTGAGTGTAAAAGACAGAGCGATGGGTTGGTGGAGTGATCACTTCATATCAGGTACTGAATCATGACACTGAAGTTGGCATTCAGATTCACAGCTTCCTGGGCGGCAGTTAAAAGGAAACTTAGGGGAAACATGACTTACAGTTAAATAAGTGTGCGTTACTGGAGGGAAAGCACGCGCGTTGGATTAAAATGTAGAGCCTTACTGTATTTTGAGACTCACTATGATATTTATAAAACCTTTATTCTATTTAAAGTTAGGGGGACAATCATTGAGCATCATTACAAATGCCAACAGTAATTAACTTAAATATTTTGTTCATTTACTTGCCTCTGAGGTATAATGAGGACAAGTTTATCAAAAAGTTGTCATCAGACTGCAGCTCTCTAATAATAGCATCCAGGGTATTGTAAGGATCATATATATTCAGTCTGTCAGGTTGTGCGATATATTGCTCATTCTTCTTTCATAGTGAATTCTCAAAGCTTGAAAGCAGCACTGGTGCCAATCATTTTTTGCAGAAACATTTCCTGCCAACATGGTGGTGTGAGCAAACTGGGTCTCATGATGTCCGGAGCCCTTTAGAGAGTTGATTGATTATTTCCTCTTCACATTGTTTGGCAACACACACTTGACGCCACAGTAAACAATCAAGTCTGTGAACAGCTTGTGAGTGATCATGCATGAGCTGAATTAATGAGGACATTAAACTCAATTCCTTTGCTGTAAAACTGAAAGAGTGAAGCTTAAAGCAGATCACTTTACCAAACAATGGTCCCCATATGAGACCACTGAAGATCCGTCAGTAGAGATTATGCCCATCTCTGTGGCAAAGGCAAACCTGTGGACACATTCTGCTATAGTCTGCCTATTTTGTGTAAGTCAAACTATTATTTGCTTTTTTTGTATCTAAAATCTGACACCACAAAGAATAAGATTAAAAGTCACAGAACCCAGTTCCTGCCTAGAACACACATCATCAAGTGGCTGCTCCTGAGCTATAGCTCTGGCCTGCAAATATATATATTCTTTTAAATACCCAAGCTTATTGCAATAGCTTACGGTGATTAAATTAAGTTACAGTGCTGAATTTGGGAACAGACTGTAGAATTATCATAAGTGAGTAAGCTGTTCCAGAAGAAGCTACCATAGGTGAGAAAATGGTTGAGCAAACTGCGTGTCACTGCCCTCAAATAATGGAAAGTGCAGATGATGATTAAAAACAAAGCTGATGCCAATTGAACCCACATGAAATATGACAAAAGCTTGGTAACTTAATTCACACCAGCGTATGAGCAAACCCTTCTGAACACAGATACATGAAGTTAATGACAGAATGTGTTGTTTCTCCAACATTAACTAGTCATCTAACTTATTGATTTTTCTTGAGCCCTGCACACCCACATGGCTGTTTTCAGTCAAACTGGCTGATCAGACCTCTGCTGAAGTCATAGTGAGGTGGAGATGTGATGAAAAAGTTTGAGTTGGCAGACGTGCATAATTACACGTGCAGTACGTGTGAATTGTGTCAAGATGTGCTGATATAAGTCCAGCAAGAGAGTTGGAAAGACAGTCAATTATACTTAACCCACACAATCATGAGAAAAGGACCGATCATGTGAAGACACCTGTGTTGGCAGTCTGTTAATTTTATCAAGGTCACAGGGTTGAGAAAATATTCTGTTGGCTATTTGACACACATCATATAATCGGCTGACTATAGAAAGAAGGATATGGTTCCTATATAAATTTTGTGTGTTCCCCCTGAGTTTATGAGTACCGTTTTCTTGTGTTGCTAACAAAGAGAAAGACTTATGCAAACTATTTAGTTATGTTACTGTATTGACATGTATGTGTCTCCAGGCTGGGACTCTGATCAAATGTAAAATGTGAAGTCTGAGGTAAGTTGGACAGTTTGTATTCATGTCATACTGATCAGCTGTTGTGGCTCTGCAACAAATGTCATGGTGGTTGAACTTGTTGAGCTGTAGTGCATCACTTTTAAATAAAAACAAATTATTTTTACATTCAAACCATGAATGCGGTGGTAGAACGAGTAATCTTTCAAATAGAAAGGTTGTGCGTTTGATTCCCAGCCCCTCTACTCTACATGCTGATGTGTCCTTGGACACTTAAACCCACAGCCATGCTGTGAATGGGTATGATTTGAGATGAATAACGGAAATTGTGCTGCACATAGATGCACTGTATGAAAGTGTGAGTGAATGAGTGTGGATGTGTGAATGGCAACATTTGTGTCAAGCAGCCTCAAGTGGTCATTAAAACTAGAAAAGCACTATATACTTTAAAAACAGACAATTCGCCACACAGCGCCACACACTGTGTTTCTCAGTATTGCAGGGTTTTTGTTTTGTCTCTGATGACATTCTTGCACTGCACTCGGTGCAGAAATACTGTATGTACACAAAATATATGCTCCCCTAAACAAATGCCTGTATGTACCCAACCCAGCTGCTGCTGTTCACTGCACCACACAGCTCCAAGTTTTCTATATTCCTCTGGACAAGTAATGCATCAATAAGAAGACAGATATACAACACAAACCGAAATACCATAGAAATAAAAAGCTTATGTCTGGGAAAAAGGCATTTTGTGTGTGAATAAAAAAATAGAATAAGTCTTTTATATGAACTTTAGGCAAGGTCCATGCTTTATGGAGGCCCCCATCTTACGCTACCATGTTTCTACAGCAACCCAAACAGACATATTTTGTGTTCTGAGGCAGAAGCTTTATAGGTAAACCAACAAAAAAGCCTCTGCCCACATAAACCTAATTTATAAAGTAAAAAAGAAAAAAAGTGGAAATTGCAGAGAGACTGGAGAGAGTTGTGAAAGTGTTTTTATTCTTTGGCATGTGAAGGCCACTGACTGGCTTTGGAAAGAGAGGGGTGAGCAGAGGAGTCCCTTCTTTTTTTTTTCCCACCAATTCGTACGCACTGGCCCTTTAAATGCAGGTTTATCACTTGGGCAACATCACTTTACTGAATTAAATTAGTCAAGGAATTTGACAACTGTAAAGGTTTTGAAAACTTTTAATAACTTTGTGTTTAATGTCCATAAATTGTCATAATGTCAATAAATTCCACATACTGTAACTTAATGGGGAAGTCACATCTTGCAGTGTAGAAGCTGCTGGGTTCTTAGCGTCAAACCGAAGAGCTCTCCAGAGGAACATCAACTCAAAAAACTCCCCTCAAAGACATTTTTAGGTTCTGCTGCCTCTGTAGAGTTCATACCATCACCAAAGACTCTGCCTACTCTGGACCACCATATTCAGGTCTATTCATCTGTCCCTGGACCATAAGGTTAGCAAATAAAACAATAACCAGAACACAATACTGACTCTCACTGCTGCAGTGCTGTTAATTATACTAATATTCATCATTTATTCAACGTTTTAAATCCCTCAGAACTACCACAGTGTTCAGTTGTAGCTGTTTCTGTACCTGTTATAGCAGCAATCCTTATCTTGTATTTTGACAAATGAGAATAAATCTTTTCACTCTATTGTATATAGCTCCTTCAGCTTAATGCTGGTACATGTATATGAAGTTTGAGAGCAGCATTTTGCTTATGCACATATAGTAAATGCACCTGTGGGCCCTTTGAAGGACAACTCCTTGTTGGTTACCTCTTTTTGAAAAATCAACCTTCAGAAATGTTTTAATGCACAATGTTTTCATGAATTTAATTCACTTAAAAACATCAGTTTCAATTTGGGAATATCAAAATCTAATTCTGATAACATCACTAGAAAAGAGGATGGCAATAAGTGTGAAAAGTAAATCTGAGACCAAGAGGTCTTCTATGACGCACGTTTTTCCATGTCTGATGTTCAGACACTGTATTTCCCATCTGTCTCTCTCTCTCTCTCTCTCTCTCTCGCTCTCTCTCTCTTACACAAACAGATGTCACATGAGTCGTTTTAATTTACAAATGTGGGAACACTGGCTGAATTGACAACAAAGTAGAAAAGATCATTCTGGCTTCTTTAAAATGAAAGAGAGCCACCTTTGAGTTCTCTCTCATAAGAAGTGCAAGAAATCTGGCCTCCTCACCATCACCTCTGGGGGTGGTTATGGGCTGAACAGTGAAAAATGAAGAAAAGAAAATCCAAGAACATTGCAGTTTCACCATGAAATGTAAGGCTATACTGCCTATAACAGCCTTTTCTGAAGTTCAGTTTTGTATTCAAAAATACAGTAATGCATCAAAGAACCATGGCTTTTGCTGAAGCACTTTTCAGCTGATGGACAACTTCATGCACTTATTGACAACATTATTGAATGTGAAACCATAGCCAAGTTGTATTTAGGAGTAGTGATTCTGTTTGTTGCCATTCACAGTCTCACCATTAGATGTCAGTAATTCTAACACACCAGACCTTTAAAGTGACACACTGTAGGATTTCAACCTTTAAATTATGTCTCCAAGATTAATTGGATGGTACATCAACTTAGAACAGGGTGAATGTCACTTCTGTCAAAGCCTAAGCAGGTCTGCATCACCTGCATCTTCTGGTTTCAGGTCCATGCCACAAAAAAGAGCAACATTCTACTTTACATGTGTCCATTATTTTTCATCTAATATGCTGCAAAATAAAACAATGTGATTATATTTGAATAAAATGCTATAACATAGTCTCGTGTACCTGGTCTGAAGACATAGTAGTTTGTACATTAGAAGTCCTGCTTCATTTACAACAATTCTTTTAAACAATGCCGTTTACCAACTCAAGGGGGAACTGGAGAGCAAATCCTACATGGTGTTACTTTAAAGCTTTTATAGCCCATAACAGCTGAAGATTGTCTCCTCACCTATGTTATGTCTTTGGTTCAGGAAGAGGAACAGGAATAGCTTGAGTGTTATGAATGAAAATACCACACTGTCTAAACTGTGTATCATACCCAAACAGTGTCACTAGATGCGCTGGCAGTCAAACCTGTTGAATGGGCTTATAATTAACATCACATTTACTGTATCATTAGAAAACAAAGACTTGAGGCCACATATTTAACACAGACATGGAAAGCTCTTCTGTCATAATGGCATTTGGTGGGATATGGAAGGAATGTTATTGCTTGAACTCCAAGTCTGGCTCATCAATCAAGCTGATATGAAATATATTTTTGTGTGTTCCCCCTGAGTTTATGAGTGCCGGTTAACATGGCTGTTGCTCTCTAGGGGAAATGTTTTCAACAACCTTTACGTTTGTGTTAGTCAAACCAAGTAGAGCAGAAAATATGAGGGCAGGTCCATAGACTCCTGATTAAGGAAAGGCATCCTTGGGCTGGAATGTGATCTATGCATGGAACAAATGTGCTCCTTTCAAAGATTTGCGATCATCCTGATGTTAAACATTGCTCTGAGGACAATTAATGGCATGTTTCAGGAGGTAACGTCATTTTGCATTCCAACAATTCCTCAACTGTGTAACTACTGGTGGGAAAAAAAAATCCTGTCTTCAAATGCAGTGTTATTCAGTTAACAACAACAACGTCTCTCATTCTTTGTCCTCTTTTCTGTTTGTGTTTTCTCTTTGTTCCTGGCTTCCTCCTCCCCTCAGTGTTATTCGCACCTCCAGCTCCCAAAACTGCTGCCTGGCTGACTCATCACTGGCCTTGCCATTAGGCAACGGCCAACACTCGCTGATTAAATCATAAAGGAAGAGAAAATGAGTGTTACTGAACATACTGGGCCCTACATATATGCCAGTGATAAATAGAAGACAGTAAACAGGGTGATAACGCCTGCACAAGCAGCAGCCTACAGTATATTTAAAACGTTTTTGAAAAGTTGGTGTCTCCCATGTCTATATAACATGAATAACAGATGTATACACACACAGCAGAGAACAAATTCTGTGGATGTGGAGCCTCAGCAGTGTTATTTCAACAGTGACTAGAGACAGGATGAGTTCTATACTTAAAGATGCAATCATCAACTTTTGGCCACCAGAGGACAGAAGAGCTCCAAAACACTCTCCTCCATGCTATTGGATTATAAATATTATCACCTTCTAAAGCTGACGAACACAGCGACTTGTATTGCCCAATTACACATCCAGCAGACACTGAACAATATTATTATCCTGTCTGAGTTGTATTTCTGTAACTAAGGCCTGCAAATTAAACAACAAAATCAATTTTCTAATATGACGTCGGACAACACTCTTTGTCTGAGTCCGATGGAAATCACTGTTTGTCACATCCCACCGCAGATTTATTTTCAAAGCTACCGCGGAAGAGGCTGTAATCGACATTTTTATAGTAACAGTGCGTCAAATGACTCATAGTGATGAACCAACAGAGAATTACAGACTATATCAGCTGAATCAGCAACTCCCTCAGCCTTACGGAACTTTATAGGCACAAAGACAACTTTGTTGGGAACAAAAAGAGATCAGAGATCAACTTTACTAAAGTTAGAGCAACTTCATCATCATGTCTATAATAAGCACCAGGTTGAGGCTACTGAATGATAATCATGGTTTAAAGCACGGGGCATCATGGGCCCCTTAACACAAGCCCTGTTGATGGATTAACAGTCGATCTATCGGGAGAAATGGAAATGACAAAGCGATCAAACTACTAAAAACTTTCTTGCATACTTTTCTTATTTAATTTGGATACAAATATAACATGGTCATCTAGAGGGAGCTGCTGTGTGATAACCAAATGCAAAGATAAAGTAACACTGCAGTTCGCTGACATGGGAGGAAAAGGCGAGTCTATACCCTGGACAGTCCCCAGTCCATCACAGGGGCTGGGATGGACTGTGTTTCCATCATTGAACGGTTCAGTTTGGTACAGTATGGTATGGTTTGGAATGGTATTGTGTTATTATTGGAACTGTGTTTCATATGAGAACAGTACCCTCACTTGGTAGGTGGACTATGCTGGTTGGCCGTGTCAACAACATGCATATACTGTAGTACGATGTCGACGAACAGCAAACACTGCCAGCAGCTCTTGATCAGTTTGTGACTGTTTGTCCCAACAACACGTCAAGCTTTAGAAAAGACTGTAGACATTGAAGAAACACTGATAACAAGGGATAACATTTCTGTCGCAAAATCAGATGACTGTCTTGAGTGGAGCAGGTCTAGCTTCACCTTGAACGTACCATATCAGTTTACTTTGGTACCCCAAGAGAAGGGAACCATACATTTGAATGGTTAGGGCTGGTAATATCAGTTCTATTCCTAATGGACAGGCAAAAGAAATATGTACCGTACTGTAGCGAACCAAATGTGTTCCACCATGTTTCCACCAAGAGAACAGCCATTCACTTTGTGTCCAAACCTATCACTGCTCTGCCATGTTGCCCACAGATCTGTCAGTTTACACATTTGGAGTGATGAATACTACCACTACCTGCTGGTTGCTTGATGGCTGTAGTTTGTGATGCATGTGACTACAACTTTATTCCCTGACACATGGCACACTGAAGCAGCTTTGTTCTGTCTTTGGCTTAAGAAATTCTACAGACAATCTGTCCACTCACTTACACTGAGCTGTAACAACAACACCTGACTTAAATTGTTTTGGGAGTAAAATTACTGATGCCATCATTGTTCTTGGAAGGATATTTTTGGTCACATGATAAACTCATTCTATTTTTAACTCCAGTTTGGGCTCCACCATCCTCTGGAAAAACTGTCTGGGCCTTTAGTTTGGATGTGAAATTACTAGATTTGTCTTTCTGTGGTTTATAGTGATTTTGAGAAGAACGAGTCATTGAGAAATGCATGAGGTGGGAATTTCCATTATTATTTTATAATGGATTAACACGGTGGATTTGGTGGTTTGAATCACTGCCTCACAGCAGGAAGGTCAACAGTTTTAAATCCTGGTTTGACCAAGGGTTTGTGTGAGGATGACAGATGAGGGAATGATGATGAGATGTTGGAGAGTGAAAAACATAGCACGTCAAATGCAATTCGTCATCATTAGGGAATGGCTGGGAAGGAGAAAATATAAGCAAACTGTGATAGCATTTTCTTATTCCTAACAGTTCTACGGCAATAAAGGCAACATACAAATCAATAGCATTGCTTGACTAAATCGATTCTTTTTGATATTGATTAATGAAGAATCTATACCAATTCAGTACTGATTCTTGATATTCCACCGCCAACCCCACCTCCCCACGACCCTCAAGACCTCAGAATTAAGGGGTCCTGCAATGTTTTCGGGTTTCCGCAGGTACCAGCTAGAACATTCAAGGCATCTGTATGCTGTACAAGCATACTTTCTACAGCTGCAGGGTTCATTTACCCTTTGTCTGTAATTCTCTATAAATTGTACTCTGTATGACACCTGAATCCCTTTGTCATATAAACAGATATTCAGAAACAGTTTACAATCAATTTGTTGCCTCTCACTACCTTATGCAATGACCTCTCCATTTCATTATAAGGTGTGAGCAGTAAGGCAATCCTGTAGCCCAACGATGGTGAGTGAGTGCTGCTCCCTGTAATAAGGCAGGGGAGATGAGTCATCAGCAGAAGTGAGGCTTGGAAAGAAGGAATGTGGAGACTGTGGCCTCTGGCTGAGATGAAAACCTCTGGTTCTGAGACACAGACACACTCCTGCACAAAGATCACTGTGTCCCTTGTTGTATCACAGAATCTCTCCTTGCTTACCATAAATCAATACTGTTATAATTCCTCCAACAGAGTGATTCTATTAAGATTTTTTTTAAACACAGTAAACATTGCGAACATGAATGCAGAAATGCTGGGTTAAACTTAAGTTCACTTTGAGCTGTTTCCATATGAAAAACTAGAAATATACTTCAAATACTCAACAAGTCTTTAAAATATCCTTCATGATTGTTTACATGATAATCTAAAACTAGTTTGGATATGGATATGCATCAAAGTTTGTTTCAAAGACAGACTTTCCACTGCAAGAACAGACTTGTGACCTTAAAAAGGTACAGTGTGGAAGAATTAGTGACACCTAATGGCGAAAATGCAGATTGAAACAAACGGAGGAATCCTCTGCTCACCTCTCCCTCTCTCTCTCTTTATGAAGAGTGTTAGGAAAGTATGGTGGCCTTCTTGTACCAGAAAAGATGTTCTTCATTTGCACAGTAGCTTCCACCTCAAATCGCAAAATGCACTCTCTGGTTGGTTTTTTAGTTTGGGCTGCTGTAGAAACATGGCAGCGTGAACATAGTTATAAGCGTATAGCACAAGTGCAGTACACTGTTGTTCGTATGATACTCCCTGTTATGTCTATTGTTATCATTCTTACCCTTATTGGTGTTTGTAGTTGATGCCTGTCACAGTAGAACATGCACAGAGCAAATGTGTATAAGGAACCATTCTTTTCCTGCCGGAACTGCGTAGATGTGAGCTTTCATTCCTACCGGGCAGTTGTTGTAGTAGTAAATGTTTGAGCACATTTGAGCTGTACGAGTTACTTTGCACCTTTACAAGGAGATAAATTGTAGAACCTGTGTGAGGAGTTATCCTTCATGCTGCACGCAAACACAGACGTGCAGTATTTATTAACTCATTGTCTACTGATTTATCCTCATCATGGGGGTCATGGGAATCAATTCCAGCTGACATAGGGTGAAAGACAGGGTACACTCTGGTCAGGTCACCAGTCCACCGCCAACACCGGCCACAGTGCCAACACAGCAGGGCCAACACAAAGCACTGTGACTAACACTGTTGCTGTTAGGCAATGCTGTCACACTCAGCTGACATGGAGGCCAATGGCCATCTAATCTGGTCAAAAAGGGGCAGGGCTAAAGAAAAAAAAACTGGGAATATGAGTTCAGCAGGGTTCAGGGGGTAAACCCTGCTGATATTCCATCATGATACCACAGTAAACATACTCATGATGATATTTTACAGAATTTCAAAGTAAAAGTGCTTGTTTTGATATGGAACGGTGTGTGTACTTATAAATATTATTAACAGACAGAAAAATAAAACACAATCTAAAATTAGTTAAATAATAACATGGGAAAACTGTAAAACACTAAACATATATATTTTAATGCTGAATGTTGTACATTTCATAACATGCTACTTATAACTGAATCTTACAATAATTATTGTAAAGGATTACTAACAAGCATTATAGCATTATATTCTGTGATTATTCTATCAGCTCACTCCTACAATATTCTTTATTACTGCTGAGTTGTTACTCAGTGACTTCAAAACAGGAAAACCTTCTGGTTTGCTGTGAAAAGTGGGCACTGGACTCCAGGTTAGAGGATCATGACTAGAGGGCCAAAAAACAAAAAACAACTGTTATGACTGATGGACACCCGCTGTCCCTCTTTAAACAGGCCACGTGTTCAAGGTCTTAGACAAAAAGTCTGGCATCTCATTAGACAAACTACAGGTCACTTTCCAACTTCACTGAAATTAAACTACTAGGCTCATTATAGCTAGGAGGTTGTTTTTCCTCTTGCTGCTGTTGTGTAAGTTGATTATGTAACTGAGCTAATATTTCCTAGAAGTACTTTGAGCAATGGTTATGGCCTCCACTCAGAAACAAAATTGTAAATTATCCAGTTTGCTCATGTGAGCTACAGTATTTGACTGTGTGTGATTTGCAATTTTTAGCCTGTACTGAAGGTCAAGCAGCTGTTTATCAAAGTGTTGTTTTGATGAGTCTAACCTTAGTCAATAAATAAGGATCTGAATGCACAACTCATTTAAAGTTGTTTTATACCTAGAGTGCAGGTTCCAGTGCTGTACATACATTTAATATGGCAGAGAAAATAATAAATTTCAGTAAATATGCAGGGGAAACAGACAACATAAGTAAGTGCTGGACTTATGTAACAAGTATTTCTGTCATCATACTGGTGTACCTATAAACTGTCATGATGGTGTTATGGTGTCAAACTCTCAATAAGCTAAGTTCTTAAAGTTTAAAAGCATTATTCTTAGGACTTTAAATTTGCATTGAAGAAGCACTTCAGTCTAAAAGTAGAGGCTTATTTTTCTGTTGTGTTGCTCATGTGTTTTAATTTAATCTTATGTCATCTGATTGAACAGCCACAGAAAACAGCTTTAGTCACACACGTGATAAAATCTTGCCCCTCTATAAATTGGTCCATAAATACACAAAAACTCAAGTTATTAGCCCTTTATTGTGCTTGTAAATTTGGGTTTAGGCACGAAAAGCAAAGAAAAGATCATGTTTTTTTTTTCCTTTACAGCATCTACATCCTTTCTTTCCATTTCAGCTGGAATGTCATATTGTCCTCTCTATAAAATCAATTAAAACTCTGAGGCCACCAAGGTCTCAAACTGGTCTCCATTTAACTCACCACATATGTACCTCACCACTTCCTGGTGAGAATGTTGCCCTAAATAGGCAACATTTAGGTCACTTTAGAAGTTTCATGAGACAAGTACGAAACACATTCTCAAAGTGTAATTTTTAAATTTATGCTGCAATCTTTGAGGGACAATGAAAAGTGTTTGTCTCGTTTTTCCTCAGTGTTTCTGAGTTGGGCCTCTGGGCCACATGTGGCCCACAGGCTGCCATTTGAATAGGCTGGATGTAAATGATTGGTTTAAAGAGTGATCACAGTAAAATATGCAAATTACCCACAATAACATCATCACTGAGGACTAAAATTTAGTTGTTGTTTTTTTTTTTTTTAACCTTCCCCCCAACTCATTTGTTTCTGGTACGTCTTTGACATCATAATTCACGCACTGGCAAAGCAGGAATGAAAAACAAAACACACTACAGGGCAGAAGAGTCACTGACAATGGGAATGGTGTTAATTGGATTTTCTTTTAGCAGCTTCATTAGTTTAAAAATCCTGGGTGTACCTGCTACTTTTAGTGCGAACGAGGCTCAGCAGATTTTCATCTATAGATATTATACGGTGTGATTGAGCATCCCTTGTCAATGAAATAGTCTTCATTCATTCATTTTCTACCACTTTAGCCTCCACATGAGGGTCGCAGGGAGGTGGAGCCAATTCCAGCTGACGCAGAGCAAAGGCGGGGTTACGACCTGGACAGGTCGCCAGTCCATCACAGGGACAACATAACAATACAACAACATATACTCTCAGATTCACACCTAAGGTCAATATAGAGTGTCCAATTAATCTCTGTTGTTTTTGGACTGTTGGAGGAAACCAAAGTAACCTGAGAAAATCTACGTACACACAGGGAGAACATGCAGACTCTACAGAAAAAGGCCCTCGGTCAGACCGAACCTGGATTTTCTTGCTGTGAGGCAACAGTGCTAGCCACTACTCTGCCGTGTGTTACTTTTAATAATAATATTAATAAAACCCAATTGTATTGTAGCCGGTTGATGCAGATTATGTATTAGGTTATTAGAGTGAGAGTAGTGAGTGTCTGGCGTAAAGGAAATTGTTGCACTTTTTGTGCCTTGTAAAACCAAAGGCAATTTACCTAATCTTTTTTTTTAAAGAGCTTCAAGAGTTTAAACTTTGAATTATTTTTTTCCTAATCATTTTTATGGACCTGATTCCTCTCTTTGATCATTGTTTCATTGTAATATACAGTATAAACACATTCACATGGGGTCAGACGGTGGATGACTTCAAGTCTTCCTGAGCAGAGACATATGTTGTTCGCCAATTCCCAGACAAAAGTCATTCCATTGACTGTCTTAATAGAGTGACGTCAGCCTCTGAACAATGTAGTCTGCTATGCAGAGACATCAGCTAAAACCACCGCTCTTGCAAATCTAAATAAAATTTAAGTGGACTCTGTTTCTGTACATCATGCTGAAAGAATGTATGCGCAGGATTTCGGCAGATGTAAATGGTCCATGTCATTGTGAGAAGTGAGTAAGATGATAAATGGCGAGGAGCTGGGGGGTTTTGCCCTCCAACCTTCCAGAGTGATGCTCCACAATTAAGGTAATGTAATAAAGGTTTACCACAAGGATAAAGGGGCTGGTGAGTCATAGGTCAACAGTGGGTGTAAGGTGAGAACATCGGGAATTCTGAGGCGTTTAGGGAGATAATGAGGCCTCGTGCATCTCCAAAGTGCCCAACATTAAGAATTATTACTTCCCCTCTTGGTGGAGTAGCTACAAGAACATTGCTTCATTCACAGCCTTGGAACAACTGGTCTCACTGCATATACAGTAAATGTATATACACACACATACAACACAGTCAGGGCAGTTATTGCTCCTTTCTCTGATTTTTTTTTTTTTAGGCCTCATTTATTTCCACTTTGAAGGAAAGCGTGTCTCCATGTTTCACAAACATATTTTTTCACAAACAGATTTTCACAGATTCACCAAAGGAAACAAACTGTCCTTCAGTCTGATCATCTTTCTCACACGCAGCCTTGTACTAACATATGCAACAATGCAAATACAAATGTAAAATAAAACAAATAAGATTTTATGAACCTTGTAATGGGATTTGAATTCATTCAAGTAAATGTCTGCAATGCAAAGCTGAAGCGTCATGATTCCACATGATGAAGCCACAACACTGTGCTCACACTGTAAAAACTGTCACATGACCGCTATTTCAACCATACTTTCAGATGTCACCTTCAACCAGGCTCCTATTGGACAACACCAGCTGTAAATCACACTGGTTTCCACTCACGTGCCGTGTTTTATTGTCTTTTTTCCAGACAATTTTTTTTTCCAGATAACGTCCACAAATTTCGAATTTGTGAATTTGTGAACATTTTTTGTGAACATTATTCACAAATTAGACACAGTGTGCTACTGGAAAAAAGCCAAAATTTGTGATTGAGACCATTAACTCCTCAGGACTGATGTTATAAACAAGATTTAGAAGCTCACGTTCCCATAAACTTCCATTCAAACTACTTCTGTCCGACTTCGTAGACGTATTTTCGAACCAGAAAACGACATCCATTTTCATATACAGTCTATGGTGAGCCCATGCAAACCGTCTTCTTTATTGACAATTGTCAATACGGATTTGTCTCCCAGGCAACAAGCAACAATGCTATCAAGACATCAGCAGGCAGCCTTGGTTTATTTATGCCAGAACATCTGACCTCGAACATGACGGGGATAATGAGGACAGTATGTTCATGTGCATTTTACAGAAAGAACTGGAGTGATACCAACTATTTTTTAGTGTGTTTAAACCTAAAAGCGAATGGTAGCTACCTTAATGACCAGACTAACAAACAAACAACCTTAATAATAACATAATAATCAATAGGATAATGAAAAAACATTTAAATCATAAAAAACAAAACCCATTCAGTTTTAGTCAACTAAACCTACTGTAGATTTAGTCAACTAAAACATGATTATATTTAGTTGCCTCAACTAGACTTAAATTTGACTAAAAGTGAATGAAAATTTGCTGTCTAAATGAACACTGACCATTCACAGTGAGCGACCAATTAATCTCTGGATGTTTTTGGAGTGTGGAAATAAACTATAGGAAACCGGACAAAAGTCTCGTGCACACGGAGAGAGCTCCGAGACACAGAATTCGAGCTGGCGACCTTCTTGCTATGAGGCAACAGTGCTAGCCAAAACTCCACCGTGTGGCCCAAGCCAGTTTATCAACAAAATGAATTTTCATAAGCCACAAACTGTTGTTTGGTACTTTGGCTGGTGTAAACATCATGGTCACCAACAGGATCGGAAATGCTGAACGATACCGAAGCTCAAAAAGCCTCTCAAAAATGTCTTGACCAGAAGAGAATAAAAACAAGGATCTGCATTGGAGATAAGTTTAGATATAGATGGCTGAAAGTAGAGGGAGTTGACAACAGACCGTGATATGACACGCTGGTGTGGGTAATTTCCTACTGGACATTGAAGCAACACGGAGCATTTCAGGCTAGCTTAGCTAAGACTTTCTCTCTCGTACAGTTTGTATGCGAACGTGAGACACACGTAACATTTCTTTTTCAGTCTGTTATTGTCGCCTTGTCTCATTTCGTGTGATGCTGTGACTCTGCTGCTGCTCTGAAGCAGACAACACTTTGACTCTCAAGCTCCGCCTGTTGCTGACATGCTAAAATTAACCAGATAGGTTCATTGTTTATAAAAAATAAAACAGACAGTGGGACAGGTATGCATGTGTATGTATTTATATAACGTCAGTAAATCTGGCAACTACGCCCCTGCAGTGTTTTTACTTCACTGCATTTACTATTTTAAACACTAAAGGTCACTGCTGTGCATATTTTGATCAACTCTGCAAAGAGCACTTTGTTTGCGTCAAAGTGATTCCTCTGCTGCTGCCTGCCTCGTGGCATTTAAAACTGTGTTTGTAACATTGCATTGGATTTGCTATTAACAGTTTTTCTTTAAATTGATGTCTCTTTTCTGTGATTTTTCAGCTTTTGCAGTGTTTGTTTTCTTTTACTTTGTGAATGACTGATTCTGAATGCTGGACGGCAGCTCAGTTGACCACGTGTTATTACGTTTGTGCGACATGAATACACATTTCATGGGGAGAAGAAACATATAACAATCTAGGCACGATTGCACCGTTTAATGTGTTCAACATGGTCACAGTTCAGACTTAGTACAACGAGAAATGCATATTCCACACTGTGTTTTTATATCACTTCTACCACTTACGCATCACAAAGAAGCAACGGGGGAAAAGAATGTTTAACAACAATGAACATAAACATCAGCCACAGAGGAAAAATATTCAGCCCTTAGAGGTCAGAAGTTTTTGGCCATGACATCAGGGTATGTCACCGTGTTTTAAAGTTTTACTGGTACCAGTATCTGTTTGTGTACATACCTGCCATTCATTTAGGTTTACTTGTAGAACAAGTTACTGGAAAGAAATTCAGGACTAACTGAAAACAGTCTGGCTCACTCAATTTATTCCAAGATCCTCTGTAATGACGTGTCACCATGACCCCGCTGATGTGAGGTATTTATGTTAAGACTCATTCAGAAATACAGTTCTCTCACGAGAATATGTAAACCGCCACTGGCTCGCAGACTTTCACTCAATATTTACATTTTTCCGTGGCATCAAAATGTAGCAGGTTAAGCTGGGGAAGACCAAATGTGGAGCAGAGCTCTCGCTTTGTTCTTCAAAAGGAAACAGTTCCTCAAACTCAAAAGTATGTGAAGCATGGGTGTTGGACCTGCTCCATGGAATGTGAAGCATTTACAGGCTCTGTCTTGTTAATGTCACAGTGCTAAATGTTGTCAGTGTCGCCTCACAGTTTTAGAAGATCTGCTGTGCCGTCACTGTTTGTTTACTAACCCTGGCTAATTTGTATTGTTTCCATAACGGATCTTTTGATTATTCCATCATTTAAATTAGAATATTTTAGTCTATAAAATGTCAGAAACTGAAAATTAACCAATTAATTTTTTTTTTTAGTATAGGCTAAAAAGATGGATTCAACTTGTTATCTCAGGTTAATAGTTCAACAATAATGAACTAATGAATAATGAACAACTGAAAATGGCGACCTGTCCAGGGTGTACCCTGCCTCTCGCCCTATGTCAGCTGGAGTTAGGCACCAGTGCCCCCCGCGACCCTCAGTGGATAAAGCGGTAGAAAATGAGTGAGTGAGTGAAAAGAAAGAAGAACCTATTAAGAAAGTTATCCCCCCCCAGGGAAAAAAAAAAAAACAAAAACAAAAAAACACTGCCTCTGCATTTTGATCTGGTCTGAATATCAAATCTTAAAATGATGTTCTGCTTCTTTTCACTGAATACGAAGCCTTTGAATAGTCTGTTCAAGGATTTATATTAAAAAGAACGAGCTGTTTTTATTTCAGCGAGTAACCACAGAGATGCTATTGTGCCGAGAGGGTGTAGAGCTTGCATCACATATTTTGTCACTGCACTCCTCTGCATTCATTAACTTCGTCTTGACTCATCTTTTTTTTTTTTTTTTTTTTTTCTTCTTTTGCTGCGAGAGAAAATAGAGCTCGCTGTTCACAATGGGGGCGGTGCGACAGCTACAGGAGTAGGCTGCTCACTCTCCGAGAGTATCAATACGCCTCCCTTTCTCACAAGGTTAATAATTGTCATTTTGTTTTCATTAAAAAAATAATAATCCAAAATATGGATCCGAATTATGATCAAAATCTAATTTCTTTTTTTCTTGGGTCATAGCCTACAATCCCACGAGAATTCTACTCAAATGGATGTGTTGCAGAGATGGTAAATGTTTGTTCATGTCACCAGTTCTTTCTGCGATGCAGATGCCTGAAGTCGGGCCACGTGGTGCAGGATGTGGACAGCACTGTTGCCTCACAGCACATAGATTGCTGGTTCACATTCCTGGTTTGGACCATTTGGAAGATTAAGTGATACAATGAATGAATGAATGAATCCCTGAAGTGTTGTAAAGCTCTTTAATTAACAGTGATTTACCTATCCCCAAAAAAATCCCAAACATCCTCACATAGTAAAAAAGTTTACTAAGGCAATGCAGGAGTTGCTACACACAAAGCCAGACAGACGAGGCCACCAGATTAACCACAGTAAAAAAAAAAAAAAAAAGAAAGAAACAGCAACATGAGGGGGGAGGATGGAAGGACATTTGTAGGTAAACAAACAAGACGATCTGTTGGGCAGAGAATGGGCCACCTACATTTAAATGTTTCATAGATGTGGACTAAGCATCATCCAGCCATCTGATCAATACCTATGCAGAATATTACAGTTAGCAGCAACTGAAACCAATGTCACCACAAATAGTTAACAAGAATTAAGTCAATTTTATTTATATAGCTCAACATTACAAACCCAATTTGCCTCAAGGGGCTTTGCAGTCTGTACAGCGAGTGACAACCTCTATCCTTAGACCCTCAGTTCGAGTGAGGAAAAACTCCACAAAAAACCCTTGTACGGGAAAAAAATGTGAGAAACCTCAGGAAGAGCCACAGAGGAGGGATCCCTCTTCGAGGACGTGCAGTAGGTGTCACATGTACAGACACAAGTTCAGCAGATTAAAAACAAAATGTGAAATATTACAGAGAGAGGAAAGATAAGAAGATTCAAGAATCAGTTACATTAATAACAATTATCATCATCATCTTATTCAGGGTGTGACATGTGCTGTCGCCATCTGGGGTTGGTCCCAGCTCCTCATGTGACCCTCAGAAAAGGACAAGTCGTTGGTGAATGAGGATAATATGAATGTTAGCAGTAATGAGTAGTTATATAATATATGGTAATGGTTATAGTTATAATATCCGAGCTCAGGAATCAGTGAGAGCTGTGAGATAAGACCAAAGAGAGAGGAAGAGCACAAACTAGGAGAAGGGAGAGGAAAACAATGTTATTGTTATCATAAAAGTATGAGCACTGAGGAGAGGAGGGAGGGAGAGAGAGCTGCATAATGGCTGTTCCCTCAGCAGTCTAAGGTCTGTGGCAGCATAAGTAAGCGATGGTTCATAGATCACTTGAACCAACTATATAATTTTTATTTAAGAGGAGGGTTTTAAGTTTAAGAAATGTACAAATGTTAAAGAACAACACATAGAATAGAAGAACGTCCAGGTCATAGGTTATGGTGGGGGGAGGATGACGACTTTCATACTTGAGCAATAAAATCAATACAAAAACAGCTGAAAATGAAGTTTTCGGTTAGAATTAAACAAAAATCTTAATAGAAACGAATATAATTCCAGGCCTAATCAACATAAGCAAATAACAGTTTTGTATATGGGTTTTGGGGAGGAGTAGCTGAGATGATTTTATGTTTATCAGAAGAGTTGGACTTTTCATTATACAAACTTCATTGTTTTTGTTTAGTTGTGTTACGATTCTGATTAACACATGAATGAAAATAATGAAGTGACTCATCTCTTTTTTGTTAGTGGATTGGGAGTGGGTTTGTTTCAGGGGTTGTACTATTTTGTTTTATTTTATTTATTTATTTGTACACATAGTGTTACTAATACCATGCTGCAGTATCTGTTAATTTTGACTCTGAAATACAATCACATAATACAAAAAAAAAAAAAAAAATCATTTATTTGATAGTAATCAAAACTGCTGTAAGCAATATCATCTTTTGGCTCACTGGTAATCTGAACCTTCTGTCCTTCCAGCTCTCTTATATCACCTTATGAACACGGCAATTGACTCTTTGTGGAAATGTGGTACGTGTTGTGGGATGTGGAGAGTTTTACTGTCAGAACCTTAAGACTGAACTAACTCTAGATCAGTCATAGCTATTAAACAGAGAATAGCTATTAAACATATTTTCTCTTAAAGGATTTCACTAACAGCAGATGTCATTTTAAGTGTGTCATTTGAAAAGCAATTATGTGAAACAAAATAATACGTTTCACCTGCAAAATGATAATATACAACCTCACTGGCAGATTAAGAAAACAAAAGATAAACACATAATAACCCACTGTTAAGGTTTATACATGGGAGTTTGTTCATACATCATTCCGTCTGATTTATACACAAAAGAAAATGAAAACAGCCATAGAATTTTATGTTCTATGGCTGTCGACAGTGTTTCCTGCTTTATAGAGTGATTAAAAAAAGAGATCCAAAATCCCCACATAATTCAGACAATGTTTTCCGATTCAAAAACTAAATGAAAATGAAATCAGTAAACGTGGCGATTAAGTCTTGTATTGGGCAAATTTTATGTCATGTAATTAAATCAATGATGATTAACTTATTATTCAAGGTATTTATGGATGTCAGTCACTGTATTATCCATACTTTCATTCATTTCCAGCTCTACTTACAGTTTAGGTAAACATTTTACAGTGTGTACTATATGTATATGAGTACCCTAGTATTTTCTTTAATTAGTCACTCTCTAATTATTGGCTCGACAGCCACTGAGAATGATTGTAGAATGAATTTTTCAGCTGAGTGGTAATAAAAAGGCAGGCTGTTAATGTGCCCTCCTACCATTCTAGACTATGACTCATATCTAAGCCTCACTGCAGAGAGTTATGTGACATGAATACTTATCAAGGCAAGAGTCCTAAAGTTGTTTCTACACTTTAGCCACGCCGAAACAAATCAATGTTTTATGAGCAAATCAGTGGGGTGGGAGCCCAGTGTTTGCTTTCAATGTGTACAGTATATTAACAGCTGCTGCATCACTCCTGATCAGCACATTGCTCCCTCCACATCTTAGTTTCGGTGGGTTCGAAAAAAGGGAACAAAGTGTGCATTCAAAGTGTGCATTCACAGAACATTTCATTCTAGTATAAAGAAAAGCCATGCATTTATCCCATGCGCTCGTTTTATTTTATTTAATGCATTCTTTTTCCTTTTTAAAAGCTTCAAATTATTCTGTAATGGAGTGTGTGTTGAGACAGTCAGGGTGTGTGTGGGGGGGGGGGGTGTTAGCTGATCAACTGAAATAAGTGTTGTTTGACGTCATGACTTTATTTTTAGAACGTAATATATGGGTGTGTGGAAGTGCCTTTTCATGTTAGATTCAAAACACAAACGCAGAACATACACACGCACGCGCGCGCACACACACTGATGCAGTCGTGTGCACAGTCAGACAATCCCTTATATGGCTGCTGTTATTCAATTGCTGGTGCTACAGGTATGTAACAACTCAGAATGGTATGACTCTATATCTATATCAGAAATGTACCTGCCTCTTACTTGTAATGATCCCCACAGTGTTATGAACTGGGATTATTCCAGTTGACACATAATTTGTCACTGGCATCTCCATGTCTGATTCTTAGCCATGTTATTAACCCATGTATATTTTTATACCGTGGTCTAGTTAATATAACTGTACTTTATTATTTGTACTTTTACATTTTTACACAGGGGTTTTGCTGTCAAATACAAAGGACTGGCTGAACCCAAAAAATGCAGAACTCCATTGTAAAACGTTTTAGGGTGGTCAGCAGGGAGAAGGTAGGTCGGGTCTGAACACACTAGGGAAGCTCAGGAGGAAGAAGAGAGGTGCAACGCAGGCACAGAGGATGAAGATGAACCGGCAGAGAGCTCTAGGGAGGGCGAGGGACATAAACTCAGTGAGGGAGAGATAATTAGACACAGGTGTTAGTTATGCTATTCATTAGGGGTGTCACAGTCGGGACTGTAAATCGAATATCGATCGAAACGATGTCACAATCTCGACCATCTAAAGCAAAAGGTGGAATCGATGATTTAACCACGCCCCCCCCAGTGTGACGTCCTGCAGACGTGCCTGAATAAAGTCTGTTATTCAATTGCATTTAATAAACATACTGGAACTACACTACCAAAAGCAAAGCAGGTCGCATATTGTTATAAAAAGGGTGTTGCCTTCCATGTATGATGTTATTGGAGGTCAGTGTAGAAGGACTGGCTGAACCCAAAAAATGCAGAACTCCATTGTAAAACGTTTTAGGGTGCCTGAATAAAGTCTGTTATTCAATTGCATTTAATAAACATACTGGAACTACACTACCAAAAGCAAAGCAGGTCGCATATTGTTATAAAAAGGGTGTTGCCTTCCATGTATGATGTTATTGGAGGTCAGTGTAGATTTTGGTGGCCTCAGCAACAGATTGCTGGACCTTCGGAGAAACACAGAGCTCCAGCACATGACTCTTCTTTTTACACTTAGTTTACAATTGACTGGTTAATGTCCCATTCATATTGTTAATAAATTATTTAAATGTGAAAATAAGGCCCAAGTCTGATACATTGCAAACAAATGGACATATCACTCATGACACCAACTGAATAGACAATTAAAAATTAAATGAGCTATAATGATCCTAGACCAAGCTAGACGAGTCTAAAAATGGCAGACCCATCTGCCCTAAAAGAGAAAAGATTGAGAATCAAATTGCATTGTGACCTTAAAATTGAATCGAATCAAAAGATTTGGAGAATGGTGATACCCCTATTCACTAAAATTGATTAAATATTTGAATCAATAGATGTTCTTCATCTATCTTTACTGAAATGTTCATAATTTAATGGTCAAAAATTTCTTAAGATCAACAGACATGCACACATGGAGTCGTGGTACTTTTTCTTCCCACTGCACACACTGGTTGATACAGACATGACAATTTTGGGATTGAGACATGTACATGATGTTCAGTGCACGTGTACTTGGTCAAATGGCAAATAAAGTACTTTAACTGGTCCAAATACAGAGACGTATTGTCCACACTCAGAACTGGTCACTGTGTCCAGTCCGCAGCAGCTTTTTGGGAAACGAGCAAAACCACTCTCATGACACACAAAAGGTCAGATTAGGTTGGGTTTCTCAAATGTGACAATGGGATTAAAACTCCCCACAGTTTATCACTGATTCTATCAAAATGACTGATGAACTGGACCCAAAAAACAATCATGAAGCAGGAGTCACTGGATGGCCAGGAAACGCATGCACTCTCAACTCAGATTTCTACCAGAAACAGAAAACGTAGAAAGTCAACAGACAATGACAACTCTCAAGACAAATGACCAACTGAGCTGGGAAACTCCAACCCGCCTATAAAAGCTCCCACGCACAGCCAGGCTGATTGTCCTCAGCTGCGGGAAAACACAGGTGCAGCCAATATCTCCTGATTAACAGGCAAAGACTCTGGATCTCTGTACATTCAAGCCAAGGGTCCTTTTTTTCTTGTCTTATTTATAAATTTCATTTATGTATATGAGCCAGAGGCAAATTGTTGAATCAACTTTGTTTGTGGGTTTACATGGAATTCAAAATGAAAAACCACGGGGCCCTTGGGGAAATACCCCTTAGTTGTTCCATTAAAATGAGAAATTATATTTTGAGACATTCAAGTTTATTTTGTCTCCTAATGAAACTCAGTTTTTAATTGGTTTTAAATGACTTAATGCACCTGAGGATTTAAATTAATAAAAACAAAAAAAAAACAATGCTCTTTGTTTTTGTAGTACTAGATTACTTTGTTTGACTTGTTTATTACATAGATACACTTCTCCACGTTAGTTTGCGTTTCTTTGATTATAGGTGTCTCTTACTTTTTACAGTTACCAATTTTATCACATGCCATTGGAAAGAATGTGTTATGTCTTTTCTCATTCTTAAACTTTATGATAGGTTTCAGTGCACTTATTATAATAATATAAATAGATTTTAAAGTATATTCCTAAGCATCATCTTTTAGACAGAACTGGAGGTTAAATAAAATAAAAATACACATGTAAGTTAGTTGAAATTGAATTTGATGTTAACGATTTACTTCAAACATCAAAATTTCATTTGTTTAAACCGTACAACTAGCATGTGGATGCCTGTTAGTTATACTTCACACATTAATACATATGATGATATCTGTCACAGTTTCAGATTGATTGATTCTCAGAATATCCAATTTATAAATATATATTTTATATATTTATTAAATCTACCTTTTTTTAGGAGAAAAAAAAAAGTACACAATGAACCACAAAATTACGCAATTAAAATATTAAAAACATTTTAGATCTAAAAGATGGAATGTAAAATGTAATGCAATAATGTTGACCCATGTGCAAAGAAAATATGATGCCACACACAGGTGACCAGTTGGCAGACAAATGTATGTCTGCTCCTTTTCAGACATTTAAATGAAGAGAAGTCCAAATTCGATTTTGCTGTTAAAACCTATACATGTATGAGTAAATGAATGAAGGAATGAACGATCTTCAGCATCTATGTCAAATTTCCAGTGAAAGTACCAGAAAGCCTTTCAGTCAGCAGGGGGAGAAAAGACTTCATCCCACTCTCTGACTCGTCTTCTCTCTCTCACTCTCCCTCCCCCACTGTAGGCAACACCATGAGTCAGAGGATGGCACGCTGACATGAGTGGCGTGGTCAGCCTCACACGCAGTCAAACATACATGTGCAGCCTGGACTTTTACTTCAGCGTCCACATTTTTGTGAATATATGGTTTACTTGAGAAACCCAAGTCAGAGGTGTTCCGAACTCGTCTGAACTGGTCAAGGAAAAGATTTCAGGCGAGCGACGTTGGCTGTGATCGAGGTTGAAATCTAAGAAAGTCAAAGCTCGCCCGAAGCACAAGTTAAGATGTTTCACGAGGAAGATTCTTGTCATAAATGAACCATTCATTACAACAATTCATGGAAAGACAGTTTGACTTGGTGCTGATGACTTCACTCTTAAGTACAACGCAAGAAACCCCTGCACAAAGAAAATTTCAAACATTTGAACCTCTGATCTAGAAAGATGGAGGTGGTAACACTTCGCTGGAAGCAGTGGTGTGAGGAGGCAGCGTTGGTGTAGCAAGAAATGAGTGAGGGAGGAGTCTTGGACCCTGACTGATTAATTACAGCTGGGGCACCTGATTACTGTGTCCTGCATGAAATAAAGCAAAGCTTCATATAAATTTCAAAAGACCGTGTGTAACATTTAGGAGGGTTAGTATTGAATATAGGACCCATAAGTATGTTTGTATAAGTGTATAATCCCTTTGTAATGAAGATAATTTGGTTGTGGTAGTTGTTTACAGAGGTGTTTCCAGAGCTGTCCAAATAGGATGTGCTTTGGATTTTGTAGCAGAAGCTTATGGTGCATTCCATTTAGGTTGGAACTTGGAAGTCGGAACTGGGAGTGATGTGACCTGAGTTGATTCCATTCCATTGTTAGCCACTGTTAGCAATACTAGTCGATAACAATGCTCTACATGGGTTTTAGTTCACACAGTAGCAACATGTCCATGGATATAAATTGAACAGTGCAATGTGTATGACTGATTTGCTTTAAAACAAATAGAGACAGAAGTGATTTTAACGGTAAAAGTTAAAAAGTTAAGTTAAAAGCACCGGTGGAGGCTGTCTTGGAATCCTGTGCTGGGGTTAGTGAGGTTGCACCAAGTTTCCGAGTTGGAGTTCAGTGGTGTTCCTGTTGAATGCCCCCTGACTAGATATGGAAATCGCACTCACTCATCTTCTACCGCTTTATCCTCCACATGAGGGTCAGGGGGCCCTGGTGCCTTGCTCCAGCTGACATAGGGCGAGAGGTGGGGTACACCCTGGGCCATGTAGAGACAAATAAAACATTCACTCTCACATTCACAGTCTCCAATTGGCATAATCCCCAAATCTGCATGTTTTTGGACTGTGGGAGGAAGCGAGAGAACCTGATTAAAAACCCACACACACGAGGAGAACATGCAAGCTCCATGCAGAAAGGCCCTTGGTTTGACCGGGGTGCGAACCCACGACTTCTTGGCACCTGCAAAGGCAAGAGTGCTAAACACTACACCAACTGTGTAGCCCTGGAACTCACCATTTGTACGCAAATGAGAAGAACTGCTTTACCCACAAACACCTGATGCATAAACCAACAAAGAAAAAGGCAGGAAATGCAGAGAAAGTCAAAGAGTGGAGAAACTCGAGAAAGAGTGTTTTCATCCTTTCTGGTACTTTAGGGACCTACTGTACAGGGAACGCCCCACTAACCCTGGTTTGCTAGAGGAAAATTCCATTCTGAAGGGCTAGTGGGCACTCATACCCTAACACTTTTAACATCATCTATAGTGAGGGGGAATGGCTATTCCTTCATTTGTTGGATTCTGCTGTCTCACCATTAGATTATTTCTTACATACTGAACCTTTTAACATTTAATGCTTTTACTTGTTGAACTTAGCCAAGCAATTTCAAAAAATTATTAAAATTATATTAAGAAATTATACAAACTAGAAATTTTTGCCAAAGGGGAAGCAATACTTAGGGTTCCCTTATGGAATTGTTTGGTTCTCTTGAACTCATTAGATGTTGCATTGATTTCTGTCCACAATAAAGAAAACATGCTCTTCATGTGAAGGAGGAGCAACCGAACATGTCTTGGGAGGTTCGAAGGGCAAAGGCCAGGATGCAGCAACTGCCAAAGACTGAGTGCAGGTCAGATTAGGTCGGGTCGGGGCAGCATGCAGAGCAAAGACAGTCAGAGAGAGAACACAGGAAAGATAAGAGAAAACAGTAAGTTAAGTTTATTCAGTCAATATTCAGATTTGATTGACTGTTCTTGTTTTCATCTTGTTAGAAACGTCCACTGAACATAATATTGACAGCTGATTTTGATTTTGTCATGTGATATTTGTTGGTGTGTAAATAGACAGTATGTCAGCCATTATACTGTATTTAGCAATAATAGTGGTCTATTACTGAAATGTCTGCTGCGCTGCTCACAGGAAGTGATTTCTTTAATGTTAAGAAAGATGCAGGCAATGGCTAGTAAAGTGAGACAAGCGAGTTTGACTGAAAACACAAGATGCATCCAAGAAAAGTTTATTCTACTGAACAGCTTTTCAGCAGTTTGACAGAATGAACACTTTTTGTCCCCGCCCACCCCTGTGCTGCCACTGTATACCCACAAATGCTCCCTCAAACCAGGTCTGATAGTGTTGCTTGACAGGCCGTCTTCAGAAGAAGGACACAGCAAGGTTACATAATTTTCCATTATGTAACCTTTGTAATACAAATGCACTTTTATCAAATATGGCTCAAGCTATCCTTAGCTTAATATTTTCTAGTGTATAATGTATGATTAAAAGAAGGTACTGCAAATAGTGACATACAGATTACGAGGATGCTATGCCAATGCATGGTACATGCATTGCTATGGATTAATTAGCTTAATATGGCATAGAAAATATTAAGCTAATTAATCCTTAGCTTAATATTTTCTAGTGTATAATGTATGATTAAAAGAAGGTACTGCAAATAGTGACATACAGATTACGAGGATGCTATGCCAATGCATGGTACACGGGATTAATACACAGAGTATATGCTGCTTATATAGAGTATATGCTGTAAAAAAAAAAAAAAAAAAAATACATATGAAGCAGTAGACGGGAAAATAAGCAAGTCACTATTTCCTATCCTGTTTTTGCCATACATCTCATCCTGAATACTGAATAACATGGAAACATTAAATAGAGAAAGGTGTAAATGGAATCACACAGCAACACACACACGTACAACAAAGACATGTTGTGCATTTCAATTGTCTTGCCTTTTTTGAAGTAACTCAAAGTGAATATGAGATTTGTCAATTGATTCTTTTTCTCCCAGGCTATGAATAAAATGCTTTAATTATTGATGCTCTGACGTCAGATGTCCGCTTGAATGTTGTATGTGGTGCAGACCTCTTTCTCCGGGCGAGCTCCTCCGCCCCACCTCCACCCAACCCCACTCTCAACCCAGCAGCAACCCCACTGCTGCCGCCGCCACCGCATCCACCTCCACCTCCACCTCCACCTCCACCACTCCCCCAGCAGACACTCGCATGCTCACACCAGCTAAAGCCTCTGCCTGGCATCAATGGAACCGGAACATGTTACAGGCACTTTGCAGACAAGTGTCAACCAATTGGAAACAAGTTCATATAAAAAAGAAATAGTAAATTAGGCCTGCATCTACTGCAATTCTTTCGCAGGCACAACCATTTATTCTGCCACCAGAGGAGATGTGTGTGTGTGTGTGTGTGTGTGTGGTTCCGAGATCTATGCTCAATTTTGAAAGGATGTAACCGAATAAACTGTCTATCACTGAGAAATTCTGTCGAGTAAGATTCAAGATTTTATCATGATTCTGACGTCGGTGTCAGAAAAAATGCAGGAACTTGTTGCAGTGCTTTTAATATTATTTGTAATGACTTTTATTTTCAACTTTATTTTTTTCTTCCAAATTAAACAAGACATGAGAAAAATAAACTAGCAATGTTACCTTTGAAACAATATTTACAGTAAATGGCTTACTAATTAGTCATTAGTCACTTCTCTTTTTTATCATACACTATATGAGAAAAATACAGCACATTTACAAAGATTGAACCAGAAAAAAAACAAAAAAAAAAAATTGAAAAAACTATCAAAACTGTTTTTATTTTTCATTTTAGGTATAAATAAAATCCAAAGAAAGAAACATTTAAAAAAACATTTACAATGTCATTTGTTCTCAGATTTAGATATTAGAATAGATTTTCAATTAAAAAGATGTTAATTTAAACACATCACCATGATCATTTAACATCAATCCATGTCCAGACGATGATCATAGGACAAGGTCCTGCAGTGAAATGATCCAGGATTAGAGGCACTTCTGAGTCCGAGTGGTTCCTCAAAAATATTTAAAGAGCTCCTGCGCTAGTGATGGATGAATCATCATGGCTCATGTCTGCCTGCTCTGAACCACCACTAACACTACATCCCGCTTTAATGAGTTCCTTATCAGCCTAAACCTACACTGCTGAGACACAGAAGCATTTGCTCTCTTACCCTTTACATAGTTATGTGGAAGATGTTAGAGGATGCTGGTCTTTTGTGTTGCTCTGTAAAACAGTGTCCATCAAAGGTGTGACTCACTGAGCTTCAACCAGCAAACTGTGCTATTGTACGCTGTCAGTGCAAAATGATCATTTTCACTATGTCACTGTGCTTGAAAACAAACAACGTTTTTTTTTCTCACCTAATACCTCATGACACAAAAAACAGGACCTCACCGGTATGTTACCCCCCCCACCCCCCCCCACCAGCACCACCCAAGCGTCTGTCTTTGATGACAAAGACACAAAGGGGTATTTTATTTCACCAAATACATCTGAAACATTTTATGCTTGATGAGCACCCGCCCAGAACAGAGACAAAGACAGACAGGCAGAGCTAGAACTGGCGTATGCCATGGATGTGAAGAGATCCTCTTGAGGAGGCGGAGGGATGGAGGGAGGCAGAGGCACATTGAAGCAGATGCAGAGAAATGTGAGAGGGTGTCAGTGAGACTGGTGATGACGCGCTTATGGCTGCGGAGAGCTGGCGAGGCCGCGGCCCTGGCTCTGACTCACCTCATCCCCACGGGGCCTCCTGGTTGACGTCACTCAGCGTGCACTGTGGCATTTCTCTGCTTCAACTTCTTTGTGAGCAGCAACCACACTTGAGCCTTTCTCACATATGAGAGTCTGTGAAAATCTATCTATCTATCTATCTATCTATCTATCTATCTATCTATCTATCTATCTATCTATCTATCTATCTATCTATCTATCTATCTATCTAATCATTTATTACACAAATGGACATTCTAACAGATTAAGTTATTTCAATCAAATTAAATCTCATTCAGCTGATCCATCTGTCTGTCTATCTGCCCATCTCTCTAATGTTTTTATCTCACTCTCTGTCTGTTGTGCAGCTCCTTGTCTAATTGTCAAATGAAGATATGAAGTATAACTATATCACTGTGTGGATCATCAACACCAATGCACTGTATACTTTTCACAGGGTGAAAGTGTCCCACTGAAATTTCCTTTTGTGTTACTCCTAACAGCAAAGCTGGGAAACTGATTCTTCTTTAACCCTTTGTTCTGCACTGTTATAGGTGGGGCAGGTGAAAACCATTAAAATATCTTTTCTTTATTATAAATCATGCAAGAATTAAAGATACACTTGAGGATGAAATTATTAGCCCCCCCTATGAAAATGCCAAAGTATCTCCCACACGCTGTTAAACAGAGCAAAGAATTTTTAACACAGCTTTTTCAAACAGCCTAGTTTTATGTTGGATGCTTCCATTATTTGACTTTGCACACAGAAATGAAAATATTTCACAAAAACCAAAAACTACCAGGGTCAAATTTATGAGCCCCCCTGATGCTAATAGTCAATGGATAACAACCTGCAGTGGGTTGTTATACTTTTCAACAAGTCTCTGACACGTCTCCTGAGGAATCCCAGCCCATTGTTCTTTGGCAAATCTCTCAACCTTTTAATGATTTTATGGCCGCCTGGCATGGACCTTCGTCTTCAGTTCATTTTCAATGGGATTTAAGTCAGAACTTTGTGCAGGCCAGTCAATAACGTTCACGTTGGTCGTCTGGAGGTCTGGAGGTAGGTCGTCACTTTGGTCGTCTGACCCAGACCCAGTTTTGCCACTGATTGCTTCAGGTTTTCTTTCAAAATCTTCACGATTCATGATTCCTTCCATCTTGATGAGATTCCCAGTTCCAGACGCACTGAAGCTTCCTCACAGCATTATACTCACATCGTCATGTTTCACTGTGGAGACGGTGTTCTTTGAGGTAAGCAATGTCTCTATGGCCAAAGAGTTCTAGTTTCATCTCATCTTACCACAGGACATGTTTCTGGTATGTATAATCTGTGTTAAAAATTCTTTGCACTGTTTAACAGCACTTAGGAAATACCTTTAAAACAATGACATTTTTGTGGGGGGGCTAATAATTTTGTGTTCAACTATAAATACAGTATACTGGCGATCAATTAAATAGATGTGTATGATTTGTGTATTTGTGTATGATGCAAATAATTCCATGTATTGTGGAGCGCATGGTGTGAATAATGGACTAGTTGTTGCTAAGGACCGTGTTTTATAAATACCTATGCATATACAAAAGCAGTCATGTTTTTAAGTTACTGACGCAGTTCTCTTCTTCATCCTTCTATTCCACAGGAATCAGACGAGGAAGTGAAGAACAGTGAGCATTTGGACTTGAGGACTGGCTGCAGCGAGTACATCTTGCTCTCTTCTGCTCTCACCTTTCACTTTTACATGAAGTGGTGTTGGCAGTTAAATCACGACAGTGCAGAGGAAAGTTACATAGCTACAGCAAGTTCTTATAGTGGTCGTTTCTTTACGCCTGATGGGACATGGAGAGACATGAATCCTGCAGGTGAAGAACAGTATTTTCACAGAGGCCAGAGTTGCTGGAAATTTCTATGTTACTTTCAGTGTGAATATATTTCAGCATGCTGTTTATATATCATGTTTTGTTTGTTTTGGTTGTTCTTTGTTATTTTTTTAGGAGGAAAGGGTAAATAGGAAAATGTTTTGGTGTAATAATCTTGATTTTCAACTTCTAGAACGGAGTGGTTTAGGGGCTAGAAATGTGCAGTCTCACCATTAGATGTCCCTAAAGCCTCTGTCACATTAAAATGAATGGGTGTGATCATGAAATAAATTATATTGAATACTGTCTGAAGTTTTAAAAGATAAGTGTTGCTGAAAGCATTAATGCTGATGGCTGGAAAATGACTGGGCATCGTAAGGTTGTGTTAGACAGAGATAAAATGAACGTATTCACTCAGGTCTTGGTGACCGGAACTGAAGCTGATAAAAACCCACATGGTCTGCAGAGGCATTTGAAAAAAAAACATTCCCACTGATGAAAATCAGTGAGAATGTGAGGGAGCTTTTCTCATACGTTGCTGCAGATTCAGTGTAGCTAAAAGTAATACACTGACCAGGAGGAAGATCCACCAACTCCCAGGCAGCCTCACTGCTGAGTAGAAACTGATGGTATGGGTGGGGTCAGGGGCAACACAACAAAACAATGGCTCTTCCCATAAAGCAGAGAAAGACACACATTGCAAGAACAAAAGTGTCTTGACACCATCATGGATCTGTGAGGGTATAAAGCCATGGAACGAAGTGAAAACTACAGAGACCACTGTCCCATGCTTACCCATCATCCATTTGCACACTGTTCACTGCCTCTACAGATGTATAGCAAAAATAACATAGATGTAGGAGAGAGAGATGACAATTTTGAAATTGTAGATGCTCCATCTGACATGTGGAAGCAATTCAGATTCCCCAAGTCAAGAAAGGAGAAAAGCTGAAAGACAAACAAAAAACATGATGCAAACACTGCCAGACTGCGGTGCCCTACACATCAGGGACTACAAGTCATGTGAGAAGCCACTTGGCAAATCGTCAACCCAAAAAGATTTGAGTAGATGTGAAGAAAAGGATCCAGCCAGGCCAAATAAATCTCAAGTAAGCATTTGCAACCCCGGTTCCTCAAAACAGAGTGAGCGTTCAAGAGATTGCAAAATGTATCTGTGAACATATAGTCAAAGACCAACAGCCATTGTCTGTCATGGACAGCAAAGATTCAGAGAGTTAATAAACACACCAGAGCCAAAGTATAAAATCCCATCAAACACAATTACCTTTTTTTCTACAAGCAACAAAGCTAGAAATACACAGAGCCTCAAGCAATTGCAACAGCAACTGTTGCAATAAAATGTCACAATATGGCAATAAATATTGTACCAAGGTGCCCTGACTAATACCAGACCATATTAGTCTGGAAAGGGTGTAGTCACCTCCCACTTTCAAGAATTGTGACCACTGGACCGGACAAAGATAAAAAAAAAAATTGGATAGACCTACATAAATTATGCAGAGTGATGGAAAACATGTCAACAAACCTTCTTGTTGTAGTTTTTTTAAAGAGTGATGGCATCTAATGACTTTTGCCCCAGGGAGCTCCATGGAGCAAGACGTTGAAGCCATGCTTCCATCAAGTGTAACCGTTTGGTTTGGAACAGAACTCTTTGTTTGCATTAGGAAAAGTACCAAAATAACCATTCACCATTCCATTTTTATCACCATTTTTATCACCCTTCCCAAGGGATACCAGAGTAAAATAGTAAGATCAGCGCTAGACTGGCTCCACCCATGACAGTCAGCCGATTTGGTGACAGAAAAATGGCTGTCTTTCTTTTCAACGCCCACATTCTCAAATAAAGCCTGACGTCTTGTTGAGACAAACAGTCACAAACCAAGCAGGGGTAAAAAAAGAGCTGCAGGAAGTCCTCGACTGTTGCCTGTTGTGTCATGATCAATGTGGTCGTTTGTTGTTGTCACACCAGTATGACATCTTGATATGGCTTCATATCTTACTGACATGGCCATTGGGCACAGCCCACACCTCGCCTACCAAATAAAGGTACTGCTCTCAGGCCAAAGCAAGCCTGACAAGTCAGCGCAGTAGCTACTAAACGCTTGGACAGACCAAGTAGCAAGTTTGAATGTAGCATGATAAAACTAGAAATCATAAACGTTATAATGGTAAAATTGATCGAAATTATGGTGTATTTCCGGTTAAACTGTGAGTCACCAAGGCTGCGGGAAATTAGGTTTCACCTTGCCTCATAGTAGCACTGTTGAAATTACACACAGCATTTTAAACAAAGCTGTTTTTCACCACTTCACAACACCATTTTTGAAAATAAATTGTATTAAATTTCAACACTGTTCTGTAATCATCTTTAAAGTGACACATGCAGCATTAGATTTAAAAACAAATCATTTTAACAGTACACAGGCTTATTAATAAGACCTTTATGACAGAGGTCAGTTGAAATAATGTCAGTGAAGAACGTACTGTCCACTGTATGCTGAACCATAACAAGGTACCTTGTGGTTGAAAGCCCAAATAGAGTGAGTAATTGATTAATTAACCTATTTAGTGGAGATTGAGTTGGGTATCTCTCACAAATTGGTTTCTGAGTAAACAGTAATACTTCAAAGTAGACAGCGCTCGCATTACCAGACTGAAGTGACTCATATCCAATCTTTGAGTCAGATCTGATTTTTCAGGACTGTGTGGACACAGAAATCTGATCTACAATTCCAAATATTCGAATCAGACATTTTTCCGTTGTATTTCATCCTACGTTGCACAAATATTTGATACATGGTCACGCGATATGAGTGACAACAATCATGTCGGAAATCCATATAGCTTTTTGCTGATTCACATGTGTGCACTGGCAGCACGGCCAAAATCTAGAGAGTGTGCACATTCCACAGTTCTGTTCACATGGAAGTCAGATTCAAAGCTATTGTAGTTGTGAATGTGAACTGCAAATCTGATCCATATTGAACTGGAATTAGAATTAGCCAGTGTGGCTGGTAATGTGAATGTAGCCATGAACGTCTTGTGATATTTAATGTTTTTAGGGGTTAAAATGGTCTGAAAATAGAGAATGATATAAAGTAGCAATACCCCAGACTCTTTTTACAATATAGTGAATTGCTAGGCCAGAAAATAATGAAAATGTCAGGCTGGATTGTCACAGAAGTGAAGTGAGTTAACAAGGTCCTGAGTTCATTTTGTCAGAACAATTTCCACAAGCCAACTGTGCTCATGCTGATAAGATAACCATATAACAAAGCCAGGAAGGTATCCATTAAAGGCTGGAGTGAAGGTGTCCTCTGTTATGGAGTCATTTACACTTGTTCAAACTCTATCATTTTAACCCCAGGGTGATCAGTGTGTGGCCTCAGTTTCACTGTCATTCTAGAGAGTGGTGCTTCTGCAAGAGCCAAATGGACGACTGCTGGGAATATTGCAGGCTTGTACCCAGACAGGCAATTTTCCCTACACTGGGATAATGGCAGTAAGCGGGGGGTGCTAAGATTTAGTCATATACTGTACACCCACTTGGAGGGTGGTGTTTTTATTCCGCTGCCACTGTCCAATATATCGCCTCATTGGTGTTGATTACACAGATCCTGGTTTCTAGAATTTGCCATCTCACTTCCAACAACCTGATTTTAAGGTAGCTGTTTTTTTTTCCTCCAGTGTAATTTAATCTTTCTCTTATTTTGTTATTTTTCCACCTATACAGGAAAAATGCCACTTGTATTCCAGGTAAATCATTCTCAGAAGAGTGATGAAATTAAACATGTGGTGAGGGCAGCAGTAAATTGGGGTTGTAAGAAAAGGACTGACAGTACCACCTGGGGGAATTACACCCCAGAAAATACACGTTAACTTTGAATATTTAATGATGAGGCAAACAGACTCATTAAGAGACCAGGCAAAGACAGATTCATGTTGGATCAAGGCCTCAGCTCAGCCTGGTTATCTGGTTATAAGGATAGACTCAGACTAAGTACTTTTGAAAACTTATTTTTCTTTTCTTTTTTGGCCTTCCATGCATACACAAACTGTGGGTTAGAATTTCAAACGCATCCCCTTTTATTCTGAAAGTGTGGGACAAGTACAATAAAAACAAAAACCTTTGAGGACATGTTTAATGGATCTTCTTCAGATGAGATTTTCACAATATCCTTTCATAGTATCTATATGTTTATGGAAAATGTCGTTTTTTTGTCTCGTTACATCACAGTGTGCGCTGGTGTCTCCTCGGTTTGACATAAGGAGACATCAGAACATTTGTTTATGTAACCTACACGCTCCTGCAGCCACTACTGCCGCCGATACTCCGTGTTGTGTTTAGGTGTTATTGTTGTCAGCGGGGGGAAGTGTGTTTCGCAAAAGAACCATGGGAGAAGGCAAAGTTGATCTTTGATGGTGACAAGACTGTTTACTTTTCCCCAGCACGCACTGTAGTAGCATCACCAGCATATACTGCAAAATAGCCCGCGCACATCGAACACAACATGGCGTCCCTGGTGCAATGCAAGTCAAATCTACAGGCAGTGAGAATGGACACATATTGCAAAAACTTGAAAATACTGATTCCCTTCAATTATAACAGCATCACCTAGTAGCGCAGGGACAAGATCTGTATTAACAGAGCTAAACTTGTGCTAATGTTGGCGTAGTTTACTGGACATCTAACAAGCCTATTTTTGTAGTTTGCCTACCAGAACAAGTTGTGACGTTTTAGGTCTGTCTCTCCTCTGAGTGGCCAACAAGGCTTCAGTGTTACAGCTGCTTTTGACAGCACTGAACATGGGTTTTTGTGTTTCACGTGGACAAAGATATACTCGAGTACTGTGGACAGGATTATTTTTAATACGAGGAGGAGGAGGGAAAACCTCCACTTTCAAAAATGCCCACCAATGTGTGGACAAAACCTAAGAGTGGAAACATCACCCAGAGGTGATTTTGATAAAAATGTAACTCAAATGTGTAGTAACATTTCTGCTCAACTATCCCCTGAAGACACAACCCTTGTCTTGCTCTGTATGACATGCAGGAATTTGATGTCTTGTGGGTCTCACAGGGCATCGCTGCTGTTCCACTGCTGAGTAGAGACAGCTCAACAGAGCAAAGAGAGAGAGAGAAGAGAGGCTTGAGTTATTCTTCAGAAGGTGGTCAAGCTTTAAAGGTGCACAGAACAATACAATGACAGGAGCAGAGCCCAGTGCAGTGTCCTGCTGCTGGAGCCCATCTCCTTCATGGTGATGGTCTTCTGCATACCAAGACCGAAATGAGTAGTCATTTGAGTCAGTGATGGTTTCCATCATTTTGAACCAGCCAGGCCATTGTCCTCTGGGAAGGGATTGAACTGCCATTCTCATGATATTTTTTTTCTCTTTCAGATCATTCTCTGTAAACCTTAGAAATGGTTGTGTCCAGACCAGCTCGCCTGGCACCAGCAACCATGTCATGTTCTTCCTTTGTCTCATGCTCAGTTGGAACTTCGGCGAGTTGTCTTGACTATGTCTGCATGACTGAATGCTCTGACCTGCTGCCATGCAATTGGCTAATATTTATTTTAAAGTGGAACAATGCAGAATTTTTAAATTCTAATTTAACAGCATCAAAGTCATCGTGATGGTTAAATGGCTTGTTGCAGGGAGACTGAGGCTGTCTTCACTCCTCCAGAGTCCTCAGGCTGCTTTATGGAACTACACACTCACCTCACTAGCTAGATATTGACTACAAGATGGGGGAAAGAATTATTTTGGATGTTCATCATGGCAGAGCCAGTGGAAAACTGAGCAGAGGAAACTGTTGTTGGAGAAAGAGAGGAAGAGGAAATGACTGTCTGACTGAGCGAGGGGCCACATGAGTAAACATCGGACCTGGACAGCTTGTCTTCCCCGGCTCTGTTGAAAACAAATGCACATGACCAGGAGAGAGGAAGGGAGTGGGGAGCGTCAGTGGTGAGTTTTTATGACAGTCAGGATGAAGCGGTAGAAGCGGAGAAAAAGGTGAAAAGCCAACCAAACTTGCAGCGTTATGCTTTAAAAAGCAGTTGAACTGGTACACTTAATAAAATGGTCGCTGAATGTACTGTTTGTAGGTAAGCTTATCCCATCAGATGAAACTTAACATGATTGTGGTCTGTGGGTTGCAGTAGGTAGCAGTGTGACAACATCAGTCAGAAGTGACTGTTACCATTAAAAAAAAAGTGTACATTTTGAAAAGAGTACAGTTGATTCATTTCTCCCTCGCCCTCGGTTTTCTGAACTACCAATGTGGTTGGAGAAGGTGTAGGTGGAGGTGAACAGTCCTCTACAGCACCATTCTCTCTGAGTCACTTCCACTCTTTAGTGATCAAATTAAATCTGAGAGCAATTTGATTAAATCTGTCTCAAAATGATTCCCTGCTCGCACATTATTTTGACACGTAAATCCAAGGCGTCATGTTAAAGACACTGTGGGTCTTACTATTATATGTGTACCATTTATGTAGTGTTCATTTCAATCAATCAGAGACTGCCATGTTTTAAGTTTAACATGTATAGAAAACTTCATAAAGGTCTCGCTCTTTTTTTATTTTTTTAGTAAAAATGCATTTTCATCATCTTGCACATGAAGCGTGGACTCGACAGTCATTTAGTCTAGAGAGAAAAGATGCATTTCTTACATGTCTAGGACCAGAGGATGGCTGTGGTGGGGTTTGTTAGATGGCCAGATGTAAATTAGTAAATTAGCAGGTGCAAAATTGCAATTGGCCATTATCGAAGGCCAGAAAGTTAGTGTTGTGTTGCTCCTTCAGCTTGAGACTTTTGAGTAAGTGAGCTGACATCAGGTCAGCCTGTGCACTACTTGACACAGCAAGTGGTACTGAGGTGATGGGTGAGACATAACGAAGAGGTTGTGATCAGCTTAACCTCTGAGATCCACTGAACACCTCCGATGAATTTCAAAATTTCAAAGCCGATGAATTTGACAGTGGTGCCTGCAGTCAGGGTTGGGCGATAAAAGGATCTCCAAACGGGATTGTGATAAAATTCAAGTGGATGGACAATATTTACTCAATGACACATGGCAGACAGTCTGCCTGTTCTGCTTGAGTAAAGGGTACACCCACCTTCTAATATGAGAGTAGTTTATTTGAAGTGCTGGGAAAAAAGGTGAAACTGGAGAAGAGAGCAGAAATTAGTGAAAGTGGAGCTGAGGGCACAAGAGACATTAGTTGGGTTTTCATCAGTCTTTTTTATGCTCATTTTTTGGTTTGTGCATAAAAAAACTCCATGATGGAAACACAGAAAAATTCTTGAAATATAAATATACATTATCTTGTGCATGAGAGAGGAGGAAAAGTTGGTATATCCATGAAAAGGTAGATGAAAATTAGTGCACTGAAAAAGTTTGAAATCATGTGACCGAAACAACACTTTACTGTGACCATTTGAACAATTTTTTTTCCCAGCGTGGATTGAAGAGGAAAGCATAACTTTCCTCCACTTGGTGCAAGAAACAAATATCACATTATTACATGAATGAATTGAGGCAGCGACAGAACATGGCTGCCTGTCAACAGGTAATCTTCATTTACATATTTTGGTTGCACCTTATTGTCCATCTTTGTCCATTCTTCTGCTTATCTTGGAGAACTTCTGTTCGCTTTACAGCAGTTGATAGAAACACAGATAAATTGATTTCTTTTATCAAAATTGTCGTTAAAATTTGCATTATATTTTAAAGGGAACTAGGGGTGGGCAATCATAGTATTAGTTATCGGGCACATTTTACCCATTGCTGTTCTATGCTGTTGCACAGGAACACACCATATGCTGGTCCACTTCATGTCTGTCCAAGAGAAATGGTGATCAACCAAGCACAGCGAAGTACAGGCAGTGCTGTAGATTTTTCTTTTCAACCACATAAAGAGACGACGTCCTAAACAATATGCTGAGTGTGAAACGGCTAGGAAGCAGCCACACCATAGCCTGCAGATGAAACAGGTAAATTTGGACCAAAACAAATCACTTTCACAAAGGCATTTGATAAGTCTATATTAGAAGTAAAGTAAATGAAAAGTCCGTGTCGTTTTGAGTCAAGCAAAATAGTCCTTGTTAAACGTTCATTGTGCTTGGCACAAGTTGACAAAATTGCACAAACTGATTAAAATCTGTTCAGAAATGTGAAATGCTATCAACGCATTGCCATCACCTTCCTGTGCTTACTATGCTGCTTCTTGACATCACAAGCACAAAAGCTAGACCACAAAACTGGACCAAGGAGGAAACACTGCGTTTACAGACTCGTCACTGCCTAATGTGAAGCTGAATCCTTCTTCAGGCTCCTCCATGCTTAAGAAACCGCAGAAAACTACTTCTAGACAAGATATGATGGAATATTTACACACATATTTACTGTTGATCTATTTGCAAATTTTTACCCAAAGTAAAAGTTACCATAATCTTTACTGGCATCATCCGGTAGTGATTACTGACATGGCACATTCAGATGGGACTGCATACATTGCATATGAATACATAATAACAGAACGAACACGATATAGGGCGCTTGTCTGGTTTCCTACCGTATCAAATGACAATGTCAGCTGCAGTGTGCAGCAGGGCGCACATCCGTGCTGCGTTCTCATCAGCGGGTAATAATGTAAATAAAATTGAGCCACAGCACGGGAAGCGCCGCTGTGTTTCTATCAAATAATATCAGAAATGAAGCATTTTGCATTCACGCAGCTACTGGATGTAGCAGTATTATATTTTAGTTTAAGAACAGAAAGTTGGAGCGGAGTGTTTATTTCATCCAACTCTAGTGACTGACTGCTGTATGTCATTAACACTCTAAGACTGGCAGCACTGTTTATAATGTAGCCATTATTAACACTGTTCATAAAATACAGTGGAAGCGGTGGCTTGTGCTCGGGTGGGTGGTGGGTTCAAAATATGGAATAGGGCCTTATAAATTCATTCAAACTTCATTTTTAGAAAAAGTGACAGCCCTAGTATAATTACATATTACACGGTGATTCCATTTAGCCCAGCTCTATACCTGCAATAACTGTTTTCAATGTCCGCTTTAAATTTCTGCAAGTTTCTAGTCAGGAGAAAGCAGTAGTGGCCCCCTGGCTGTGCACATTTGCTGTTATCCAACATGGCTGCCTTCTTTCAAATTTGGATCTGTCTCCCCTGAGACCTGCAGGGCCTGCGTCAATCACAAAAAAATATTCAAAAACAGCTTTGACCTCTGTGGGTTTTTTTTTTTTTTTTTTTTTTTTTTTTTTTTTTTTTTTTTTTTTTTTTTTTTTTTTTTTTTTTTTTTTTTTTTTTTTTGTTTTGTTTTGTTTTTTTTCCCTTCTTTTTTGCAGTGACAATTCTTTTTATAGCAGACGGAGAGGAAGAGATGGGCGGGGAGAGAGAGTAGGAGGGAGGAAGAAAAGATGTGGATGGAATGCGTTTTCTGAAGCTGTCTCAAACTGTTTTTTAATGCTGCGAAACTCATGCACCCTTCAGTCTGTCAGAGGGGGAGCCACGAGCTGACGCACGCCTCTCTCCTCATGCAGAGAGTTAATGGTCACAGCACCTGGTTCACTCCTCTCCACCACAAATGGTGCAATAACACAAAGCTAGGTAGATTTATATCCAGAGGTAGTGCACAGAGTCATTCATTTTGGGGAGGAAGAAGATTGACTTATGGCTTCAGGCTGTAAAGCACATTTTTCTTCTTTCATCCATTGTTTATCATGTTTTTGTCCTTGTATCGCTCTCCTTTTTACACTGTGTTTTTCATGCCTCTTGTCAACATGCAGAATTTGCAGAACTAATACTGCTGCTGCTGCTACTTATACTACTATTACTAACAACAACAACAACAACAATATGTAATTCTCATTTTAAATATGGAGTTTAATCATGATGGACTGCATTATGCAACATTTTGCTTCACAAGATATCAGGACATATCTGAATATATATATAATCAATAATATATGGGTGTACTTTACTATAGCCTATTAATAAATGGCTCTGAATTATGGCAAGGTTGTGAAATTAAATTACAGAAATTAAGAACTTTGCCTACGTAGAGGACAAGACTAAGTCAAATATTATAAAATTCAGAACAAACCAAGCCAAGGAAACAAATCACAGATCAAATTTGAAATTAAAGATATTTCCTGTTTGTTATGATTAAAAATCAAAAACTAAACTGAAGTGAAATTCCAAATGTGCATAAAAAGGAAGTCACAATTTATTAACAAAGGAAAACAAAAAATCAAGTCCACAAAAAAACAAACCAAAGGAGCAGAGACTGGCTGGCTTATATTATATTATAAGTACTATAGGGTACTAATAATTGTTTTCATGGAGGAGCAGGGAAGACATCACACATTATCTCAAAGGGCTGAATATAATTGGCTTGCAGGTTCTTGAGTTTGACACATGTAGATTAAGGAAACACCATATCTTTACTGCTATAAATTGGTATAATTCTTTGATGGCAAAACAATGTAACATTCACCAATCAAACAAAAATCATCACATTGAAGGCAAAACGTCAGACAAGAGCAGGAATAAGAGCAGGCTCTTCTTCTCTCAGACTCAGAAGTCATTTGATGAATACAGTACATCGTGTTATAAGTCTTTATTGGTGATGAAGTAGAAAAGACACGATTGCTTTGATTTGGTCTGATGATTACTTTTGTTTTGGTCTGATGTGTGCACTAGGAATGTTTCAGAATTGCATATTGGACCTTTAAGTGATAAATAGTGGAATGTGGCCATTAGTGTCTATGAAAACGTTGATGAAAAACATTTCTGAATTTTGTGCCACAGTTTCTTTTGTCTTAAATGTGAAAACACCACAAATATATTGAAACCAAGACAAAAGATTGAGATTCTTGAATATTTTTTTAAGAGAGAGTTAGAGTCAAAACCACTGACAGTTATAAAATGATTGGTTGGGCAGTAACGTGGTAAATAGGCCTATCTATATTTGAGAGGATACATATAAGCAGCAGATGAATTACTTACTAAACAACTATCACAATAGTTTATTGATTTACTTAAGCTCTTTGTTAACATTTTAATTGTTTGGCTCTATCACAAATTAATTTTGTTTGCAAGTGATCACATCATTTTCCTCGGGTACCTTTTTAATCTCCTCTCCCTTTACTCCTTTTACAAACAATATTTAGTAAGATTAAATTAATGAGTGCATGAAAGTTTAGTATAATAAGGTAACTTCTGAAGACGTCGTGGGATTGCGGCTGAAGCAAATCTGGCATGCTGCATTAAATCGATATGAATGAGAAGTTGAAATGATGAGTTCAAATTTCTAACTGAATGTCTGAATATGGAGAAAAAGAGGAAAATGTGTGCAAAAGGAGGGATCGGAATTAGGAAAATGTGCAAAATTTGAATAAATCCATTAGGGCCGTCACTGTAAACACAAAAATGAAATGCTGCCGTATGAACGCGACTATCACAGAGGAAAAAAACGATACAGCACAACTGCAGAGATGTCCTTTGTTGACGCGTGTTCACAGCAGTTAAAGGGATAGTAAAGGTTTTTATGTACGTGGCTGAATGAGTTATTGAAACATTATCAACATTGTCTTCATCAATCACACTGCCAAGCATGACACTGGTCCTGTGAACCAGTGTTGGATCAAGGCACTCAAGGCACAATCACTTTCACTGATAATGGCTGCCAGCAGGGACAGAGGGATGATTTCACCCACTTAACCTAAGGTTCACCTCAAAAAACAAACCACCCTATGTCTACAGTATCTTAAGAAGATGGCCACTACTTTTTTCTCACTGTAAGATCTTCTTGCACCAAAGTCCATAAAGAAAATTTGCAATTTTACATATTGGCACACAGAAGTTGTTGATCCACATCTGCCTTCATCAGTCAGTTCAAATATGTAACCTTGTGACTTTGGTATTTGAAATCCGTCACCCCATCTACCCAAGTGTCATAACAAATAAGGCAGCAGTAGAACAGCAGCTCCTGTATCCCTGTGAGAAAAAAAAAAAAAAACGTCCATAAAAAATTGTCCAACAGTGAGACAAAGTGGTGACCACGTTCTTACGACATTGCAGACTTTTTTAAGTGAGCCTTTTGTTAGGTGGTCAAAATCAGTTTTTAATTCAGCCATGTTATCAGTGAGAGTATGAGTGTCCTGCTCCCAGAAATGGCCGGACGCGCTGCAACATCAATGTTGATAATGTGTCAACACTTCATACAAGCACACGTCAAAAACCAGAGCTATTCCTTTTAATGACGCTGAGAGTACAATAATTTGTTACATATCTGCAAATCAATATTTGAATCAATACTAATATTTAATGAGAGCCTCGTGTTTCAAGTATATTTACTGATATCTTAGACTACTGTTTCCATGGTGCTGGAGAATTTGGAGATAATAATTAACAATCAGTCTTGTGATCTTCTCCTGCACTCAGCAACAGTTTTTCTATTTCCACTGGTTATACTGGATAAAAGAAACTGCCCTCCAGTTAATTAAGTTTGTCGCCACAAATATTCAACTTATTGTATTAACACTGGCTGAGATCCTTTTCCACATGCAGTCATTTCTAAATGAAATAATTTATATTTCATGGGGAACAGTAAATGTGTTCATTTTGAAGATTTAGGTGCCATTTGGAAAAAATTATTTAACTATTTATTTGACAGGAAAAAAAACTGTCTCCATATGTATAATAAAGGGCATTTTATAAGCTCTCTATGTAAAGACTTTGTAGCTTATAAAAATAGACAACAGTTAAAGCAACAATAAACCTTTTTTTTTAAGGTTAAATGTTAGAGGAACAGTGACACACGTCACTGGATTTGTCACAGTAGTCCATGTGGCCACTCTTGAGTGACGTTCACTTGGCATTATTTCAACTGGATCATTAGGTAACAAAACCTGCCTACTTAATAATATAACTGTGCCTCGGCCTAATTGCTCTGAGATCAGGTTGTGTAGTTCAAATTGGGATAGACTACTTTATCTTTCTTACTGCAGACAACAGATGGGCTGATATGTACACTTACAAAGAGAGACAGAGAGAAGAGAGAGTCTTTGCAAAACCTTATATTACTCATAATGTTACTTCACCGCTGACAGTTTTGTTAGGGATTTAGGGAGTTTACGTCCAGCGCTGAATTAGCCGCAAACGTACGGTATGAGGAGCAGGACACAGATGTCTGGTATCTCTTAAAACTGTGGTATGTAACTTTTAAATGTACACACATCTGTTATATCTAAACCAGTGTCACTGAGTTCACACAATGCTGATTAAGCCCAGCTTCCCACGACTCTGTCTGCGTTTCTTTGCATGGCAGTGTTTACCTCTCGTGTCATCAGCCACATTTCTGCACTGCACACAGGAAGCGACTTGTTATATGTCAAAACGGACAAAGGCAACAGCGACGTCGCGCAAATAAAGCGAGGCGCCAGCAAAAAGGTTCGAGGGTGACTGAAAACACAGAGAAGTGTCCGTGAAAAAGTTTCGGAAGGTAAACGCTTCTGGCCCCGCCCACCCCTGCTCTGCTGCTGTATACAATGTTGACAGCACGCTACAGATGCAACCATTTTTGTTTCCTTTCATACTTTTATACTTTTTAGGCACATGAGTTGGATTTACTGTTATCCTCAGTGTTACCCTTAAATCACTACCTGCTCTTTATGTTGTGCAAGTTATATAATTTGTGTCCTCTGTGCCTCGTGACATGCACTTAAGAGGTTGCCCGGTTCATTTTTTAACATTGTTACAAGTCAGTTTTCCTCCTTTCTTTTTTCTTCTTCTTTCTTCTCCTCTGGGGAGGAGATGTAATTACATGTGCAGTAGCATCGTAACGTGCCGCATAAATTGTATAAATATGGCTACTGGGGAGTGAAGAAGTCTATAAAAAGACAAGCAGGGTGAAATGCTGTCACTCTGACCTCTGATATGCCAGATGGGAAAACCTTAAGAGGGTTTGTTGAGAAACCTGTTAGTTTTTTTTGGTTTTTTTTTAAGTTTTATACATGTACTTAAATAGTTTTGACAATGTAGTTTCATTTTTATTTCTTCCTTTTTCTTTTTTTTCTCTCCTTTTTGTTTTCACTTAATCAGCTTTTGCAAAGACAATAAAAAAAATCCAAAAACCTTTTAACTTATTTTAATTTTTTTTTCTTTTTTTAACCACCAAAGAAAAGTAAAAAGTGTCTTTGATGCAAAAGGTCGGCCCCCTAGAGTAACAGTAACTGTAACAGTTCCTAGAGTAACAGACTCGAGGTCAAGCTCGTAGACATAAAAGTGACACATAAGCACAAACTTACTTAGGCCCGGTTCTCGGACTCTTAATTTATGCAGGGAACTAAGATTAGAGAGAATAGACGATTCCACACAAACGCCTCCTCAATCAGGTCTGATAGTATTGCTTGACAGAGCCTGTTTTCAAATGAAAGACGCAAAATACAAATAATATTCCCTCGTTTTTGTACACCCAGAGTAGACAGAGGCAGAACCAAGGCCAAAAATCACCTAAAGTTATGTAATGCAGCTTTAAGTCCAGCCCTCCAGATTTCTCTTTTCATTTTCTTCATTTTCCTTTCTTCATGTCCTTTTTCCCTCCAGACTTTATGTCCATGGAATTGTCCTTTAATTACAGCATAACACATTATACATGGCTGCATGCTGCACTGTAAGCACATGACTTTTTTAATGACTCATTAAAATGAATGCTATAATAAACATTTAACAGTGACTGAACATATTACTCCTAAATATATTTCTATAATGGCTAAAATTTGGACTCTGTAGATGCTGAGTTACATCACACATTGCTTCATACCAGGTCAAAAATTACAATAAAAAAAAAGAGTCCACTTAAAAAGGTTGAATTGTTTAGAAGCAGACCTGCTCATTATAAAGAATGAGTAAAAACTCTCTCCCATGTCTCTTATATTACTCTGTCTATGCCTCAGTGCGCAATTAAGTTGTTTTATTTTCTCACACGTGTATGTCATTTGACGCATGAAGGTAGAGAACAGCACTTATAGCAATAAAAGAAAAGCAAGGTATCCCAAAGATCATTGTCATGATGCATTTCATCTAAGGGACTGTAATTTGCATCAACTAACATCCACATGTGTCAGAAGGGAGGAGTGTTTGCAACTCACGATATGGCTTCACTTCATATTACATTAAAACAGCATATAATTTTAGATACAGTTGAATGTTACTTGCACCACTTAGTTTCCAAGGTAACAAGGAGGGTATATTTAGAGAGCACTAAACTGAGACAGAAGAAATATGTGTTAACAATCTTGAGGCAATTACAATTAGTCAAAGTCAAATAGTAAAGATAAGAAGGTTGGTGACACTTTAAACGAAGACCATATCTAGGTATAACACATTATGAAGGCGATCCAGTTGCATTACAGTTGAAGGTGAGAGAACGCTTACAAACAACCATCTGGCTCATTCAGCGCCACTTCTGACACGTCATGCAGTATTTAGTGGCCTTACTAATTCATATAGTGTAGTAGAGGCTTCACTTGAGCTTCTCATCAGGGGAGGTTTAGGGAGAATACAGACATCAATGAATAAAGATGTTTCATTGTTGTCTATGTTGAGTACTGAAGAGCTATGCAAGAAAATCAAATTAATCAGCTGAGCTCAGTGAAACTAGAATTGAAATTTTTTTAGTTTAGAAAGGTTTTTATTTCGTCCCTGAAATCATCAGTGTGTTGATTACTGCAGTGCTTTATCACAGTGGTTCCTAAGGTCTGGGTCAGGACCCACACATGAGTCACCGGAGATGGTTTTTGGGGTCTCCAAAATATTTTCCAAAACTTTTAGGTAAGAATTACATGTATATATTTTAAAATATAAGCATGAGATTAATTAATTATCAATTTACAAATGCAAAAAGATAGGTGTTACAGATATGGCTGTAAATTAGTCACTACAGTATTTTTTACCAAATCAGAGGCGTTGGTAAAGGAAAGATGGAGTGAAAAGATGCTTCGGTGCAGGAACAGAATGTCAGTCAGTCTAAACCTTGTCAATTATTTTCTGTAAATTTATTGATTTGAAAAAGGCAAATAACAGAGGCAGCAACTACAAAAATAGTCGCACACATCTATTCAGGTATAGAAAACACATCATACGTATGAATTTCTGTCAACTTCTTTAACAGGCTTTAATCTACTTTTGTGTTCACATTTGTTAGGGCTAAGGCAAAGTGATAGGAAGACTTAATACATACATATAGTCCAATTCAAAATAAATATGATACAATTCATCAAATAAACTTCATCAAGGAGGTTATGTTTTTGGCTATGTACTGTATATCTGACCAGCACAAGTAAAGGACAGATTTTGATCAAATATTAATTACCTAATATAATTATTGGATTTTGGCTGTGACTTGAATCAGGTTACAGATTTGTGAATAGGAAACAACTGCAGGATATAGCAAACAGGGCTTCATTGAGACTTAAAACGTTTTTATTTTAAAAAAAACTATCTTTGCCATTTTTTGCTCAGTTTCAGAAAATATTGCTGACAAGAAATCGTAATAGGGAAAAGAGCAGGGACTTTCTAAATCAACAAGGTGAAACTGAAGGTGACTGAATGTCAACAAAGCTCATCATTCACAGCTGATAATCCAGCATGGTTTCTAAAGTGCTCCATTTCTGACTGTCCAGACTAAAACTGTACCAGTGGCCTAAACTTTATATACTCAGCTTTTCAGAGCAGAGAATTTGACATGATTTGAAACCAAAATTTTAACACTAAAATTGCAAGGTGGTTATTAACAGATTTTCCACTGAGGTAACAAAGTCAGGGGAAATTTTTAGCACTTTACACACATGAAATTGTAACACACATGAAATTGTAACATAGCATTTTTTTCAAAATGCTATGTTACATGGGTTATGACACTTGAATGAACTTAATGAACTGGATGATGGCAATGAAATGAAATGCAATGAAATGCAATTAAATGCTTCGAATACCAGCAAGTGGACTTTTGGGTACTGCCTATTCTGTTAGCTATACATGTATTTTTGTCTTTATTTACAGTGTATAATGCCTCCACTACCCCTACTGCCTGTTCTCAGTACTCAGTACTAAGTGCCAGCTATAAAATTAAGGCAGCAAAAGCATTATTTGAGACATTCTTTATGGCAGACTCAATGAAACAGAAGCAAGACTGACCGAGGGGTCACAGACGAGTAAATATCGGAATGGCTTTTTTTTTTTTTTTTTGAATGACGAGAATTGAAAAACACAGAAGCATGCAAAATGGATGCCGACCATCATGGACTAGGCTCCACGCTTTGTGTTCTGTTTGTGCCGCCTCTTAAAAACAAAAGCACACAGACAGGAGAGGGGAAGTGGTAGTAGTATAAAGTGGGGGACAATGGATGGATGTTTACGGTGGTGTCGTAAAAGTATGTCCTCTGAAACTGTAGGGGAAGCTCTGTAGAGAAAAAAGTGGAAAAGCCAGCAGACCTGCACAATTCCGCTTTAACCTAAGCAAAATATGAATGTTTGTGGAAAAATTAAAAAGTAAGCCAGTGGCATTATTTTGTGGAAGAGTTATTCTTTTCCCATCAATGCCCTAAAAACAGAAAGGTCACAAAGAGGACAACAAACGTTACTGGCTTTTCACCAACAAAAACACAACAGTTGTGATCTTTGGAACAACTATAAACCACTGCTAGGACTACATCCTGCATCTCTGCTGTATTGGCTTTCAGTCAGGAACAGTAGAACTGTTATTTTAATAATATATATTTTAACAACAGCATATACAATAAAGCAGACAAATGCGGCGTAAAATGTTATTCTGGTAGTAAAAAAAAAAAAAAGTCTGGAACAGATGAAACGAGATGCCACATAATTAACATCTGAGCGCTGCCCTGAGTTTAGCAGAGCGTCCTCGAGGATTTTCATTCACATCATCCTTTGCTGGGGTGATCACTTTCCTTTTCAGAGGACGCCAATAAGGACTTCCACCGTCTCCTTTTCCATCTACCACTTTTTCCCTCCTGGTGCTTTGCTTCCTCGGGCTGAAGTGATACTGATTTAGATTGGACAAATCATCTCCCTGGAGGAAACGTTTGACCAGTCTGTCTTCTAGTGAGTGAAAGGTGATTACAGAGAGACGTCCTCCAGGTCTCAGCACTGCCTGGGCAGCACGCAGGCCTGCGTGTAGTTCATTCAGCTCGTCATTCACAAAGATGCGTAAAGCTTGGAAGGTCTTCGTGGCCACGTGTGCAGGTCTGTGGAGTCGATCTTTACGTGCATAGGCAACAGCAGCCGGAAGTGATCCTAGAGACAAAGAGTCATCGAGTCAAGTCGGAAGTGCTACAATCAATGTAACTCTATATTTAATTTAGTTTTATTAAAATGCAAAAACAAGCTGTAAGGGAGGGGTCTCAAACTGAAATGACGTTGGGGCCACCAAGCATCTATTCTGACCAATAGGGGGCCAGTCAAGTGGAAAAACCTTTTTGAAAAGCAACTCTTCAGTAAGGCTGGGCAATAGGAGCTTTAAATGACATCACAAAATTCCATTATGTTATTGTAATGATAGATATTTCACATAATTTCTAAACAAATGTATCTGTGTTGACATGAAACAATATATAGTTCACAACAAAAATGTATTCATGATGTAAAATTAATCTATTACAAAAAAGTGGCACGTTTGAGACCTCTGCTAACATGAAAAAAAGTCACAATGAAGTCTCTTGTCTGTGTTCTCACCGAATGGGAATAAAATGTGTCCCGCGATACAAATTTAATGCAAGAATGAGTCACTCACAATGGACGTGGTACTAAAGATGCTTTGTTGCATCAAACATATGAGGTGGAATATTTCAACATGCTCATCAAAACTGTGGCAAGGCATTGTGTTGCAATTTTGCTGATGCCGCCGACATTCCGAACATCATGACACTGTTTTACACACTGACTTCTAATTAGTACTTTTACTTACAATGTGAATAACTTTAGCCATTGCTGATGGTTTTCCAGCAGAAATAAGTGGGTTTCCTCGTGTGACAGACGCTAACTGCACAAAAATCATCCTGCTGCAAATTAAACGTGTGTGAACAGTTAGAGCATCAGTCTGAAATTACTTGACTAATTCAGCATGGTTGACATGACATGTTTCATAAATTCTCCATGGCCTCACCAACAACATAGTAAAGATACAGGTTTCACTTCATCATTAATTTACTTAGCTGCATTCAGACAGAAGTCTGGTCATTTTCCTGAAAATGTCAGGAACAGCTGTATGTGTAATTTAAATATCCTCCTCCTGCCCGCTCCCTAGTCAGATTTCTGAATAAAGAGAATGAGCCAATGCTGATGCTGTTACTGCTGTTATGAACGCATCTGAACCCAGACAATCTGTCACAGTTGTGATGTAGTATGCAAGTGCAGTACAACTAAGGGCTAAGTGCAGGTAAAAATCTGTTTAATGTATAAAACAAAGGCAGATTTGAGCAAAAATAAGAACAAGAACAAAGCACAAGAAAGCAAAGGGCACAGGGGTTATGTACAAAAAATGTACAGAGATCAATACCACGGGAGAAACAGGGCATGAGGGGCAAACCAGAATCATAACAGCAAAACAGGCAAAACGGTGAGTATTCTGTATACCCACTAGGAAGTAGAGACAACTAGACGCAGGTGAAACTAAATAGAGTGCTGCAGGTAATCTAAAAGGCGGGAGATGATGTGTCTAAATAAAAGAGGAAATCATCCACAAAAACCAACAAGGACAAAAACACAAATCAGTATCTGCAAAACAAATATAAAACTCAAACCAAATCAAGAAAATTACAATATGACTTAGGATCATGACACAATCCACTCCTATAAGTCCAGACCCACTTTTCAGGTAATTTTCCAGAGGTCACGTGTGAAGACTGTGACTTTGCACAGTTCAGTCTATCTGAAGTTTATCCCAGGAAAACTGGAGCTGGGACTGACCTGTCACTCAGGAAATATGGTTTATTTATAATCTCTTCATATGAGTGCAGGCTGAAAAAAACACAAGCAGTGGAGGTGGAAGGTTGCTGCCTGCCTGCAGTAATAAACTTCAACTGCTGTTGTTAGTCAGCTAGTTATGCTAAGCATCTTACCCATACTATTTTTAAGTATAGGGAACAGGAGAGTAGGCTATGGCATGCAGTAAATGGTCTGGCAAGAAGCCAGTCCAGGAGCTTATTGTTTATGGCATTTGCGCCCATGTAGGATGCACCCAAACCATTTAGCTGACATGTCACTTCTTTTTTCTTATTTCATGTTCTGTCTGCTTTTCTCTCCACCAAAGGTTGCCACTGGAGTAACTTTTTGACAGGTGACATCTTCCTCTTATTAGCATCACCCATAATTTAAAGAACAGATAAATTACAAATGCTCTAGAAAAAGGCAGTGTTGGAGCAAATTATATTACTGCACCCTTTTATACTTTGGTAGCTTTTTGATATTAGCTACTAAACTAACATGCTCGGTCCGCAATACAACTAGTTTTTAAATGATATTTTTAAAAAAGTAATCAATGTTCTCGTAGTTCTCTCGAGTGTCGGGGCGATAAGTGACAGAAATGAAAGTCTACAAGACGGTAATGAGACCTGCTGTGATGTATGGCTTGGAGACAGTGGCACTGTCTAAAAGACAGGAGACAGTTGGAGGTGGAGGTGTCAGAGCTGAAGATGCTAAGATTTTCATTGGGAGTGACTACGCTAGACAGAATATGAGCATAATCGAGGGGCAGTTCGGGTTGAATGGTTTGGAGATAAAGTCAAGGATGAGATGGTTTGGTCACACACAGAGGAGGGATAGTGATTATATTGCATAAAGGATGTTGAAGATGGAGCTGCTGGGCAGGAGGAAAAGAGAAGGACTACAGAGACGGTTCATAGATGTTGTTAAAGGAGAGATGAGAATAGTTGGTGTAATAGAAGAGGACACAAGGAAGAGGGCATGATGGAAGCAGATGATCGGCTGTGGTGACCCCTAAAGGGAGAAAGCAAACAAAGAAGAATCTTTTTTTCCTGTGCCTTTTGCCACAATAAAAGAAACCCTGCAATGAATTTGCACCATTTCTGTTTCTCCCAGTTTCTGGCAGGCAGGTGGGCAGACACCTATAGCTGTGTGTGTCAGCTTAGTGGACGAAATGATAGAACAGACATTGTGAACTTCATGAAAGCATTGACATTACTTGTGAGTGAAAAGCAGAAGAATATTACAGTAAAACGCACGTTGCGCCCGAGTTACAAGAGCCCGTCAATTCTGGGAAATCTACTTCAGACTTAAAGAAGCACTTGGCAACTACACAGGAGAATGCTGCTTGCAGCATCTTCCATTCAGCAGCTATCTTTTACCTCAGCAAAAGCTGTCACTTTGAGGAACTCCGAGATTGCAGCAGGCGATGTGGAGGAGGAGAGTCTATCATTGTCATGTGTTGAGTCTCCAAACTATTTCAAGATTATCATTAAAATTCCTATCATACATAATAGGCCCCACACCAGTCATGATGGGAGAAATGACATTAAAATAATACACACAAGAGGTTGTTAGGTTTGTTAAGTAAAAAAAAAGTGGACTTTCTCATAAGGCAATGCTGTTTTTATCGGTAGTGATGTTGTAATGTAATAATTCTCCCACAGTCCAAAAACCAGCAGAAGTTAATTGGACACCCTAAATTGATCATAGGTGTGAGTATAAAAGTGAATGGCTATTCGTCTTTATATATTGACACTGCGATGGACTGGCGGTGACCAGTCCAGGGTGTACCCCACCTTTCACCCTATGTCAGCTTGGATTTGCACCAGCAGCCCTCATGTGGAGGATAAAGCAGTAGAAGATGAATGAAACTGAATGTCCACACAAAGAGTCACTTTTTTGCCTTTTTTCCTCTACAGTTACATATTTCTATAACACCAACATTAATTTCTATCCATCAATTGTCTACTGTTTTACCCTACCTGTTCTAAAAACTCACACACCGTGTGTAGAGCTGTGAAGCAATTTGTGTTTATCGTGAGACCTGGGACCTCCTGATTCTGAGGACACCGGCTCAGCGGCCCTGATCTTGCAAGGTTGGTTTTCCACAGTAGGGGAAGTGGAGACAGCCCCCAGTATCCCCACAACAAGACAATTAACCATCACAATGATTCTGAAGCTGTTAAATTAGGGTTAAAAAAGATCTGCACAGTTCCACTTTAATTTTTTTTTTTTTTTTTTTTTTTTTAATATACTGAATTCAGGGAACAGAAAGACCAGAGTCATTGATGTGCTGCATTTGTTACATTCACAACAGAAAAAGTTGAAAATGTGGTCAAAGGATCATTTTCACTGTCTGCTTCGCTTTGAAACACATCTCAATCACTCATTCACTCACTCACTCATCTTCTACCGCTTTATCCTCCGCATGAGGGAATACCCTGCTTCCCTCATGGGGAGGATGGTGCCTAATCCCAACTGACTCTCACATTCACACCTATGCACAATTTAGAGTGTCCAATTGGCCTAATCCCCAAAATCTGCATGTTTTTGGACTGTGGGAGGAAGCTGGAGAACCTGGAGAAAAGTCACGCACACATGGGGAGAACATGCAAACTCCATGCAGAAAGGCCCTTGTTCCGACCGGGTGAAACACATCTGACTCATGGAAAAAGACTTCTATTTCCAAAAAAGAGCAGTACAGCACCAGAGATGTGCTTGTCTCATGTAGGAAGTATTGGTCACTTTTATCAGTTAACATATGCCTAAATGAGACCTTCTGTAACATTCTGCACAGTGCATGCTTCAAGTGTGGACTCGTTCTAGGAAGAAAATGATGAGAGCTTCAGAGATTAAGACATTTAAGTGTCATGGAACAACCATGGACACAGAGTAACTTCTGACAAGGACAAATATTTTGAAAGTATTTAATCTCTACTGGAGAAAGAATGCCTCACACAGTTTGGCTGATAAAGGAAAAAGAAGAAAATAAGATTAAATTTAGTTCAACAAAGTGTTTTTACAATACCTTGTCTATAAATATACATTTTTAAATTGTTCCATGGATTGATTCCAGAAACACAGAGGCAGCACTTTCTAAATTTAAACTTTAGCTGGATTTAACTGAGTATAAACTTTTAACCAGCAGTGAATCAGCTAATCAGTACCCTGACTTTTATTACAGGTGTTATTATCACAAGAAGAGGCGACAATGCCTGAAATCTTCACTGGTTCATTTATTGTGAAAACAGTAACCTTGTTGTTTTGACTTATCAAAATTATCTTTGATTGAGAATAATTACAAATTGTGGGCTGGAATTTATGATCCCAGTACCAAAAAAAGTTGGCACACTGTGTAAAATGTAAATAAAAACAAAATGCAATGATTTGCAAATCTCATAAACCCATATTTTATTCCCAGTAGAACATACGCAACATATCGGATGTTGAAACGGAGACATTTTATCATTTCATGAAAAATATTGAAAATATTGGCTCATTTTGCTATCAAATTCAAAATTAGCTAATATTTTTAAGGAAATGGTAATACGTTTCAGTTTCAACATCTGATATGTTAGATATGTTCTATTGGGAATAAAATACATGTTCAGAAGATGTGCAAATCATTGCATTCTGTTTTTATTTACATTTTACACAAAGTCCCAACATTTTTGGCATTGGAATAGGATTATAAACACATCAATCATAAACAGTCAATTAGAAGTCCAGTTGTTAGAAAATATTATACAGACAAAGCTAGTTTTAAAGTTTACTCCAGGAGGAAGGCATTGTGTTCATTCCTTGCCAGCAAGAAACCAATCAGAGCCTTGTGTAAACCAAATCAGATAACGAACGACTCGAGAGCAGATTATTCCAGAGAGACTTCCCACTTCTAATGAAATACAGTATGTTAAAGGTCATGGCGCGGATGATTATATGTGTGATCTTGAGGACTGATCTTCAGAATTGGAGGTAGTGTCAGGCGGTGTACACGGCTCTCTTGATATTGCCTCAGTTCTCCTTGGCTAAGTATAGTAAAATACATTTCTTTAACTTAAGACAGACTGCCTTCTTTACAGTTCTTAAAAAAATTCTTGCTTTACCACCAAACCTGCTTGATTTGCAGAGTCAATTCGACTTCGGAGTGAATGCCGATTAAACACATTCCTGAAGACAACAAAGAAGAAATGAAATAGGAAGATGAAAAGCAGTGAGCAGCATGTCAATCGGAGGCTCTGTGTGGAGCAGATGAAGGGCATAGATGGCGTGTCACAAAAAAAGTCAGAGTGAAAAGCAGGCAAATATCTCCCATGATCTTTCAGTTCAATGAATGCCAAGTTCAAGATAAATCTCACTGAATGCAAAACAACTTCTCCTTTTGCCCTGTTAAACTGTTAAGAAAGAAAAACACTGAAATATTGAGCTTTCTGTAGTTATTGCTGTTGTTATTGCTTGTGGCTGGTGCACTCAGTCATGACCTGCTGTCTGTAAAATGAAGGGTGATTTATGTTTCTCTGTTCCCTCTGCACAACCACACCCTTTAATATTTCTGAGCAGTTTTGCATGAAGGATTTTCCATGCATATATCCTGAAAATGAAAATGCACCTACAATAAAAAGAAAGGTTTTACAAACAGCAGATGTGCAGAGAAAAGCTTCAGTCAGCAGGAAGAAATCATTCACAATCACCTGTTTGATAAATAACATGCACAGTAAAGAACACATCAGAATTAAGGCACTAAAAAGATCAATGATGTGGTCATAAAAGGTAAGGGTCAAAACAGTAACTGAAGACAGATTAACATTTGCCGGACAGTAAATTCAGAGAAGCCAACACACAGCAGACAAAAGAACTAGAGACTCGTATCGAGCTAGAGAAACAACAATAAATACAGAAGTGAGTGATGTGGCATTTCTCTCCTCCTGCACTAAACAGCCCAAGGTGTGACTCACACTGCAATCAATACAATGCCTGCACAGCACGGACCAGCCCCGGTCTGGCCTCACCACACCCTGTGTTCTCTGTCTCTAATTCATGTCTCAAAGGTCCTGCAGATGAAATCCGCAGAGGAGAGAAGAGATTAAGATGTATTCATAACATGGAAATCAGGTAGTTAAGAGGAAACAGGAGCTTATTGTATCCCAGCTTATTGTATCCCAGCTTATTGTATCCCACAGAACGATATAGAATCAATATCACACAACTTTTGTTCTCGCCTTGCGTTGATTTAAGTATTTTTTCAACATTGAGTATTGCTTTGGTATGAAGAGCCGAATGCAGTTTTAGGACGTAACTAATTGAGGCACTAAGCAGTATTTGGTAATAAGGCTGCAACTGGTGGCATTTGGTATAAAAAGGTTTGAGAACAACTGGTTTACTGTTTAGTGTAATGTACTCAAATTATGTGATAAAAATCAGCATAACTACTGTCTCTCTGGTCAAACACCAGCTACTGCATTCACATTTTGTTCTCAACACTCTCATGTCAAAATTGTCAAAAAAATAACCCTAACCCTAACCCAGTTCCAGCATGGCTTGCCACAGCACAGCTCAACTCTACTTGGTTGGGTATGCTTTACTATAGTTACTATAGTACCTCCTCAATGTGGGCTGAGTCGTCATAGCATGGCTGCATGAAACTGCGATGATGTAGTATTATATGCGACACAAACATGCAAACTAGTGATGAGCAAAGCAAAAAAATAACAAGTAAAATCGAGTCAAGCCTTGACATGCCGTGCTGAAACTGTGTAGTGGAAAAGTGCCATAATCAGCATGAGGCTAACTGTCCCAGCTGCAACTTGGTGTCAGGGTTCAATACCAGACCACACCCCTTGCACTGTGCCCCACTTTCCCTCCCTCCTCCTCTCCTCACTCAACTCTCAGCCCACATCTTGACATTTTCAAAATCAGCCATTGGGCGAAGATCGCTTCTGAGAAGGGGGTTAAGTTATCCTTTTAACAGAATGACCCACGTTTAAGGAACAAAACCACATGGTACCTGTGTTATGTGCGAAGACAATTAACTATAGTTAGAATTACACTACATACCTAACACAACAGCCCTAAACTTACCACTCTTTTCCCCAAGTCAAGTCAAGCCAATCCAATTTTATTTATATAGCCCAACATCACAAACAGAATTTGCCTCAAGGGGCTTTACAGTCTGTACAGCAAGTGACACCCTCTATCCTTGTACGAGGTACCTACCCTTGTACAACAACACAAAGATTACACAGTAGGGCTGTCATATTTAATCTGAAACTTTCAAATTTATAAGAGGGTGGAGGTAACTGAAACTGGTTCCCTAAAAACCATTAAGTTAAAAATATAGAGGGCACTGTAAGTGCAGCTTGGTCTTTGATCCTTGGTCTATAAGAAAAATTAAACGTTCTTATAATTCTTATAATTTTTTTGCTGTGAAAATGGAGGACACAAGTTGGTTGTACATCATAGCAAAGCTAGCTCCACCCAAGTTATCAAAAAGGAGCAAAGCAAGTGTTTCACCTTGTTCTCACAACTTGAGGTTAAGACTTGGTTTTAGGGTTAGAATTGGGTTTAAGTTAGAGGTAGGTTAAGGGTTATCTTCGAGGGCATAGCATATCATGTAATATTCATCGAAACTTGACTTTTTGGAAAAATTTGTCATCCAACCAGCCGTCCTTCACACTCTCTCTCTCTAGCAATACAACAGAAACAATACTCAGCCTTCTGTGTTGACAATGAACACTGGTAACAGATTCTAACCGTTTTCTGCAGAATCGTCACGAATATCAGTGGCCAGTGGCCCTCCGAGTGACATGGATTGGTATGTACAACACATTAGATAAACAGCCAAAAATATAATGGGCAAATGTACATAAATCCCCAAGGGGGACAGAGAAAGCAACTATAGGAACAGTTTAATGGCTACAGATACAAAAAGGTTTGGAAATAATACAGTAATCAGCCATATTTCAAATTGATGCTCACACACAAATCTACAGAAAAGTGTTTTACAACTTAGATGGTGCTGTGCAAAAGTTTCAGGATATAAATACAGTGAGGATGGTTTGAATAATAGGATTCTATGAATAGTTGTTAGTTAACTTCATGCTGACTGCAGTAAACATGACCGCCCTTTGATTTTCTGACACTATCAGTTATCCTGGGTACACGACTTCACTAAGTGCTTCTAAACTCCAGCAATAAAATAAACAAACCTGATGATATAAATGATGTTTTATTTTTAGTCATGCACTCACCTCGCGTTAACATCTTCACACTCATATCACCTGCAGATCATCTGAGAAATTCTCTAAGTTGTGTAAAGTCGTAGCACGGCCATTTTGACAAGTTCTTATGTGGAAAATCTAACATGTTTTGTGTGTGTGTTTCACATAATTTACAGTGGACCCTTGTGTTTTTTTCCTTCCCAGAAGGTTTGGTTTTTATTGGGGTAATTTTTGCTCATCCTTGTTAAGGGTTATCAATGTCACAGAATGGTAAAATTCAAATAAAATTTAATTGATTGATTTTCTTTTCTTGTGGAATGCGATCCAAAACAGACACAACAGCAATGTCAAAACCATTGGTAATATTCACTCATGCTGCTGAGCATTGTGGAGGAGACCTCCTCCCATAGCATGTCTTACTTCGCGATGGAGTTTTTGCACCACGACTTGACAGGGTGATTGTTTGGAGAGCAAAACCATGCATCTCCATTTTTTTGCATCTGTGTTTCAAAGCCACGCCACAAACGTGACTACGCCTACATCATCGTTACCAAAGCAACCCATGCAGAGAGTCTGGTTATATTAGGACTCACAAATCCAATTTCATTACTTGAAATTAACAGTTCAGACTGTGAGCTTGAAAAGACGTGATTTGACAAAAAGTCTGATTTGCCCCCCCCCCCAAAAAAAGAAAAGAAAAAAATCTTTGAACACAAAAGTCTTTATCATGTATCCAGTAACTTTGCATTTTTTTCTGTCAGAATCACAACTGGTAATACAGCCACACGTGGAACTTTCTTAAATCAAGAGCTCTTGGATTGTTCCAAATAAACATTGGTGCTGATGACGTGCTTTGCTTTTCAAAAAAGATCAAACTGCTGCTCTTACTCACACCTGTTCTCCCAGGGTGACACTGACGCACATACTGCTCTGTGCAATAACTACTGAAATGACATCTCACTCCTTCAGCAGCTCAAATCTTGAGGCAAAAAAAAAATCAGTGAAGACAAACAATGTAATCCTGGCTTTATGCACAAATGTGTCATGTATGAGCATATGTGGGTGTTTGCATTTTCTGTCAAGTGTGTCTGTGAATTTGAGAGCAGAGAGATGGGGAAAAAAGAGAGGAAAAATGAAACTAGTATGCAATATGGAAAGAAGAGGGAGAATGACTTTACTATGTGTTTGTTTTCAAAGCATTAGCCACATTGTGATCCTGCCACCTCCAGCTTTGTCTTTGCCTCTTTATCTCTCAAAGGAATGTGTGCAAGACAGCCACGCTGAAGAAGAGACAGGAAACGGGATGACGACTGAGATCACTGTCCACGTAATTTTCTGAGACAAATACATCCCATGGGAGAACGCCTTAATAACTCCACTCGTGTTTTATTTTCCCTTACAGCCTCAACAATGCTGCAGGGAATTAATCAGTATAGTGAGTAGCTACCTGCCACCACACTGGCCAGCTGCTGTGTCCGGGTGATGGGGTTGACACGGCGTGCCTTCACAATGGCTGAAGCTATTTTCCTGGAGTGTCTTTCTTCCCCATATGCAGTAAGGATAGATGCAAGAGCCTGTTGATCCAAGGTATTCACAACGTCAGCAGCGCAGGGCATGTCGAGGTACCTACGCACAAAGAGAAGCCCAATTAAGCTGTTTGACGTCACGTCCTTGCTGACAGCATTGAATCCTGACAATCCTAAGAGATGCAGCTGAAAACCTATATGGTTGACAGATATAAATAGACTGAAAGAGAAACAAAAGACAAATGATGTTTTCTGTGCACAATATGCATGTAGACAGATCAAAAATAATGTGTATGTACTTTACAGTGTATTCATTTGCAAATATGCCACACACGAGCACACGCACACTTGAAATGAATACATGACTCCGCTTAACATGTCCACGTTAAATTTATGCATCAACCTTGAATGATATGAAGCTATGGTCCTGCAACCCTACATTATTTAAATTATTTGATTTATTTGAAGATGATATGTAATATTTCTGCCTGCAGTAAATAATAAAAATTGACAACACTAATGGTGTTGTGTACTAGCATTAACAAAAACAAATTCAACACTCTTTTAAGTCCATAGAAATCCAAATTTATGTTCAAGATCTTGGATTCATGTTGGTCACCTTTTACTGATGTCACCCACTTTAATCTTTTGTAAAATGACCATAGGGGCTTTACAGAACTTTGACAGCATTTTTTAAAGCACCAGAACAGGAAACATGTACAGCATACACACACTTTACTCTTCAGCACACTCTCCTATGACTCTCTTGCGTATTAGTCAGTGCTAGCTTGAAAATGTCCTATTACATCTGTGTTTATAACAAATGCGGAACCACATTTGTATACTTCCATATATGAGAGCTATAACTTCCAGTACAGACCCACCTATAAAACACAAGAGTGAATATTGAGCTACTGATTAGCCAGTGTATTTCATTTGTTTTATTGTGTGTATATGTCACACATGGATCATTGGTGTTAGGTCTCCCTGGACAACAATTCCCACAAATTCACACTGTTTCAAGACATCATCAAACTAGATCTTCTGTTATTGTTTTAAGACCCCTAGCAATAGACATTACATAATGTGCCTTTAAAGTCGTTATTTATTATTATTTTTTTAAATAATTTATTTTAATGCAAAAAACAAGATTACTCATTCAAGTGTGAAAGAACTCTAAACAGTACCAACAAAATGAGACATATACACATATACACTGAACAAAAATATAAACTCAACACTTTCGTGTTTGCTCCCATTTTCCGTGAGCTGGACTCAAAGATCTAAAACTTTTTCTACATACACAAAAGACAATTTCCCTTAAATATTGTTCACGAATCTGTGTAAATCTGTGTTAGTGAGCATTTCTCCTTTGCCGAGATAATCCATCCCACATCACAGGTGTGGCATATCAAGATGCTGATTAGACAGCATGATTATTGCACAGGTGTGCCTTAGGCTGGCCACAATAAAAGGCCACTCTGAAATGTTCATTTGTATCACACAGCACAATGCCACAGATGTCGCAAGTTTTGAGGGAGCGTGCAATTGGCATGCTGACTTCAGGAATGTCCACCAGAGCTGTTGCTCATGAATTGAATGTTCATTTCTCTACCATAAGCCGTCTCCAAAGGCGTTTCAGACAATTTGGCAGTACATCCAACCGGCATCACAACCGCAGACCACATGTAACCACACCAGCCCAGGACCTCCACATCCAGCATGTTCACCTCCAAGATCGTCTGAGACCAGCCACCCGGACAGCTGCTGCAACAATCGGTTTGCATAACCAAAGAATTTTTTGCACAAACTGTCAGAAACCGTCTCAGGGAAGCTCATCTGCATGCTCGTCGTCCTCATCGGGGTCTCGACCTGACCGCAGTTCGTCGTCGTAACCGACTTGAGTGGGCAAATGCTCACATTCGATGGCGTCTGGCACGTTGGAGAGGTGTTCTCTTCACGGATGAATCCCGGTTTTGACCGGTTTTGACAGGGCAGATGGCAGACAGCGTGTGTGGCGTCGTGTAGGTGAGCGGTTTGTCAACGTTGTGGATCGAGTGGCCCATGGTGGCGGTGGGGTTATGGTATGGGCAGGCGTATGTTATGGACAACGAACACAGGTGCATTTTATTGATGGCATTTTGTAAAGGTTTTGGCCTTATTATGTACAGTGCCTTGAGATAATGTATGTTGTGATTTGGCGCTATACAAATAAAATTGAACTGAATTGAATTTTGAAGACAGAGATACTGTGACGAAATCCTGAGGCCCATTATTGTGCCATTCATCCACAATCATCATCTCATGTTGCAGCATGATAATGCACGGCCCCATGTTGCAAGCAGCATATTCACCGGACATGTCACCCATTGAGCATGTTTGGGATGCTCTGGATCGGCGTGTACGACAGCGTGTTCCAGTTCCTGCCAATATCCAGCAACTTCGCACAGCCATTGAAGAGGAGTGGACCAACATTCCACAGGCCACAATCAACAACATGATCAACTCTATGCGAAGGAGATGTATTGCACTGCGTGAGGCAAATGGTGGTCACACCAGATACTGACTGGTTTTCAGACCCCCCCAGACCCCCCCCCAATAAAGCAAAACTGAACATTTCAGAGTGGCCTTTTATTGTGGCCAGCCTAAGGCACACCTGTGCAATAATCATGCTGTCTAATCAGCATCTTGATATGCCACACCTGTGATGTGGGATGGATTATCTCAGCAAAGGAGAAATGCTCATCAACACAGATTAAGTCAGATCATGAGCAATATTTGAGGGAAATGGTCTTTTGTGTATGCAGAAAAAGTTTTAGATCTTTGAGTCCAGCTCACGGAAAATGGGAGCAAACACAAAAGTGTTTATATTTTTGTTCAGTGTGTATATATATATATATATATATATATATATATATATATATATATATATATATGACAGCCTATCATGACTATTCTTTTTGTTTTTATAAACACCAATTTGATGTTACTGCTCCAGTGGGTGCTGAACCAATTTTAAAGCACCAGTGATCCAGCACCTCCAGACCTACAGTCCATTGCACATCTCTTACCTCGCTCCATCCATTCTCATATCCAAGGGCCCATCTTTGCTCAGGGAGAAGCCTCTCTCTGCCTGATCCATCTGCATAGAGGAGCAGCCAGCATCCAACAGGACAGCATCAATGCTGCCTGGCTGAACGTTCATGTGAGACAGCAAGACCTCAAGCTCACTGAATCGGCCAAGCAATGGTTTCACACAGCCACTAGAGAAAAGATTACAATAAAACAAAAAAAAAGCGAACACATATGTGTCAATGCATATGGGTAATATTTTAAATGACGTATATAGAACCAAACAGCTAATTTCCATTAGAAAGGCAGGAATAAAACAAAAAACTCCACAATAATGAAATGATAAAGAGAAAGTAGAAGAAGATGCTTTAATACATGTTTTAATCTTAGAGAGGTGAAAACGGAAGGAGAAGCGGAGAAAGTAAAGCCCTTCTTATTCACAGATGACGAGTTAAATCCTGTGTGATGGCTCTCGTAATGTAAGCCTAGCTGGTTTATTCCTAAATTAAAACAGAATGGATTTATTTAGTTTGATGACACAGATTGGCTCCTTTCTCTTTAAACTGTGATAAAACTACACAGTATTCAGTCCAGGGAGAGGGCTTCAGAATATAAAACACTTGTAGAGAAGAGACTGGATCAGTATATTCAGTTACAAGGAAAATTTTGTTTGACCATCATGTCAGCTAAGTTGGAGAATATTCCACTTTTCACGGAACAAAATTAAGATGATGGACAGGGTTACAATAGACTTCTTGGGTAATGAGGAGACCACTACTTTTTCCCATCGCCTGGTCTTATGTCACATACGCTAAATACTGTAGAAGTGGTAGGTACAGTCCCTCTCTCTTATGCATTGATAATGCATATTGTGATCTATGTTTTATGTTAACTGCATAACTATAACTATACTATAACTATACATTGTGGAGAGAAAACACCTGACAAGTCAACATCATTTTAACAAGTAATGTTTATGGCAAAACCAAACTTTCACTTCAAAACCATTTTTAGCATGGTTGGAAATTAGCTAGATGTCCAACTAGCCAACTGAATTCCTTCCTTGCCTGTGACATGACTACACACCTCTTCATGCACGAGTAGTGAGATCCTCCAGCCAAACTCGTGCATTTTTCATGTGACATTTAACACTGTGTGAAGAAAGATGATGGCAGAAGAAAGCAAAAGAAGTTAGAATCTATACATTATCAGCTTCTCCACCTACACTTGACGACGAAATTATTAGACCCTACCCATGAAACTGTTGTTGTTTTAAAGCTATTTCCCAAGTGCTGTTAAATAGCGCAAAGAATTCTAGTTTTATTTTGGATGCTTCCATTATTTGACTTTGCACACTGAAATGAAATGATTCCACAAAACCAAAAACTACCAAGGTCAAAATTAGTCACTTTGGCAAATCTCTCAAGCTCCTCCAGATTTGATGGCCTTCTGGCATGGACCTTCATCTTCAGTTCACCCCAAAGATTTCCAATGGGATTTAAGTCTGCACTTTGTGCAGGCCATTCAGTAATGTTCACTTCTTCTTCTGGAGGTAGTTCTTCACCAGGAGCGACATATGTTTTGGGTCGCTGTTGTGTTGGAAGACAAAGCGACGACCCAGACCCAGCTTTGCTGCTAACTGCTTCAGGTTTTCTTTCAAAATCTTCACATATCCTTCCATCTTCATGATTCCTTCCACCTTAACGAGATTCCCAGTTCCGGGCACACTGAAGCATCCGCACAGCGTAATACTGTTTCACTGTGGGGACGGTGTTCTTTGGGTTTTACACCTCTCCCTTCTTTCTCCAAACATAAGCAATGTCTCTATGGCCAAAGTGTCTTCTTTGAGACTACAATTCCTGACTTGGCTTAGTAATTCACTAGTGTCTTTGCAGTTGTTCTGAGGTCTTTAGACACATCTTAGTCTTTGAAATCTTTCTCTTCCTACTTCTGGCTGGCTTGTTCTGTATTGTGTGGCTCTCTTTGAATTTCTTGATGATGCTTTTCACTCCAGTTCTTGACACTTAGAAACGCTGTGATAACTTTGTATACCCTTCTTCTGCTTTGTGAGCATCAACAATTGTTTTTTTTCAAGTCTAAACTGATTCTTATTTGTTTTTGGCATGATTGTTTCTCAGGTGACAGCTCAGTGTGTAAATTGGGAGATAACCCTCAGTTTTAACTTGATTTTTTAAAGTTTTGAGCATTACAAAGTTAAGTACATCATTTCACAATAGTGATTTGTGCTATCGCTCAATAAAAGGTCAGTTCTTAAGGAGGCTAATAATTTCGACCCTGGTAGGTTTTGGATTTTGTGGAATAATTTAAGTAAAATAATGGAAATTTCCAAAATAAAACTAGGATGTCTGAAAACTGGTTCAGAGATGGATTTTCAATAATTTTAGGCTCTTTAAACAAAAGTGGCCAACATATAATATCTGACCCTCATAAATATAAAAAACTATTTTGTATCTCATAGCGTAGATGCAACGATATGCAATTTCAGCCTCCATCCATGAGTTTAATGGCATGGACCCTAAGGTCAACTACAGTACATCATGGTAATGATTATGTTTTCATATTGAATAATAGATCATAGCTTAAACAACACTCAGTAGTCCATGTTCTTATAAACAAAACGAGAACATGACTGCTTCACACCATAAGGTGGATTTTTATGTCAGCCTGTTTTTGAGTATTTTCAATTTGTGCATTAAAAACACCTGAAGAGTAACACAACCCAATAGTGTCTTTAGATTTTAAGACCCCAGAGTAGGTATTCATACCTTTCTTTTGTTAGATATTTTCATAAATGTGTGGCTAGCCTCTTTCATTTATATACAATAACAACTCTGCCTTACTCAAGCATCACTGAGGGCATTCACATAAATCGGCAGGTCCTCCATCTAAAAACCCACTGACAACAAAACAGCAAGGGAGTACCTCGCCTACGCTGCCAGGGCCTTCCACTGCTTTGTTGTTGTTATCCACTATAAAGCACAGTGATTAATTAGTTTAAAAATCCATAGTAAAGGCATTGTTCCCTCCATTACATTCACAATCCTTTTCTCTCACTGCCTTCTCATTAACACCCATGTCCACCTTCTCAACTTTAATTTCTATATTATTCACAGTTGTAGCATAAACTTTTTGGAGAGTGTTTACATATTATTTTATCTAATTGGCTTTTTAGAACATTTATTGTCAGTATTGATTCTAGTTGAAGCCAACCCACTCAAACAGAGGGAAATCCAACAATTGTGTCCTGATAATAAATTTGTTGTTGCTTCACAATGCTAAAGCTAACATTAGTAGCTGTTTGGTGCTGCAAATACAAGAACCAGCAAGTTTATCAGAGCTTTAGAATGTGTGTAGCCTTTTCTTAAAAAGGCTAAAAAAGAAGTGTGTGTGTGCATGTGTGTGTGTGCGTGGCCTTTTTAAGAAAAGTTTTTCTATCGCCTAATCAGGTGACTGTCAGCTCCATCCATGACAGTATCAATTTCACTCTGGTACCCCGAGGGAAGAGTGCCGAAAAATGGAACAGTTGGGGCTGGTTATTTTGGTACTATTCCTAATTGAAAACTAAAGAAATATGTACTGTACTGTACCCTACTGAACTGAACCGTTCAACTCGGTGGAAACATGGATTAAGCAGTGAGCATGCATGGTCCTTGACTTCTTCATTGTCGTCTGCTTCGACAAAAGAAAATGTGCAGTTGGTAGTGAGAGAGTTTGACTGTTACCTCCTTCATCATAATACGTTACGTTAATTTTCTAATCACCTACTTCTAGCACATGACAAAAATATTGCAGAGTTGTATTCGCAGTAATACAGCATTTTCAGTAAGTGCAAATAAACAGTAGCGACACACTGAGGTCATGGAGGTGATGTTGATAGAGCTTATAAATGCATAGTCAGTGTTGCCACGTGCTATACAACACTTCACCACAGAGACCCTTGTTAACGAGCACCTTACAGTTTTCCACATACACTGAATGGCTGCCTCACATTAGTGGTAGTGGCTGTAGATGTCAGCAAAAAAAGAGTTTGAACCCAGTGAGAGGAGAGGTCTGCCCATTGGTTATGTCTGCCAATGAAAGCATGAGCTTCACAGTTAATGTAACACAAAGTAGAGCTGAATAAAACAATAGTTGAACTTAGGGAATAGAGAGAACATTAGCTGCTACCTTCTCTGAACAACTGGAGACAAGCCACATTCTTGTGGCGCTACACTAACTAGTGTTAGAGGGTTGAGAGCTAGTTAGACAAGAGGTTTACTTAAGACTGAGCAGGACCACATAGCTGCTGCCTCATTCAGGCCTGGTAATAACATCTGTCCACAGTCAGAAAGTCTTAAGTATGACTGTTCACACACTGTTCACACATCTAGGATGCAGTATAATGTCTCCTTTTACCACTAGGGTGAAGGGGTGATTACACGATATGTTATGATATAGTGGGATACGATAAGCAAGGTCATATACTGTAAATTTGTCTTATTAAATTTTCTTTGTCTAGTGAGAGGAGTGGATGCGAATAGCTGAAAAATTGCTGCCAACTAGTGGTCAGAGGCCTACATACGAAACAAAACCATTGCCGGTCACTGTCGATATTTCCATATTCATACAGCGCTTCAAAGAATCAATACAGAACTGTGCCACAAAATATTGTTATATTTTAGTGTGGTGGTATTTTCTTAAAACCACAGAGACCAGATCTGCTGTCAGTGTGATCATGTGCATGTTCATGTATGTGTGTCTGCGTGAGTGACAGGGACAGAGAGAGAAAAATGAGACATGAGAGGTCCTGGGGTGAATCAAAGCACCGAATGCTGCTGCTGTAACATGAAATTAGTTTTGAAGTCCCTGAATTTGTCACCCCACAGAAAACTAACCACATTGCAAAATTTGAATGATTGAAAATGTTAATAAGATTTAAAAAAAAAATAGGTTTCAAATCATGTAATAGTGTTCAACATTTTCTGCTCTGAGACGCTGGGGGCATGACCACTGGAAGAGCCAAACACGTGCTTACACACATATAGTGGCCAATAAAACACATCAGATGACTGAAATATGACTAAAACTAAATAGAACCTTAGTCGTAAGCCTAAAACGAAATCAAAATTAACACTGCACTTAAGTGGGGACCAAAGTTGGTAAATGTCACAGTTCGTCAGTGTTTGTACAGAATAAAGTATAAATGTAAACGCATTGTTATTAAACTTTCTGTTCAACAAACAGTGCTCCCCAACGTGGTCGCACCTAAAAGGTGTATGAGTCAGTGTCTGCTGATAGAGTTGTGTCTTCTCCTCCTAATGCACCTCCTGTCACACACATTGCGGCCAATTCACTTTATTGACAACCAGAGTCCATGGACGTCGCTGTTTGTCTGTAAGTGTTTGTCCATAATATGAATGTAAACACACCAGTCTCAAACCTCCTGTTCAACAAACAGAGAAGCGCCATTTTCCCCTTTTTGTCACAGTTTAATGACATACTGTACACAAACACAAAGCTGGATTTGCTACAGTCCTGCTCTATTCCGCTCTCAATCAATGCTTCCTGCAGCTTCACAGCAGGAGGCTAGCCTTCTTTCTGTTCTTCTTTATTTTAATAATCTTTAGGATTTTTAAATATCATAATAAAATAAATGCTTTTTGTGTTTTCACATCCAGGTAGAACACGGTTTCAAGACAAATACATCCCAACTAGCTCAGCAAATCAAAGGAAATAGTGTAGGAGCAGGTGTAGTTACTGAAAAGTGAATGGGTAAATGAGAGGGCACTGAGGTTTTTACAATGTTTGAGGAGGAGTTATGCAAACTATGGCTCCTGTGCATCATCGAGCCATATTTAAGACAAACTTCCTGAACAAAAGGCTGCAGAGAAATTGATTTCGGACTTTACTAATTCAGTCATTCATTCACACTCCACATGGGGCCGCTGGAGCCAATCCTAAAGGCAGTGTACATCCTGGAGAGGACGCCTGTCAATCGCAGAGCCAACATCTAGAGACAAACAATCATTTGCTCACACTATTTTCAATTAACTCTACTGTACATGTGTTTGGATATGTGGGAGAAAACACACATATAAGGAGAACATGCAAACTGCACACAGAAAGGCCCGGACTGAGATACAAACCAGCAAATTTCTTCGTACACTAGCTAGCCACTGCAGCAGATCAGATGACATAGATTATACTGGATTATTTCATTTTTCCTTTTTCATGAATTACTTCTACTTTTTGATTACCACCCACACACAGGTGATGGACACACCGTTCAAAACACACCACAACATTTTCTACAACATGTTTTTGTAAGCTGCTGAAGGATTTAAAAATATGCAAAACAGTTACATAACATTTCTAAATTATTAACTTCTTTATGTGGCTTAGATACAGAGTTGGAGATATAAATGTCTTATGTAAGGTCTTATATTATTCAAGAGGACAAGTTTCAGTGGAGTATGTGCTGAGGTCCAAGTGTGGGCTCATAATTGCTTAAGAGATCTGCACTATTTATAATTGTAGCACCCCACAACATTGACATCATGCAAATCTTTTGGCTATTCCAATATCCCACAGGGACAAATGCTAGCATTGTATACAGAATTACAAGCATGTACTGATAACAACCCAGGAAATCACTAGTAAGCTAAACAACAGGCTCAACAAGGGTTTTTCCCTGAAGACTGAGAGATTAAGACCACTTCATATATATATATACATATACATATACATATACAATATATATATATATATGTATATATATATACAGTGTATATATATATATATATATATATATATATATATATACATATATATATACACTGTATATATATAGTGTATATATATACACTATTATACACTATATATATATGTATATATATACACTATTCCAGCCATTTGGCTGCAGCGTTCCATGTATGCCCCTTCAGCCAGCCTCGTACACCCTGCTGTTATGTGTGAACTATCTCAGAGCCTATCTTGCCTGGTGTGGTAGACCCCAGCCTCTATTGACCTAGTGCTTAGGGCCTGCTCTTGTGCAGCCATGATCAGTACCTCTGTGCTTTCTCCAGCCACTGGTATGTTTTACCACTCCTTCAATGTGTTTCAGTAGCCCATTTCTCATCAGGTTGCCCTGGTTCCTCAACACCTGACATGGACTTTGTTTTCCCGGACGCTATTGCTGTATTATTTGCAGTTTCCCTCATGTTTGAGGCATATAGGCTTGTCATTCAGCAAAAGCAAGAGGATCCAACAATTTTGGCTGTTCAGTGATGCACAAGATTAGCAGATATGTGGTTTAAAATTAAAAGCTATTATAAACATTCCTTTTTTAGGATTTGTGTCCTTATAAGACATTTTAACAATAAATAGATCAAAAATATTTGTACTTACACTCCCTTATTGAAAAAAATTCAGGTCACCTTCTATTAAGATTATTATTATCAACATTTTTTATTTGGTTATATAAAACATAAAATGCAACATATTTATGTGTGTGACATAAAATATACCATTTTATTTCCTCAAAAGCCATTCCCTGTCTAAATATGCCCTTGGATGAACTTGTCTGTCTGGAATAAGAGTACATTCTGTGGGGACATCAACAGACTCCACAACAGCCTCAGTTTGAGTGCATGCTCATTAAACATGGTGCTGCCTCTTCACTTATCAAGCCTGAAATATTCCCGTGTTGACCTGCTCAGTTCCTTTACCTGCGTCACTGAAGCCTAAGACAAGATACTGATTGATTGCTTTCAGCAGGGGAGCAGTGATGAAAATATCTACACTCCCATGAAGAAAAAAATAAAAAGAAGAAACAAGCACACCCGGGCTGGTCTCTATAAAGCTTTCTGATAAACATTTTAATTTCTTCTACCTCACTTGACCTGAGAACGGCAATAAAATGATTTATTAATTTATTGGTATAGCAGCTGTGAATTTGAAACTAAATGGTTTGCATCTCGTTTGTGGCCTTATCATTGTCTCATACACAAGTTGTCAGTAAGTATAATGCTTCCCTGCAGGTTCTCCACTTATATTTTAATCAAATTAATTTAAAGTCTGGTTCACAATGTAACTGCTGAATACATGGGAAATGTTGCACTATGAGTGAAGGATAATTGCTGAATTCAGTATTTACACCTTAACATTAGCTGAAATCTTCCCTGGATGTTTGATATGAATGAATTAATGATGGATGGATGATTGGATGATGTGCTCTCTTGCTCTCTTAGGCCAAGGACAAACTGCCCCAGAGGTCCAATAATGGTAAAGAACAACAACAGACAGACACACATATTACTTCGACTACAGCTGACGAGCAACCAACACATACATTCTGCACCTGCGTAAGAGGACATTACTTTCTTTACCAGCAAGATATGGTAGTTTATATTAGGGACTGCTCACATGCAGCACCTTTTGCACCCACAAATACCACAAACAGACAGATCAGTTGCGATGTATGCAATGCTGCATGTGAACAGCCCCTTTGTCATTGGAAAAGGGACATCAGACGACCTATAGAGCTCCAGCAGCTGATATTACACAACTAAGGTTACGCCCCTCTGACAGGCAGCGATGCTGTGTATCTCTATATAGGTATATAGTGTACTAGACAACACATAAATCTGTTGTGTAACCTGCTGTGCTCCAGGATGCCAAAACGGGCTAACAGAAGAGTATTTTAACAGATCCCCAAGTTGAATATTTGTAACAAAAAAGATCAGTGACTCTCTAGAGCAAGATGAAGGGACCTTAATCAGGGAGTTGAAGATGTCAGGATACTGCAGGTCTGGGATAATGTCCTCTGCTGTTGTTTCCATACTCATTGTAAGGATTAGGTATATTCACTCTCTCAAGTTTTGCAATATATGGTGATCGAGCTCTGTGGACTTTAAGTGTGCAGAGAACTCTGAGGAGTTGAATCCAGCACAAATTCTGTTCATTTTTGCAGCACCCTTGAGTGCCATGATGGCTCTGTGAGCACACTTAGTCACATGACATCTGCAGCTCTATTTGGTGGCAGTGAATATAAAGTGCAGTGTTTGTTTATCTTGTTTATCACTCTGTCATCACACAGACTGACAGACTCCTGATAGCACAGCAACTTCAAATTTGACAATGTCTACACAGAAGATCAAAACAGCTCTGATGCTGTCAGCTCTTGGTGTTTTCTTAAAGAAAAAAGTTGTCATAGTTGTTGTCTTGCTTCATCATTTCCATGTCTCTTTTCATCTTCTGACTGGTTGGAGCTAAACAGCCAATCAAAGAATCTCTTTAACTCTCACTTCAGCATTAATTGACCATAAATTTGTCATCAGGGCTCCTGTCAATACTGACAAGGGCAAAAGGAGCTGCACACAGTAGTGCCTCATCAAGTGATACGCAAGGTCATTGGCTGCCTGATAGCCGACCTTCAAGATGTCGTCTCCCATGTCTTATGACTTACATTACTAGGTGCTAGCAATAACAGCTATTATATTCATGCAAAGGCATGTTTCTGTTGCTTCCATGAAATTGAATGGAAATACAGTACAGTAGGTGGAGGTAAAGTTTTCATGTCCACACAAGAGCACTAAGAGTGCAGACCTCCACCAAGGCTTAAACACTTTGATCCACTGGATCCAGAAAACTTCCTGGATCTGTATAGAACTTTAGTTTCTAGGAGCTAACACCCTTTTACAAGCATGACAAAAGTCTAGGTTTTAGCATTATATGATATGAATGTCTTGAAAATGTTATAATTTTTGTGACATCATGAGTGGGTAGATTCTTACCAGAATTTAATGGGAACATACCAGGTTAAACATCTACCCATCATGAAAAAGTCAAATCAATTCATCAAAAACTGTAGACAGGAATTTGCTAAAAAAAAAGACCAAACTTAGATAAACCCATGCCAAAAACTTAACCTGCTTAGCTGAGATAATAAATCCAACAAAGTGCATAGAGCATAATAAATCATCATACCTTATACTGTATTAGTCTCTGTGACCCACATGCACACACATGTAAATCCAGTGTTTGTCTGACTTGGCTTTTCAATACTTCTTTGTGCGTTCTTAATATTTACAACATTTATTGTAGGCACAACTGCAGCAGTGCTACAAGTGCAGGGAAGTCATAGCAACAACAAGAGTGATGAAAAGCAGAGAGCAGCAAGGCTCAACAAGCAGGAGACAAATCCCACTGAAAACATGGTCGAATATCATTTAGGGAACAGAGGATTACTTTCATGAGTTGAAGATTTGATGTATAATGTACACTAAAAATGGGTTTCAGCTTCATATTAACACAACAGTTTGCTTCGAGGTTATACTTTCCTCAAGACATGGGAGTAGAGAAGAGAGAAAATCCTCTAACCCTGTTGTGTGGATGCACTGCGTAGGCAGCCAGGGTCTTTTACTCAGGCTTCCAATAATATTGGTTAATTGCTAGATTTCTCCATCTCTCAACTTGCATCACAAGTAGGCGTGGATGGGTTTACAGTGGGGGTATATCGCTGCTGACAGAATACAGTGTTCTCATTCTTTCTTTCTCTCTCTCTCTCTCTCTCTCTTAATTGTCATTCCCTGCTCACAGGCACATTTCTCTGGCAGATTCCCTTGAGAGAGGTTTCCCCAGAATCTACGTAAAAGGATTCCTTCCCATGCCATGGTCTTAGGAACATCTCATTTTCATCCTCCTGCGCCTCGCTTACGCTCTCTCTCTCACACACACACAAACACATACAGGCACTGTGTCCTCATCTCGCCCTGTTCTCAGCCCCTCCCTCTCCCCCCCAATCTTATAGATCCTCCGTGGGAGGCAGCATCTCCCTCACACTGCAGGCGTGGGCCCTTACTCTGACAAATGACATGCCGGGCCCACCAGCTTTGCGTGGGGGGAGAAAAGCTTTAAGTTAAGAAGGAGGAATGGATTTCATTGGATGCTGAAACTCAGGGGCTGTATCTTAGTGAGCAGTATTTGATCGGGCTCAGGCAAGAAGGGAGAAATACAGGGAGATCAGTAATACCATGTCACACCTACTGCATGTTTTTGATAAATAATGGCTGCATTCTAAACACTGCTAAAAATGGACATGTAGTCAACTCTGACACTGAAAACTTATGGTAAAACACAACCAATGATTAAGTATAAACATTTGTCTGAGCAGATCATAACTTTAACTTGTGTTTTGGTCTGGCTGATCTTTTTCATTAAATCACTTACGAGTGTTCCTTCGCTAACTGCTGGGCCAGAGAATATGCTGCTGGGTCTCGGTCTAAGGCCAGGACTGTGACTTGAGGAACCATGTTTAGAATCGCTTTGGTATGGCCACCACCTCCAAATGTCATGTCCAGGACCACCTACGTGCGAGAAAGCAAGAAAACAACAACACATTATTCTCACAACAGGACTCCATATACATGATTCATCATTTTATCATCACAATGTTAGCTCTTCAGTTTTCACAGTGGTGCACTGGCAAGTGTCACTTCAAATCAGACTTTCTTGTTTCTTGTCTTCTTGAGTCTTTCTTGTTTCAGTGTACAACATATTTCAACACATTATAATAGGCTTGTACATTTTGGAGTGAACTGAAAAAGAAATGCTTCTTTGAACTTCAAAAATGTCATGGTAGTGCTCATGATTGAAGTATAAACAGCATGATTATGGTTTGTCACCAGTTTCATTAACTTTTTTCCTTCCAAATTACCTTAATAATTGTTTTCAAAATAAAACGTTAATGCTCATATCTATAGTGATAATAAAGCAGATTTTCAGCTAAAAATGAAATGTTGCATTTGACTATTTTTACTTAATAGTCATATGCTATGCTTCCATCATGGTATGGTTCAGTTTGGTACAGTATTGGTTTGGAATGGTAAAGCTCTGGGTCTGTTTGACTGAACAGTACCTTTACTTGGCATGCAGGGTGTGGGCTGAGCCGATGGCTGCGTAGCATGATGTCATACCTGTGCAACAGCAAGGAATGATGACATCCAACGCGACACACCAGAGAACAATGGAGGACATCCAGCAGCTCTTCTTTCCCTGTTCAGTTTGTGGCTGTTTGTCTCAACAAGACATTGAGCTTAGTATGAAAATACTGCGGACATTTGCCTTGACTTCCATGGCATATTTACACGAGTCACAAGGGAGTGACATTTTTCTGTCACCCAATCAACTGACTATCGTGGGTGGAGCCAGTCTAGCTCCACCCTGATCATACCCTACTATTTTACTCGGGTAAGCCAAGGAACGAGTGACAGAGAATGGAACAGTTGGAGCTGATTTATTTTTTTTTTGGTATTCTTCGTAATGGAAACACAAAGAAAATATGTACCATCCTGCACCAAACTGAACTGTTCCACATGGAGGAAACGCGACTTTACATCCTGAATTAGAGGCACACTATGAATTTTCAAAAAATTTAAAAGTTCTTTTTATGTTGTTCACCCCTTTGCAATTTAAAAGGCTTTGGCAAATTAAAAATTTATTATGGGAACACTTGATGTGAAAAAAATCCACTGATACAAGATAAACATGTCAGAGCCTTTAGTTGTTTAATGATTCTTTCAATTAGCTATGGTGTCTTGCAAGTTCTGGCAAACATCAATTATTTCTTTTGATTTATTTTGACATCCCAGAGCAGTGTTCTTGGATGCCAACAACTATAATTCATTCTCCCATTAAATAAACATAAACAGCAAAATAAAAACAAGACTTATGTTCACACTTTGACAGGTTCATCTTTCATTAAATCTAAGGCTTTTGCTGTTTAAGAATTTATATTTTATGCTAAATTAATACAAAATGGGGATTATCTAAAAACGTGTATCACAGGATTTGCTGTCTATTGCTTCATTGCAGAGAATATTTCAAATGAGAAAGAGTAAAGTTTTTTCATGTGAACACTCAAGTGTACTGTTTCTAAAAGTGTTAAAACAGTAGTGCATGACTTTTAAATACAAACAAATGGGCATTAGTTTCAAACCATTGTCAAATTAGTTCACAAAGTGCTGATTAAGCCTATCAGTCCTCATATATCTCTCTGAACTGCACATATTTGTTTATGTCAATGTAGATCAAGGCAACATTGACATTGTGCTAGTAAAGTGAGACTGTTGCAAATAGGTTTGGGTGTGACTTAAAACAAAAAGATGTGCCCACAAAAGGTTTTAAAAGTAAACACTATTGCTTAAAAAAAGCCCCGTCATTCTGCAGTTTGATAGGAAAAATGCTAATTGTCCTCTCCTGCTCCCTTGTGCTAGAGATGTATACACACAAACACTCCCTTAGTCAGGTCTGAGAGTATTGCTTGACAGCCTGTTTTCAGATAGAATGCAGCATTCAAATAATGTTACATTCTTCCTTTTCATGAAGACCAGAGGCAGAATAATCAACAACAACAAAAATATCACCAAAAGTTACACACTGCAGCTTCAGCAGTTTTCAACAGTTTTCATTCAGCACTAAAGCTGTGTTTCTATCATGGTACAGTTTGGTTTTGTACAGTATGGCACAGTCTGGAATCATAAAGCCCTAGCTCAGATTGCATTTCAAGTGAGAACAGTACCCTTACTTGGTAGGCGGGGTGCAGACTGTGCCTGATGTCAGAGAGATACATAGTGTGATTTCATACCAGTGAGATGACAACGAATGACAGCTAACTCCAACCTGACCTCACCTACCATGTTTGGTAGCCCAAGTGAAGGATGCCAAAAAATGTGAGGCTGGTTATTTTGGTACTATTCCTAACGGAAAAAAAAGTACTGTACTGTACCAAACCGAACTGTTCCACTAGATGGAAACACAGTTTAGCAATCGAGTTGCCACTGATAAGACCAAATATCTGTTTAAAAGGTCTTTATTTCTGTCTGTCAGGACAAAAATGTAGTCCCTTAGTTTTTAAGTGAAAATAGGGCCACCAGTGTTTCTAAAAGTCGCCGCTTTGGGCAGACTTTGGAAACTCTTTGAGTGGATGGCAGACATAAACTCGACAAAGTCACATGACTGGAACTGATGACTACTATAATCTGAAAAGAACTGCTTGTGCCCACTGAGAATTATTACCCAACTCCACTTATCCCCACAGCTCTGTGGAGCATTTTAGCTTCTGCTGCTCATTGTTTTGGTTTTATGGCCAACAGCTTTCTTCAGTTTCCCACTGCTCTCATAGGACTGTCATATGCGGTACTGAATTTTTTTCTTTCCTTTGGCTTACCACACAAATTTGTGAATCACTTGGTCAATGCTCATTTTCCCAGGCATGTATAGTGTAAAGGACCATTAAAAATAATATAAAAAGGCCAATTCTGAATAGCAGCCAGGGAGCAACTCTGCTGATTGCAAAAAGAACTGTTTGAATTGGAGTCTGTGGGAAAATTTGCCTACGTTCTCTTCAATAGCACGGTGATGTACATTTTATAAAGCATGTTTTCATTTCAAGGAAAAGACAATGAAGCATGGCACATACAGTATAAGGTGACACTAGTGTGACTGACAGCTAGTATCTTCCAATAGGGGCTTGGTCGCAGGTGATGTCTGCGAATTTCTCTTTCACAAGGTGAGGGGTAAATCACAAATGTCAAGGGTTCAAAACAAAACTTGAGATTCTTATAAGTGACCAATAACTCCTCATGATGACTTTATTGATGTTGTAAAGTCATCACTACCATATGGCACTTGGCTGCTCACTTTATAAATGAGCTTGCTTGAGGAAGTCATGCAGTAGAGACTTGCAACCACCATATCAGCTACCCTCAACCCGGGTGTCTTAGCCAAATATCGACCCATAGCAAATCTTCCCTTTGTTTCTAAAATACTAGAAAATTCTAAAATACTAGAAAATGCAGTTGTGAATCAGCTATGTGAATATCTACATAGTAACAGGCTGTTTGAAGATTTCCAGTCAGGATTTAGATTACACCATAGCACAGAAACAGCCAAAGTTAAAATTACCAATGATCTTCTCTTGGCCTCAGATAATGGTCTAATCTCTATACTTGTCCTGTTAGAGCTTAGTGCTGCATTTGACACCATTGATCATAAAATTCTACTGCAGAGACTGGAGCAGACTTTAGGGATCTCAGGTACTGCCCTCTGCTGGTTTCAATCATACTTGTCTTCCAATTTGTTCATGTTAATGATAATGACTCATTGTAGACAAAGTTAATTATGGAGTTCCACAAGGTTCAGTGCTTGGACCTATACTTTTTACATAATATAATGCTTCCTTTAGGAAACATTATTAGAAAGCACAACATACACTTTCATTGTTATGCAGATAACACACAGCTTTATTTATCAATGAGGCTGGAAGAAATAAATCAGGTTGTTCAACTCCAGGAATGTCTCAAAGACATTAATTCCTGGATGACCTGTAACTTTCTTCTTATAAACTCAGTCAAAATTGAGGTTATTATACTTGGCCCTAAACACCTTAGTGATAAACTTTCTGACCATATTGTTCCTTGATACTGTCTAATCATAAATTAATAAATCATAAATTTAGTGTGGTTTATTCACATTTTTGGAAAGCTCAATTTCTCTAGAGATACCCAAGCCTGACTACTGGTACACCTGATCTCAATCAAGTAATCACTTAAATAGACCTGTTAGACAAAATGAAGAAGGCCTCAAAAGAAAGACACCATGCCATGATCCAAAGAAATTCAAGAACAATAGAGGATATGAGTAACTGACATCTATCAGTATGGAAAAGGTTAAAAAGCCATTACCAAATATCTGGGACTTCAGAGAACCACAGTGCGAGTCATTATCCACAAATGGAGGAAACATGGAACAAAATCCATGTTTTGTTCTGGCCTACCAAAATCACCCCAAGAGCACAGCAGCAACAAATTCAAGAGGTCACAAAAGTACCCACAACAACATCTAAAAAACTGTGGGCCTTATTTTCCTCAGTTAAGGTCAGTGTTCATGATTCAATCATAAGAAAGAGACTGGGCAAAAATGCATGACATGCATCCTGTTACATCTGGAGTAAAAGAAACACAGCATTTCAGAAAAAGAACATCATACCAACAGTAAAACATGGCAGTGGTAGTGTGATGGTGTGGGGCTGCTTTGCTGCTTCAGGACCTGGACAGCTTGCTGTGATTGATTGAACAATGAATTCTGCTCGCTATCAAAACATCCTGAATAAGAAAGTCCGACCATCAGTTTGTGACCTCAAGCTGAAGCACACTTGGATTCTGCAGCAGGACAATGATCCAAAGCACACCAGCAAGGCCACCACTGAATGGATTAAGAGAAACAAAGTGAAGGTTTTGGAGTGACCTAGTCAAAGTCCAGATTTGAAACCAATTAAGATGCTGTGACATGCTCAAAAACCCTCCAATTTGAATGATTTGAAACAATTGTGCATAGAAGAATGGGCTAAAATTCCTCCACAGCAATGTAAAAGACTCATTGCCAGTTATTGCAAATGCTTGCAGTTGACCAGTTATTAGAATAAAGGGGCAATTACTTTTTCAAACAATAAATAATAAAAACTGCATTTTGTGTTTACTTATGTTATCTTTGATTAATATTTAAATGTGTTTGATGATCTGAAACATGAATGAACATGAACATAAATGTGAGAAAACATGCAAAAAGATAAGAAGTCAAGAATGGGGCAAATACTTTTTCACACCACTGTATGATATAATAGATTTAAATTATGTTCTGATCTCTTTCACATTTCAGTCTTTATTAAAACCATATTTATATAGTGTGACACACATTATTATTATCTTTTATTTTGTTTGGTAAAAAAAAAACTGAAAAAAACAAAACTGGTGGATAACTTGCAGCCACATTGGCTAGTGAGTAAATATTTTTTGATTTTGGACCTTGGATGCCTCCTGTCTAACAAAGATCATAGTTCAGTCTTGATGCACAATATTTTAATCCTCATAACAACTCTGTCATCATACTAACATATGGAAGACATACTGTAAATACATGCAAACCTATGAAGAAAAATCTACAGCACAGATGTGTGACATGGTTGGAATTATTTGATGACTCACAGTGGCAAATCAGAAAAAAAATGCACTGGATAAGCCTTAGTTGCCCCTACCTTAGTATATGAATTCATTACAGCAGAGAGCTGTATACCTGCTACAGTTCACATGTGAACAGACCAAGAACCTCCTAAACCTTTGGACTTAGAATTTTCCAAAACCTTGGGTATGGATATTAAACTTTATACGCAATATTACAAATATTAAAATATGCACAGAATCAGAAAATCTCGGTACACAAGTGATTAATATGCTAATCTTCCTTAACTCTGCAATCCATCTGTCTTTATCAATCTTTTTCAGCTCAACTCGGGAGACAATGGGAAACCAAAGACAATGAAGCATGGCACATACAGTACTTCGTGCCATGTTCATGTGCTGATCTTTGATCACAGCAATACAGTTTTTTTTTCCTTTATCTCCTTCTGTAATGGACTGACTTGGCCTCAATTTTTACCTTTAAAAAAAAGCTTTACCCATGTCCTGATACTGCCACATGCTGCTGACTAATTACGTCAAAGTGAAAGCATGATGTGATATGACATTACCTGTCACTCTTATGCCTTTAGTGGGACACATGCTTTTAGGCAATGTCCTCTGTTCTCATGTGTTAACCCCAAAACGCCAAAATAGAAATAGAACATATTCATACCTTTGTGGGAAGGTATGAATATGTTCAGTTCAGTTCAGCAATGACATTAAACAACTAGATTTATTATAAAATGTACCTTACCAGGTGCTATATTTTAAGCAAGAAACAAGTGGAAAAGTGGATGTTGCTTAAAACAGTGAAGGTAATCATTTTCATAGCATTTTTCTTTCAAAAAGAAATTCTCAGTTTGTACAATGTTAGTTTTGTTTTTGTTTTTTAATGAATTGCGTATTTAGAAAATTGAAAATAATAAGACTTTAATGCTCACACAAGCACTTTTTAAATGTATCCTAAACTGAAAGAATATATAGTATGCATAGTATTTCTCCCCAAGTTAGTTTTGATTTGCTCAAACATGGTGTGTGTGTACAATTACTTAAGAGTGCTGATGTATTACTTGGTAAAAAGGTTGAAATTCACATTTAAATGTATTAATGTATATTGGGTTACAAATACTTAAGCAGAAAACCAAATGTATCAATTGGAAATTTTAGGAACTGAAAATTTGATCGAGCTGCCATTCTGCAGCATCTTTGCTGTTTGTCAGGTAGTTGTTTACTCTGCTATATCCATGGCATATGACTTGCAAAGTAGAAAATATCTCCTGTCCAGGCATATTTCCTCATCTCTTATATATTTGTTCACTGCCACTGCTAGATACACACAGGCAAAATTAAATAAAATAAATAAATAAATCACCAGCTCTGCACTGACCAAACAGTCTAAGCCTGGTTGAATAATTGGCTGGATTATGCTTTACTTTTTTATTTTTTACATTTTCGTTCTGTGATTTATTATAATGTCAGCAAATGGTGGGGAACAGAAGTAAAATGACACAAAAGGAAATGCCGGCTGTTCCTAACAAAAACTATAAACCTGTCGATCGATAGTGACGTTGAAGGTGGGGTGTGTGCGTGCATGTGTGAGGGAAGAAGTGATCAATGGCGGTTCCCTCTCCTTTCCAGGGCACAGCAGCAGATGGGGAGGGGGTGTGAGCTAGTGGGATGAGTCACACGCATAATGAACTTGCCTGTTGTGCTATTCAATACAAAAAAGGAAAAGGAAAACAGAAACACAAACAGCAAAGTAGGCTGGCTTTTATTGAAGCGGTCGAAACAAGCCACCAGGAGACAAACTGGTCCTCTACTGGAGTGGGCAGCACTTGTCACAACAATCTTTTGTCACATCTTTAGGAAGCTGTGGCCAAAAGAACAAAGGTAAAGCCTGTTTATTTCAGACTGCCAGCAGATTCTCAGGATCGTTAGAAGTTGTAGCTTGAAAGAAAATACTGTATATTTATTCAAATTTGCATCAGCACTGCCCTGAGCAAAGACATCGTCCATCTTCATGAAGTTTTATAATTTAATTCTACCTTTCTCTTTCACATACTCACACACACATTCATGCACACACACAAACACACACCAAACACTAAAAAAGGACTGTATACATTGAAAACTGGATGTTTACAGGGTCATTTATAAGGTAAATTGAAAATCTTGTTCCCTCACCCTGAAGGAAAACAAGCTTCTTCAAAAGCCCTGAATGCTGCTGTAAAAATCTTCCCTCTTTTATTTATTTATTTATTTATTTATTTTCAAATAGACTGACACTTCTGCTACCAGATGGACAAAGGGACATCTGGGTACAATTTTGTGATAATGGCCTTGGCATTTGCAATGTTGATTGACACAAATTTGGGGAGTGAGTCAGCGATGTTCTCACCTAGACAAGGCCTTCCCACAGAAAACTGCAGCCTGGAGTTTAGCCAAAACTCAATGTGTCTCTAAATGCAGAGATGATACTAAAATTAAAGTATACTGTGGTCTGTTTTGGACTTTTGATTAGTGTCTGTAATATCTGCCTTTCCCAGCAGAGGGAATAGGAGAGTTAGGAGTGGTCCAAATGGTGCAGTTCATCGGTGAAGCTGCACGGTGCTATAATGCAGGACGGCTCAGCAACAATGCAAGCTTTTTGACCCAAAAAGAAAAGGTTAACTGCTGTTGAACATATGTTAAATTAAAACAGCAACTAATAAGACAGTTTGAGGTTAGAAAATACATAATACATTTTTTTGGCTTTTATGAGATTTTGCAACATAAACACGGCTTATATTACTGTAAATAATATCCTGGCCATATGGAAAAAAGGCCCTGTCTCACATCTTCTTATGGGTGAATTCATTAGGAAAAGGGGCACAGGAACCTGAGAGAAGCCTGAGTACTCACCTAAATCCTACTTGTGACTCCCCAGCCCAGGTCAGTTACAGTGGGGGTTCTAAAATGTCATTGAGGGGAGTTTTTACAGATCTTGTTACACTAACACACAGACCATTAGGGAGACAGATACACAGGTAGAGGATCGCTTTTCTTGTCGCGTCCGTTGCCATGGCAAGAGTGGAGGTAACCGGTTTGCATTTCTTTCTTCTGTCACACAAAGTTCATGGTGAGATACGAATGCACATGAATTTTTCTCGTTTTTCGGTGTGAGAGCAAACAGATAGATGGATGGCTGGAAAGAGTGATTGATGGTAGTTGTGTTGTTTGCTAAGAGAAATAAATTGTTGACTAACCTGCCTGTTGCCTTTGGATATAAACCTCACACTTGAAAATAATGCTGTGTTCGAATCATATCAAGATAATCCTGCAATGAATTCACTTTTTAACAAGACAATCACATCTGAACCTCCTCACTATACGTTCAGTGTGTTTCTCTAAAGCTTACCTTCATGTATACTTTCATTTAATTTAAGTAACTTAATTCAAACAAACATAATAGGTGAGTGCATTGGTCTTGCAAATATCCAGTGGAGGTGGGGGTACAGAAAACAGATGGCCAGTGAGAGCAGACAAAGTCAAAAGGCATGAAAGCTTCCTGCAATTACTCTGTCAAGAGATTATGTAGATGGTGATCAGCGATGTCTGCGATGCATATGGCTTAAAGAGTACAAAACATACTACCTCTGTGTCAAAGAGCAGCAGAGAGAGTGAGTGAATGAATAAGTGAATGAGTGAGTGAACAAGTAATACAGGAGTGTAAAAATTTAGACAAAACTCTTTGCCAGAGGGCTCCTTCCAAATGCCTCCCTGTTTGTTAAGCTAATCTCTCTTTTGTCAAAGGAATGCTGCAAAGTTACAACAAATACTTTCATTCTTCATCTATTCACTGATGTTTGCAGACTTTTGGCATGAGTTTGAATAAAGGCACCCGACGAGGTATTTGAGCTTGGTAGGACAAGACACGTCCACACGCGTAACAGGAGCAGTTTCTCAATTGCGTCCCATTTGAATTGTTTCTGATGTAGGTCAACTCCTTTCCAAAGGACATTATTTACTCTTCCTAGTGGATGAATGTAAGTAAATAGGGATTTGTGTGTTTGTGTGTGTGTGTGTGACAGACTTGGTTTTTAAATTTAAAATCTGGTGATGAGTCTAGAGACTAGTGAGTCAAAAAAAAGAAAAAAAGAAAACTGCAAATACCTATACCTCCCTCCTGTAAGGGGCAGGCTTGTTATGGTTTGAGAACATCTGATAGGTTTGATTGCGCAAAATGTTTGAAAATTTGAGATAAACACACCTGCATAGTGTGGAAAATGTGCATATTTTTTTCACTTGTAAAAAATAAAACATGTGCTCATAGTATGTAAGTCTGTTGTAATGTAGCAGCTAGCTAGTGCCATAATCAATAAAAACATGTGCTCATAGTATGTAAGTCTGTTGTACTGTAGCAGCTAGCTAGTGCCATAATCAATAAAAACATGTGCTCATAGTATGTAAGTCTGTTGTATTGTAGCAGCTAGCTAGTGCCATAATCAATAAAAACATGCGCTCATAGTATGTAAGTCTGTTGTATTGTAGCAGCTAGCTAGTGCCATAATCAATAAAAACATGTGCTCATAGTATGTAAGTCTGTTGTATTGTAGCAGCTAGCTAGTGCCATAATCATTAATCAGTTGGCCCATAACTCTGGCCCATATCAGATGCCAAGGATTACTGCAATGAAATTAGCTGCTGATATTGAAACTCCTCAGAGGATAAATTCTAATTTGGTTAATGTTACCATGGTGATTGCTGGCGGCATATGATTGTATAGTATATGTTAATGCACACAAAGACATATGAGGTATGCAGTATGAGAGCAAGTACTTGTAAATAAATTCATTGGAATTACTGTTTTAGGTTAGTGTTATTTATTATATCTGTTTCTACATATGAACCACAGCTGAATATTAAAAAGGCCTGACTAGATTTTTGATTTGTCACACCTGAGAATCTGAAAACAAAGTAAGAAACTTTTGTATCTGTCTCTAAACTATTCACTCTCTGCACCAATGTCCATTGAGAAAGTCTATGTTTTTATCTTATGGGGACATGAGTGGCTTGGTTTGGCACATTTATGTACTCATCCAATCCAATTTACTTATAAAGCACATTTAAAAACAGCATTGTTAATCAAAGTGCAGTACAGTAAAAAAGCAAACATATAAAAACACAAACGGAGCACAATGCATTTAACAGTTGAAAGGCAACACATAGGACATACACAACAAAACACTGAGTCGAATGCCAAAGAAGATGGGTTTTTAAGAGAGACTTAAAAACAGGAAGTGATGAGGCCTGCCTAATGAAGTGGCAAACCATCCCACATTTTTGGAGCTGCCTCAGCGAAGTTCCGATCACCTGAGCTTCAGCCTTATTTTAGGGACCAATAAGAGCAACTGATCAGCTGATCTTAGGGACTGTGAAGGAGTATACAGCTGGAGTAAGTCAAAGAGGTAAGGTGAAGCAAGTCCATTAAGACACTTCCAAACAAGCATTTCAAACACGTAGGATTAGGGTTATCGGTCACAAAATAGTAACCCGTCACAAAATAATTCATTTGAATTCATTTGAACAATGGAGGCAAAAGTGGATGAAGAACACCTGAGTGGTTTGAAGTATAATCTCTGATTTCTTTGTGGACTTTACTTTGAGGAGCAGGAGGTTTAGAAAGTGACAAAAACTTTTTTGAAGGAAAAGGCAGCCAAGTTGAAATATTGTAGACTAAAGCAAGTGGATTTTATTGTATGAGCCTTAAATTAAGTGGCTAAAATATGTTATTTCTCATGTCCCTGCTGGTAGACATGTTGTCCTGGGCTGGTTCTCAGTAATAGGAGCTCACTCTGTGAAGTCAGTGCTGACTGTCCCAGTACTTCATACAACCACACCTCAAAAAAAATAAAAAAATAAATAAATTAAGTGCACCTACAAATAATATATTAATTCAGGTTTACAATTCTGTGTTTGTTTTTCCTTAGTACAGATCTTCTTTTAATTGGACCGTGTATCTTCATACCCGTTTGCCTGTGTAAAGATGCACAGGCAAACAACATATGAGACATTATGGTTTTAAAGAGATAGAAACAAAAAATAATCATCATGTGCTATATGTTGTTTGTCAGTGTTACTCACTGCATTGCAACTAGTAATGTGTATATTGGTAGCATGTATGCACAACTGTATTAAAAAGGTGACAAAAAACACTACTGGCTCTTCAGCTCACCACAGAGTTTGTGAGCATGATACTGCACGCATGGCTACTATATAAATCAAAATGACATGTTCTCGCATGTTTCTGAGTTCACACTGAACTAAAATTGAAACTAATTATTAATTCAATGATTCATGCTCCCAAGAATATACCAGACTCAGAGGGATGTTTTCACACTGCTTCTTTTTTTCCACTAGGAGAGAGTGCCTGAGGAGCCATGGACTAGCAGTAGTAAATGTTCATAATTTACTGCACAGCCAGATACACAATGACACAGAATATATACTGCAAAAATGGTTGTGTAGTATATATTTTAATGTCAGCTACTGAAACTTAAATGTAACGATCAGGGGTATAATCAAAGTTTTGATGCACATAACTTTAAATAAAATATACTGCTAAATGTTTCTTCACCTGATGAAGTCTCAAATTACTCAGTGTTTTGTCCTTTAGATACAATGAACATAGGCCATTGTTCAACAGATGAGTGTAGTATTCAGTGTGTCAAAAGGAAGAAGACATACTGGAAAACTATTTAAACAATTTAAGGAAGCTGGTTGGTACACAACATTGATAACAGATTTCAGGCACATTCTGGGTGGTTATGAAGCACTTATGCATGGATAAGTCTCTTTATGTTCCTTTTGGTGTGACCAAGCAACCAAGGGAAACAAGTCAATCAGTGATATTAATATATGACACTTTGACAACTAACTGTTCGATTCAACATAAGCTGCAACAACTAACTCTGGGGCGATTATAAGACAAAGCACTGAGTAAGCACACTGTGCAACAGTGAAGACCTGACTGTTGTAGATCAAACAAACACACCAAGTAAAACATATAATTAAAAATATCTACATTTAAAAATAATAAGGAGTAAAGAATGAAGAGACAACTACTCCAATGAGTCTGCTATTCCTATTTAATTATACATTAGATAAACTCAAAAGTAGGGGTAAAAGGGAGACAAAATGGTGGTCTAACGGATAAAAACTCTGATCTGTTTGACCATACATTCATAATTGGTCTGATTAATATAAAAGAAGGAAAGACCACAGAACTGAAGTTACTTCAGTTAGCTCATTACCTGTCAGACTAAACTATAACACTAATTCATTGGCCACCAGATAGCTTCATTTTAACAAACACATTGCCTCTTTTATTTACTGTAATAGGTGTGCAACCATGAATGTTCCACCTGAGTATGATTGCAGTAGATGATAATGTTGCCGATCTGTTGTTCCCTAGGTTGAGGAAAAATAACTATGAAATAAAAAAAGGGCATAAGATGAATTTAAATAGACATACTGACAGCAGCGGATTCTTGAACAAAAGGCAAGAAATGTCTACTTTAAAAATACTATTACTTAAAAAATGTATTATTTTTACATCTTTAAGGCAAAACATTTGACACAAAACATGTTTAGCACTCAAGTGTGTAACTTACGAAGAAAAACAAAACAAAGCACTAACAAAGTATCCACTTCTGAAATGTTAGCGTTGTCAGCCATACTCCAACCTGCTGTAGCTGTCATGCTTTACTAGCGTAATATTGCTGTTGTAGTAGCGCCTAGTCTCTATCAGTCATGACATAAAATCAATCGCTTCCCCTGCTCGGTGTGACAATGTCACTGGACATCAAGAAATTCAAATCACATCTATGCTTTAAAAAAAAAATAAATAAATAAAAAACAGAGTTGTGTGGAGCTAGCAGGCATAATTATCACAGTGTGTGCACTACAGCTTTCATATAAAAGGTACATGTATCTATTAGGAACGGTAACATAAATACTGCCACTCAAACTCCACGGGATCTTCCTGCTCATGAGCTTTAGTGATGTAATGTCCACACCCCATCCATCTATACACTGAGTTGTTTAAATGCCTGCTTATAAATCCTTTCTAGTATTCTGGTATCTGTTCATCTCTAGTACAGAATATTCATACAAACATTCAAACTCCCATGTGCCTTGAGGTATTGGTCACTTAATCCAGATGACTGAGTACAGGTTGCAACTGGTCTCATTCTTTTTCCTAGTAAAGGATCAAGAGATGCTACTGCTTTCAGCTAAGAGGAATCATTTTAAATATTTGGTCATTATTGGTAGAGAAAAGGAGGGAAGTAACAGGCAGAGCAGAAAAGTCACTGCGAGCGCAGGTGCTGTGCTCGTCTTACAACAGGGTAGTCATTTTTAGGGCTGTCAGTCAAGGCCTTCAGCACACAGGCAAATTCTTTTTGGGAAAAAAAAGTCCTGGCCCTGGGTCAGAGGAAGGTGAAAGTAAGTCTGTCTGGTCTTGGTTTGGGCTCAGGTAGAGATTCTAAACTTTTTCTAAACTTTTCTGTATCGTAAAACATTGAAGAATCTGAGCATGCCCGATTAGTGCATGAAGGGGGGGGGGGGGGGGGGGAGGGGTAGATGGCAATTTGATTGATGCATCACAATCCAATTCATTTGTTTGGGCTATTCATTATGATTTTATGGCATTTTTACAGGCCTGTCCACTCCACAAGTGACTGACATTTTTTTACTTCTGTGACAATGCAATCATTAATTGGTTACATTTTAAGCAATACAGTAAAAAATGCTCCAGAAAAATATCTCCCACCCTGCCTTTAAGTTGGATATTTATACAACTACGACATGAGTCTGTCTATCTGTTTGAAGATGGACCAAGATAAACAAACACTACGCGCTCTCCCTGCAGCCAGACGGTTCTTTCAGTTCCCTTTTTTACAATGGCAAATACAGACTACTGCAATATACTGCTAAGAAAAATAAATTACTCTCATGGAGCCACGGAACCTACTCGTGCAAATTTTGTTCCCAAATGAGACAGCATCATAGTTGGTCATTGTCCATGTCCATCACCATTTTCACATGACGTATACCAGCTCTGCCTTTGTTTAATGGTTTTGACATTGTTCAATAAAAAACTAACTGAAAAAAGGAAAACCCTGGTCCCTGTCCTCCTCACCATAAAGCTCATAAAGCCCATGTCAAGCACCCACCCACTACAGCGAGTCCTGAGACTAGCTCTTACACCACAGTGGTTCTGAGGTGATCTCTGGAGAAACAGGGATAGCAGGCATTTGTCTCCTCTCTTAGAACTATGAGCCAATAACTCAATATTTACTGTACGTGGGCAAACCAAGGCAACAATTAGTCTTTCTACCACATTTTAGAGGCTGCTTGCATTCTTTAGGTAATTTAATTTAAAAATTATTGATATTGGGACTTTTTTCAGATAAAATTAAAAGCAGCATGATAAATGTACTCAATGTGGAAAGTTTAAAATCAATTCTCAAGCACTAGAAGATCGGTTCATTAGTTTCACTAAAGCATGACTGCAACATCAGGTGCAGTAATCATATTGTTAAAATTATGTCAATGGCACTTTTATCTAAACTTGCCCTTTCTAATTCTTTGTATGTGATTTATAGGAAAGAGTAAAACATAGTGGGGAAGTGATTTGCAGGCAATGACTGACAGCTGGGGAAGAACTGATTGGACACTGAAAAGAAATGGAAAGGGAGGGACCTCTAATGTGAGCATGAGTCATCACTCTCCACCACCCACAACCCCAACCCCCCAAACTGTCTGTTTTTGTCTTGCAGGTTGAAGATTTACTGAGCTACATTTTCTCTGCTGGAAAGATTCAATTTCACATAAAGCTGAAAATAGACCATAACAAACAGATTACAGTGAGTAATATCATGAGCCAAATTTGCAGCAGCTTTACAACAATGACCCACAAGCTGCTAAAATGCATTTACAGTTATTGTAAGCTCTCCTAGATATTTATGTGTTTGATAATACAATATAAAAATGTCAGTGTTTAACTCTATTTGCAAGTATAACACTGTCAGAGGATGGCACTATGTCTTATTAGACATACACAGTTACACTGTAGGATACAATTCTGCTGAATCCAGTATGTCTAGGATTTAATACTAATTAAAATGTATGAAATATTACACATACCCCATCTACTAAACAGATTCTTATAATACGTTTAGTGGCTGCAGGATGCACATCCGTAAATCAAACTCCTCTAATTTCTGCGCTGTAGCTTTTGAAGGCAAATATCCATGATAATTAAATTAATGTTTTCCACGGTTTGCAGGTTATTTAGGAGTGAAAACAACAGAAATAGGTTTACTGTGAGTGAAAATCTCCTCGTTATTTTTGATTAGTCCACCCAATTTAAAATTGCTTCACGTAAGACGGTACATATATATTTAGGACCAATATCTTTTTTTATAGTATTTGGAATTATGTTTGCTACAGATTTTTGTCATAGTTGTGATTTGTGATAGTTCCATTTGCTAAAATGTGTTCTGCTTATGTGTTTGACCTTCACTATGTAGAATGATGCATGTGCAGTGTTTGGCACTAGAAGAGTGTTTTCACATTCATCTGCTGAAGGCAAAACATGTGCTCTGTGCTCATTTAAAATCTGAGTTTAACACTTGCATTTTGTGTGCTTGTTTATATGACATTACAGCTCCTGTGGAAAATTAACTTGTCAGGAAAGTAAAATAAATAATGTGTCCAGCAGTTTAAGTTGAAAAATAATATTTTTGTAAATTTTTCAATGACTGACAAAGGGAGACATGTAATTTCCATAATTTTAACTAAAACAAGTGCACTTTTTTGAGGACAAATCATATCATATACATATTATTATTCCAAGAATATTATTTTATGTCTGGATGCTATTATTAAAATAATTCAAATCCCTATCCTGGGTGAACCCAGCCAAGTCTGCCAGCGATTTGTTTACTAAACTTCAGAAATCTCCTTAAAAAAAAAAAAAAACTCACAAACCCCTGGTGTGCCAAAGAAGAAGATGTCTAGCTTATGTATACATCCAACATGGTGACCACCAAAGAGCAGTTGTCTTTTCATTTTGCTGTTGCTTCCATTTAAAGTGACTCCCCCACAACCATTGTTGTTGACATGTTTTTTTTTTTTCCGACACTCTGCATACGTCATCTGAATCACTGGTCTGATTGGTTGTAGGTCTATCCAATTGCATGCAGAGGCATTTTGATATACAGCAGTTGGCAACACCTCTTGAAAGTGGGAGGTGAGACAGACAGCATCTCAATTGGTGTTAGCCAGGCTAACAAATGACACATAACTCTCCCTTGAAGCTGACCATTCATTTTCAATATAAGCATGTTGACAACAACAAGGTAAGGTACAGGAAACCACTTGTCTTAAAGAATTACAGAACAGGTGTCTTAATAGACATTATGGACAAATGCACATTAGGTTATGCTGTTTCACAACCAGTGTCAAAACATGCCATTTAAATTTTATCCCATTTAATCCCACTGGTTGGAATGAATCTCAACTTCTTACTATAGCTGTACAATGCACTCACTTTGCACTATTTTAAGAGATTCCACATGACAATGAGACAGATAAGAGATAAGATAAATCTTTATTGTTATTATCACTTTTAACAAAAGAACAAGAAGATTTGAGTGTTAAACAAGAAAGGACACACTACAAAATGATAGTCCAAAAGTCTGCAATCTTTCACATCAGTATAGAAAGAAATGTCTTGTATTGCGACAAGCCAACAAACCTGCTTACTCCACTAGATGGGAGTGTAACAGAAATGCCAAATGGATATTTCTTTGTTTTAACCGGAAACAAGAATCAGGGTCAAATATGATATACTCAAGATGATTACGTGCTTCAATGGTGCCTGCTCTGAAAGATTGTGACATTAATGTCAATACAGTGCACCAGGGAAACAATGCAAACTATATAAAGCCCAAGAGAAAACAACAGAGGGGGGGTGGAATCATCTAACTATATTCACAAAATGTAAAGAAGCATCAAAAAAATGTTTTTCCCTCCTGAAGGTGAATTTCATGGCACTAAAAGAAGACAAAGGAAGAACAGGGCCAAGTCCATTAGGGAGTGCAAAGAGAAGTCAAGCTAAATGAAGGCCTTGTGGTGGAAGTCATGGTAAAAGGGGAAAGACATCTAGAGGCATTTAAGAATATGCTTCTAGTAGTTTGAGGCCTGGCTTGACAATACAAAATGAAATGAAAGGAACTAACTAAAGGAATGGGGTAGAAACCTTGGAGATGTCTTGGGGGTAAGGAGGTGTGGGCTCTGAGGGAGGCTTTGCAGCATAGAGTTATGTGCAGTTTTTTTTTTTGATTAAGATGACTTGAGTCTTTACACGATGGGCATCATCTGTCCATAAATGTTTTGTGCTAATTGTGCTCTGTTTCAATGAGGCAGAGGTATAAAGGCCACAGAGTGTGTCACATTTCAGGGCAGTTTACTCAACAAAAATAGTCTACACTACATGCTGTAGGAACGCCAGTATGTAGGGGTGGGCGATATATTGAATATGCTCAATATATCATGGCATAGGCCTCATGAAGTGTATTATTTGTTAATATCATGACTATCGAGTACAAACTGTCACACGAACATAATTATAAAGCTGTTTCAAGTCTCGCATCTCTCTCTCCTCATGCACCTCTCACAGCTCACTGCTTGCTCCCCCACCCAACTAGAAAACTCTTGCACACGTAGTGTTGCCAACTTAGGGAACTTGAAGCTGTATTTGGCAAGTATTCAGACCACTCTAGTAACTATTTTTCAAAAAACAATAAATGTGGCAACTTTTTTGATGTTATTGGAGACTGACGTGAAAGCACTTATTGTTCTAAAGGTCTTTGCACACCTGGTGGGATCCACATAAAGTGCGACATGACCAAATAAATAAATTATGAGGACAAGAGGGAAAAAAAATGAATCACAGTCTGTGACCAGAGCAGGCGTTTTTCATTTGATGTCTCAGCACTATTGTTGATGCCACTTTTATGATGTTCTAAGCTATGTTTACTTGAAGCTATGTTTACTTGAATATGATATTGAGAGCTGATACACATTAGGAAGGTCTACCATGTAATTATTTATTTTATTTGTTGAGAGTGTATGGGTTAAGCTGCTTGGTTAAAAATCAATAGCTTGCTTTATTTAATTTGTTTGTAATTTTCCCATTTTTGCATGCAAATATAGAAAATACAAGAGTCAGTGTTATGCATCCAACATGTCAACTTAACATAGCTACAACTGTATCGCGATATATCCTAAAAATATCGCGATACACAATATATATTTCGATATATAATGATTTTAGTTTATATCACCTAGTCCTACCAGCATGAATTGTATTAATTATTGTTTTCTTGAAATTGATAGATAATGACACTTTATCAACTCTAGCCTGAGCCTGACCACTTCCACTCACTGATACTCATATTAAAACTTGAGATGCTATTAAACAATAGCATCTCATTTAAATATGCTTCCTGTGTATGAGTGAAATGAGTGAAGATGGGGCTTTGAGTTGCCCTCAGCCAACTTCTGGTTGAAGTATCTCTTTTTAGCCTTTGAAGTGGTAATTCTCAGGAGCCATATATTAATTAACATCTACCATTACAATTTCTTCTAAAAATTGCTTCTAAGGCAGTGCCCATATTGTGACCATTTAATATGGGTGTCTACTGGAATAAACATTCTGTAGTGTTTGAAATACACATTATTTGTCTTAAACTGTACATCGTTAAGTGCCTCTCACTCTCTATGTGAAACATTCTGTTTTAGCTCTTGGCTCGACTCCTAAAGGGCCAAGTATGCTCTTATTGGCCAGCTGGCCCACCCGTGTGTCGGAAATGCCATAACCCAAAACACAGCTGGAACAGCATCAGTCCTGCCAAAGAAACTAGAGCCAAACTAGCTGGTAGGCGGTTATGTTGCACGTTAATAGATGGTGTACACACTTTACAGAAAACAAGGAATGCAAACAATGCATTTGGGCATTTGTAGAGCAGTGTGGAGAGTGACTGTTGCTTTACTGTGGACTATGGCCTTTATGCTAAATTTGCAAGCCACTGGATTAATGTGAAAATCATTACAATGTACAATGATGACTACAATGTGTTTGTTTTTGTGATAAAAAAGAACCAAGGTACAATGTATTTGTGAGGCTTTTTATGAGGTATTCGCAATAGTTTATATAAAACCAATAAGCCTGAGCAGGGTCACTCTGATTAACGGGAGGTAGACATTGTGTAAGGGAAATGAGGAAACTTCTCTTACTTGTTAAGGTCAGTAGTGCCAGTGTCGAGTGGACATGCTCTTTCCTGCCAAATTAATCTGGAAACAGAGAAGGCAAGGAGTGGGAGCAACCCAGCTGAGCACTTCATCTGGAAGCTGCTGCTGCTGCTGGGAATATAGTCAGGTACACAGATAAGGTCAGTGCAACTTACTTTTTATCAGTGAAGGTTCAATACCAGCTTAATAAAACTTATATAGCAGCACAAGCTCATATGGAGGAACATCGGTGAGAGCATACAGTATATTGTATCTATTTAAATGAGCTCAATTTAAAATCATTTTGTACTCCTTCCGTACAATCAAGTTAAAAGCAGAACTACACTTGCTTTACCTGTGTGTTGACAAGTCACTTTTGTAAATAGTGATTTGTGGATATGGGCTGACACTACACAGAAAACAAGTGCTTGGCCTGCTGTTGCTTTCATCTGTAATTATCATGACACATCCTCCATCCATTTTCTACCGCTTATCAGAGGTCGGGTCACAGGGGCAACAGCTTGAGCAACAGATTGAGCCACTTCCCTGTCCTGAGCTGCTGGATGGTGGACCAGAATCACCTTGAAGCTGTCAGGAAATCCTTTTCCATGGCCTCACCAAACTCCTCCCATGCTCGTTTTGCCTCAGACATTCCCAGCAAACCCTCGTAATACATTTGGGTTTGCCAGGCCTGACCCTGCTTTCACTCTGTAAAGATGGCCATTAATTTAAAAATTTATTATTAAATTCATGGTATAGCTGTACAGACTAAAAAAAAGAGTATGAAAGTTTTGGTCCATTTTCCTCAGTGTGGAATGAAAACATAATGAGCCACACCAAAATGACATTTGTTTTTGTATTAACCCTCTGGAATTAGGAAAAAATAACATTAGAACATTTTCTGTGATTTTTCTAATCCCAGCAGGTTGAAAATAAAATAATCGATTAATCATAATCGATTAATTTTGTTCAATTAATCAAATAATTTTGTCCATAAAATGAAATAAATTTTAACATGGAGCAAAGAAAGGATAGAAAAGATTCATATTTAAGAAAACTTAAGAGTGTGTTTAAATTATTAAAAAAACAGCACTCTGTCTCACTCAATCTGAGCTGATTACCAAAATAGTTGCAGCCCTAATTGATATTATGTGATATTATTGATATTATTTGATCTGTCTTCTGTCTTGCCCTGATGCTGAAAAGTGGATCTAATCAAGTCCCCCAACAAACATAAACTATAGGTGCACCTGTTGCCCTCACAGCAGCCAATGTGACATGTTTTGGCAGCAAAATCACAGGTGTTACTCATCACATTAATGACAGCTCTGTTCAATTCATGTAATTCAGGACAGTGTGACAGTGAACCAGCATGCACCCTGAAACTGAGGAAGCTCAATGGAACTCAGCCATCATTCATGTGATTATTTACATCTGTGCTTTTCCCACCGTGACCTGTCAAAATGGCTACTGTGCAGAGGGCCATTTGCACATTTTTCACTGTCAGCCACATAATGATTTCAGTGAGAAATATTTTAAGTCTGAATCTTCTTTATTATATATGCAATTGTAACTTTCAGGAGAAGATAATAATAGTTTACCACTAAGCCATGCACTGTTGTTATATAGATGCATCAACTATATAGAGATAACGTCTCCTGTCCTCACTCCATATGGCTTATACGTTTTTGGCTTTTAAGGCTTTTTCGCTGTCCAATTATCATTTTAAAACCTAGTAACCCTATAAAATTACAGATTAATACTGTAAATGTGCAGATACCCTTTTTATGAAATATGTGGGGTTTAATATTTTTTTGTTAATGTGCATAGGAAAAACTATTTTAACAAGAAATTACTGTAGATAAACTTGGCTGTTTCCCAAAGTAACTAGTGAATACCATACATTAACAGAGATTAACCTGGGAGGTATATGTTTTTAAAATGTTAATAATATAATAATATATTTATCAACTATAATATACTGTATTTTGATTAATTTTGACTATATGTGCTCTGTATTTTTAAAGTTCCTCATGTAATTCTGTGATACAGTTATTTACAGTAATTTCACTTTGCTTTTTACAGCCTGTAAGAATAGTTTGAAGGAAGGGGGATCGTGAGGTAAGTTTTGGCAAACAGCATCAACAGGTAACCACAGGAAAAAATCTACTCTATTTGTTTAAGTAGTGAAGCCGTGAAGTTGTAAAATGTGCAAGATGAAAGGGCTGAAACAACTCCACAGGACAGCGTGGTGAAGGGGTTGTCTGCTCAGCAAGGCTGAACAATTTGGTGCTCTGTAGACTGAGGCACCCCATTTGGCTAATGAAGTCCCAGACTGTCTTCACACCACACCCCCACCCACCGCTCCACTATGAAATGTTCTACTCATGAAAGTAATGAGGCAGGGAGGGAGAAAGAGTCTACTGGCCACTGATAACCTCGGACTAAACTTGCAACCTTACGAGACAAGGGCCTAATATCTGGCCGTCAATCAGCCCCAGCATCCCTGGCTGGAGTGTTTAATTACAAGGATCAATTATTTACCAGCCTCCTCTGTCACTACTCAGTGCTCCCAAAAAAGAGAAAACTGTAAGCTGCTTGTCCCAGAACACTGTGCATTATGACAGATGAGTTAAACTGGTATTATGAGTTAAAATGATGATGACAAAACTAACATTATCTTTTAAAACTTGGTAACTTTCTATATCACATTTTAGTAACTAATACATGACTGAAGGAGTAAAACTGACCATTTAAATTGTCTCATCTGTGTTACAAAATTCTTTACAAAGGATGTAAAATAATACTTTCGTCCTGTGACTCCCTGTTCTTCCTCTGCTGCTAAAGCTTTTTCTTGAATTTAGTTGTGTGTTGGATACGAGTGTGAGGGCTTTTTAACTAATTTGAAGAGACAAGATCATATTACCCTTTTGCTTATGTTGACAGCAGCACTTCATCTGGTTGGAGCTGGGAATGTAAGGAAACACAGACAAAGATAGAAAACTCTATTAGCTGAAATCCTATATATTTAAATGCAGCAGTCCACAAAAACTAGAAAGACAATTGTGTATCTCTGCTTCAAAAATTTAGGTTTTGTACATACACGTAAGTACATAACTCTCCCTTTAGAGAGACAGAGACATTTCTCACCTCAGCTGGCCCAAAATTCAGCTGATCTTAAACTAATTACTACTAATACTAATTAAAAACCAATAACATCATGTTAACTCTATCTCTGCTCTTCTTCACAAGCTGTTACACTCAGTAACTCAAGTAATGATCCTGCACTGACTGCAGTAACCTCCAATACAAATGCATTACACAAAATCATGTGTGGCCTCAACTGAACAATTTAACACAAAAATAAGGGATATAACATTTGTCCTATTCTATGTTCCATCTTAAATCTAAAATGGCAAAAAGAAGAATTAACATTGAGATGCAGCAGCTGGTTGACTGTTTTGTGCTCTGCCATCCATGGAACAGTGAGCCTCTTCATGTGTATGAATTACAGCCAGCCGAATAACCCAATAACAGGGAAAGTGAAGACTGCAGCACTCAAGTCTGCTATGGTTTAGGGCCTTTAACAAGCTGCAACACCTGTGAATTGTGGCTTGTCTGCCTTGCTGTATTTTTGTGCTAGATATCAGTTGTAATAATGCGTCAAGCTCATGCTATTTATTATGTACAAGCTGCACAAAGACGGCCACCTGCATTGAGCAAAAGCACTTGGCATTAATTCTGATTAGTTTCATGATGAAGTTACAGCTGTTTGGTGGTACAAATAACTGTTTACACATTTTTGTTTAACCCTGGTGTTGCATTTGGATTTACCTGATATATATCACAAATCAGAAACTGATGGCCGGCAGGCAACATGCAGCCCCCAATGAGTTACATGAGGCCCCCCACTTAATATCACTTACAATAAAAACATGGCCCCAGACCTCCTCTTCCTTTAAACACACCGCATGTGTGAAAGCTACCAGTGAGGTAACAGAATATAGACAGAAAAAATATATTTGCTAGCAGTATCTTTCTAATAGTAATAATTAGACATTCAATTGTAATTGCAATTATCCCCCAGGTCATTTGAATTTGACACCCCTGTGATAGACCATACAGTATACACTGTAAAACATTTACACAGTTTTCTGGTTTCCCTCTAAAGCCAACCTGGAAGAAACAATATGTTGAATAGTCACCAGGGGGGCAACTCCACTGATTGCAAAAAAAGAAGTCTATGGGAAGATGAGTCTCATCTCAATCACTAGTTTTGGGCCTTCTTCATTTGAACATGATGTCGCTTTTTTTTTTTTTTGGTATATTATCTTCCCATTTAGAGAAAAACAGATGAAGCCAAGTGAAGCACATATGAGTGCACACTAGTGTAACTGACAGCTGGTATCGTCCAATAGGAGCCTAGTTGCATGAGACTTAAACCAGGATGTGGATTTCTACTTGCAACACTTCAACATGGCCCTGGCCAATTCAGCAACCTGGAGGCTTCAGAATGGGACAACAGATTCTAATGAGTGACATCACAACCAGTTGCCACCTGTGTTAAACTGTACATGTACATGTACTGTATATAAACCCAACCATAGAAGGAAAGCTATACTGACTGAACAAGAGCTGGCCCTCCACCACGGATAAAAATGAACTATACTGTATGAATCAAAAAATAAATGTTGAACTTAAAATGTATATGACAAAATAAAAAAATATATATTCAAGCACCACTGCATCTTCAAGTCTGTTTTTAATTAATTGCAAGGAATTATAAATCTGCTTTTGCATCAGCAAAAATGAAGATATAATGATTTATGCATTGACTAATCAACCAAAAAGTACAGTGTGATATGTAACTCTCCAAATAATTTTTACCTTGACCTGGTCAAAATATAGTTAAAAAAAATAATTATAGTTTAGTTAAGAGGACATTCACTGGAAAATCAAGTTTCTGATGTTTTTTTTTTTTATGTGTCCCCGTGTCTTTCCTGTATCTAAACATCACTAAAGTATCACAATAAACACTTCAGCGACTTCTGAGAAAGAAGGGCTTTTCTGTTTACCTGCACTCAAGCATGCAGATTTGAAAAGTCGAGTTTAGTTACGTAACTAGCACATTTGTCGTGCAACAAACCCTCCCCCAACAGCTACTCCCGGTTGTGGGCGTAAACATTCAACCTGAAGAAGAAGAAGAAGAAGAAGCACCACGGAGCAGTCAGTCAGCTGGTAGCTGGCCAATCACAATGGGAATGCACTTGGTATTCCCACTCACAAGAGACTCAATGTTCTGGGGACGGGCATTAGCTCAGAAACAGAGTGCCTGTTCAGAGGAAGTCAAAGATCAGCAATAAACTGGCTTAATCTGAAGAGACTATGAAATTTTTGAAATAATATTTAATTTATCTAAGTAGACATCAGTAATCTCAATTTTTGGTTCAAAAGACCATGTGACCTTTCATTAAACTACTAACAAAAAAAGTACGTTTACCATTTATATGGCCCCATTAATCTCACAAGGAGGAGTCTGGTAAGTCTAAAATGTAATAGTATTCAGTGTGTTTCTCTTTTGACAGTAGCACAGGGTTTCGCCCCTGGACTAACAGCTGATGGCTCATTAATCTTTTCTAGAGGAGGTCCACTGCTAAAGCACCCTGCACCGGTCAAGGATTTCTCATGCTTCATCCTGAGTGCATTCCCGAGCTCAAGAGCAGGCTTCATGGAAATACTATTTCAGTATTATAATGTAAAAAAACTGAACCCAGAAACTGTGAATCTATTATTGTTGCTTCACATAAATGGGATCAGCAAAGTTTAGAAACCAAATGTATTATCTCCAACAGGTAACCTACTTGTATTGTTGCACCAACACTAGCTATGTTTACGTGTGTAAGATTATGTCATTCTGAAAAGATTGATTCCAATTGGAATTTACAATTTTATTGTTTACATGGACAAAAAAATGAAATAATCCAAAGGTGGTGTGTGTACAAGCACATATGGAAAATGCTGTATATGTCTGATATCTGTCTCATTTTCCTCTATTCTTTATTTGGAACAGAAATACACCGTGTCCTTCAAACAAATCATCAGTTCAGTACATTTAATTTATGTGGAACAGACGACATGATGATTCGAATGACTGTTCATATTAACATGGACAAAGGACAGTTGGCATATACCAGCCCTCTGTATCGGACCAGAGTTTTCAAATTGGCATGTTTGCATGACATATTTTTATTCTAATCAGGCTTTTATTTCCAATTACTTGTCTCCAAGTAAACATAGCTACTGACTTGACACGTTTTACTCACTTAAAAATACTTTTCTTGTTGTTTCCACAGACCACCGACAGAATGACAGACCATTAAACACAGATATTTGTGGTCATGCTGGTTGAGTGGGAGTGGTATTCCTCAAAGCTGCTTTATATAGAAACACATTAAACCATGGAAAATATATGACAAAGCATCAAGCCAGATTCAACAATCATGATGGCCATTTGTAAAACTATCAAAATATTATGTAGAAAGCCACAGCAAAGTCCCTTCCTGCATACCATACACATTCACAGTCAAATGTCCTATGTGGGAGACAGCATGGCACTAAAAGGCTCCTTTTACACACTGGTTTAACCCATCATTCCCTAAGTACTCCATTCACAAATACCGCTTCAGCTGACAAGTGCAATTACATTTTAGTGATCATTTTAGCCATTCATATTTATAAATTTCACTTCCCCTTTGTGATTTTAGTGGACATTTGTTTCCGGAATAAAGGGTAAGGCTTCTTCTATGAAACAACTGATCTGTCAGTGACAGCATCAAGTGGCCACCACAGTTTTGTCTGCTTCAACGGCAGCTCTGACAGTGAGTTCTAATAGAATTCTGATTTCCCATTGAGTGACAGAACATGAGTGTGTCACTACAGATTTATAAAATAAGCAAGCACCCTATTACATCTGTCATGTTGCTGTGGTTATAATATAACCAGTGAAACTGTGACATTACTTGCCATCTCATGAATAAATTAAAAGACATCTGCAGTGAAACAAGACTGGAAAGACAACTTGTGGATCTAACCATGCAACATTTCCAGAAAATAGCAAATATCAGAGGTTTGCATCATATACTGTACAAAAAAACCCAAAATCTATCCAAGTTGTTTTAATAGCATCTGACTGGCAAGCTGTCTTGGGACAGTTGGCAAATGGGCGGACAGCGGAGGAGTTTCGAGGTGCTAAAGTTCAGACAGGAGCGATGAAGCACCCTCTGTCCTGCCAACAGTCTGAGAGTGGTGCAATTCCTGACTAACTTGTTGACCCATGGCCCCCACCTGCATTGACCATGCATTTTATCCAGACCAACACCAGAAGGCTTTTGACTCATGTCCATCTGTCCCAGTAGTAAATATATTAAATGAAGGCCAAGATACTGACACACTGTTAATTTCAAGTCATGATATAGAGTGTGTGGAGAGAATTCTTACCTTAGAGACACACATTTACTTTTAGATTTCATTGAGATGCTATTGTTCTTACACTGCCATTATTTAATTGAATGCATTCATTACAAAACTAATGAAAGTTCAGGAAAAGCTCTTTACTTTGTGAAGCGGAAAAAAAATTGCGTAAACATGGTGTTTTATGAGCTGTTGATTAATTTCTGCTAGGGCTGCAACTAACAATTATTTTTACAATCATACAACATATTGAAGGCTTACTCTAAAGCTACGCAAATCAAACAACTTTTTATTTTAAAGCAATTATACAATTATACAAAGTAGGACTGCAAAGAGGAGGAAAATTCCTGGTCTGCTAGTGCTGAAAACAAAGGCAATTTGTCCTCTGTTAGGGTTCTTGGAGACGTTTCTCCTCTTATCCAAAAGGCTTTTTCAGTTCCCAGTAAATTTTCAGAAACTTTCCATGGGAACTTTAGCTTGGGAATTTTGGAAATATCGATATGAATTATGGGAATTTATGACAACTAACTGTAAATTCTCCCCCTGGTGCGTGGGTTCTCACCGGGTACTCCGGCTTCTTCCCACAGTCCAAAAACATGCAGATTTGGGGATTAGGTTAATTGGACACTCAAAATTGCCCGTAGGTGTGAATGTGAGAGTGGATGGTTGTCTGTCTCTATGTGGCCCTGTGATGGACTGGCGACCTGTCCAGGGTGTACCCTGCCTCTCGCCCCATGTCAGCTGGAGTTAGGCACCAGCGCCCCCTGCGACCCTCAGTGCACAAAGCGATAGAAAATGAGTGAGAGTGAGTGAGTAACTGTAAATTTTAGACAATTCAAATATACAACTATACATAAGCGGATGTGCATGAACACGATACAATTAAAATCACTATCACATCACTGTGGGCTCAATTGTGAATCTTCAGTGGTTCCAGTTTTGAGAAATCATCTGTGATGGAGGAATGCACAGAGGATGTAGGGGCCTCAATGGCCCTGCAGTATGCAGTGATCTATGCACCAGTGACTGAGGAATAGGATACTAACTGTATTTGCATCAATTGGATTGTTTTAGCCAAGATTATACTACAAAATATTATTTACTATGTATATTTAAGTTCTCAATCTACAGCATTGAATGTATCTAGTGTATGTCCATTAAATTTAAAAATTTATGGAATTTTGCAACAATAATAGAAACATACTTATTCAATGTCTGCCAAAAACCCCAACATTTTCCCTAAAATGTTACATGCCAGACCTTTAAGGATTCAACAAAGCTATTATAAATAGCAAAAATTCAAACATACCTGACCAGGTTGGATGTCTAAATAATGAAGCACCTCTTTGAGCATGACAGGTGTATGGGGAGGCTTTTCAGTTGAAACAGATGATATTTCTTCAGAGTTATCTGAGACATAAGGACCAGAGGATGCTCTAACTGCAGACAAGTGCAGGCTTAATTTCCATGACCTCCATAATCTCCACACAGTCAGGCTGGTTTTCCGCAACATTGGGCTGGAGTGCACAAACATGATCCCTTCAATTATCTGTGAATATTAGAGCAAGATTAAGTGTTAATGCCATTTGAAAGTAGTTTTTGTAATACTACTGTATAGTTTCAAAGTTTAAATAGGGTCAGATGGGATTATGGACTTCAATTGGGAAAGTCATTACTGATTTTAAAATTTATGACAATGCGTTTTTGTTACTATGCTGTTAGTTGCCAAGCACCACTATGTATGGTTCAAATTATTTTTAATTGATTTATGTACCTGAATTCCAATGAGCAGGAATGCCCAATCAAAATTAAAGTTAGATGAAATCACTCTTTAGGGTCAAATCCTTCAAAAAACTGCGGTTAATATACGTAATCACCACCACACCCATTGGAGGAGTAAGTACATCTTTGGCTGATAAATTAAACATTTTGACACGAATACCACCCACTCCCTGCACCAAAGTGAGCCTCATGGTAAAAAGGTATTCAGGTGTTTCCTGGCAACAACATGTACTGAAAATTAGAACTTAGTTAATGATGCCTGATACTAATAGAATAGAAATATGGTCAAGACCTGAAAGCATTGAGCACATTTGCAGTGCAGTGCAGCAGTGGTGACATAAAAATAATGTTTTTGACATATTAATAACATTTGCTAGCCTAGAAGTGTTTAGATTTGCTGTCTCCTGTTTGTCATGACTGTTAAAAATGAGCTGTAAAAATTACATTGTGTTCGTCATTCTTGATATTAGAGTGTATGTTCACCAGACACTTCATTAGTCACAAAGGAAGCAAAAAAAGCAAACATAATCTTGGTGGTAACAAGTGATTGTGTGAGTTACTGTTGCCTGTCTTTGATTTCCAATCAGTCTGGCCATTGTCCTTACTTCCTAGGGGTTGACAAGGCATTTTCGCCCACTGGATATTTCGTCTTTTTTATTTATTTTCTGTAAACCCTAGAGATAGCTGAGTGTGTAAATCCAGAAGAACAGTTTCTGAAATACTCAGACCAACCTGTCCACTAGCTTATCTGCCATGGTCATTTAAATCACATTTCTACCCCCTTCTGATGCTCAGTTTGAACTTGAGCAGCTTTTTGTTGCCATATCTACATGCCAAAATGCACTGAGTGGCTGACGTGATTGGCTGATAAGATTTTCATTTACAAGCAGTTACATTATAAAGTTGCATGTGAACATAACTTTACAGCCTACGGGCCAAATGTGGCTGTGTAATATTGGTTGTTAGATCTAAAAATTGACAATAAAAACAGCAAGGAATCACAAGGAGTCTTTATTTTTGTGATATGAAATTTGAAGAGTAAACAATTTACTCTTAAAAGTAATGTGTCCCAACACAATAGGAGTTTAACGTAATTTTGTTTCGAAACAAATACGTTTGGGATACAGCAAGAGAGGTTGAAGGTTAGAATCCCAGTTTGGCCAAGGGCCTTTCTCGTAGGGTACTCCGGCTTCCTACCACAATCCAAAATCATGTTAATTGGACACTCTAAATTGACCGTAGATGTGAATGTGAGAGTGAATGGTTGTTTGTCTCTATATGTTGGCCTTGCAGTAGACTGGTGAACTGCCCTGCTTTTTGCCCTGTGTCAGCTGGGATTTGCTCCACCCTGTGCAATCCTCAAGTGGTGGATAAAGCAGTAGACAGTGAATGAATGACTTAAACAAGTCTATTTAACACCCCACCCCCTCTGAAGTGTGCCTCACAGGATAATAGTATTTAATTTAATAAGCAATATTTTTTCTATGGTTCAAGCTATATACCAGGATTGTCACTGAGACAATAATAGTTACTTGATTCATTAATATTCTTGTAATGTCAGCTTCTTAAATATTGCAAACTGAATATTTTTAGTTACTGGACTAACCAATTATTCAAGAAACTAAAGATCAACTGACAGATTCAGTTGAATGAATTAATAAATATACTTATGAATACTAATGAATAACTTATTTGCTACATTAATTGACACAATAGTACAACTCAACAGCATCACATCGTCGATAGCCGTTGGAAAACTATTACATTCAATTTAACCAAGGGCCTATCATGATGTTTTGTTAACATGTTTGATGGGCCAAGCAAAGCACACACTAGCTGTGCTAAAACAGAGCTAGCATTGAATGAATGAGTGGCTGTGGATTACAGGTGTGATTAGGTGCATGTTCTCACACAAAGTCCAATCTTAATACATGTTAGCTCGGTTTATAATCTACGCTTTCTTGTTTAATAAGCGTGTACTCGCTGGGATAATAGCAACGCAGTGACTGGGCATTTCAAACCTGACATGTTTGAGGACCACATACTGTTAGCAACTCACATTTGGCAACGAAGATACAAATAGTTAAAAAACAAAAACAGTGGTAATCCATGATGGGTTAAAAAAATATATCACCCAGGTCAGAACTACCGACGACTGTGTTCACACCAGAGAAGATTTAACAGTAGCTTACCGTAGCGTTTCAGTTCATGATCCCTCCTACGATGCTGCGTCACTATGGTACGCTCCGTGAGAGCGGCTCACATCCAATCGGCTGCGGAAGAGGAAGAACACTTGTTTTTCAAATTATTGGCGCTTGCTATGCTAGCCAGTTAGCTACCTACGACTACGACCTTCTATGTGCCTTTCTTTCGATTTCATTGCTTTACGAAAGCTAAGTAGTCCTGCTTAGAACATTGCCGCGGTAATGAAACAGATCTTAGAGGCTGCTGATACAAAGGTAATTCTTAAATAACCTTCACCTCATTTAACTGACACGAATGACAATGCTAACCTACCGTTGGAAGTTGTATACATGAACTAGCTAGCAGGCGTAAGCCAACCGTGCTACCTTGATGTTTCTTAATATGGTTAATTTATTGTCGTGAAAGGACGCAGCCTGTTATTGTTGATGGGTTTGTTTCGGGTAGAAATTATTACTTGTTTAGACATGGTCAACATTGTTAAGTTGCACAACAGGACCTGGAAGCTTGGCTCTTTATTCATTCAGTAGTTTGTCTTTTAATAGCATCGCATTGCATTGAGTGCGCGAATTTGCACATATGCCATATTCCTACGTCTACAGCAACACTTATTTGTATATCACACGTGTAATGATGCCAGATTAGCCAGAGTAGAAGCCAATTACTTATTAAGACAATGTAGAGAACTTTAGTGCTTATGATTTAAACAGTTTTATTGGTCCTATTTTGACTCAAATCCCAAACCTTAACTACATGCCACATTTTCACATTACAGTTTGTGATTATGCTCTAATCAAACCAGGTCCAATGTGTTGCCATAGTACATGATTGGCTTGTTTTTAGGCACAAATTGTGATTAAAGTTGCTGAGATTCAACATTGTCTAACTGCACAACATGGCATTGAAGCTTCATATTGCAGTGTGTGCTTAAATCAGATATTCACTGAATGCTTATATCACAATCTCTATTAAGACAGAGAATGACACAATTTATTTGTCATTTACTGTTCAGTGAAACTTTAGTTATTTAGTTAGTTATAATTCTGTTGTTACAAAGGTTACATTTTAAAGGGAGAGAAAATGACTTTAAGCTTCTACAGTGTTTAAGCAGGTAGATCATATATGTCATCACAGAAAGTGCAGAGCTCAAACATTACACATCCTATCGCTGTAATTTTGTGCGTACACTTAGTTGTCAAATTGTTAGGTACACTTTAGTGAGAGCCATTACATTTTTATGTGACAGAACATAAAGCTGGTATGTCATATCTATCAATGAGCTAATGTAAAATTATTTAGGTATGGCTTGTAACTGATATCGCAACTGAAATACAGTATATTTCTGCTTTTTAAGAAACAGATGTTTTTAAGACACACGTGCTAAAGCATTTGCCACTTAGCTATGACCATCCATCCCAGAAACCTGTAACTCCAACTGCATGGAAGACATTTAATTCAATTAATTTAAACTTTATTTGTAAAGTGCCAAATCAAAACATACATTATTTCAAACCTTGACAGTATTTCAGAGAGAAGAGAAACTCAACAGTGTATACAATAAGCAAGCACGAGGCATCTGTGGAGAGAAAAAACCCTTTTAACAAGAAGGAATCCCTGACAGAACCAGACTCAAAGATATGTGGTCATCAGCTTCGACCAGTTTGGGTAATAGGAAAAATGGGGGACAGAAGGGAAAGGGGCAAGGTAGGGACAGAAGAGAGTCTCCACTAACGTCTTGTCACATGACATTATTGATGCTGGTGCTGGGCATTTTAACTTTTTTGTCTGGTATATGTGTGTTTATGTATGTATGTATGTATGTATATGTGTATATACATTCAGTGTTTTTGGCCAGTATTGGACCAATACTGGTACTGCGGTTTGTATCTGCTCACCCTTCACATATTTTATTACTTTGGATAGGCTGTAAGAAAAATTCTGTGTTGCAAAATATTTGACAATGTAGTACTTGAGCAGTTTGAATCTTATTTATTATATTTATATAACCTTTTATTTCTTTTAATTTTTTTTGTCAGCTATACTTTAGGTGAACAGGTTGTCCATAATGGCAAATGATGTGTGTAGCCATGTGAAGGTGGTCGTCCGGGTGAGGCCAACCAACGACATCGAGAAGCGAGAAAACTATCGAAATGTGGTCCAGGTCGTTGATAACCACATGCTCATATTTGACCCCAAAGAAGAGGACACATCATGTTTTGGGTCCCAAAGAGTACGAAACCGAAACATCAACAAGCGGGCTAACAAGGACCTTAAGTTTGTTTTTGACCATGTCTTTTGTGAGCGCTCCACTCAAGTTGACATCTTTGAGAGCACCACTAAAGGAGTGCTGGACGGTGTAATGAATGGATTTAACTGTACAGGTAATCCATAAACTGTCAACATTCCACTGCATCCACCTGCCCCAAAAAATCTGTTATTAGATAATTTAATAAAACAGCTAGGATATACAGCCCTTGTAAAAAATTACCTCAAATTTAACATCTGAATTAATCTTTTGGAGAACACAAATCACACTTTGTTTTATGGTTCTCTTTCATATTTTACTAAGCATAGATCACTCAAAGGGGTTATGGGGGAATTTTTACCATCAAAGTACTTAAATGTTATCTTGATTCATCTCTCTTTGCTTTACTTTTGTGATACCTCTCTTTTAATATTGCATTCTACCACAGTGGGTTTGCTTCACCCCTCATTCATGAAAACAATTCACAAAAATGCTCTGATAAACAAAAGAGACAAGATTATTCAATTCTGTATATTATGCATGTATTGTATTGCTTTTTCATACCACAATGACTGTATCTACTCTCATATAACTGTGATTGTTGAAGCTGTGGTTATGATGTAGACATTGCTCAGACCAACAGTGCTACAAACCTTGCTACACTAGCAGATTTGTGACTACTGCTTTACTGTTTTGTTATTACAACAACCGAGAAAGTGTTGTTAAGTCCCACAGGATTTGAATGCACACCATTTCGATCACACAAGACAGACGTGTTACCATTACACACAACAGGAGTTAGGGGAGCACACCAGTTTCATTACAGCCCTCAGCCAGAACAACCATGTCATTTCACTGCTCACTAAACATCTCTACATATATCATCCTGTGGCTGCAGTCATGATCACAGCAGTCATCAATGCAGTGTTGAGAGCTAAGTTAACAAGCTCGTTCTTTATCTCACTGTAATTTAGCCAACCATCAGTGATAGACTGTAAATGGACCTTGACAAAATAGGATTCATGGCTTGACTGCGTTAGTTTTAGCTGGATATTAACTGGCATATTAAAGTCTATACTACTAGATGCAGAAAGTTCAGTGTCTACCTTTTTTGTAACTAAATGTATTTGATGTGCCTTTTTTCAGTGGTGAGAGTTTCAAGCTTTTTTCATTCAGCCTAATTATGATCTTATCATAATTACGCATACTAAAGCCAGGGTTTTCACAATAAGCACACCTTCTCTTGCCCCATTTTGATAAACATGTTTACATGCCAAATGTTTACAGTAGTTTGGTTATGCTCTGATCAAAGTAAATTTAATGTCACTGATTTTTTTTTTTAAACACCATATGCTGTGTTAATTGAAATGTTTTTCACTTCCAGTGTTTGCTTATGGTGCTACTGGTGCAGGCAAGACCCATACCATGTTAGGTTCCCAAAATGACCCAGGGGTCATGTACCGTACCATGAAAGAACTGTTCAAACGCATGGAAGATGCTAAGGAGGAGAAAGAGTTTGCCGTCGCATTCTCATATCTAGAGGTCAGTATTTAAGTTTTCATGCCTTTGTTTTTTTTTTCTTTTATTCTTTTGTCACATTGTGTAATTTTGTGTTTTAGTGATTATCAGGCTTTGTTATACTCTTTGGAAAACCACTGCTTTTGGCTTCTGCTTTTCTTGTAGTGATTTTATGAATGTTTTCACAACCATTTTGGTGTTAACTTTTATCCTATGTTGACCCTTAAATTTACTGCACAGTTTTGTCTTGTCCAATTGCATGGGATAATTTTAATGTATTTGCTGCTGTTTGTTGTCTGTTTCCAGGTTTATAATGAACAGATCAGAGACTTGTTGGCTAACACAGGCCCTCTTGCAGTGAGAGAGGACAGTTCTAAAGGAGTGGTTGTTCAGGGCCTTACATTGCATAAGGTTAGTAACTTCATATGTCACACACACAGCACTTAATGAAAAGATCGATTTCTCTCATTTAATACAATACATAATGCAGCTTGCTTTTACATTAAACATAGTTTACATTAAACAAGTCTGCATAAAGATTACAAGAACAATACAAAAAAGGCAGTTGTCATTCTCTTAATAAAGCTTGTGCATAGATTTTGTTCTGAAACTGTTATAATCAATTATACAGGTATTTTGTACCAAGAGTGCATATTTAGTGTTTTCTTGGGTGAAACACAAACCTAACAATTCTTCTACTGAAGTCATTAAGTATTATTGTTTTGCATAAATAGATTACAATTGCAATAACCTTTGTCTTTTTCTGCCTGTTGCTGTTATGTCCAAGGGGTTCCTTTTACTGGCTCACTGACACACCATTTATGTCTTTTTGTTTTACAGCCCAAATCTGCAGACCATATTCTAGAGGCTTTGGATTCTGGCAATAGAAACAGAACACAGCACCCAACTGATATGAATGCCACCTCTTCCCGGTCCCATGCTGTTTTTCAGGTACTTCAGTCTTCTTTGCAATCCTTATTGACAATCAAGTGAGGGCAAGATTTTGACTTAAAGCTATAAAGAAACAAAATAGAAAAACTATTATGAGAAGAGTTATAAATACAAAAGCTTAAAGGTCACATAGAATGGTCTTTTTGGAACCAAAAATCGAGATTACTGATGTCTATTTAGATAAGTTAAATAATATTAATGGTTGAAAACCTCATAGTCTCTTCAGGTTAGGCCAGTTTATTGCTGCTCTCTGCCAGCCTCTGAACAGGCACTCTGTTTCTGAGCTACTGCCCGCCCCCTAGAACACTGAGTCTCTTGTGATTGGCCAGCTACCAAGTGTATTCCCACTCGCTTGTGATTGGCCAGCTGACGGTTCGTTGTACGACAAATGTGCTAGTTACATAACTAAACTCGACTTTTCAAAACCGCTTGCTCGAGCGCAGGGAAACAGAGATGCCCTTCTTTCTTAGAAGTGGCTGAAGTGTTTATTGTGACACTTTAGTGATGTTTAGATACGGGAAGGTCACGGGGACACACCAAAAAACATCAGAAATTTGATTTTCCAGTGAATGTCCTCTTTAACAAAAGATTGTATCTACTCCCTAATTTCAATGATTCAGTTACCAACATCTTCAAGGAATTCTTTCCTTTAAATTATTGAAAGATTGTGAATTTGTTGATGAAAAATATGCCTTGAAGTAGTCTAAAATGGAAATTGAAAAATGAAAAATATTCTATTTTAATCATATTGAATTTTTTTTCCAGATATATTTGAGACAGCAGGACAAAACCGCTAGCCTCAATCCCAACGTCTGTGTTGCCAAAATGAGCCTGATTGATCTGGCAGGGTCAGAAAGAGCCAGTGCCACTAATGCCAAAGGGGCACGCTTGCGGGAAGGTGCTAACATCAACCGCTCGCTCCTTGCCCTAGGAAATGTTATCAATGCCCTCGCTGACCCAAAGGTGAGTGTATAACAAACTGTACTATAGATAATAAACACAAGGTGGGGGGAAAGCCTTAAAGCAAAACAGTGATTGATGTGACTCATGAAGTCATTTCACATTAAAAATCAATTAAAAATCGATTAATTGTCAACTATTTTCATAATCGATTTGAGTGGTGTTTTTTAAATTGAATAATTTTGATTTGTGAACAAAACAAGACTTTTGAGGACATCTTTATTGCCAGGTTTGGGAAACTTAGATTAACATTGTATGTACCAAACAACAAATCAATAAATGGAGAAAATAATTGACATATTAAATGATTAATTTAGTAATCAATTAATAGTTGCAGCCCTAATTATGTTAAGATTATTGTGGTTACAGGTATGTAAAATTCACTAGCCTCCATATAAAATGGAGAGCCTGCAGAGTAGAGTCTCAGTCACAGTATTTGGGTATTATTTCATTCTAGTTGCATACATTAACTTGTCAAGCAGTCTTCTCATTTTACACACAGTCTCAAAAGATGAGGCACAAGCAGGCCGCATGCATTTCCAAAGTGCTTTGCCAATGTACCACAGCCATGTTGAAATGTGATCCTCCTTCAACAGGTTACTTCATTTTTTAGGTAAAACTGTTCTTTCATGTGCCCACTGTCTTGTTAATATTATTTCCTGTTTACACTGAATTCACGTCACAAACTCTGGAATAGTTTAATTTGCCAAGGCTACAACACCCACCACTAATCCTCACCAGTTCTCCACCCTATCCATATGATTATTGCTAGCAGAGGAGGAATTCATGTTGTGACCATTGTTTACAGGGAAAAAAGTCCACAATTGTGTCTCAGCTGACATGCCTTTCATTTGAGTTGAGAAGAATGTCTGCTGCTTCTGTTTGCACTTCTCAGTATGTCCTCTTCATGCTATGTTAAAGGTTTTGGCTTAAAGGTTGTTTGCCTTAGGTGATGTCCATGCTAATGCAGATACATTTTACGACACATTCCTTCTCTCTCTGTTGACCTTCCATCCACATTAGGCCAGTTCTTCCCACACACAAAAAATGGGACTTTTAGTCAGGACTTTTTTTTTCTTTAAAGTACTGTAGATACATTCAATATTTCCAGTCTCTGTAAACCTGTATTTGACCTTACACAGGGAGGCTCATGGGAGCATTCTTTGTGAATCACAGAGGAGAGGTTTTTGTTATTTGTGTCAGTGACATAAATGCCTAGTTTATTCAGATTAATCCTGTTGATTGGTGAGAAATGTTTTGTTTTTTTTCCTGCAGGTTTTTGGACTTTTCTGACTTATACAGTATTTTCTTATTTTAGAATGGCACAAATATCCTAAAACTCCATGACATAATCCATAACAAGTGTTTTAATATGTAGATGTAGGATTTTGTTTTTTTTCAGGGAGCTGCAATTTTTTTTTTTTTATTATTTATTTATTTTTTTTTTACTTTTAAATTTGAACATCTCAACACATGGGATTTATCTATTGATCTAAGCACATCGTGTAAAGTATATAGCACAAGAACACATAATAATCCCAGGTTTGCTTGCACTTGGTCAATTAACATTATAGTGGTGAGTAATGAAAATCAATTTGTAACGATGGATTTTCAAAGGTGTTGGAGAAAACATCTACCTTCTGTACAAGCAGACCCTCGTGTATGCGTGTGTGTGTGTGTGTGTGTGTGTGTGTGTGTGTGTGTGTGTGTGTGTGTGTGTGTAGCAGCCTGCCTATGTACTGTAGGTGCATGTTTCTATGTTTGATATTTCCCTGGAAACAACAGTAAAAATCTGTAGTATTTTATGATATATAATAGTTCAGATAAACTGATTAATTGATCAATCAGATTAATCTGTTGTTGCCATGTTATGTAATACATCAGCATACTTACTTATTTATGTAAGTTTTAGCGTCATATTGACTATTGGCTACCCTGACTTCTAAAGAGCCGACTGGTCATAGCAGAACCACCATCTGTCAACCTCTAGTTAAAGATTTAATTGCCTGCTAGTACATCAAGATAGACTTGCAGGTGTTATGTGACTATGCGGCCTTTAAACATTCAGATGCACAGTAATGCATTTTCCATTTAAACAATGTGCACACCAGATAGGAAAATTACATCTGTATGGGCCTAAAACTCACAACCTGTGACTTACCTAAGCAGCTGTATTTGATATAATGCCTTCATTATAGATCAAGCTTTTATCACCAAAATGGATGATTTAATATGGATTTGTAGATTTGCAAAGTTCTTATGTGTTTCTTCTGAACTTTTAGTTTTCACTTGAAATGAATCTGAAGAGTCACAATTCTATTGCCGCTTTGGCTTATCTGTCCTGTCCTCATTTGTTTCAGAGTAAGAAAGCTCATATACCATACAGGGACAGCAAGCTGACACGGATTCTCAAGGACTCCTTGGGAGGCAACTGCAGGACGGTCATGATTGCTAACGTCAGCCCTTCTTCCAAGTCATATGATGACACCCACAACACACTTAAATATGCCAATAGAGCCAAGGAGATTAAGTCGACGGTCAGTGTTAACAGTTATTCTGATTTCTGCTATTAACTGTAATATCACTGCTGTACATTTCTAAACATAAATATATAATCCTTCTTGAGTCATTCATTTTTTTTCCCGAATCTTTCCTTTCAGCTGAAGAGTAATGTTGTTAGCCTCGACAGTCACATTGGCCAGTATGCAGTCATATGTGAGAAGCAACGGCAAGAGGTAGCATATCCTGAAAGAAATGTCTATTTCCAGAATATTTCCTGTAATCATATGTACATGAAACAATTTTCTTATTTTTTGTCAATCGTCTTGTGCATTTCTAAAGATTCTACAGTTGAAGCAGAAACTAAGAGACTATGAGGAGAAGAACACAGTGCCTGGCACTACAAGCATGATCTCGTCCAAGCAACAAGCAGAGTTCAAAAGGTAAGCAAGAACATAGGCTGTTCACAGTGTAGCCACAGACATAAAATAGTTGCTTTATGTTATGTAAACATTGTAATTAGAACACTGGCACTGATAGAAGTCAGAAAGAGCTCATGGCCCATAATTGCCAATAATATTGTACTGTTCAGTTTTAATGCATTCATGGGACTTGTGGTTTTGCAAATGGTTTTGTTGGCTTTAGATTCATTGCATTTTATAATGAAGTGGATGTAGCAGTAATAAATTTTAATTAGATGTGGTGGTATAGTTTTGAGATACAGAAAACAAGAACTGTATCTATCTAAGTTGTTTTTTTGTTTTTTTTTTAATTTTATTTGTTTATTATTAAACAAGTGCCTACAGTGTGCATACTTTTATATTAATTAAAGAAACACAATATTTGGTATTGTTCTATACTAGGTATAGAACAGTGTACCAACAATACTGTCCTGTATTCCCTTACACACATGCTACTCATTCAAACAAACCATATATTGGCTGAAAATGCAAGCATATTACAGCTTTTCAACATACTGTCCATGTTTAAACACGTTATTTCCGTTGACTTTTAAATGTGCATCTACTGGTTATTAAATCTTACATGACATCAAGAAGAAAATGTTTTGAACTTGATTTAAAATCTGTTGAGCAGGGGTTGGTTGTCCTAATTGTTTAGGAAATGATAAGCTAGATATCGGCTGTAAAATTTGTTAACAGATATCTGCAAACATATCAATAATGACTAAAGCAGTTGGCTAAATAGGCTGTTACCTCCTTGACTTGTATGCTTGCAACCTCTATCCAACTTTTTTTTTTTAATGTTGCACAATGATTTTGCACAATGAAGAAAAAAAAATATCTACATCTGCTATGACGCAAGTATGCAAAATGTTATGTTAATTTCACTACAGAAGAGACTAAATTACCTTTGCTATTGGAAAAGGTAAAAAACCTTCATATTTGTATAGGTTATCAGCAAAAAGTCCAACATTGTGCATCCCTGAAAATAATTTTGTGTCTTCAGAGACTTGATAAAATTATTCAAATGAAGAAAATGATGGCATTGACATTTTTTTTATTAAGAATAAGACTAAATTTACTTATCACTGACAAAATTACGACTATCTCCACACTTTGTCAATCATCTCATCCTAGAGGACTCCTAAGGCATTCCAGTCCAGATGGAATATGTCAGTCCTTCTCTGTTTTCTGGGTCTTCTCCCAGCTGAACATGCCTGAAATACCTCTACAGGAAAACGTCCTGTTGCATCTTATTCAGACACCATATCTTCCTCATCTGACTGCTTTCAGCATAAAAGAGCTGGAGTTCTAATTTCAGTTTCTTTCTGATTGTTTGAACCCTTCACCATGTCCCCAGAGCCCCTTTAAACACTAATTAATACCTGACTTATCTGACTTTTATTTACAAGTGAAATGACTCTGCTTTATTTTTATACACATATAATAATATGTGTATGGTGGCATCTGTGGGGGTATTTGTGTTGGGGTGGGGGGGCACTGAAAAGCTGAATGAGCCTCGCTCCCACACGTTTCATTCACTGGCATCAGAATTCACAACTTGCACAGTGAGAGGCTCTAAATAGAGACTGCACGCTTCTCACACTATTAAAAATTCAGCAGTCTAGCAGGGCTACGACGACTCCTACGTCACTGGAGCTGCATTGAAGAGTGCAGTCACATTTCAGAGACAGCTCTCCGGTCTTATTTATCTGCCTTTCTTCCTGCTTTAATTCAACAAGACAGCCACTTGCATTCGTTTCTTAAAAAAATACACACATACGTCCTACTAAGAATGTGTTTTTAGCTCATTATATTATATTATATTATGTAGTGAACACACTTTTTTGAAGATGAACCAACAAGTAACATTGGGTGTGGAAAATAAATTTAGTAATGGAAACATTTGATGAAATAATCAACTAATGTTTACTTAATAGCTATATGTCTGTGTTTTGATGTTTTTAAACTAGTTTAAATGTATTGACAAAATATTAAATCTTATGTGTTAAGTACTTGTGCTTGAACCAAGAGCTCTTGACACAGTAATAAATTAGATTTGGTCCTTAATTGTGGCAAAGGACCTTCTAATCACATCTGGCTTGATTCCCTGTGGTGATGTTTTATTAGACAGCATCAACTGTGGTGTTTCTAATATTTTTTCCAATTCATTTACCAGAATCAAAGTGGACATAGTAACAAATAAAAACACATTTCAGCATATTATAATACAAAGGCCACAGTGGAGAATCAAAAATGACCAGAGATTGATGTTACACTTCATGTAATAAAGAAATCATTTAGACCGAATGATTATGCTTCTCCAACGAGGCATTGGAGAAGATCATAATTTCCAGGTTTGGTTTCTCCATTAATTGAGAAAATAATCGACGGATTAAAAATAATAATTTGTTGTGGCCCTCGTTGCATCAGACAATCAAACTGCCTTTTTATATATTTTTGACGTTTAACTATGAGAATTTAATGCACAAGTTAGATTTTCCTTATTACCCTTTGTCACAGACTTTAATAGTTTGGACTACTGTATGCTAACCTTGAATCTGTTATCATATTTAATGAAGTCTAGACAATTTATACTGTAGTACCTGAAGTGGAACTAAACCCCCTCTTCCACCGCTAACTCCGCTAAAAGTAAACTACACAGTTTCAGCTCAGCAAGACTCAACTCTCCTCGATTTGGTGTTCTTTTCCATTATTATAGTATAGGTCACTGTGCTTCACATGGTGGGGAGAGAGAGGTCACAGAGCAACATCTCCTGCATTTAAAAAAGGTGGAGGAGACAGGGACAGTGAGCCTCATACTGATTGGACAAGAGAGTGACGTAAAAGTGCACCAGTGATGCAAGCAGGGCGTAAAATAGCCAGTGGCAAAATTTGAGTGCAGTAGCTGGGGTTTGGCCAGAGAGGCAGAAAATACAACACTTTTATAACATGTATAATTTCAATTCTTTGCAATAAACTCTGCAGATTTGCACCTGGATCCTCAAATAAAATGACAATATACACTGGGGAAAAGCGATTCAGTGGTTTAGTTATACTTTAAAGTTTTAAATTATTTTTCTTCTTTTCAAATTTCTTAATGCTGCCCTTTTTAAGACTTTAATATTCAAGCACAATCTATCTCTTCCTCTCTCTAGGGTGTCAGAAGCTCTGCAGCAAATCTTCTTGAGTCGGACCCAAATCAGGAAAGAACAGCTGGATCTGGAGAGACAACTGAAGGAGAATGAGCTGCGCCAACATTACAGTGAAGAGGACAACCTGCAGGTCCAATATTTCTGTGCCAAAGAAAAGAGTGAGAAGGTAGCTGATGCGTCCACTGTTATCCACAGATTCCATCTTCCCCGCCGAAAAACAGCAACTGACTCATCATTTCACTTGTCTTTTCTCTATAGTCATGTTAGCCTCTCATTTACGCCACTGCTGGGACAGGGTCACTGCTCCTCCATTCCTTACTATTGTCTGCTTAGTCGCAATGCCATTTGAAGTACAGAAAGTGACTTTTGTTTTAGTATCAACTTTGCCTCTTATCTGAAACAACTTGACTTTCACTAAAAACTTTGCAGAGCCCTTCACTCCTTTAAAACAAAGATTTTTCTTAAAAGTGATGCTTGCATTATAAATTTATTTGAAATCCTCACCATGGTCTAGATTTAAATTTCAGCTGCCACATTGCTGCTTGTGTCTAGTAATTATTTTTAAAATGTCATTAATAGGCCACCTGTAAGCACGAGCGGAAGATTGCCAGCTTACACACTCAGCAGCAACACATTTGCAAACGTCTGAAGGAGGCAGAAGCACGTTTCCTGGAAAACGATGGCTGGCTTCATCGTGTTGAGAACGAGATGAAGTTGCTGAAATTGAATGGTCAGACTTTAGAGGTAAGAAGAACATATTGACTCTTGCACATTAACTAATAAAAACACGTCTCAAACAATGACTTTTCTAACTTTAAAAACTCCCTGTTAAAGCTATTTCAAATTTTCCAAAATTCTTGTCTCACAGGATATTAGGAGAGGATAACAATCGCATAACAAGTTAAAGTTTGACTGCATGTATGAGACAAACATGCTTTCATATAAGGAATCATTTAACAATGTCACATCAAAACTGTCTTTTTTGTTTGTTTGTTTATTTTGAAATTAGGCCATGTCCACTGGTGTCGTGACTGTCTTTGTTTTCTTTCCATCTGTGCTCCCAGTAATTAGAACCGTGCTCATTTTATTTCTCCAGCTCACTCATGGATCACTGAAGAGAATAAATCAATACCATTTACTCATCCTTCACACAGCAGCCAGTTACCTAAAACCATGTCCATGTTATTTTTTTTCTTCTTTATCCTTTATTCCAGGAACTGACCTAGAACTATGACGCAGCCACTGGTCAAATGTTCTCTCTGCTGTTGTTTCATAGTTTCTTTACGTCAGAGTTTGTTTTTCCCCCCTCCCTTACCCTCAGTAGGCAGCAGGTGTGATGAGACGGTGATGAAAACAGAATTTAGCATCTTACTTTCACCAACCTGACCATGACCCCCAACAATTCTTTTGTTTCTTATAATTATGCCATGCAGAGTCATAATCCAAGGTGTTGATGTGTTAGAGGTAAGTTCTTCCTCATTTCTCCTCTCTGACCAAACTTCGCCTGCTTGTTCAGGTGTTAGAGAAGGAACTACACTGCCGCAGACTGGAGCTGCAGGTCAGTGATCTCCAGCAACAAATCAAGCAGATGGTTGTTCTCACTACACTGCAGGATCAGGAGAACAAGCGCATACAGAAGTAGGTTGAAGATATACCCACTCTGAATTCCCATTCGGTTAACTGTTACTGTTTTGCACCTTAATATTCTGCACTTTGCCTCACTTTTTGGAGGAAAAACATAATATAATTTTCTGTTACATTTCAGAATGGTGGATGTCTTGCTGCCAGCTTATAGTCGGCACCTGTCCTTATTGCGTGGAGCTGGGATGATCACGGCAGCAGATGATATGGAAAGCTATGAACTAGAGCACCTTGTGTTGAGGGAGAGAGGCGTGGTCTGGGCAGACCAGGAGGGGGTGGGCCAGCAACTAAAAGGTGAAGGGACCGGAGTGAAATCTCAGAAGACAAATGAGGTGGGAAGCACTGGACTCCACAGCGAATTGGCACCATTCCTGTCTTTTTCACATGTGCTTTACCACCAGAGTAGCCCCTGCAGTAAGTTATCATAGTCTTTCTATTAATAATTCTGTTGTTTATTCAGCATGCATATAGATGAGATTTGTTTGGGATTAATTGCAAAACCAGTGAATGCTTGCAAATTTAGGTCATACTGCCCTTGCACTGACTTTGATGTCCTGAAACTGCCTGTTTGGTCAGATGGATAGTCTGTAACTTGGAAATGTTTCATCATAATAAAACGAGGAAAATGGGTAATGGTCACATTTAAAATGCCAGTAAATATTTGACATTTTTCATTGAGAAAATAATTGAAAGCTGACATTGTTGCTGCAATCAATTTACACTCAATTATTATATTGGCCAATAGCTATTTGATTGAGTATAGAATTTACAATTTTAATTTTACAGAAGTCCCGACAAGTTAACTCTTCACTAAAAACAGATTCTGCATCATTTGCTGCAGTTCTGATTACAACCAACAAATACAACCAAGTCAAGTAGAGTGTTTTTCCCCATAATAGCAAAGTGAAAATAAGTGCAGCCAGACCATTCTATCTTTTTTCCCCAGGTTCAGCGTCACTGATTAATCACAGCAGACCTTTTTATATGTAGTATGTGAATAGTAACCCATTAGACACATGGTGCTGCTTTTAAAACACTAATGACGTAATTGTTTTTAACTGAGCACTTCTAAGGGAATGTTTTGCATGTAAAATGAAAATTACACCATTATAGCAAATTGAAAGTGTGTGTGTTTGTCAATATGTAACTTTGTCATCCTTTAGATTTCTTGCCCCTCTTTTTTTCCCACTTGATATCTCTGACAGGCCTAAAATATGAGATTTAAGTGCAAACATGTGACACCTGCGTTTAAGATTAATGTTTCACTAGTTTGAAATATTAGTCAGGTGTTCTCTAAACTAGTTTAATGAGGGCCCTGTGTATTTGGCTTTAGTCCAGGTCTAGTGTGTATTGTGGATCCCAGGAGGTCGAACAATGCATGGTTCATTTTTAACTGTCATCTCTGCATGACCTAGCAGCACCAGTCCCTTGTGACATATAAGCCATGACGGACAGTGGAGCATGAAAAAACCTCACTTGATGATGGTGTCTGTCAGTTCTCACATAGTACACCACATCTGTCCCTACCTACCTTTTTTTTATTATTATTTTTAGTGTCAGTAACCAGTTTAAGAGTTGTTTGTATAAAACCCAAAACCCCTCAGTTTACCTCTGTTTAGGAGATTTAATATTCACAATCCAACAAGTAAAAGTAACAAAAAGTTAAGAAATAACAAAATGTTTTCTATAAAGCAAATCATAGGGTCGATAGAAGCTTTTCTAGCTCTGTTTTGATCTACTGGTGATATGTTGAGGTTGCTTTTCCTAGGATATCATTTTTATTTTTCAGGTGCAGAGGGAAAGAAAAAAAGAACGTCATTGTGCAAAGCCGCTCCATCCCCAAAAGGTAAATGTGCTGTTCTCCTTTCCTCTGTCTTACAGCCACACTGGAGTCATTAATCTAAAACCCCTGCATACGTAAATCTCTCCCAGCCCTCAATCATTCACTTATTTGCTCTCTCCTTGTCACCTTTCACTCAATTCATCACACTTAGGCTAACACACTTCAGGAGACAGTGCCACGTTTTATTGAAACTGAACGCATGCATCAAATTTGTTTTTAATGAGCTACATAAATTTGGAATGGTTTTGCATAAGACTAAATTCTCCACCATGTTGCTTTTTATTTGCTAAACACCTTTGTAGCATTTTAGCTAAAATGACTTGTTCATAATAGTCATATACACAATAAAAATCAGACATGTAATATAATTTGATTTATAGTCGTGCTACAGACATTCTGTCCCGGGCCAAAACTTGAATAATAAAATAATGTGAATGCTCACAACCAGTTTAATAGAGGGGAAAACTGTGCTTGGGGAGCCTTTGGGGAAATATAATACAAAAGCCTTTGTGAAATATTGCAGTTCAAATTGGCTGTAATGATATTTACTGCAGGTGGTCTACATTTCACTGACACGTATTGTGGGAAATTTAAACTTTTGAAGAAAATACTTCTTCCAGATGAGGAGTTCCTTGAATGGAAATTAAATATGAAAGTGCAATCAAGTTTGTCACCACTGCAATTAAATTTCCTCAAAGTTAGTTTTAAAGTTCTTTGTGATTTAAGACAAAATAAACCTGGGCCATTTTTAGACACACAAAGCCAGATATTAGTTTTGTTGTCATTATAAAAGCAGCTTCTTACAAGGGTCACAACATATACTGACAGTAGTTGTATCAGTGTGTACTGTATATGCTTTATTTATTTTTTAAAATTGAATTGTGGGCTCTCCCACAATAAAAAAAAAAAAAAAAAAGCTTTTGGAAAAATAATATTTCCCCTCCAAATGAACAGCACGTTAATCACTCTTATTGTCAGAATTGGGGGGGGGGTGTCTGTGTACACATATGTGCTACAAACAAGGGAAATGCATGGGGCTCATGCATGTGCTTGTGTGTTTTTTTAGACAGATTGCTTACATGGTTGTTTTATAGTCCTGTAATTTTACGGACTGAAAAACTGCTGCAGGATTATGCTGTTTCCTTAAAGTTGGGAATTTTGCCAGTGTGATGGCATATTTTGACAATGACAAATTAAGTGTTTTTACAAGAGGCAGCTACAGTATGACTTCATGCCCCTTGTTCTCTATATTGTGAATACAGAAATTCTCCACTTTCAACTTTCCACCAACATTTTGTTTTCAGTTAGACAGATATCATGATTTATCACGATATAGATATTTGAAATTGTTTTATTATTTGCTCTTGCTTGTTTGCTGCACAGTTTACCATAACAGCAAAGCATCTAGATGTTTACCCAGAGTTCAATATTTCTACACTGTAGTTCTATTATAAGCATTTTTACTTGAATGCTAAAATTTAGATAAAATAAGTTGTTTTCTTGAACATTGCCCCTATTGCCCAATGCTAATGACAATAATGGCTACATAAAATATACAGCTATATGTATATTATTAGCACTCATCCTACATCAGCACCTTATGAAATCATTCAATATCCGTGCATTAGTCCAATTTTTATGCAACATGAATGAAATTCTTTCTTTGCATCACTATTTTACCATTATTAGGATTCTGCAGCAACAGACTTATATCGCTAAAACTGTGCATCCTCCTATTATGCATTCACTGACTCACACCTGCATCATTGAAAACCAACCTGTCCATCTTAATTTCAGTACAGCTTTGTACTTGTTGTGAAGCACTATCAACAGTGCTGATTATTTGGTTATTTTATGAGAAACTTCAAATTCTATACAGTTGGAATCACATGTTATATTTAAATGTGTTTTTTAAGCATTCAGAGAAACTGCTCTGATCTTATCCTGATGCTTCTTTCTCAGTCCTTTACTGCTTCCCCTGCTCTTAATGGTAGTCACTGCAGCATTTTATGAGAAATGGCTCCGCCCTGCAGCTTGCAAAGCCAATCAAATTTCATCAGTTTTAGAGAGGGTTGGGGTTTTGAAAGAGCATTAACTCTTTGTGGACCGTTTAATAATTGCAAACCACAGCAAAGTTGATCTCTTTAATGGAACATTTAGGCATTCCACAACTCGGTGTTTATAACATGTCCACACAAGCATCTATAAATAGCTCCATGTTTTTCATTCAGCTTTTTCCCCCATCTTCCCTTTTTTGTAGTTCTTTTTATATTCCTTTTTATCTTTGCTCCTCACCTCTTTTTTTTTTTTTTTTTTTTTTTGTCGTCCCATTTTGCTTCAGTCATCTGGCTGGCTTTTTCCTTTTCTTTTTTCCCTCCCTTTCTCCTGTCTGTCTAGGATCTAACCCTCCCAATCCCTCTTGAGCTTCATTCATGAAAATGCAGATCCACAGCAGGGCAGGAAAAAACGTCAACAGACGTAAACTCCCCTGCTCCACCAACCAGAAAAGGCTCGCTATAAAAAAAACAGGCAGCAGCAACCAGGCGACCCTAATTCAGTGCAGCCTCTACCAGAAATAGCAACTCATGCATGTATTAATCCCCTGCAAGCCAAAAATATGTGATTGAAGGAATTCTGCTGCCATATATTGCAAGGGACAACTCCTCTGCCACAGGGATATTTATCAAAGTCTCCTTATACAGTGTGCTGTCTGAAGTTGAGCACACATTTCCTAAACACTGCATTTTGCACATTTGGGGTCATTTTTAAATAAGTCATACACTTTTAAACTAAGTGTTCTCACTTTGCTATGTGTTGGCATTTTTAGAATAATCCCCCTCCATAACCTCACACCTCTGCAGGAAATGCGATTCTTAATGGTTCCAATCATGATGCAGACATTGTGATTTAACCTCATTCTGGCTCTGCAGCCTGTGCAATTTATTTGTTGCTGTCATTTTGTAAAAGAAAAAACATGAGGAAAAAAAACCTTGGCAGATATAATTTCACATATCATCCACTACCCACAGATAGATAGATAGATAGATAGATAGATAGATAGATAGATAGATAGATAGATAGATAGATAGATAGATATACATACAATTAGTTCTTTCCCTTTTAGTATATACACAGGGATTTATCATTCCAACTTCAATCAAACTTCACTTTGCTTTTGGATTCAAATGTCTTGCTATGATTAATCCAACCAATTAAGGACCAAGACTATGATTTTTGGATTTATCTGCTATCTTCTCACAGCAGTCACTCGTCGATACAGTGCATCCGGAAAGTATTCACGGTGCTACACTTCTTCCACATTATGTTATGTTTCAGCCTTATTCCAAAATAGAATAAATTTATTTTACCTTAAAGTGCTACACACGGGCCACATGGTTGGTTAACACTCCTCTTTACAGCAAGAAGACCCAGGTTCGCAACCTGGTCGGACCAAGGGCTTTTCTCAATGGAGTTTGCATGTTCTCCCTCTCTCTACTGCTTCAAATCTTTTTGAGTAAGATGCTACAAGGTTGGCACAACCTATTTTGGGCAGTTTCTCCCATTCTTCTTTGCAGAACCTTTCAAGCTCCATAAGGTTGTATGGGGAGCATTAGTGCACAGCCATTTTCAGATCGCTTGAGAGACACAAGGACATTCACTGAGTTGTTCCAAAACCACTCCTTTGTTTATTTTGGCTGTCCTGTTGGAAGATGAACTTTTGCCTCAGTTTGAGGTCCAGAGCACTCTGGAGCAGGTTATCTTTAAGAATGTCTCTGTGCATTGCTGCATTCATCTTTCCCTCTGCTGCCAAAAAACATGGTATTGGCCAGCAACACTGGATCTCTTTCAGAGTGACCATCGGGTTTTTGGTCACCTCCCTGATTAAGGCCCTTCTAACTTTAAGAGCCTAAAAGCTCAGATGGGGTAGTGGGCCAGCTCTTTCTGTACCCATCTCCAGATCTGTCTCACATTCTGTCTCGGAGGTCTACCTGGACTTCATGGTTTGGTTTATGTTCTAATTAGGGCTTTCAAAATTGCTCAAAAATGACGTTCGAATATTCACTCTAAATAAAACATATATTCGAACTATTCGAACATCTGGTTGCGCATTTTGTCAATGACGCGCATTACGTCAATAACAGGACAAATTAATACAAATAGACATAACTACTTGTATAGGTAGTTTATTTAAACATATTTGACAATTTGTCACCTACACAAAACAAGTCAATCAAATTATGGCCAAGACTGCTCACTAACTCGCACGCACCCTCATGCTCTCTGCGCATAATGGGTTTTTAACCAACATGGAATGCTCGTTAAAAAAAATGAGGCACACAATTCCGTGAAATGTGACAATAAAGAACTTTTACCCTGAGGTTCATAAAAAAAAAAAATAAAGTGCTATTAAAAACGAAAAAGGCTACTTACCTTCTTGGTGCTTATAGGCCTGAAGTCCTACAGGTTATTTGCCAAAAACACAAGATAGTCCACATTTGAAGGGGCCAGTGCTGATCTCTTTTTATTTACTGTTCCCAGCGGAGGAAAAGACGCATTCAGAGCAAAGCAGACAGCTGTGCTTCTGCTACCGAATATTAAATCCTGTTTTGTTTTTTTTAAGCTATATTATATTTTAAATATTCAAATTTAGAATATTCGTTGACAGTCCTAGTTCTGATATGCACCGTCAAGTATGAGAACCTATATAGACAGGTGTGTGCCTTTCAAATTATGTCCAATCAACTGAATTAACCACAGGTGGACTCAAATCAAGTTGTAGAAACATCTGAAGGATGATCAGTGGATCAGGATGCACCTGAGCTCAATTTGAGTGTTGTAGCAAAGGCTGTGAATACTTATGTACGTGTGATTTTTATTTATTTTTTGTTTGTTTTTTCCATTTATTTTTTTTATATATATTTTTAACTTATTGGCAAAATTTTCAAGCAAACATTTTTCACTTTGTAGTTATGGGGTATTGTGTGTAGAATTTTATACAGTATAGTTTCTCAATATCGCGGTGTTTAGATCTTGTGTTGCCCTGTGACATTCCCACATTGCACACAGGATGTTATCACTCTGAGCAAACCAGGGGTTGGGGCATAGCAACATTGTGCTAAATGTTGCTAAAACTAAATTGAGGCAAGAACAAACAGGTTGGAATTTAACTGAAAACCAAAAGAAACACCCATCAACGTTTTAGTGGTTTATTTTACTGCTTAAAAAAATTTAGCAGATAGACAATCTAATGAACAATCATGGTGTGTATGCACCCCAGTCAAATACAGTCAAACTTTATAAGGTTTTTGACTAGTTACTGTTTATGTACAAGTACCACAAATGAGGACACGCAATATACTTGATGTATGCAGTGTAATGCATTTGATACAGAACTTGCTAATTGCTTGCTAATATAAGCTATATAGCCACACAGAAGTAATTCAAATTTGTGTGTTTAAGCATCTTGTTTTCTTCTGTTTATAAATAATAAATAAAATACTAAAATTGTTTGATGGAATAGAATCAAATACAAACCAGCACAATAGCATGAGACCAAAAATAAATAAATAAATAAGAAAAATTTCAAGCTGCTGTGGTCGATTCATAAAATGCAGTACATTTCACAGAAACGATGCTTTTGTCTGTTTCAGTCTGGCTTTTATGTTTATATATGCAATCAAGGCTGTATTATTTTTGCCAAACACAGAATCTCCAACAGTGCTGATCACACTGTGTAACTTAAGGGTGTGATCCATCTCATTTTTCTGTTATGACATTTTTTATATTGCATTGTTTAGCCTAAGGCTGGCACTTTAGCACTTACCACAGTTTATTGATGAAATACGGGGGACAGCATCATTTAGGGACCGATGTTGCACTGCTTAGTTTATAAAGTGGTTTGATTTCCTTTCGCTTTCAAGGCCCTTGGTTATAAACAATGAATTAATAAACACTTTTCAATGATGGCTTGTTCCAGATGCTGACATCTGAAAACAAGTCTTGAAATTATGTAACATTACGCTGTGTTAATTACTTTTCATCAAAAAAAAGCCAAAGGCTTGTGAATATCCTGACAATGGATCAACTGGTCTGTTGACACTTCTACCAACCAGACATCACAATTAATTAAGGCTTATTTAGTCACTGATTGTGTTCCTTATCATCGTATCACTGTTGTAATACCACATCCTGACCACAATATCCTGTGACATTTTGAAAAGCAAACAATGCATACACAATATGTGGCTCCATAAACACAAATTTGTTTGCAGACAGATTATATTATATGCAAGATCATAAATACAGGAAACAGCAAGTGGATTACAAAGTGTTCTGATGAAGAAGAGGTTTTGTTTAAACAGTTACTCCTTCCTTTCTTAACACCAGACTGCATCTCAGTCCTATTTGTATGAGTCTGAATAATGTGATCAATGGACATTGTATGAGTCTGAATAATGTGATCAATGGACATAAATGCCTCTATATGGAAATGGGTAAACCTACAACCAGTCAGACTAGTCATCCAAATTGTGTATGTAGAGCAACTGAAACTATGTCAACAAACGTTTCTAGGGGTGATGGCTATCTAGCTGAATGAACGGCAACTGCTCTTCATGTTGGACATATACAAAAGCTTCTAGACGTCACTTCTCTGTCATTATCATGAGTTTAAGCCCGCCTCTAGCATGCCATTTGTTTGTGACTGGTTCCCATTTTTAGAGGAACCAATCACAAATAAATGGTATCCTTGCCAGATGTGTCAGCAGAGCAAAATCAAATCACTTGCAGACTTGACTAGATTTACTCCAGGCTACTATAGCCCCTAAATATTTTAAAATGTTAAGAAATGTATTGTTCCTTCGTGTTTATGTGGTAAGCTTCCACTTGCACATGATACTTTATCCATTCAGGCACTAGCAGAAACATGGCAGCACAAAAGAAGTACATATAAAAGTCTTATTCTAAGACTACAAAATTTATTTTAAGTCACTTATACTCATGGGTAGCATATTCAGTTTCTGAAAGTTAATAAAATGTGGCCCCTTTAAGGTCAGTGTTTACATGTGGCAGGCAGTTTTATGTATATCAGGGTTATCATGGTCATGAAATTCCTAGGAAAAGTTTTGAAATTAGAAAAGCAATTTTCCAGGCCTGAAAATGTTGTGTAATTAAGTGACCCAACCTGATATCAAATGTACCAGATAAGACTACAAACTGAGTGTATCATTGACACTTGCACAATACAAGTTAGCAATCTCTAATGAAATGCTAGTTGGCAGAACGGCCAGGCAAGTGCATCCGAATGACAAAAATAAGGCTGTGCCCGTTGGCTGCATCAGCAAGATACATAGCATGACGACCTACTGGCGAGACGTCAACGAACAATGACATAAAAGGCGACACTGCAGACAATGCCACAATGGACGTTAATGGAGGACACAATAATAATAATAATAAGTTCCTACAGATTTTTATGGCACTTTTCAGGTCACTCAAATATGTGTTAACAAAGACATTCAGCAGCTAATTTGCTGCTCAGTTTATGGCTGTTTCTTCCCCCCAAGATGTCAAGCCTTCAAAAACACCTGTGCCAGGGAGTTACTTTTTTTTGTCGCCCAATCAGCTGACTGTCATGGGTGGAACCAGTCTAGCTCCTCCTGGACCATACCATTTTACCTTGGTCCTGCAAGGGAAGGGTCCTGAAAAATTGAATGGTTGTGGCCGGTAATATTGGTACTAATTCTGATGGAAATGCAAAAAATGCATACTGAATTGTTCCACTCGGTAACACAGCTATCGAAGTTGGGTAAAATTAATTGTGAAAAATGTTTGGGAACCCTGGTATATGTCAAGAAACCAATTGATTACTTTAAAATGTGATTATGTTATTGTTTTTATTGTTGCTTTTATTCATGTTTCAATGATGGTTTGGATCTTTAGGTGGAGGACAGCAGGCAGAACCACGTCCCAGAAGGCCCATCAAGAGAAATCTGTCTGCGTCACTGCTACCACAAAGTCCACAGAGCGTCGCCAAGGTCCAAGTGTTTGAGGAGGGAATGTTCCCGCTTCAGTGCACTCCAGAGCCCACTCAGAAACCTGCTCAAGTCCTGCCACTCTTCTTGTCCACTACCATGGATCCCAACATGACTTTTGAAGTTCTGGACGATAATGATCAGAAAACAAGTAATGAAACCATCATAATAAGCAGTGGTAGTCCCTGCCAAGTGTCGGAGCCCGCAGCCTTATCGTCAGGTCACAGCCAATTACACCATCCTCCCAAGGCCATCGAGGGGAAGCAGCTTCCCACCAAAAGGTGAGAAAATATTCATGCTTAACGTTATCTTTATGGTGACATTTACAACTTAGACAAAGAAAAGTTTGACCTATGTCTACACATGATTTCAGGATGTATTTTATTGTTTCGGTCACGATTTTTTGTGTACACATTATACAAACGACAAAAGATTCAAAACTGGATTGCATTAATTTTAACTATTAAACTTAAAATATGATTATAAACCTGCCTGCTGCCTTTAGTTGCAATGACATTTAAGCAGTGGGCAGTGGTGTGGTGGCTTGGTTTGCTCGATGTCTGTTACTGCAAAACCAAACCAGTTCCATGCTAACTTTGAATTTCGTCATTAAATCAGTTAATCACCCAGCATTTCTTCCTGTGTATTACAGGTAGACTATTTTCCACACTAAAGTAGTTGTAAACATAAAACCACCATAATGCTTTAGAACCCATTATTTCACTTTCAAAAAATTTCACTTTTCAGCAATGGAGAGTCATCCTCCTACAGATAAATGTATGCTGTATATCTGTGAGCAATATTGGCAACATCACTGTTTGAAATCATTGTTTATATTTTTCAAAAATGTCTTGGTATTTTATGTGGCTTTGTGATTCTTAGGTTTCTATCATTTCACCTGGACTGCACTTGTCCAGACAAGTGAATAAGACACAAATTTATGGTGGGGAAATACACATTAAGCATAACATTGTTTACAAAGGCTTTGGCTCTGTTTAATTGGCAGAGATTTATAAAGGTATGTTTAAGTAAATGGATTAAGCAGCTTTTACTTTGTCACAAGTAACAAGGAGGTGTGCTTTATTTACTGCTGCACCTGGAATCTTTGAGTTTAAGCTTTCAGTAACATTTAGTCTCTCAATGGATATTAAAATGTTGGGTACATCTGTGTGCATTTTTCCTGATTAAGAAATTCAGAGGAAAAATCCCATCATGTCATTCTTTATAATCTTAGTTAAATCACTAACTCTTCACAAATTCATGATTATTTGAACTTGCTTAATTTTTCATGGCTTTGCTGAACACATTTTAATGAAACATGGCCTTTTGAAAGCATAATTAAGGTTTTTTGACAAAGTATTAAGAACCTTGTGTTTATTCAATTAGAAGAAAAAATTGTATTTGTCAAAACATCTCTATGGCTGCTCAGGGAAACTTTCACAGCACCCAAAGAATTCAGCATGAAAATCTGGATTGTGACTAAACCTTTCAAAAGTGGTAAATCCTCTAAACTTTATTCAAAAACAGACTGAGACAGCGACATATCTCCAGACTGGAACACTCAAGAGGCTTAAGTCAGCTGAGCAGCTCTTTGTTATTTTCAGCTGGAAGCTGAAACAAAATGGGAAACATTTTAGGCTATAGAGCAAAAATTATTGGTTTTAGTGATGATGGTCCCAGCAGAGAAGTCTTCATTTTACATGGTTGAGAGTGTATTATTTTTATTTTGTGGGTAAAAAAAATATCTATCTAATCATAAAATAATGATTATTTGCCTTAACTGCTGAAATTCCAGAATTAGTGATATAAACCAGTGGTTCACAAAGACTGTGTTGGGAGAGATCCTCTTTGGGTCACTGATTCATTGAGTTTTTCTAAACATCCTATTTTTCCTTGACATTGCCCTGAACATGTGTCACATTGTCAGTCTCTAAAATGTTTGTGCCAAAGAACAAATTGTGTGACTGTGCTGCATTAGACTTGTGCTGTCTTTGGAATTGTCTTTCATTTCTTAACTCATCCACTTCTTATGCTTGTTACATTAACTAAACTATCATTGACCTGCTAATGGATTTTAAACTACAAACTGATTGTTCAGGAAGATACCAAAAGACTATTTACTGTGAAGTCAACTGACGTTAGCTGGAAATGGTCAAAATTATAAAGCGATTTTAAAAAAAGAAAAAAAAGAAACGGCCAACAATGATACGTCAGTTAACTTATTTTATAGCTATGAGTGTCAAACGTACATGAGAGAGTTATTTCTTCCCAAATCTCTTAATGCAAATGTAGTAAAATGATGCTTTAAATATAGAAATTTTGTTTTTTGCAGTACAGTCAGCTGTTTTGAGTAAAGAGGGAAATGTCATTGTAACATGAATCTTTGTTCTGTAGACAACATATTCTGTCTTTACAAGACGTGAGAAGAGCCAACCCGACCTACATGGACATGACATCTGCTGCACAAGGGAAGCGTAAATTTAACCGGTAAAGTATTGCTTACTCTTTTTTCTTCTTATGTTTATAGACATGTATATCATTTAATATACTGGCAGTGGCTTAAATGATTCTGCTCAGATATATTCATGTACCAGTAGAAGGATTTAAATTTCTGAGTATTTTATGAAGGAATTCTGTTACAGATAATAATAAACTTTTGTTTTAATGGTTGACATGTGATTACTTGTTCCATTTTCCCTCTTTATTTATTAAAGCAGCATCAGAGAAGAGTTCACACAGGGACTCTCTGCACCAAAGCGTATAAAGAAAGACCCTTCCACGGCCCAGAGACCACTCAGAGCGCATCGCTTTGTTGGTAAGTGTCAGCAGTAGAGATAGGCGTCTACGCACACTTGAGGAAAAATATCTTACTGTATAATGACTGTCATTTATAAATAAATATAAATATATAAACTTATAAATAAAATGTTTTATTATTTATTATTATTCCATTTCTTTCCCTTCAAAAGCTCTTGTTTTGCTTTTACAGAATGCTTTGGGTCATTATCCATCTGTAATGTGAAATGTTTTGCAGCATGTGGCTGAATGTGAACAGAGAGGATTATAATCCTGCCCACTTCAGAAGTTATCCTGCTTCTATTAGCAGTCACATCATCAGTTAACACAAGTGAGCCTGGTCCACTGGCAGCCATACATGCCCATGTCATAACATTCCTCTAGGTTTGACTGATGATCATGAGTTGTTTCTTTCCTTCTCCACACTTTTCTCTTCCCATCATTCTGATGCAAGTTTGTCTTTGTTTCATCTTTGCAGAGAATCTTTTTCCAGAACGGTGGAGGCTTTTTTTAGATATTTTCTAGCAAATTCTAATCCACCCTTCCTGTTCTTGAGTGTTATCAGTGATTAGCACCCTTGTAGACATAGACAATGACACATCTACTTCCTCAAGTGTGTTCATGACTTGGCTGGATGTTTTAAAGGGGTTTTTCCCTTCACCATCAGAAGAATTCTCTGGTCATCTTCCAGGTCTTTTGGTGTTTCTGAGATCACCAGTGGAATCCCTCTTTTTAAGAATGCACCAAATGGTTGATTTGGCCACTCCTAATATTTTTATCTCTCTGATAGGTTTATTTTGTTTTCTAAGCAGAATGATGGCCCTCTTCAACTGCATTGACAACTCTTTGGACCTCATATTTAAAGTTTCAGTGAAAAGCTACCAAATGCAAATTCAACACTTGCAATCAGCTGCAGTCCTTTAGCTGCTTGGTCTGATGTGAAATAGTGAGGTAACAGGCCAAATCTGGTCATGAAACTGCTTTTTAGTCAGTTGTGCAGTTATTTTAGAGCCCCTGAAAATGAATAATAAGGTTTGTTTGTTTTTTTGTCAATACTTCACATCAAAGCTGAGAGTCCGCCTAAGCACATTTTATAGTGTCCAGTTGGCCTAATCTCCAAATCTGCATGTTTCTGGGTGGTGGGAGGAAGCTGGAGAACCCAGAGAAAAGTCACAAACACACGGGGAGAACATGCAACCGGGTAACGAACCCAGGTCTTTCTGCAAAGGCAAGAGTGCTAACCGTTACACCAACCCTGTGGCCCCATTTTAAATCATTATATAGATAATAGAACAATTCCTTTTACAGTTTTTACAATTTACTAATTGCACTGTATTAAAGTGTAATACATGGTTAGAAAATGTTAGCGTACTCCCACACTTAAGATCTACACATACCACTGTGGATATGGATGGATGATAGGTACATCATGCAGACCTGCCGACTCACTGATGCAGAAATGCCTTAAATGAATGAAGCTTTTGTCCATTTAGAATTAAATATGCAATATAAAATGCGCAAAAGTGTGAAGGGGTTAGAAGTCTTTCTGTAGCACCTATATGTTACTTGGCATACTAATATGTATAATGTAACTGTATGTCTTTATTCCCTTCATGTTTGATAGCATTCCTTTTCCGCTCTCTCTCCTCAGGTTCAGAGGAGAACAAGCCTCATCGAGTTGTAAGGAGCATTTCTGAAGGGAACCTCAGCCTCCTGGAACCTCACAAATCCAGGTCCATCTTTTATAAAACATCCCAACAGATAAAACGTGTGGCCAAGCGCATGTAAAGCAGCATGTTTACATCAGGCCATCATGTGTCTATGGACACTCCAACATGGCTTCTCCACCTTTTTCCGTCTAATCTCTTTTCTAACCATTTAGTCAGTTGTTTAGGTTTCTCCAACACTGGTGCAAACATAGTAAAAATAAATCTATTATCTAAGTTTTTGTCTTTGTATTCTGCTCTTTGATTCAGCATCACACTGCAGTAAAATTGTACTTGACTGTATATTATTGTATATAATTATTGTTTATCTTTTTTATATGATTGATTTCATAGTTGAAGGACTAATCTGTTTAATTTCTAAATCAACCTTTAGATTTTAAAATGTTTTTTAAATACTTGTGTCAAAACAGACGCTGAGAAATAAAACATCCTGTGGAAACTTAGTGATGTACTTGTTATGTACTGTAGCTTTTCTTCCAAACAGTGGTCAGTGTGGTAGCTGACACCATTTCCCATGGCAGCTATTATCAGGGACAAAGTAGGGGTATCGCTACAAAAAAAGATCTATGGAAAATTGAGCAGTTCATATTTTTAATTCCATGTTTTTCCTCTTGTACAGTTGACAACTTAAGGGGTTTAGATTTCATAATAAAACGGTTTGTAACCGAATCTGTGGCTTTTTAATAAATTGTTTTCCTTTGAGTCGTATTGGTGTTACAGCAAGTATGAATATGCTTTTAATGAAGTTCTTCGGGGGAAAAAGTAATATAGAATAGTTTTAGGGAAGGTGAACATCAGGGAAAAAAAGAAAGAAACTGATTGATGTGTCATCTGCAGTCCATAAAAAATTGATGCCATTTAAGCTTCATCAATGTGTGTGTGGGGGTTTTCATCCACCTGTTTCCTTATGCACAGAAAAAACTGAAAAATTCTGGTAAACGGTTCAGCTTATTTTAAGGATTGGGAAACAGTGATTGACATTTTATGGACCAAAGAACAAATTGTTTATTTGAGAAAATATTTGATACAATCAGCTAGTTAGCTTATTGCAGTGGTTCATAAACTTTTTATACCAAGTACTGCTTGAGAAAGCAGAAAGTACTGAGTACTGAGTAAGTACTGAGCTCTCAAAGCAACACCATTATCACCACTGTTAAAATACAGTGGCGTAAATAAGCCGAGGAAAGTCAGCAGAACATAGTGAAAGTAGATTAAGATAGAGTCAGAAATAAGGTGAATTTAATTATTATGTATTTGTTTTTTGTTACTTAAGTTCTTTTATTAAAGGGGACATTCACTGGAAAATCAAATTTTTGATGCTTTTTGGTGTGTCCCCGTGTCCCTCCCATATCTAAACATCACTAAAGTGTCACAATAAACACTTCAGTCACTTTTGAGAAAAAAAGGGTCTCTCTGTTAATCTGTGCTCAAGCAAGCGGTTTTGAAAAGTCGAGTTTAGTTCTCTAACTAGCACATTTGCGGTGCAACAAACCCTCCCCCAACAGCTACTCCCGGTCATGGGCATGAACATTCAACCTGAAGAAGAAGAAGAAGCTGAATCGCTTCTGCTATTTTATCTGTTGAGAGCAACATGTCTCAGAAGAAAGGTTCAGTTCATTGTTGCTCTGTTTCTGGTTGTCCAAAACAACACCAGACGCTTCATAGACTCATAGAGCAGAGTGGATATCTTTAATTTTTGATAGTAATATCCCTGCTAAGGTTCCTGAAATGCTGTTTGTTTGTAGCAGTCACTTTGAAGTGAATTGTTCCACAAACTTTGGGTTCCAAGCTGCGTGGAACTGTGATATTTAGGTGTTGGCTAGTATGTTTTGGCTCGACGTTAGCATGAGCGTTCCTACGCTAATTACTAAATGCGGAAGGCGGAGGTCGGTGTGTGTTACTTATGAATGACATCAGTAATCTCCATTTTTGGTTCAAAAAGACCATTCTGTGTCTCCTTTAAACATTATGGTCTAAATTCCTCAGCTCCGCTCCGATCGCATACCCTGGTATATAAAGTAGAACAGTCTTTTGTGTTTTCCCCCAAATACCACCAGAGTAAACTCACGTACCACAGTTTGAGAACCTTTGGTAAATATGTCCATTGCACCCAGAGTCGCCAGATCTGCAGGCCAAAACATGTTCATCACCCAGAGTTGGAATTTAGAAGTAATTGCGGAGCATTACAGCTTGTTGCATGTTGTGCATGTGCCGAACTGCAAATTGTTCTTCATCAATGAAATAAAATCAGAAATTATTTTTAATAAATTGTTCAACCCATAGCAGCACTTAAAAAAGTGGCTCAGCTCTTATAAAATATTTGGATGAGTGTAATGAACAAATTTAGCTTTTAAACAAACCTCATCATGAAAACCTGAAGGTCTGGTACCGAAATGTTGCAGTAATAAAGTATTGTCCTGGGTCTTCCCTGGGGCCTCGTCCCAGTGGGACATGTCTGGAACATCTCATCAGGGAGGCGTCCAGGAGGCATCCTAAATTTAAGAAAGAGTGCCACAGATTATTATTACTGTCTTAAGTCATTTTTGTGAAAATAATCAAATCATTTAAAATAACAAACATTTTTTAATGATCTGATTTTTTAATCCATCTGCCAGGCAGGATATTACTGCCATTTTTGCTGACCGCTGTTGTAAAGTTATGAAATGGCAGTTAAAAAAAAAAATGAATGAAAAAAAAAAATAAATGAACTGTGAGGAATGAGATGAGATTAAATGTAATTAGAAACCATCTAATTCAGTTTTAGGGAAACATTGGACAGTAAAACCTAATAATATGATAATAGGGAGGTAAATTGTGTTTTTTTTATTATTTTGTTACTAATGTGCTGATGCGGAGGCGATCCTGCTGTGGAATTAAACTATTTTCTGTTTGATATTTATTATCTACACTTTTGAACATATGGATACATTATTACCTTCTGGGTCTCCAGTGACTACTGTGAAGAGGACAGTTGACTTCCAGGAAAGACTGGTGGACAATTAGGAAAGACTGACTGATGGCAGGAGGAGCTAGAAGTGGGATGGAAGATGGACCAAATAGGACGGATAACATGGCAACAAATGGCATGGAGCCGACCAACGAGCAAAGGATCCTGAGGAAATGCAGCTGTGGGTGGTCTAAAGTGACAAATAGAGGGCTGAGAATCCACCAAGGAGAGGCCAAGTGTGGAGGGAAAGACCAGAAACGAATTTGCGCTCCTGTAGCAGGTCCTCAGACAAAGAGGACTCCGAGCCCGGTTGAGCACCACAGTGCTACTGATTCCCACACTGCTGATGGTTTGAGGGGAGTGGAAGGGCCTTTCCCCCAGCAGGAACATGAGCAGCAAAATATGCCCGACCCCGTGCATGAGTGCCATGAAGATGCATCAAGCTGCAGGCAAGGGAGAGAGAAGGCCAAAGAGAAGGCTGTATGGAGAAGCTTCAATCGTGACCTGCACACAGTCCTCACAAATTCACCTCGAGGCAGTATAACCACCAAGCTGAACCTATTCGGGAGCAGGAGAAGTACGGAGCAGATCCGCAAACGGAGAAGTAAGAGAGAGATGGAACGGACAAGGTTTTATGCAAAGGGTCTTTTAGAAGAGAAGGGAGTGGGAAGTTAGAAGCCATTGAACAGGACCTGGAGGAGCATATCAGGAAACAACTGCTTGACACAGAGAAGAACATCCCACTGGGATCGCAAGGGCACGTGTCTTGCCCTGCTGAGCCAGTACTGGACTTTGACATCACATCGCCCAGATGGGCTGAAGTTAACATGGTGGTGGACAAAGCAAGGTCAGGCTCTGCACCAGGGCCCAATGCTGTCCCCTACAAGGCCTGTAAGAAATGCCTTAAAAATTTCTTAAAAAACCTTTGAAAGTCTATGAGAGTAGCTTAGAAGACCCAAGTCATCCCGTCAGAATGGAGCCGTGCAGTGACAACCTTCGTCCTGAAAGAACAGAACTCCTGCAATATCAACCAGTTAAGAGGGATTGCTGTCCTGAATGTGGAGGGGAAGATTTTCTTCTTAGTCATAGCCAAACGGACAACCCACTATCTTCTGGCTAACAGCTACATCCCTGGAACGCCAGTGTGGAACACTCAACAATGACAGACAGCGAAGTAGATAAAAACAGACCTTCACTTCATCTGGCTAGACCTTGAGAATGCCTATGGCTCTGTCCCGCACCAGCTAATCACCTTTGCCCTGGATTTTTTTCACATTCCATCCACATCCAAAACATCATAGCTAGCTACTATGGCAACTTTAATGTCTGCTACTGAAGAAGCCGCGACTGGCTGGCACCACCTGGAGAAAGGCATTGCCATGGGGTGCTCAGTTTCACCTATCCTTTTCACAGCAGCCTTTGAAATCATCTTAATGGCCGGGGCTAAGAACACAGTCAGGCCAACGACTGCCAGTAGGGAGACGTCCCTGCCATTGCTCCACCACCATGAGGAGGTCTGGGATTAATGGAGCCAAACACCAATGAAGGGTGGCTCCCGGCTGATGACCCCGTAGCTACCCTAATGGCACCGTCGGAGGTGCGACAAGTGGTAATGCTTAGCAGGTACCACTTTTACCTGTGCTCCTATTTACATGAATGTTTAATATTCATGGGGCCTCACTGCACCGGGTCTTCACTGCGATCTCTTTAACAAACCTGTGAAGTTCCTGTCCGGTCCGTCCACCTCTGTGGTACTTCCTGTTCCAGCAGGTCCAGCAACACACACACACTCATAGCATGAGGACAATACCTGCCACATGCTCATGCTTCAAGTTAAAAAAAAAAAAAAAAAAACAGTGGGAACCACTGACAAATACCAGATTTGAACTGTTTCTCTGAGCTATTTTTATGCTTTTTCCTGTAGTGCCTTTTCATCCTGATTATAAATATGAGGAATGAGTGGGAGGGGGAAGCTTTTATTAGAACTTTCCTTAAAAGAAGATGTAAAAATAAATAAAAGTTCATCCTGCATGCGTCTATGATGAGGGTGGGACCTGGTTGCTCCATCTGGAGAGAACTGGACTTGCACTTTGAATTCAGTCTTGCAACTTTCAGTGGCACAGCATTCAGTGTGATCTTTATTTTTAGCTCTGGAGCTCAATGCATATATCAGCACTGTACTGCGCAAGCACTGACACCCTCTCATGCTCTCATTCACAAGAATCTCTTCATTGTGTGTGTGTATGTGGTGGGGAGGGGAGTCTGTGTGTGCACACACAGGGAGGCAGGTCTTGGCTAAAGTTAATTAACTTTCTCTCAGCCAATGGGGCGCCGTGTGCGTTTTTCCTGCTGACCAATGGGACAGATTGAGAGGTTGGAGGTGGGTGTTGCTTAGCAACTGCAGGTAGAATCTCAGATCATGTCGGACCCATTGTTTTATCTTGCCTCCATGAGAGACATTACATGCTATGTGTTGTGATTTGTTTGTTAAACAGAGAAGGAAAAAAAGCCCGGTGTTAATGCATCACAAAGTTGTTAACTCCATTAAACAGAGATTGCACCGACTTTAATGGCATTTTGCCTGCAAGCCAGCTGCTTTGAAGGTATTGTGTTTATTTGACTACATGGGCTGTCAAAGGGATTTTGACTGAACACTTTTCTTGTTTCTGCTTCTGATTACAGGACAAAATAGCCTTTATTGAATCACACACACACACACACACAGAGAGAGAGAGAGAAAGAAAGATGAGCGGTACTGAACAATGACAACAGACAACACTGCTAAAAAACACATTTTACAACATTTACTCTGCCACACATCACAGAATCAATCACATTAACACACTCAGGCAAAGCACTAATGCAATTAATTAGAATCCTTTCTTATAATTGTGATTCAAGAAACCACAAGTGTTGACCTAAATGGAATTTGAAGCGTTTCTTCTTTATGAAAGAAGCTTTTGAAAAGAGCCTTTTTCATACATGTTCATGGCCACTAACAGAGACCCAGACTATGACCTGCAAAAAAAAGCATACGATTCCTCCTACAATGTTCCCGACTCCCACGAGGCAGCACATCAAGGCTGTGAACTCGTCCCCTCTCTAATTAGATGATCTGATATCTTGGAGCAATGTGTCACAGTGGACTTGCTCATGGAGAAGCTGACCTCCAGTACTGTCTGTCCTTTTGCCACTACTTGTGTCGCTAGTTGGCTTTTAGTTTCACCACTGTTAGCCTAAAAATGATATGTAAATGTCACCTGAATGTAGGTGTGCACTCGCACCGTGTTGGCACGAACATGCTGAAAATGACAATTAATTTTCCTTTGGTGTCTGTTCTTTTATGCTTTGGAGTGCATTTGAGGAAAATTCAAATAGGTTTAAAAAGAAATGGGGGAAATGTGTAAAATATTATGTTATTTTTACGTTCAAGTTCCAAGTAGAGCTTCATAAGAGAGGCACAAGATCATTACAACTGCACAATGTCCCGTCCCGTGATGCTTGATGCAAATATTTAAATGGGGGTTATGGAAATTCCTGGGATGCACACTGGATTTGGCATGTAAAGCAGGTCCGCGAAGATTGTTGTTCACACCACATACATTTGTGTCCAGTAAATCCCACTGCGGGGAGCAAAAAGAATAGACAACACATAACTTCAAAAATAAAACCACTGATTTGGAGCACTTTTGGGGAGATTACTTCAGCTAAAGAGGGGAATAAACAGTAATTCTGGAGAAGGTAGGCCTTGAAATCTTATGTCTAACCTATGTTAGGCCTTGAAATCTTATGTCTAACCTATGTTTAAATGAAATGATAATTTAACCGTTTGTTTTGGTTGTTTAACTGGCAGAAAAGCTTGGCCTTAGCGACATCTTTTTTTATAAAAGTCACATAATGCATTTTTTTTAATGGTTATATAGGCTAAAACCAGTTGAGCAGAAATTGCACAATTTAGTTAATAAAACAGCCTTAGATTTTTTTTTTTTTTTACAAAAAAGTGCAGCACTGTCTATGAAATTAAAAACATAAAGAAATACTTTTCTTTACTTTTGAAGAAGAAAAGAAAGAGGTTAAAGAGTGGGGTCAAAACAAACGTCAGTCCTCAAGGACATTTTATGTGCTCTATACAGTCTGTCACACACAGGAGAGAAGAGCAATCAGACAGAAGCAGATGGCACACAATGTTTTCCATCAGTTGAAGGAGTATTTTTGTTGGAAAAGAAATTTTATCTAATAATAAATAAGACCCGCTCCCTCTGCATTTTGCTCGGCAAACACATTTTTTGTAGGAAAACAATGTGGCAGCAAATACCTGGCTCTGTTTTATCAGCACACAGCTGACTGATGACAGGACCATGTGCAGTGGTTATGGGGGTGGGGGTGGGGGGGGGGGGGAGAGATTTACAGTTTGGGGGGGGGGGGGGGGGGGGGGGGGGGGGGGGGGGGGTAGAGATTTACAGTTTCCTTTACCAGGTAATGTCTCCAGTTGTGAAACAATGTGACAGAAAATCAGTACAGCTGTGATGGCTCAGCAGTGTTCTTTGCCCCCTCTACATTCTCCTCCAGGAGCTTATCCAAAGCCCACCTCAAACGTAGCGTATGTAGCCTGCGGATGACTCATCCTCAGGAGAATGAGCTGTACGATGCAGGTAGCCTTGCAAATAAACATTTCACAATTTGCAGAGTGCACTGAAGTACTTTGCTGACTTAAAGTCTGAAGCCACAGACTGCAAACACAAACTCTGAAAAGCCACTTCTGTTTTCCTCTGTCTGCAAGGCACACAGTGTAAAATATCCTCCCGTGTTAATGTTATTGAAACAGCAAATTTGTCATTATTGCAACAATCGCCATGGAGACAGGGTTAAGTCCCACACCTACTGGTGTTACAGTGCATGAGTGTATACTCATTACCCTTTACCGCAACTTCCAGGAAACACTGCACACTGAGTGGATGGATGACTCCATCGCTTTAGGATGGTTAGGGAATAGGCAGACAGTCAAATGATCTCTCTTTCCCAGGAGCTCATCACACCTGTTCCTATTCAACGCATCATAAATGCTCCCCAATTGTTCATTCACTTTGTAGCATCCTGTTGTCTCAGAGTTTTGTTAATTTCCTAAGTTTGTCACTGATGGGCAGGTTCTCCACACAGTGACGATGGAGCTGGAGTGATGAATCTCTGTGTTGTTAAATGTCTACATTGATTTGATTTAAATAAGATTTTTCTGATCCCTGTGGAAAAATCTTACCTTTGCATTTCCAATCTTTAACATTTAAATGCTGTTTTGTTTTTATTTTGTTTTTTTTTGTTTTTTTTTTTTAAAAGAACATTTCAGCTTATGACCTATTAAAAAAAGACACATCCATTGCAAACATTCATGACACTAAAAACCAAAGTTTGATTAAAGCTGCAGTGCGTAAATTTCTGTGATTTATTTATTGATTTATTTATTTTATTTTTTTATTTTTATTTTTGCTGTTCATTTGTTTGCTGTGTCTGAAAACAAGCTCTGTCAAGCCATACTATCAGACCTGACTGAGAGAGCGTTTGTGTGTATACAACAGCAGCACAGTGGCGGGTGGGGACAAGAGCAAACTGCTGAAGAGCTTGGTTTTTTAAGGAGAATTCACTTGTCAGAATCTTGTCTTCGTTGTGTTTTCATTTGTCCTGTTGCAATGCTGCTGTTGCCTCTGTCTGAAATAAAAGAGCAGCTCACTTCCTGCGAGCTGCTCTACACGACAGAGTCCTGTGGAGCTGATAGGCTGCGTAATCTAATTTTATAGGGGTTTGTATGTAATGGATGTTTGTTTATTTTTAAAAGGTTCACACTATACTTTTACATCTTCTAAATATTTGGTTTTTAAAAAATTGCATCTGTAGAGAGGGCACTTTATTCCTCTTGACAACTTTTAATGCAGACCTTGTCTCTTTTGTTAGAAAAATTAAGATGAGCCACTTCTCAGCCTTGTTACACCCACACGGGTGTTTTCACTTGTTTCGCCTGATTAGACCGCCTCTCAGGTCTGTGTGGGCATGGACTGTGTAAACCATGCTTCAACATCAGCATCGCTGTCTCTCACTTCCCTGCTGTTGTTGTGCCTGTTCCACCAGTACAACTCCACAACTTTGCTGTTCTTATTAATACATGCAAACAGTTTGGCCACAGAGTGGAAGAAAACTGTACGTTGCATTAGAATCCCCAACGAGAATTTCCATCAAATCTTTTTCTCAACCCTCAGTGGCACTTTCTGGGATTTGAAACAGGGGAACCTCATTTCACGCTGCAGCTCATTAAATTTATATGTAAATGCTATCATGGCGTTTTTATTTACACTGTATAATATGCACAAATGTAAATGGGCTATGTCGCCAAGCAAACAACAGCAACTGACTGCTATTTGTTTCTAGACTTCACCCGCAAAAATCCGTGTGGGACTGAGACAGAAAAGGCTCCAGTGTTGTGTATATTTCCACAACGCTGTCAATCAGAAAGCGGTTCCACCATCAGGCAGTTCCTCCGATCATCATGTATTAGCCCAGTGTCTGCGTCCACCCACTGCTCCATTGACCCACAGAGATGCTGAGCTTCCCTGGAAGTGACGTTTTTTGCTACATTTATCAAATCGCCAGCTCACTCACCACAGTAAAATAAAACTATTCTGTGCTGTCTCATTGAGGTGGTTTTAATGCTTCGTGCTGCGACGGGAATGTATGAGAAGAAAATTGTTGATTCTGAACAAACTATATAGTTGATTGCATTCTAGCACACATTTAGTAAAGAAATATAAACGCAATATATATTTTATGACAATTTAGAGGAAGCAGAGCTTCCCGGTTTGTCATAGAGCAATCGCCTTGTCACATGACTCAGTCTGCTTATGTCGACTGGGAAAGGTTTTACATGCACACACTTAAACCGATAACAAGTGTAAAAGATGTGACAACCATTGTCACGTTATTTTTCCCTTTTTCCCCTTAACTGTCGACCAGGAAGCTGTGGAATCTGGATGCTAACTTGGTGATTAATGACCGTACCTGTTACGAAGGGACCACTCTACAAGTGGATTCCATCGTTGGGTGTGTTCTATAGCAGTGATCCGCCTCTCGGATCTTTGGTGATCCGGTATAATGTTCTCCAGTTGGTTGTCCCCAACTTTTTCATCATCCTAGTGCTCAACAACTAACCACTACTACTTATGAAAACAGCTGGTGAAGAGACGACTTGTCTGGCATATTGTACAGTATACATGCACAGTATATACTGTATACTGCCAGTCATACTGCATATTTCTGTGGATGCAAACCAAAATGGCATGCAGTTGGTGTTACTTATCATTATTCCTCCTGTCTTGAAAATCCTTATTGCTTTCCGTCTCTTGTGAATGACCTGTGTTTGTGAATACAGCCAGTCTCATATGGGTATTAAGCAAGTCAGATGTGAAAAAGAGCTGTAGCAAGTTTAGAGCAATGTCATCCAGGACTGACCTAGACACAAGGAGTTGATTGATTAAGGGCTGGGAGGACGGCCAACCATGATACTGCCTCAGACTGGTATGTATTGGTGAATGAAAGTGCACTTGCATGCACTCCATTCACTAGCCAACAAGCAGTCAGCATGTACTAGGGAAATATAGTTTCTTTACCAGCTGGTGGCAACACCAGCTGGTCTATATTTGTGAGGAGACACAAGAGGACTCTGTTCTAAACTAAAGTGCAGCATTTGATTACCTTGTCATCTCACAAAAAACAGACTTGTGATAGTACAGTGATTTCTTGGTGTTTTGCTTGTAGTTCATATATATCAGCCCCTTGGTGTGTGCCATTTTGCTGCAGTCATTTCCTTGCTTAATCAGTTCATTATCTTCTCCTCTTCTGATTGGCTGGAGCAAGCAGCCAGTCACGGTGATTCTCATCATTGGACGGCAATGCTGATTCAACAAGGGTTATGGACAGTCATTGGCTGCCCAGTGGCTGAACGTTGGGGGGGGGGATGTGCAGAGCCCTTAAAGGAAAACTAAATCCCCTCTTCTGAAACTAACTAGCTGATATGTTGAAATATGCCAGGAACTGGGCTGAGAGCTAAGTAAGGAAGAGTATGGAGCAGTGTGGGGACATGGTCTGGTAATGAAATCTGACACCACGTTGCAGCTGTGGGAAATGCTCAGTCAATGTGTTTACATGCATGTTAAATTTCAATTTCAGCATGCATTTTTTGATATGGTTTTCTTAATGTCACGTAAACATATTAGTCTGACTAAAATCGAGCAAGTCTTAGTCGGACTAACATAGCTGGATAATGCGATTCATAATCTGATTACTTCTGCACGTATACATTTAGTCGGACTGGAGTCGGGCTTGGCGTTCTGCGCATGCAACAAAATTTCCACCCCAGTCTGACCTGTTGTAAAAGGAGACGACATACAAACTGAGATACTGTTGCTGGAAATAATACGGTGGCAACATCTTTCTTCAGACAACACAGCAACTACAAGAGCCATGCTCAATCTAACTTGCATCGTGATTGACACGTACAGCAGGTGCAAAACCTACAGAACCACAACATGGTCCATCTCACTATCCATCTTCCCATTTGCTGGATTGCTTTTCTGTGATGTAAGGGTCAACAGGTAACTGATTCAAAACGCACTGGCTTATAGAGAGATACAGCGCCACCTATAGAGGCGGAGTCACATACACACAGCCAATAAATCGATTTCCTCCCCCACATGTATACTCGGCAAGTTTGCTTGCAAGATTGTCTGTCTTACAACAGAGTTGTATTACGACCGTAGCTCGATTAAACTGTGCATATAAGGAGTCCGGGACAACAAGCTTCGTGCTGGTTGGACAAAATGATGAAGAAAGTGAATGCAGTAGCTGGTGTTTGACCTAAGAGGCAGTGGATATGTCAGTCTTTATCACAACATGTATCATTTCAAACCTAAACACTAAACTGTGAAGATTTGTACCTGGATTAGCAAATAAAATACTAGATACCCATATATACTGGTTTACACCTGAAGAAAAGTAGTAAAAAAAATGTAGTTTAGGACTTTAAATTTCCTACACAGCATCATCTATTGCATCAGCTGAACATAGGCAGCACATTCATACTGAAATGTGTTTTTATGCCAAACTATAGACTTTTCATAAAAGAACCTGATATGTTTTCATGCGAATGTTCACATTTTCTGCTAATAGTTCAGTAAAGACAGATTTTATGCCCTATGAAGCTATGAATATTCTCTAAATCCATCAGGGAGATTTACCTGAAGACCAGAGAAACTGGAGAAGCCCCTCCATTCACCTGAAAACACAAAGTGATAGTATTAATAGTTCATTCAACAGTTTAGCTCTCAGCAGAAAGTTGCCTGTAGGTGTGAAGATGGCCCTGAAGATGGCCCTGTGATGGACTACGACCTGCAACCCCCATGTGGAGGATAAAGCAGGAGAAGATGTGTGAGAGTTAATGAGCTTATCCAAAATCTTCAGATATCCATGGAATCATTCCAAACCTATTTCAAATAACTGCTAAAAAAATACTGTGTGATAATATTATTTTTAAAGGTTTCATAGAGAAATACATTACATTCATAGCAGCAGCATGGAGAGTCAAGACTGAAGACAGTAGATCTTAATGATAAAAGACACATTATAAATGCTGATTATGACAATATTTAATTTTTAAATAATTAAAATTATTATTATTAATATGATCAAGATTGCACATTTACCAGATGTATCATGTTGGTCTTCTACTCACCCACGAAACTGTGTAAAGTGTGCGCTCACATGCAGAAACACTCGTCATGAAGTAAGTGTTTTGTTTACAAAGTTGAAATGCATCACTACTTTTGGAGCAGCGACTTTTTGGGCACAAGTTCATCCAAACTTACTGGGCATTGTTCCAATTAATGCCAAGCACAAGGGAAGGTAACCGCAGATGATTGCACATTCTGAGGGAAGCTCCACAAGATTCATGTAGAGATTCACAGCGGCAGCAGCACTTGCAAATGCAACATTGATCCATAAGCATTGACTCTATTGACTGGCCCCTCCCACCCTCATGCAAATCAGGGGTACTGGCAGGATGCTAGCTAACGTAGCTCTCACTTCCTCATTCAGAACATGAAGAACACACACACACCAATCATGTCTCCTTTTGCAGCATAGAAAGTAGATCGGCCCATGACACGTACACAGGGCTTAATTTGTGATGCCAGGAGGTGGCGCTATAACTGATCATTGGCTTATAAATGTCTTGAGGGCAGGGCTCTTATCAAACATAGACTTTTGGCAAGATTGGACATTGTACAGTAAATTATACTTCCTGTTGTAAAACATTAATATTAGCCATGGTGCCAAGGCAACGGTGGCAAAAAATTGCCAAAATTTGATGGGACGTGTCTTTAAGCATCTCCAATGTAAATGACACTAAATGTTTAAAAGGACTTTGTCACTTGATTGATACCTGATACTGAAACGACCAATGCTGTCATTTGTCATAACGACTTTACTAGATACATGTACCACGCACCAAACTGCAACAACAAAATCAGGCTGTTGTTGAAGTGTTTTCAAAATTTGGTGCCTACGTTACCCATAATGCAACATGAGCACGATCAGCGCACCTGAGGGTTAGTGTGTATGATGCAGCTACTCTAGCTTCACTCACAGATGAAGAGCTGGCTGCAGAGGTCTGAGAAGCCCGCGTCTTTCTAGCACCACCAGATTTTTGTCATTTTCAGATGTGTCATCTTCACATTCAAGTGACACTGACTCAAGTGATGCTGACTCACTGGCAACAACATCAGACTTCATGGAGGTCACTGTGCAGCCAAAAAAGCTTTGATGCAACTTTATTTACTTCCACTAGTTATAACTCCAAAAGTTAAGAATGGATTTTGATTACATTTCCGGGGGATGTAGCTTTTGGCACAAGGAAGAAATTTTAAGATTTTGGTGGTGCTCCAGAACTATATTTGAAGTTTCAACCTTGCGAGATATGAATACGTATTTTAGAACATTGTGGTAGACTGAGTGGTTTCTGTGGTGGTTTTATGCAGTTGTAGATTACTCCATAAACCCAGGAACAGATTTTGAAACAAATGATAAAGTCTCTTATTGTGTTAACTGTTGATTTAGACAATAAAAACACTTTCGGTCAATCTTAAGTTAACTTATTTTCTGTAACAAGTCAGTTTTTTTTGTTTGTTTGTTTCTTTGTTTTGTTTTTTGCACATTTTAACATCCTCAAGACTGTTTCTTTCAGAACACGATTTGACGTAGGTTTAAGTAAGTAAAACACTTTTAATGTCCATTCATTCATTGCTTTATCTGCCACATAAGGGCCGTGGGGCCGCTGGAGCTAATCCCAGCTGACACAGGGCGAAGGTGGGGTACACACCCTGGATAGGTCGCCATTCCATCACAGGGCCAACAAGCATTCACACACATTCACACATACGGTCAGTTTAGAATGACACACACATACACAAACACACTCGGTCTTTTTGCCTTGTGGCAACAGTGCTACCCATTTCTCTGCCTTGTGGCCCACTTTTATTTATTTTTTTAATTTAGATTTATTTATTTATTTATTTTTTATTTGTGCTCAACAGTCCTCAACAACCGTGAAGTTTAACATAAGGAGCTCAGTCATGATGCACAAATAAACACTTATAATATCTCCTCCCACTTTCTGCACGCTTCTCGCTCACATGCATGTGGGAGCGAGGCATACCTCACCGCTGACACACGGAGGGCTTCTCTGCCAGATGACAGGAAACTGCACTTCCAGGCTGAAGCGTTGGTTTAATACATGGCTGTGGGCATCTGAAAATGTGCATGGCCGTTGCTCTTTGTTTCTCTGGCATACACACATGCACACGCTGACACTATGTCCTAAGCACAAGCTCTCTCTGTCACCCATTCTCTTTCTCCCCCTCTCTATCGCTCACTCTCTATCTCCAGTGATTAAAAAACAATATCCAGCATATAACTAGAAGTTAGTCAGACACCCACACTCATTTGCAGTGAAAGGCAAATGACCCTGGTGATGAGTCACTGCATTCACTCAGGGACTTGTTTTATTCCACACACTGAAATCTCTTAAGGCAAAGTGATGCAGTGGTTCTTGCCACGGTGCCTCAGGTGTTCCTTGGTGTTTCTCTCAAATAAAAAAGAATAAAACAGAGTAAAAATAGTACCTAAGTCCAGTCAAATCAAGCTATTCTTTGTTAGTCACACACACACACAGACAAAGAGCTGCTCCTGTGAGCATACACGGCTTTATATATTATTTCCAGTCAATCAATAACTAGGTGTTCCACAGAAATATTTTTTTTTTTTTTTTTCTTGGTAAATGTGTCATTATCACTAAAAGAGTCATGATCAAGAGTGGCAGGAAGAATAGCAGAACTCAGCTACGAACAGCTGGGATACTGATTATGCTGTCAGTGGAAACCATTCTACCATTTCACTGCATATGATATTTAAACAAAAACAAATAGATCATTTTCAGTTTTTCCTCAACAACTGATTGGCACCTGCAGTGATTTCTAAATGTTTTCCTCCTGAACTCTTAAAACGTAAATCTCATAATGCCTGTTGCACATTGTTGCACATACTTGGTTCCCCGAATCAGTAAAACTATACATAAATTTCAAATACAAAATCAACAGTCACAGCAAAGTTTGAAAACAATAGTTTCATGTGATCAAGCTTCTTTTATTTTCTTTCTTTTAAATGAATCATCTGGAGAATCTCGGGTTTATTTTTGAGACTATTTTGTGCTTAGGGTGAGGGTTAATAGAAAATAGCTAAAAATGATTTCAAGACATTAACAAATTTTGATTAAACATTTAAATGGCCAAACATCACTGATTCCATCTTTTCAGATGTGATGATTTGCTGCTTTTTTTGTTGTTGTTGTCTGTGATCGTGATTTGTAAATATAATATTCTTTGATTTCTGATCCTTAATTAAACAACAAAAATGGATCTGAATACATAAACTTATACTAAATGTATTGAACTATTAGCTGAAAAATCATCATAAAATTTCTTAATATTGAAATAACCATTCCCCAATCATTAAAATGGAAAAATATTTGCTTGAATATTGATATTTCACCGAGCAAATCTCTCTCTTTCTGTGTGTGTGTGTGTGTAATTGTGAGTCATGTCAGTGTGTGGGCAGTAAGACTTCTTTCTCTGCATTTCTTCCTTGGTGTGGAAAAACTTCCCAGTAATAGTGATTTATTTCACAGGCATGTAAAAGATGCAAGTGACAGATGTTTAGAGAAAACGGAAAAACAGAGAGGACAAAGATTTCCTGAAGCAACAGTAAAACGTGTCCAGTGTGTCTGACCACAGGTTGTACAAAAAAAAAACAAAAAAAAAAAACTGAATGAACCTTAGACTCATTTTTGGACATTAGGCCTGAGGGCTGCAAGTGTTATCTGGCTGCATCAAGTTTACTTTAAGGAAAGAAAGAATAGCGGAAGAGCGTAATGGGGGAGGGAGTGTAACGGGAGTCTTTAACAGGGAGTAAAGGGGACTGAAAGGATTTTGATCTAGTGATATTATATATCTGTCCTGGTCAGAGTGAACAAAAGCACACAGCAAACCACCAGAGAGCAAAGCATGTCATGTGAATAGCATGTCTTCTTTGCAGTGTCGTACATCCAAAGGCTTTGTGCGTCTGAATTTGGCTGGTAGAAGGTACAAAGGAGGCAGTTTGTTCGCCCCTGACAAGTGTGCTTTTATTTGCAGCGACCCTTTGATGTATAGAGAAACTTTGGCTGGGTTATCCTTCATAGACTAATGCAAAAGAAATCCCACTCCTTTGTATGATCCTTAACAATTTTCTCACCATTCAACTGAAAAGCTTTTATTCCCTTTAAGACCTTTGTTTCCAACTTTGTGCCTACTGTCTGTCTGTCAACTGTAATGGGGATTCTCGTTTGACTTTATTGTGCCAGGTGAGGGCAGGGGACAGGTTGGGGCCATTCAAACTTGGATATGAAAAAAAAAAAAACATCACCTAAATAATGACCAAGTTTAGCATTCATTCCATTTGGTATCAGATTATTGTGAAATCGAAAAACATTGAGATCAATATATTCCAAAAGGTCGATTAGGTCTGTTATCGAGCTTTAATGGAGCTTTTAAACATTTCATAAAAATCCTATTCAGGAGATGATTCACCCCAGTTTCACCCTGTGCTGTGAACATATTACTTTCTTGCTGAGAGTTAGATGAGACCATTTCCACTCTAAAATCTGTAAACAACAAGCTGCAGCTATTATCTTACCTTAACTCAGCCTAGTTTACCGTACTGAAACGAAAGGTTTGAAAAAAAGTGTAGGAAAATCCTCTTTAGGAGATGATTCACCCCAGTTTTAATGCAACTTACACTTTAAAGGTATATTCAGAGCTGTGAATATACACAATTACTTTTTTGCTGAGAGTTAGATAAGACCATTACCACTCTGTATCTGTAATCTGTAAGCACCAGGTGGCAGCCAGTCAGCTAATTAGCTTAGCATAGCTTAGCTCGGCCTAATGAAAAGAAATGTTCAAAAAGGTTTATAAAATGCTCTTCACGAGCTGGTTCACCCATTTAAATGCAACTTTCATTTGAAAGGTATATTTGGAGCTGTGAATATACATAATTACTTTCTTGCTGAGAGTTAGATAAGACCAGTACCACTCTAAAATAAGTAAGCACCAAGAGGCAGCCAGTCAGCTAATTGGCTTTGCATAGCTTATAGCGCAGTCTACTGAAAATAATAAATCTTGTAAATGTTTTTCTAGACTGAATGTTAGTATTTTTCACTCATTTTCAGTAATATAATAGTCAGCTTAATTTGTTTGGTCTGATGCCAGGTGGATATATTATTATTTTATTTGTCAAATGGTTTGGTCCATGTTCACAGAGCAAAACTTCAAACAGATCATAAACTGTAAACAAAAGTCACGTGAATGTTAGGGCCCTTCAGTTATTGACAATGGAGGCAGTAGAGACGCCAAGTTCCTGATAAGAAAAAAAGGAACTGTTAACATCATGGGTATGGGGTTTACATTGCACTTTACAATGTGTGCAAAGTGCAATGTAAACCCCATACCTGATATATGCACATTACAAAGCCTACATTACCCCCACTTCACTTTGACAGTTGAGTAAAAGATGCATTTTCGCTGTTTTACAATAGCATTTATATGTATGTAATTTTCTACCTACCAAATATGAGTTGTCAACAGAAAATGCAGAGCAAATGCAAGTGTCTTTTCTGCATTTTCTGTTGGATAGTAATGAACGAAGGACAAATGAAGAGGGCCTGACAGCAAGAGGAGGATTTTGTTTTCCAAATTGCACAATCTTCATTCGTGGACTGATTTTTCTGTTTTGGTTTTGCACTGACTTGGTCACCAAAAATAAGGAACAACGTCTTTTATAACTTTCAAATACGGAACACATCCACATTTTGCGGAATGGTTGATGATGATGTGCAGGAAACCCTAATGCCGTCCTGGCCCTGAAGGCCAGCAGGTGGCTGTGGGTGGATGTGGTGGAGCAGCTACAGCCTTGGCGTTTTCATCCACATCCCTCAGTGAGGAGACGTGAGAAGTGGGAGGCGAACAGCTGTTAGTCAGAACTGAGGACTTATACTGTGATTGGCGTTTATCCCCCCTGTACGGACGAACCCAACTCTTCAATTCCTTTTTAGCCCTTCTAGCCTCATTACCCTGGAGTACTGCAAATGTGTTGACCCAGTGCTAGAAGGTGGGGGCAAAACCTGCATACTTAGGACCCTCCTGCTGGTTTGAACGCACCTTTACTCTTACTCGCTGTCTGCTAAAAACTCCATTAATCAATAACAGGCCTTTTTTTAAACTAACACATAATAATTACTGTTTTTTAACTGGCAACCAACAACTTCTGTGTCCCTTGTGGCTCCTGTGTATTCACTGTCATAAGGACGCAACAGCAGCATGACGCAGGTAAGGCCGGCCCTTTTCCTCAGAGTGTGTTATGTCATAATAAGTACCCCAGGGTAAAAAGCACGGTAGAAAAACAGTGGATGCTATGATTTTCATTGGTGTGAATACAGAATAATGCAGTTCCTCTGTGCCGTAAAAATCAAGTTGACATTTTCCCCAAAAACTCTATCCCAGTGGCCAAGAGAATAACAGCAAAGTGTATAAGGGATCGATAGAAATGTGAATGGTTGAATTCAGCTCAATTTTCTGTTTCCATTACACTGTGCAACTAGTTTAACATCATAAGGACAAATTTAAGATAAAAACAAAATGTCACTTTCAGCCCATCAATACCCATAACAACCAATGTAATGTGGTGGCACAGTTTCAGATATTCTCACATGTCTGTATGTCTGTAACAGTGTATTCTACAACAGCATTTCAGTATTTCAGTATTATCAAATTCATTTCATTGCTTTATGTGTGTTTGAAAGTGGTGCTGAATCATTTATTTCAGTTGTACTACGACTTTCCTTCCATTAGGTCTTCATCTTTTTAGTAAAGACTGGAATCAGTAAATAGAACCTATGACTACAAGGATTAATTTATAAGAGATTTGGAATATATAGTAAGGTTCATTTATTATATTTGTAATTAATGAAAACAACTGGTTGAGAAAACATCCAAAAGGTCCAATTAGTAGCTGTGCTACTTACTTTGTACTCTCTGAGTTCATGGGCAAACTCCATTTGCCAATGAAGGTAATATGATGTCATCAGAAGCATTTGAAACAGCTTCTAAATTAATCTCATGTTGAGGTTGTTTCCACAGTCACTGTTTCCAAGGTCACTGATAAACTTTGAACTTGATAGAAGTTTGACTTTCAGAATGACAGAATGATGTGTGAGTAGGTTTTACATGAAGATTAAAATATTCATTCCAAACTCCCCCACACACTGCTTCATGTTTGATCAGCAAACTATCAGCCCTGTCTGTAATTCTGAACATAAACTTGATTAAAATCAATAATTTAACCAGACAAGGTGAAGAGGAAGTTCACGTGTCTGGGAGCTGCCCAGTGTACTGTCACAGTCTCACACTGTTGTCGTGGAGCAGGTGGGACTTCAGTGAAATGGTGCCACAGCACTTTGACAATTGCTGTTGAGACAGAGCACAGTTGCTTCAATTTTCGATAGACAGATATCAACTGCTGTCGTCCAAGTCACGAGCCTCAGCCTCCTCTGCAGGCAGCGACTGCTGTTTTTATATCAGATAACGCTAGTACAGCTAAAACACTCTTGACCTGTCCATTCCTGGGTGCCCACAAGTGCGTAAGCAGATAAAGATTATTTCAATCACATGGGTATTTTGATGGGGGTCAGAAAATAGGGCTTTTACATAAAAACATTGAAAAAATGGTTATGTTCTAAAGCCTTGGCAATGATGATAGGAATTTGGTGGGGTTGTTGACCTCCACTGACTGTTTTCTAAGTTGGCTTAGACTGGATTTGACAGCAATGTATTTACAATGGTTGGTGGTTGTGTAACCTTAGTTCCGGTATATATTGTTTTATAACCAGCTGTGCATCCTTTTAATTAAATGTTCTTTACATTCAAACCAGTGTCAAATAAGTTCACACAGTCAGCTCCACATGACTCTCTCTGTGTTTCTCAGTATAGCGGTGTTTAGCTCTTATGTCACCTGGTGTCTTTCCCTCGCTGCACACAGGAAGTGATAAGCTTATGTCGAAAGATACAGAGGCAACAGCAATACTGTGCTAGTCAAGTTGTTGATGACACTATTGCTGTGTTTCCATCATGGTACGGTTTGGTTTGGTACAGTATGGTATGGTTCAGAATGGTAAAGCCCTAGGTTAGGCTTGCATTTCAACTGAGAACGTTACCTTTACCTGGTAGTTGGGGTGTGGGTTCTGCCTGATGGTCATGTTAGTGAGATATGCAGTGTGATGTCATAATGTGTGACAACAGACAATAATAAAAGACATCCAGGCCCTTCTTTTTCCTGCTTGGTTTACGGCTGTTTATCTCAACAAAACATCAAGCTTTTTATGAGAATCGACCGTAGTCGTTGAAGAGAAAGACAGGAAAGCCTGTCACCCAATCAGCTGACAGTCATGGGTGGAGCCAGTCTAGTACCACCCTGACAGTACAGTACCATTTTAATTTTGGTAGCCCAATGGAAGGGTGCCAAAAAATGTACCATTCCACTTGATGGAAAAACAATTAAAGAGACACAAATTAAAAGTTTGAGACATTAATTCTATGGCGCGTTCAGCAGTTTGACAAGATAAACGCTTCTTGACCCCTCCCACCCTTGTGCTGCTGCTGTATACACACAAATGCTCTCTCAGTCATATCTGATAGTATTGCTTGACCGAGCCTGATTTCAGATGAAGGTCACAGCATACACATAATGTCACATGGCTTCTGTTCAAGATCACATAGAGGCAGAATAATAACATCAACAATAACAAAATGACCAAAGGTTATGCTTGGCAGCTTTATTTCCTTGCATGCTCAGTAATACTATTCTAGAAATGACTTCAGTATTTACAGTAAATTTCGTTAAATATGGTTAATATCATGGCAGCAACTCAAGATGAGCTACTGAAATTCAAACCAAGCATCAGAAAACAGAATAAAGGTGATTTAAGTGACTTTGAACCCCACATGGTTTTTCATGCCAGATGGGCTTGTTCGAGTATTTCAGAAACTACTGATGTCTAGTGTTTACAGAGAATATACTGAAAATGAGAAAATATCCAGTGAGCATCAGTCCTCTTGGGCAAAAATGCCTTGTTGATACCAGAGGTCAGAGGAGGATGAATGACCAGACATATTTGAAATAACACTCGTTGCAACCAAGGCATTAAGAACATCATCGCAGTTTTAATGCTGGTCTATAGTTGCTTTGTTACAATGACTGGTTACTGAGACTGGTACACAGAAGAAGAAGACAGCAGCTCCTAAGAAACAGTTCGACTGATGAGACCGATTTTATGCTCTGACAGCTTGAGGAATTTATTATAAATTTCATACATGGTATGAAGACCCAGAACAGTCTCAGAACAACTAGCCACAAGCTAAACTGGAAATTACCTAATACTAACTAGCTGAAAAATGGCATATTGCCACCTAGTGTATTGGAGGTGAGCATACTTCACTGAACTATTACAAGCTAGTGATAAGGAAAGTAGTCTAGTTGAACAGTAAGGCCAATTAAAGTGTGCATGCAAACATACTAAATGTGACCGAAGTGCAAGACTAATTTTAATACATTTTTATTGTTTCCCTTCTTTCCATAGAGCTCAGCAGAAAATCTGGGAAGGAGAGACCATCATGCAATGTGATCATCTCTGTCAGTGTGTGTTACATGTATGTGCTGCATTGAAGGTCAGTGCCTTGTACCTCTGCTGTGCAATATTTGGCTGGTCATGAAGGGGCTGCCATGTGCACAGTTGCTACGCATGCAAAATTTCAGGTCACTGCCTCTGGGAACCAATAATGCCTTTGGCTAAGCAACAAGATGCAAATACATCTATTCAAATTCACATCCACTCCATACACATTTGAGCTTACACGAAGACTCATGCTACAGTCTAATCTCAGTGCACCACTGCTGCAGAATCAAAATATGTACAGTCATTTCAATCATGAAAAAGTCTCTGTTTTGGGGCCATGTTTGATCTAAGCCCAGTTTGGATCCATATTTCTGTGTTGTGTAAGGAAACATATTAATGTATTTAGTAGATTTGAAATCTTGACGTTTACGCACCTTGTGTTGCTCACTGTTGTTTGGCAGTATAGTGGCAGGTCCTGATAACCTGTCTCACCCAGGCAGTCGTAAAGCTAATGGCAGACACGCAGCATCCGCCACTCTGGGCTGTCGAGCAGACAGAGGTTAGTCAGAGTTGGAGGATCAATGCACTTATATGTCACACCCAGAGCTCTACATTTCTCCCCTCAGGCACTAAAGACAGAGTTTACATAGTCACCCTGTGTTTCACTGGTAAAAAAGATGGTTGATGCGGGAGCAGGTAGAAAACCTCAATATCAAACCAGTTACAATTTCAGACTGCTAAGCCACTGAGGCAACCCAAATACCATCCATCCTGACACTGTCCATCACACTATAGATAGAACAGCAAAATTAGCACAAATGCAGCACTTGCCATCATCATGAAGTATGGTGGCACTGGGGCGATTATTTACAGGCCGCGTTACTCTCTGAAGACCTGAGCTCTGAGTCACCGACTGAACCTGATAATTAATTCCACTCTCCACAGAAATATTATGAGGCTGCGCGACAGAATGACAGATGTACAGCATGAAGCACATTGTCAAAACAGTAACTAGATTAACTGTTGTGATGCCTTCATAAAAGGCAGGATTTGTTTTGAAGAAAATTGTATTTTTATGTAAATGAGTCATGTAGGCACTGGACAATAAGAACATTTACTCTAAGATTATCCTGACCAAAATATTTGGTAACACTTTACAGTAAAGTAGCAATATAATTGTTTTTGTTATAGGGAGGTAATATTACGTAATACTGTCTTATTTCCAATACAATTCACAGCTAGGTAATATCAATACTAATAGTATGAGCAGATGATGTTACATGCAGTAATACTTATTTCCAAAGTAATATCCTGGTTATTAGCTTGGTATGTTGTTACTGCACTGTAATGTAAAGCTTTACCAAATACTTTTGCAATAATGCAACAATAAAATAATAATAATAATAATAATAATAATAATAATAATACTTAAAGATAAACAGTCTCTTGCACATAATTTACCTTCATTTGTTTGCCAAAAAGGATTTACACATGTTCCCAAAAAACATCCCTGCCATTACCAAAAAATGTTGCAGCATTAAAAAAAAAACATATTGCTAACAAAACAAATTGCTTTCAAAAAAATTATCAACATGACCAAGGAATTTTACAGACTGTTGTAATTTTACAAAATGTGTGACTAACGTGACAAAATGTGTGACTAATGTTACAAAAATTAACCAACAAATGCTACAAAATGTGTTCAAACCATGTTACTAATGGTACAGGAAATGACTTAGATTCACTCACTCATTTTCTACCACTTTGTCCTCCACATGAGGCGCCGGTGCCTAATCCCAGCTGACATAGGGTAAGAGGTGGGGTACACTCTGGACAGGTCGGCAGCCGCAGGGCCACACATAGAGACAAACAACCATGCATTCCCATATTCACTCCTATGGGCAATTTAGAGTGTCCAATTGGCCTAATCCCCAAATGTTTTTGGGCTGTGGGAGGAAGCACAAGCGCTAACCACTACACCAACTGTGTGACAGGTTAGTTCTTTTAATTTTCTAAAATTAAAAAATATAATTTATATTAAAAAATTGAATAATAAGGTTAATAAATACCATGTTGCTAATGTTTCAAAAAAAAGATCTACAACACCACAAAAGTTATAACACTGGTGGCTCTTTCATTTTCGGACTTTTTTCACAGGCTTGTCTTCCTTTGCAGGTTAGAAAAATAGTGGAAAAGACACCAGTCGTTTGATTTGCTGCTGTGTAATCAGAGTATTTGTTGTTTTCGGTCTGCTCTTTGTTTATCCCAGAGCTCAACTTCCTGTAGATACAAGAGGAAGAGTGGGGAAGATATGCTGGGATCTGACAGTAAGAGAAACCCTGCTATCAGTCGGGCCTTCTATTTTTAACTGCAGGTGCTAATAACACATGACGTGGGGCTCTTGTTATCAATATTTATGGAACAAAGATTAAGACAGAGTAATGATACACACAGCCTCGACTGGATCTATCCTCGCTTAATAGTTGTCATTATAGCGAGGAGGAGGAAAGTGCTGATAGACTCAGAATTTTAGGCTGGCTCTCAACATTTTAGTAATGATTTCAGAGACCAGTCAGGGCCCTGACGCGATTAGCAGATGTCAACAATGAAGTATGTTGATTGGGGTCAGGGTTAGGTTTAAATGATGAAATGACTTTAAAAATACTTCTTTGATCAGTACTTTTGTACAATTGTCATTCATGGATCTGGTGTTGTCCTTCACTATTAGACATTCATGGGCAGATTCTTAAAAAAGGTTGATTTAAATTATATTGGACACTGAATATACAACTGTTAAGTATGATTATATAAGTGTATAATCACTTCAAAATAAAAAACATTTTGACTTTCATAGCCTTGGAATAAGCCTCTTCTCTTAGGAAAGGGTCCATCTTTAAACGTCCACCATCTTAAGATGCCATGTTTCTACAGCAGCACAATTCAAGACCATTATTAAATATTCTTTATTGTCATTGTATAAGTATACTTAGAAATTTCAGGTGCACCATTATGTGATTCATGTTTTAGAGCAAAAGCCGCCAAACACAGACAAAGAAGAGCAACTCTGACCACCTAAACCTGATGCATAAATAAGTCAAGGAAACAGGAGAGAATGGAAGAATGGAAGATTGGAGGAAACTGTGAAAGAGTGTTCCGATCCTTGCTGGTATGCAAATGCCACTGTAGTTCCCTGATGCACATGGGAAAGGCAGGGGTGAGTGGAGGAGTCCTTCATTTGTTGCAATCGTCAGCTTCACCATTAGATGTCATTAATTCATCCATACTGGACCTCTAAACGCTGTTGGCAGATGTGGACATAAAGAAAGATTATTAAGACATACAGCACATTTCCATGTACGCTTAAGTCGAGTAGCATACATGACACCCACTCTTTCAGCTCAGTATTAAGTGTTTTCAACGTGACCTATTATGTCACCAACCAAAACAACTTTAGCAGGCAGCTAGTAGTTAACATGGTGAGTGCCATTCTGTGTCTTTCCACCACCCCAAAAATTTCAAATTATTTAGTTCTTAAAGCTCACAGAGCCTAAATTCAGTCTTCTTATCAGTCCAAAACTGTGCCTGTGTGGATTTTGTGATGTTTTTCCTGCTGTTTTCTTCTTCCTCTGTGTACTAACTTCTTCTAATATCTTTGGGTCAAATCCCAGGGCCATCAACTGTGGAACATGTGCAGTGCACCTAGGCCAGTTTGGGTCTAGTTGAAAATATACATGAAATACTAATTCTATGGCTGTGTTAGTCCAACTTTGAATTTCAGAAATTCCGTAAAATTTTAGCTGCATTGAGATGTTTCCATGTATTTTATGTATCTGCTTTCACTTGGACTGACACAATAGTGATATTTTTGTCTACACTCATGTACATGTACTGACCAACCACTAAAAAGTGGTGAATTTACTCTCACTCACTAATTTTCTATCGCTTTACCCTCCACATGAGGGTCACATGGTGGCTTGAGCCAATCCTAGCTGACATAGGGTGAAAAGGCGAGGTATACCCAGGTCAAGTCGCCAGACCATCACAGGACAAACGCACAATGACCCATTCACTCTCACATTCACACCTACAGTCAGAGTGTCCAGTTAACCTCTACATGGTTTTCGACTGTGACATGAAACCCACTCACACACAGAGAGAACAGGCCAAACACACAGAAAGGCCATAGGTCAAACTGGGATCCAACCCGGTGACTATGAGGCAACAGTGCTAGCCAATACTCCACCGTGTAGCCGTTATGTGATGAATATCAATCGCAGTCTTAATTGACAGACCACGAAGACCTTTAGTGGTGAACATTCATCCTTGAACTCTGTACTGATATTGCAAACCATTGGCTACACATTTTAATAGCAATGGGTCGACCAAAATACACTCCACTCAACACTTAAACGTTCCGAGAGTGAGCTCAAAAGAGGTGAAGTATCTTGGCAGACCCCAGAGCAAAATGCCATGCCCGCCATATGCAACCCATTGATCAGGGACCTCGGACTCTGCCATAAGATATTGTGGTGGAGAGTGCAGGGGAGGGCATGGATAGTGGAAAAGGGACAAGCATGAGTCAGTAACAGAGTCTGTGAAAAGCTGTGGGAGCAGAGGAAGTGTTAACAGCATCACAAGTAGGAGAAAGTCAAGTTACCACGTCAGAAAGCAAAAAGGACTGAGAGTAGGATGATGGTAGGAGCCCGAGAGGTGATGGGACACATACTGTATATCGTAACCTTTTAATCATGTCAAGCAAATGAAGGGGGATTGTTCATTCACAGGATGCTGTCTACGCAGAGCTCATATGTATTACCTCTCCCTTTACGTCACTCCTTTTCATTTGTCGCCTTGTATAAGTAGCCATTGTGCGACAAGCCTCCATTTAGAAAAGAGCGATTTCAAGCCTAATAAGCCATGTGTGACTCCCAGTCCATCATATGTTGTCTGTACAAAACATGCAGAGAAAAGTACATTGTCCTTTGCAAATGGTGATAACCCATCATTGATAAATCATTCTAATTTTATCTGATTATGCCATCTTGTGTCTTTAACATAGAAATGTATTGAGTCAAACTGCAAAAAAAGAAGTTTTCCTGTCCACCGCCTCTACAAGCGAGATGACAGAGTACATGCGTAGTCAGACCAAATTAGAATCAACTATATTTGCCAAGAAAAGGCTCCCTTTTTTGAATGTGTGAGATACGTTCGCTGCAATATTGACAAGTGACACTGACAACAAGTCTATACTTACATCTTTTTTTGCCTCCCTCTCTTTCTGTAGCCATAAAGCTGCAGATTAGTTACACCAGGCCACAGATAAGAGGGGGTTTAGCCCTTTCAGTTGTATGTCCTGCCCCCTCATGCATCTACAGAAAACTGTGGATAAGGACAAATTCATTGGATGACATACAGTATGTGTGACTATACAAACACAATGTGTGATGGAGAGACTTGGAGGAACAGATGTTTTTGCCGCCCCCCCCCCCCCCCCACACACACACACAACCCAGACTCCAACTCAAATTCCTGTGTATTTAACTTTGACGCAGTATAGTCTAACGTTGTCAAGCCTCTCTGAAGCTATTAAGTGGCTGCTTGTGGGAGATTGTCTCCTCGCAGACACACGCCTCTCCTAGGTTCCAGTAACGTGCTGCCCACGCTGCGTGATTTCCATAAACTATGACAAAAAAAAATGTAATGTATACTAAGAGAATGCCACTTTACTTTTAGACTTTGGAAAGTTTTTTGGTGCGCTGGCAAAGAGTCAGGCAAATATCACCTATTACTCATGTTACTTAGTACATTTGGGGCTTCACTTGCAAGCACAGCGCGTCGTCACTGCATAACAATCAGATGGCTGAGTGTTTGGCAGCAGTGCAACTGATGGAATTTTACTGAAAACAAGACTTTCGCCTTTGAACTTGCGCGTATTTTCCATCGAAAAGTATCTTGTTCCTTTTTTTTCCTTTTTCTTTTTTTGGTTTTGCTTTACACGGTCTTGGCAGTGTAGTATTATTATTATAAGTGTTATTGTAGTAATAATAGTCTTTATTATTATTATTATTATTATTATCATTATTATTATTGTTGTTGTTGTTGTTGCTGCTGTTTCTCATCCGTCCGAAACAGACACACACACACAAAAAGAAATTCCTTGACAGAAATTGGCAATGTAAGTATTTAATGTGCGTGCGTGCATGCGTGCGTGTGTGTGTGTGGTCCAGTCATATAACACACCTGCACTATACTTATATATAGTGCAGGTGTGTGCTTGTATGTGTGTAGGGTGGAGGATGGGGGGGGGGGGGGGGGGGGGGTTTATGGGGGGGGGGGAGGGTGATATTGAGCAGCAACAAGTTCCGCCAACAACTTGACAACATGCATGGCTGCCGTTCATGTGTCATTTGTGTCGTGTGTGCATGCGTTTGTGTGAGGTGAAATACATTTAAAATCCCATTGCGCGTAAAAGCGTAATAAGAGTGTGTGGCCCTGCGCCAAAGAGGGAGTCAACACAAACAAGTTTTTAATGTCTCCATCATTGGATTTAAAGAATTTAGGCAGTGAAGTAGTGATCAGTCAGGTACTATAATGTGTGTCTGAGAGTGTGTGTGTCCCTCTCCATAAACTTGGACCGCCGTCGCTTATTTCAATCACGTAAGACCCCTAATGGCGTTGTCCGACCGCGGGTGTTACGCATATCTGTTCAAGCTCTTTCTGACAACGCAGCCTTGTTGATATTTGTCTTGACTGTGGAGAGAGAGCCAGCACCACCACCACCACCACCAAAAAGGTGTTGTTGATGTTGCTTGCGAGAGTTTAAACACGCCACCCGACATTGCAAAGGGTTATTAGATTCATACAAGTCAGCGAAGTGGTGGGCGATCTACTGAGCACAGCAGAAGTTCTCATATGATGACTTCAAACAAGACACATTACCTACCAGCATCAGTTGGAGTGAGTGGATATTAAGACACTTCTGTCTCCAGGAAGAGCGTAGGGCAAAATGGTAAGTGAGATTGCAATTGGAAAACACGCAGCATAACAAGGGAGATGATTACTGGTAAATAGTCAGTGCTTTGCTGATGTGGTCTGGCTGTACGGCGTTGGTGCTGCTGCTGCTGCTGCTGCTGGAAGGAAGGAAGGAAGGAAAGGAAGGAAAGGAAGGGTTGGACTCAGTGGCTACACTTGAGAAACTCAGTGTATCGAGAGCAAATGTCTGCTGAGGCTGCTGTTGACACAAAGCTGGTGTGAGGAAAAGGTTGTGTGGCTTTTCGTGGCTGATAGAAGGATATGCCGGTACAGTGAGAGGAGCGAGGTAAGGAAATGTTACACTGTGTCTGTGCGCAAATGTGTGGATACAGTCTGTGTCTATGTGTGTGTGTGTTTGATGTATGTTCTGTTTTCTGAAGTGCCCGTGTTTAATAATGAGAAAGAAAAAAAAAGCAACATGTGCCTCTTGTCTGTGACACTTGTCATAAGAACAATGGGGATCTGTATCAGCCTTCATGCTGGTTGTCATTTGACACGAGAGTGGAGCCTCTCTTCTGTTTTTTTAGGGGGGTGCGACTATGCACTGAATTGGACAGGCGTTATGATAATAATTATTCCTGCTGCTGCTGCTGCTGCTGCTGCTGCTGCTGACGGTGATGATGGTGATGATGAGGGTATAGGTGCTGTTATGTGGAAGGAAATGTCCGACTTACATGTCATCATATATTAACAGGAATGCGTGGTTTGGGCAAATAATACAAGGAGAAGAGTTGAAGAGGAAAAAAAAAAACATTTCAAAGTGTTCGCAGACAGAAGAGTAGCTGATCTACAGTAGCAGATGTGTTGTTTCTCTCTCTCACTTCCAAGCTTTGGCTGCGTTGAGCTTTCAGCACGTTGGACAGAGACACAGGAGTCGTGCATGGACTAAAAAAAGTGGACGCAAACTCTTCTTCTTCTTCTTCCTCCTCCTCCTCCTCATCCTCTCCCCCCTCTATGTGACCAAACTGGGACTGTTTTTTTTTTCCAACTTTCGGTAAGCTCATTCTCCTGGAGCCCTGTGATCTTACAGAATTAACAGGATTTTAAAGAGCTTGGGGGGAAAAAAATAAGGCGAAAGAAAAAGATAGGGATAAGAAATGAGCCGTGCGCTTTAAGATGTAGATTGTTTTTTTGTTTTTTGTTTTTTTTTTCGTATACAGCAGTGCGAAAGTTTTCCATGTTAGGGCGTCTGGTAGATTGTCGGTTAACACATAAGCCCCCCCACACTGCGTTTAAACTTTTGGACATGCAAGTGTTGGCCGCGGAGATCTGACCACGCACTCAGTGGTTTTCAGCACCTTGTTTAAAAAAAGAAAGGTAAGAGCCTTTGTTGTTCATGTCACTCTTTTTCTTAGCGCGCTTCTTTTTCTGCTACTGGCCCCTTTCACACACATAAACACACACAAACACACACACACACACACACACACACACACACACACACACACACACACATATATATTCTATTTGTTTGGAGTTAAATGAAATATATATATATATATATATATATATATACATATATTTATATATATAGATGACACTGTTTTAGTGTTCTTGCGTCTGAAATAACCCCGAGCATGAAGCCGGATCCAAGTGGCCAACATCCCCTACATTAGTCATGAATTGTTTCATTTTTTTCTATGTAAAATTGAAGTTAACCGTTACTTTTGAATTAAAACAGGCGGCGGCTGCGTGGACATTCGTGTTCGTTCATGTGCGACGCGAAAAAACTGGGTCTCGTTGTCGTGGCTTTTGGAATTTCTTTTTTTTTTTTTTTAATGAGCTTTTTTTTTTTTTTTTTTTTTTGGAGTTTCCGAATTTTTTTTTTTTTGTGGAGTTTCCGAACACTGTCTGCTGCAACACAATTTGCGTAATCGTTGCGTTGTGCCTCATCATGCTCCCAATATGGGACTTAAAGACGCTGCAGTGATCCTTTTTCCCCAGCCTGCACCTGCTCTATCTATCTATCTATCTATCTATCTATCTATCTATCTATCTATCTATCTATCTATCTATCTATCTATCTATCAAATCTGAATTTTATTATCGACCAAAAATCCCCCCCCCCCCCCCATTCCCCGTCATCGCCATCAAATCACTTGTTTTTACTACGCGACCGCTCCACGGTTTCATTCATAAGGTGCTTTTCACCTGCCTTCCTACCCCCCACCCCTCTGTGTCAAACGCAGAGAATATATATATATATACACACACATATATACATGTGTGTGTATATATATATATACACACACATATATATAAAACAAGCCCATTTTATTGATTTAATTGATTGTTTATAATTTTCAGCTCACAGCTTTACATTATTCCCGTGTTGAAATATTACAATAAAGATGGGCGTGGTCAAAGTGCCTCCACTGACAGATATGTGTGTGTGTGTGTGTGTGTGTGTGATGGAGAGACAGATAAGATACGGCTTGATTTGATATGCACTTGTTCGACAGGCTTTTTCCCCCTCCCCCCCGCCCCCCCACCTTTCTTGTCTTTATTTTGCGTCCGTGACGTAGAAACGCGCGTGGAACCGGTCACGTGACGCTCTCAGATTGCGATGATTGAGATGAAACTGAAGTGCTGTTTATGATTTGATTCTGCTTGTGCATTTCTGCCTCAAAAATCCATCTCGCTCCGATGCAGGAGCGGTGGATGTTGTCTGTTTCCTCTCCTCTTTTCCCTTCGCCCTCTCTGTCTCTCTCTCCTCATTCTCTCTCTCCTTCTTTTCCGTTCTTCCATCAAGTATTTCCCATCGAATGGTGAAGAGAAAAGCCCCTAACGCCCACTGCTTCAACCAAGTCTTCTCCTGTATAGGCTGCATTTTTCAAATAAATTCTCCCAAAACGAAAAGGGGAAAAAAATTCCCAATTCATGAATTATACAGACTTCCCCGCTGGCTCTTTTTCTATTTCCCTTCTTTTAGTAATAGATTTTTTTTTTTTACACATTACAAACCATTACTCCTCATGTTATAGGACAGTGAAACCAAAATAGATCATATTACTCATTATAGGCTGCCCGACATTCATAAAATAAAAACGATCCTTGAATAAACGCTGCGTCGCAAACCACGTTCCCAGGCTCAAAAACCAAACAACACCGTCCACTGCACGATTTAAAGCCTATCAGTAACTTATCTAACAAAAACCGTGAAGTATTTTTAGTCATGATCACGTCAGAAAAAAATGTGCTGTGTCTAAAAAAAAAAAAAAAAAAAAAATCAATTGGCCTTTTATTCTCTGAGCATTATTTGCTGCAGTGTATTTTTAATTCCGTCATAAATGTTGCATTTTCACTTCAAATGTCTGCTTTCTGGTCATGTAGCAGTATTTCCATTATTATTTTTTCCTCTCCCTGTCTCTCCCTCTCTCCATTCTGAGACGTGGGATTATGGTGTGGGCGTGGGCGTGTTGGGTGGAGGAGGAGGGATGAGCGGAGGCGGTTTAGGAGGGGTCTGTGGGGTGGCACGACACACTTTGTATGTATGAAGGTTTTTTTATAGCACTTTTCTGCAATGTACGTCAGCGGATCAGTCCATAAATGGGGCTACACGCGCTTGTGTGCGGGCGTGCGTCCGCCTGCGCGCGCGCCTGTGTGCGTGCGCCTCCGCGTGCGTTATCTTTACCGAGAATCTCCCCTCTCTCTCTCTCTCTCTCCATCTCTCTCTCCATCTCTCTCTGTGTGTGCGTGTGTGTGTCTGCACTCTCAGCTCTGCAGAGTTGGGGTGGGCGTCAATAACAAACCTGATGGTAGGTTTCTCTGCAAAAATCAGATGAAATTCTTTCGGTAGGCCTGTTTTATTTCATGGGGAAAAGAGAATAATAATAAAACAGATAATAATGATACTAGTAGATTTATTTCATTCGGCTAAATGTGTGGGGGGTTTTTTTTTCAGTTTTTTCACGTTGGCCTTTGTGTCTTTTTTTGTTTTCCTCCGTTGCGATCACTTCCTCTGCACTTTAGGGACTAAAGGGATTCTGTTTTTCAGATTAATAGCGTTTACATTTTCACTTCATCTCATTTAAAAACGAACAGGTATTTGTGTGTGTGTGTGTGTGTGTGTGTGTGTTTAATAAATGTGGATTTGGGATTGTCCTGGCCCACTTTGCCTCAACGTTTTTTTCATTCATGAAACGTGTCTTATTTATCCACGCTGGCCGGTATGTGTATGTGCGTGAATTAGAAATAGTTTTCGATTGATTATTTTCGGTTCTGTATCGAGTCTCGCGCGGCTGTGGGTGGACGTCACAGCCTAAATTAATCATCTTAATAATCATTATTAGGATATACGTCGCGCGCCTTCGCTGCCATTCACCACCACTGCTGCTGCTGCCTTAGTCACCACCACCACCATCATCATCTTCAGCTTCATCATCACCAACACCTCCATCCAATTAACAGGCTTGTTTAAACAAGTCCTGGCACGAATCTTTCTTTTTTTCTCTTTTTTTTCCCAGGTTAGTTATCAGTTATTCGTCATAGTGGTGTGGGATTTTTTTTTTCACAGTGACGATGCCCACGACGCATTATTAATAATCAGTGAGCGTGTGGAAATAGTTGATTATATACGAATGCAGTATTTAATTGGAAACGTCTATTCTGTCCTAATGTGGTAGAGAAAGTGGGGAGGGGGACGGGGGGGACGGACACATTTTTGTTTTTGCTTGAACTCTCTTATGGGACGTATTTGAACATTTGCATGTGGGCTGTTTTCTGTGGCACGTGTGTGATTGGTGTGTTTTCATTCAGCAGCATTCTATAACCATGCAAAAGGTTATTGATGCTGTGCTGATATTGGATTGTGTGGATGGAGGGAGGATGGAGGGAATGAGGGAGGGAGGGGGGAGGGAGGGGAGGAGGGTATAAGGAAAAATACAGACAGAGACAGAGGGAGGATTAATAGCATGTGGAGTGATTCTCAGTCTGTGCCACTATAGATATGTATGAGGATGTGAAAAGGGGGGAGTGTATATATTTGGAGCTTAGCAGCCTGGTCTTCTATGTCTGCCTGATGATTACAATAAAGGTTATTGTCATCACAGGAGGGATGGCATTAACTCCTCACTCCAGCATCTGAAAGACCTGGACTGAGTTTACACTCATCAGTCTGGAGTTTTCTCAGCTCCCATCCAGCTCAGCCTTATCTCCTGTTTGACGTCACCAAACCTCATGCGAGATGTTCCCTCAGTTGACATGTTCCTTTTTCTTTATTGCTCAAGGAGGAATGTAATTTCTCTTTCATCAGAATCCCCGCATCACCTTCCTTTGTCCCCAGCGAAAATGACATTTTACAAAATGTCATTTCGTCCGTGTCTACACGGTTCGTCTCTTGCACAAGAGGCATAACTCCACTTGTTAAGTGCAGCTTTCGTCGGTGCCGACCTGTCAGCATCGTGCTGCCTTTGGCAAGAGGAGCCTTGAAAGGTTATACAAGTGTGTCTCGTTGTCAGCTGCTGTGTGGCTGTTTTTTCTCTCTGCTGCACAACCCCCCCCCCCCCCCCCCATAAAAAAGAGAGAGAAAAGATTGTGATGTGAGAATGTGAGAAGAGAACTTCCTGTTACTGTTAAAGACATGTGTAGCCACAGATGAGGTGATTAAAACTTGCAGAATTTTGTCACAGAACAGGCAAAAACTGGGTTTCAACCCAACACCTTCGGAAGTCACGGCTACTGGCATTGTATGGAGAAATCTTAAACCTAAAGAAATCTTACACCTCAGTTCCGATGACATATGGTGCTGAAGCAGTTTGGTGGACTCCAGTGGGTAGCCAAGGCCTCTGCTATCATGCTTCTGTTTGACCCTCAAGACTCTAAACTGTCACAACTCCCTCTCTGCTTTTACCAATTTCATTCACAATTTCATTCCGCCAAGCCTCAGTCGTTGCTACACCCTCAGCTGTGCTGTATTTGCAGAAATGAGAGAGACCATGTTGCTGCTTTTGCTCCTCTAATGAAAAGCCAAGTGATTTATTTATGAATTACTTGTTTGGAACAGCCCCCTTGTGCTGTGTGCATTTTTTTTTTTATCCTCTTTGGAGTCATGTCGCTCAGTGACTGCTGATGCAAGTCTTTGTCATCCAGAGTTTGCCCTCACCTCCTGTGAGGCTATATCTATCCTTGTGTGTCCCCGGGTGTGTTGGAGGTGGGAGTGACTCATTAAGCAGGTGTGTGCATCCACTCCCATACTGCTACATGCCAAGCAAGAGCTCTCCAGCTCTTGAGCTCATGCAGGGAAGAATCATGATGGTAATATAGCAAACCCATCACAATAAATCTTTGACCTGGACCTGGGCCAAGTCACGGGGATAATGAGCTGCCATTTTCCCATTATGCTCACTCTTGTGTTCATCAAAGGTGGAGTTTCTAAAACGTTCATTACCAGTTGAAAGGTTGTGGCTCCACTGACATTTTTATTTGAATTTGACAGTATAAAAAGGGATTACATGTTCCCAGTTTGTTTTGCAAAATAGAGCAAAGCAAGTTGAGTCTCGGAATAAGCTCTGCATATATATATATATATACATATAACGTTTTTTTTTCCTGTTGAGCTGACATTTGGTAACATTTATAACCTGAGAAAGCTGGTTATTTGACACTGCAGAGCAACTGCAGGAGGAGTCCTCCATCTGTTAAGTGGTGATGGCTCACTTTGGAAGCCAGAATTGCAGAAATGTTTCCAAGAAGATCACATCTTTGCTGGACTCTGGTGGCATTCAGATGTCTTCACAGCTGTGAAATAACAAAACCCTCATCTTTGCAGATTTTCAGAACAAAAATGACACACAGTAGCAGATGTGCTGCAACCTAAATAGTTAAAAACTGGACGTTTTTTAAACTAATGCACATGTTTTAGGCTCAAATACCTTCAATACTAAAGATGTTTGACATAAAAAAAAAAAAACACACAGGATTGGTGCAAAAAAGTGCGTTTTTCCCATTTGTCTGAGTGTCTTGGTTTACTAAAATAGGCCCATTTTTGCATCACGACTTTGGTTACGCAAAACCTGAGGTCTGAAACGTAATGTATGACACCTCCGTGAGCTTCAAATACGGAAGAGGACGGACTTGGCTTGACTTGTGTTTTGCTGCTAGACGTTCGTCTGCACGGCGTTGGTGCAGGCTGCGCCGTTCATATGCGGGCAAACGGGGGAGGAAAGCGCATAATGCGCACTGAAAGCGCATGAATATATTTCCGCCTCGGGGCTGTTGGAGCTGGAGTTTGGTGGCGGCGAGTCAGCCAGCGGCAGGTCACATGTTGCAGCGTCACTGTGTAGTAAAGTTACTGTAGTTGCGAATAGGCTCCTCATTTCAGCTCCAGAGCTCTCTCTCTCTCTCTCTCTGTCTCTCTCTCTCTCTCTCTCTCTCATCCAGTGGTGCTGTGCCGCTGTGGCGCTTCTTCAGCATGCGACAACTTCAGTTTCAGACGATCTCCAAAGGAGCCGCGGTGCAGCAGCCATGGGAGTGCATTACCTCAGCCATGCAATTTCCACCATCAATAATTTAATCTATTTGCTCCAAAGCTGAAGACAGAGATATCGTGAAGCTTGTCGGGAGAGAACAGAGAGGGAAATATACCCGCTTTTAAGTCAATTACTCAGGGAGTTGTCCCAGATGACACTGCTGTCCTGTTGAATGGTCTGTTTTACGACTGGGCAGTGAAAGGTATGTCTATTATCATCATCTCCATTATTATTATAGTTAAGAGCAAGTTTTGGTTCAAGCACTATGTGTGTGTGTGTGTGTGTGTGTGTGTGTGTGTGTGTGTGTGTGTGTGTGTGTGTGTGTGTGTGTGTGTGTGTGTCTAAAAAAAGTACCGTGATCAAGTCCGGTTGTCCTGCGCGCAGACAGCGCCGCAGCCCGAGAGGGGATATGCGTAACCTTATCCTGCCGTTCATTAATAAAAAACGGGAGTTATTATGTTGATTGGGTTTCCAGTGGAGAGCACAGGCCCAGCAGATGTAATCTGGAGAGAGAGAGCATGTTGTTTCATCATGATGAGAGCAGCAGTTGCAGCAGCAGTCTGAGCAATGTGACTGGTTATTAGAATTTTTTTTTTCTTGGTTTGTTTTTTTTTTATTTTTTTTGGACTGGAGAGAATCCAGCGTGCCTCTGCACTTCATGCGTCAGCCACGTTTTTGCGTTTTAACTGCAACTTCGCGCTCATAAACAGCTCGACCAAAACTTTTTTTTTTTTTTCTGTTGTTGTTTGAGGCTGTGTTTGTTCATCTGACCTCACACCCTCCTCCACTGTAGCAGTGACCACACACACACACACACATAGTTGTATGGTTGTTGTGGTGCAAAGGTGGGGAGAAAAAGAAGAAAAAAAACTTTGATGAACTCATTAAGACTTTATAGGAAACCCGAGACTCAAACGCCCAGCTTCAGCGGCCAACATACACTGTTGAAGAACTGGACAGAATGAGCACGGATTTAAAAAAAAAAAAAAGTCTCATTTACAGCCGGGGCGCACGGCTGAAAACAAACAACATCTTTCTTTAATGTGAGAATATCTCGTTGCACACGACTTCGGATGAATGGATGATGGTGTAATGATGAGTTAATGATGTTCTTTCCGAAAAATGCAAAGTGGAGCCAAATTCTTTCTCGGAGGTTGTGACTAAATACCATATAAGTGAAGTTTACAGCCTATTTACAATTACGCACAAGGAAAAAAGGTGATTTGTGCGTCCTGGGGAAAAGAGTTGGCTTTGTTCTATCTATCTATCTATCTATCTATCTATCTATCTATCTATCTATCTATCTATCTATCTATCTATCTATCTGTCTATCTATCTATCTATCTATCTATCTATCTATCTATCTATCTATCTATCTATCTATCTATCTATCTATCTATCTATCTATCTATCTATCTATCTATCTATCTATCTATCTATCTATCTATCTATCTATCTATCTATCTATCTATCTATCTATCTATCTATCTATCTATCTATCTATCTATCTATCTATCTATCTATCTATCTATCTATCTATCTATCTATCTATCTATCTATCTATCTATCTATCTATCTATCTATCTATCTATCTATCTATCTATCTATCTATCTATCTATCTATCTATCTATCTATCTATCTATCTATCTATCTATCTATCTATCTATCTATCTATCTATCTATCTATCTATCTATCTATCTATCTATCTATCTATCTATCTATCTATCTATCTATCTATCTATCTATCTATCTATCTATCTATCTATCTATCTATCTATCTATCTATCTATCTATCTATCTATCTATCTATCTATCTATCTATCTATCTATCTATCTATCTATCTATCTATCTATCTATCTATCTATCTATCTATCTATCTATCTATCTATCTATCTATCTATCTATCTATCTATCTATCTATCTATCTATCTATCTATCTATCTATCTGTCTATCTGTCTATCTGTCTGTCTGTCTGCCTGTCTGCCTCTGTGTCTGTCTAAAGGCGAAAGAGAGAAGAGATGGGAGGAAGGGAGAAAAAGAAATAGCCCTCATTATATCACGGTCTCATACGCCCTCTAGTGTACAGACTGTGGTACTGCAGCGCTGTCAGTTTGGTCTGTTGGTTGTCATTGGTTAGTTTTCAGTTGAGGACTCATAACTTGAGAAGAAACTTTTTTTTTCCCAGTTTTTTGTTTCGCTAAGACAAAACACGCCTGACTTAAAATGTTGCACACCAACACTTGTGAAGCAGAGTTTTGGGCATTTAAATAAGAGTTAAATGTGATTTTATTCCACGCTACCTGTGTGCTCCAGTGTGGTCCAGTGATGCACACATGTTGGGTTTGTGGGAGTGGAATCACTCAGCAGCTGTGTGAATGCTGGGCTTTCTGTGGCAGTGGCTGTGGCAGTGGCTCACAGGCTGCAGGTATACTCCTTCAGTCATGCTGGTCTCTTACCAAACTGTTTCAGATTGAAAACAGATCTGGAAGAAGCAAGCTTCCACATGTGTCAGCCATTACCGCAGACAACTCTGAGTGCCTTTCCTTAAGTGCTGCATTGTGGCACACAAGGGTTCCTGGAATAAAAAGAAAAAAAAAAACAAAACATTTGATATCATGTGCTGCATCTGTTTCCTTTCTCAAGCTATACATGGGAACATGACAAAACATGTTGCTAGGTAAATAGCTCATGCAGACCAACACAGTTCTAAGCAAAGACAGGTGTCCACAAGGGAGCAATGGTAGAGGCGGAGGGAAAAAAATGTTATAGGTCATACATTTCTATTCAAATGTAGTGGGCACATTTCCCTCCTTCACCTCCGCTGCTTGATGGTTGTTTCCCCTCCTAACGGTTTCTAAGATGTCGTGCAGGCCATTAGAAGAGATGAAGCCATAAAGTGTGTTGACATGTGCAGGGATACTAGGGAACATTACTGAATGTGTAATAATACGAGTCATGCTAGTCCTTTCATGCTTTAGAGGAACTTTTCAGCGTCTGTCAAAGGAGACATTTATCACTTTAATCCCCACCTGGCACAGAGAATAAACGCGCGAGGGGCTAAGTTACATATCACTGTCATACAGCCAGCTTCTCAAAGCAGACGAACAGGTGGTCATCTGGAGATGTCAAAGCCAAACAGTACGCCACGCACTCACCTGCTCCTATTGTTCTGGGTGTTTCATGCTCAGGGTGTGTGTTGTCATGAATAAAGCCATGTTTGAAAAGCAGTTATTGCAGGCTTTATTCATCTCCACTCCATGTTATTAGCTCAGTACTCATCGCAAGAGTGACTTATGGCTTTGATCAGCAGACGAGTCATATTACACTCACATGACCCCATAGTTGTTATGTTCCATTGAAACCTGTATAATGAGTTTTCTGGAGTTGAGAAAACTCCAGAAAGTAGATTCCATTCCAGACATATTCCTCTTGTATGCATGGAGCTCCTTTTCCTTTCTTGCTTTATTATTTGCGCTCATTACATTAACTCACAAGCCGCTTTTTTTATTAACTGCGAAGTCCAGCAGTGCTCATAAAATGTTCCTTCACTGGATGTATAAAACCAGAGCAAACCAATCAGTTGTCACATTTAGCCTCTGGTAGATATAAGCCAGTGCTTCTCCAGCAGTCCCTTAGCAATTAAGTGATTCATTGCCTTTATCGCATTTTAACAGGATGTTGATTGAGAGCATAAGCCATATTGATTGTCCTGATGGAAACAGGAAATCACAGAGATAGAAATAAAATCATTTGTTGTTCCCGGTGTGAGGATACCCTGGGGAATGGCATGCAATTGCACACTGTTGAGTGGCATTACCCCCAGCAACCTCCTCCCCTCCATTCTCTCCCCTATGGAGACCTGGAAGAGACGTCATCTGTGGTTGTTATGCTGCGAAATGACGCCGGCACTCTCTCCACCCCCTGCTACTGCAATATTACCCCTGTGGTCTGTTACGGAAGATGCAGCACTCTTCGTCTGCACCATTTCCAGCACGAAGTTTGACGCCTAACAGTAATCAGCTCTCTGCCGTCATTTCCCTCATGTGGAAGTGGAACCATTTGAGCTCGATGCTGATAATAATATCAGCCTAAATGCATCCTACACATAAAGCTCGTGACTGGCCTCTATCCCGTAAACCTACAGGATTTTCTGTGCTGGGAAGCCTCACTGAAAATTCTTCTTGGAACCACAACCTCAGCAGCACCATTGTAGGGTTAATGACTGTGATCCCAATTGACAGTGGTAATTATTAACTCCTTGTTCTTGGCGTTGTCCTCATTGTTGTTTTAGTTGATGAGAGGAAACATACCCCCATCTCCCTGCAAACACATAGAAGCCTGCCTCTCCCCACGCCCTCCCCCTGTAACACGTACACTCACACACACTTCTGAGGAGCACGTCACTGAGCTTGGGGAATGAGTGGCTCATTAAGAAGAAGGATGTGATATTTTGAATAGAGCCTGTGAGACTCCCAGCACATCTATTTTTAGATGAGATACCTCTATGGCAGTCACCATGGTGTTGGTTAATTGCAGCCATGGCCCCAGATACCAATTAAGAATGAAACAAATGCTTTTAAGGTGGGGTTTTGCTCCTCCCCGTTGTAGAGGTCCTCCTAGTGTCCATCCTGAGTGGGGGCAGTTAGTGTGTTTGGTTGGGTGTGTTTTCCTGTATCAGGTTGGGACATGCAGCATGCTGTTAAAGCCTTGGTCTGGCTATTTTTAAATGAGCCCCTGTGGAAAGCGAGATCCAGATTTTCTTTTCATGATGGTTGCTTATATGTCTGTGGCTGTTGGATGTCTACCCATTCACTGACTGCTGTGAATCTGAGCGCTTCTCAAAGGTAAGGGATGCATACGTGCTCAGGCAGGTGATTCGCTGGTATGAGGATGAATGTAGTGCTTTTTACTCATCCTGTGAGCTGTTCTCCGGAGCCTTGAGCTCGATGCTTCAGGGAGCACAGTGCGACATATCTTTCTGTCATTCAGCTTTTCTCGTGACATCCTGTTAGTTCATCCTGCAGTGCTCTCGCTGTCCACCTGCCAAAGACAAACAGTGTTCCTCAACAAACTCCTGCCTCCCATTCATGAATGCAGGGTCTCATATCAGTAGTGATTCACCACTACAGACCATAATACTGCAGCGCCGGTGTTAGTCAGTGCTGACACAAACACAACATTTCCCACTGAGTACATGGGTGTTGCTATAGTGACTTTTTTTGTAAGGTTAATAGTCAAATTATAATACATTAGCTCTTCAAACAAACAAAACAAACAGGAAATGTCCTTATGTAAACACAGCGCCTCGCTGAAAATTGTCAGCTCACTGTTCACCTGGCTCACATGGCTGGAAACCAAAATGCAACATTTTTAATATGCATTTTTTTTAATTGTAACAGCTTTATTTCATAATAATGTTTAAGAATTTAATAATTAGAGGTAGACCTTTTTTTATTTTTATATTTTTTGTATATTCTCAGAAACTTAACAGATGCTGCCAAGTCTCTTTTCTGGACATCTGTTTCATGTAATTTATACACAATTTTTATTTGAAATATGTAAGCAGGCACAAAATCAGATTAAAGACGCAGAATATAACTGATGTCCAGTAATGTTTGTGTAAGATAAGCGATTTTGTGTATCATTTGTTACTGTAAAACTGTTATATTTTATCAGATGCAGGAAAAAGAATTGCCAATTGGCCAAACCTATCGGCCAAAAAAAAAATCGGAATCATGTATAGGCCAATGGCATATCAAAAAATAAAGTTCATGAAATGTGGAATATATGAGCTTTTAAAACTGACATTTTAATCAGTTGTTCAGGGAAGGTAGTGCTGGATGAATGACACATTTGACCATTATAACATCCTGCAGAAATAAACTGTTTACAGTTTAACACATGGGTAAGAAAACAAACAAAAGGCTTGTAAATGATAGCAAGCCTGTGAGGATGTAGTGACATCTATTTGTGCACTTTTATCTTTAGTCATAAACAATCTGATGCTTCGGCACAGCTTTTGTGTGTCGCTGCCAACAAATATAAAAAGCTTAGCCAGACTTCACATCGACACAGAATGATTACAGTTTGCAAACACTAGTGAAACGGTGCCAGTATCAGTTTAATAAAAGATATTCTGTGATTATGTCAAGCTCTCTTTGGCTTTCAAAGGCAGAGTAGCGTGTTTACCTAAGAGAAGTGTTTAGAAGAAGAAAAGTTCATTGAAAATGTTTCTTGACTAACTGTCTTGCTCTCTCTTCTCTCCTCCCCTCCTGCCTTCTCTTTTGTCTCCCCCTCCAGTTCCACCAGGTTAGAAGAGTGATGACCATCCTGTTCCTTACTATGGTTATTTCATACTTCAGTTGCATGAGAGCTGCGCCCCTGAGAGACGCCCCGGGCATGCGGGGCCACCGGACGGAAGGTTACTTGGGCGCTGCTGCTGCCGCTGCTGCTGCTGCTGCTGCCGCTGCAACGGCTGCACGAGGCTACGGGACTCCACAGAGTGGCAGTGGGCCAGGCCAGCATGGGGAACTGCCCTCGCTCACAGACACGTTTGAGCAAGTGATCGAGGAGCTGCTGGAGGTGGACGGAGAGGCGGCACAGCTGGGACAGGGGGCTGATAAGAGCCAGAGAGGCGGGGGCCCTTCCTCTGTGGTCACCACAGAGAACAAGGATGTCAACCTGTACGACTCGCGGGTGATGATCAGCAACCAAGTGCCTTTGGAGCCGCCCTTGCTCTTTCTCCTGGAGGAATACAAAAACTATCTGGATGCCGCTAATATGTCCATGAGGGTGCGGCGACACTCCGATCCCTCACGGCGTGGAGAGCTCAGTGTGTGTGACAGTATTAGCCAGTGGGTGACAGCTGTGGATAAAAAGACGGCAATAGACATGTCTGGGCAGACAGTTACCGTCATGGAAAAGGTCCCTGTCCCCAATGGCCAACTGAAGCAATACTTTTATGAGACCAAATGCAACCCCATGGGGTACACAAAGGACGGCTGCAGAGGAATAGACAAGCGGCATTATAATTCCCAATGCAGGACAACCCAGTCCTACGTGCGAGCGCTTACCATGGATAGCAAAAAGAAGATTGGCTGGCGGTTTATAAGGATAGACACTTCATGTGTATGCACATTGACCATTAAAAGAGGGAGATAGTGTATAAAATGTATAGATTTTATTGAAGAGTTTAAAAAAGAGAATAAAGAGAAAATATCTATTTGTATATATACATAACAGGGTAAATTATTCCGTCAAATGAACATTTTATGGACTGCATGTAAAAAAAAGATGAAGTTTATACAGTAAAAGTGATACTACAGTCTATTTATTGAACATATTCATGACCTTGTAAACAATTAAAAAAAATCTGATCAGTCATTTGCGCCCAGTTTAAATTACTATATCACATTCCTCCAGACATTGTGATTTGTTTACGTTGCCAAGAATTAGACAAAAAAAAATGAAGAGAGAAAAAAAAAAACAAGGCAAGGAAAGAGAGCGAGTGAGAGAGGACAGTTCCATCGTCAAAGGCTTGCATGCTGCTTCAATTGTGAATTGAGAAATCCTTCACGAACAAAAAAGGATATGATGCTGACCAAAAAAAACAATAAAAAAAAAAAACATTCCGTTTACATACTCAGCAGAAAACAACTTTCCTCTCAAGTAATTTATCTGTTTACTGTTCTAAACTTCTCAAGGTAATGTTGAAATTACATGTCAAGGTGCTGTTGTCAAAGCTTTGCTGTTTATTTTTTTATCTTCACCAGAGGACAAAATATATATAAAATGAATATATATATATACATATATATACATATATATAGTATATATATGTATATATATGTATATATACATATATATATTGACATGTTTCTGGGTTAATATTATTCATTTTGTATGTTGTGAAGTTGTTTGCAATATTAAACTGAAATATTTGAAGAAATAAAAATGACTATAGGCAAATGAAAAACAAAACCAATGTCGATAAAGTTTCAACAGTGCATTTTTAGGCCGGATAAACTTTATTATACAGGCAGGCAGGGAGGAAGCCAGACACTCATGCGCATACACACACAAACACACTGGCTTCCACGACTTCAGAGGACATTTCCTTGACTTATATTCATTTCCTGAAGCCTTAGTCTAACCTTAACCATAATTACTAGTGCCCTAACCCTGAGCCTAACCTTAATCTCATTGACCTCCATTCATTTGAACAGCCTAAAGCTTTATCCTAACATAATCTAACCACAATTCAAATCTTCGTCCCAAACTTAACGAGTTCTTCAGAAATGAGGGTTTGCCTCATCAAGGCCAGGTTTTGGTCTCCATGAGGACTACTGGTCCTGACAGGGTCACTGTTTATGCCAGAAAAGGTTGTAAAGAGGTTAACAAACACAAGTACACACATACACATGAATGTGCACAAACTGCCCCATAAAAACAAAGAATGGAGTTGTTATACATTTTTACAGGCTGCAATGAAATTATTTATTTTCCAGTAGCGCTCAGTGCACTGGATAATGAATAGGAACAGGCAATCCAGACAGTGTTATGGGTGGAGACAACGTATATTTGGCAGCTCTGGGTGTTACTCAGTGGTATATTGAGGAGGGAAAGTGAGAAAGTAATTTATAAACCAATTCCTGCTTCCCACCAGCACATTAATTTGAACACTTTGTTCAAATATATGCTTTGATGCTTTTAGTTTTCCTACATGGCTTTTCACGCAAGCACTTAATGTTATTTCATTAATGCACATGGGAAATTTCACTATTACAAGAATTTAACATCAGTAGTAAAAACGCCTACACAAACAAGTGTAGACAAGTATAAGTATGCCACTGTTGCACGAGTCTGACAGTGGTTGGATTCACCCAAACATACATTTGTGTACGTAAAAAATATGACAGCCAGCATGCTCCTGTTTGTGCACGGTAATCCCATCATGAAATCTACAACAAAAGAGCAATCATTACAGATTATATGCAGCTGTGATCACAAGGCAAAGCCTTGCGTTGCCCAGGTTAAACGACTGCCACAGCCTCTTGTCAACATTCCCTCCAACAGATGATAATTCACTGCATTGAATTACTTTTCACTCACCAAGTCATTGTTATAGCAAGATAATAAAATCTGCTTGACTTTTCATCTTTTTATCGGGAAACACGCTCAGTGGTGCCAAGAATATGACATATTTCAGATGATAAGACACTTAACATTATATGCCGTATATACAGGATTTAAAAAAGCAGATACAGTACAAACGTCACCAAAGAGTTCAAATATAATATAGGCCTTGTTTGTTTGGGTTTTACATGAGATCAGACCACCACATTTTACTGCGTCTTCCTCAGCCTGAAGGTAAGTGTGACCTCTGCAGAGAACCTAGAAATGGCATGTTGAGATTTGGGAAAGAGATTGCTGAATCGAGAAAAACTTTTTTCTGCGAGCGGAGAAAAGATGCTCCACTTTCTTCTCGGCTTGGATCCTCCAGAGAAGCCTGATGAAGATGCTGTGAGTTACTTTTTTTTTATGTTTTAAAAAAAAGTTAAGGATAAAAAGAGAGTCTGAGAGAGGTGACAAGCACAGCATATATCACCTGTCATCCAAACAGGTTTCTCATTATGACCTAACAAGCTAAGTCACAATGAATTAATTTATTTCTCTAAGTCATTTTATCCTATGGGAGGAAAAGCAGTTGTAATGCATTTTCTTTTTCCATGGAATGCAGAACAATGAATCAAACCCTCTGGGATTTGTGTGCAAGTTATCTGAACTGAACCATTTATCATGAGCAGACACCTCAAGCTATTTTTGTTTAGCAAAGCCTAAGTGAGAGAAAACTTCATCTTCCAATTAAATTCAAGCAATGAACCTAGTTTCTCTGAAACCACCAACTGGTTCTAAGCCAAGGCGACATCTAGTGTGTGTTCACAGGTCGGCCCATATTGTACTTGGGTAATCATAAATCATGCATGTTGTCTTACAGTGTAATTCACAATGAAAAAGGAGGCTGTGCTTCCACAATGGACTTCTCAGCGGAGTGCTAAACCCCAAAATAGCAAGTACATTCATAAAGGCATGAATGGTAGCACATCCCAATTCAGCAGTTGGTGCAAAGATCTCACATTCACATTTGCTGTTCACTGGCTCACATCCGATAGTCATGTTATACATGAATGATTTTACACTTTTCAAGTGTTAATGGATGAAACAAAGATGACAAGAAGAAGGAGGAAGAAATGGACTCACTGCTCACTTAAAAAGGGCCAGAAATGCTGCTGCTTCAGGCCAAACTTCAAACAGTGATGTCACAGAAGGTATATTTCATCCTCTGTCAAAGGCAGAAAGTGCCTTCACCACTTGGGTGTGGTCCGAACACAAGTGAGTCTTGTCTGAATGTTTCAGCAGAGAGAGAGAGAGAGGGGGATCAGTGCTGCAGCAGTTTCCCTGCAGGATCACGTATGACAGTCATACGACATGCTGCAGCCAGCCAGTAGAGGACAGTAGAGAGACTGATCCTTCCCAGGTGTCAGCAAACACACTCAGCCTGTTCCTGGCTGCTCCCATGATCCAGTTGCACGGAACATAATGTAACACTTCTTATCATCCACGTGGGATGTATGATGTGTCTAACCCACATTTGATTCCTTTAAACAATTCTTATTTAACAATGGCATAGATATAAGATCAGAGAGAAATTTCCATTACAGATGAAATTAATAATAATGAGAGGTCAATTAATCCTCCAAAGGTCTAAGCAGAATATGAGCACCTCACGTTCAGAATAATCCATGTCACCAGTAAACACTGTCTCAGATATTTACATTTTTGGAAGTAAATGAGCTCCAGAGATTAAATATATTATATATTATAATAAATATGAGAAATAACCTCGTTGTGTCAAATACAATGAGTATACAACGAGTTACATTCTGATGTCGCATAACATGTAGTATTAATGAAATACGTAGAAAAACATTAGATTATTTCTATTATTTGTAATGGTTTACCTTTGGAATTATTATGATAAAATTATTTAAATCGCTTGTTAACTCTAAGTGTCGTTAGACAAGACGCCCTCATTTTCACGACCATTTTCAAAGGAAAAGAACGTGCTGTGCTTGGTTTCCCACCTTTACAAAGGTCAGTGAACGCACCAAGACACTGGCAATTAGCCTAGCCGGCTAACTTTGCTAATCTGATTTATCGCCTGAGTTAAGCACACGTAACGTGAGGCAGGATTATCAAAATTCAGTTTTCCACGTCCAGCGTTTAACACACTGTTTATCTGACACCAAATAAACACTCACTAGAACGATGGCATCGCTTGGGGAGCCCGTGCGACTGGAAAGAGGTAAAGTTAATTGGCTAGCTAACGTTAGCTTAGGAATATTTGTTGTGGTACCAGGGAGTTAGCCTAGCTTAGCCTTAGCTCAACGAACTGTTATTGTTGTTTTGGGCTGCCATGTTTCTTTTATAGTTAGATAATGTCATAGTAGCGATAAATTGTGGATAGTTTTTTGTTTGCTCTCTAATAGAAATATGAGTAAAATGTAATATTTTTGTCCCTGGGGTAAATTAACGAATGTGTTTATGGCTACATGATTGTTTTACTTAGCGCCCTAGCTAACAGCTAATATTCGTTACTACAGGGAGTGATATAGCTTCTTTGATAAAGGTGTAATCTATATTAGCAGCAAAACTTTGCACAATTTGCTGCAAATCCATCATCTTTGGGAACAAGTTTGAACAGGAGGAACCGTTTACATTGCAGACAATTCAATAATAGTAATTTCATGAAACACAAGATATTACCGACTGCCGTGTCTGCTAATTACTGTGACAGGACAGAAGACAATATAACTGATTCTATATCCACACGACTCGTAAATTATTGGAAACAGCGGCTTCTTTGTTGGGTTTACTGTTATGCTGTGTTCACATTATTAATATATACAGATTAAAAGAGCACTGACATTTGTGTAGTTGTTCTTTCATCTTTCAAAACTAAAACCTAGAATATGCAAAGTATAATTTATTCAAATTCAGGCTTCTTCAAGACATTTCTTACATACAGACATTTGACTCCTGTTTTAGTGAAATATTAAAAAATGATATGTAAAATAATCATAGAGCACATATACAATATCTAATATTTATATATATATGTGTGTGTGTGTGTATATAAAATCATTAACTGATGCTTGTTGGTAAATACGTTTGTAAACCTCAAAACAGCTCGAAGAGTATTGACTTGAGCTGACAGAAACTACTGCACAGGTGGAAACAAAAGGAACGGAAAGTTAAAGATAATAAGGGAAAATAGGGAAAGGGTTATTTTTAAATCAAGTGTATCTTCATGTAGAAAATGACAAATGTTTTAAACCTAAGATTTCATGTTAGGATCAACTCTAGGTCATTTCTTGAGTTATAATTTCCATCCCTAGAACATTTCATTAAAAAAAATGTTGTTATGATGCTCACACACACACACAGAAAAAACATAACCTGCTTAATGGAGGTAACAAGGAAATAATCGTGTAATGGCTCTAATATTTATTTAAATACCTTGCAGCATATCATTTACTACCTTGACTTGTCTAAGCATGATATATGCAAGGTTGCCAAATAAAGTTATGTAGAGTAATCACAATGTTTGTTTATTATGCGATAAGTAATGCTACCACACTGGGAATAAGCATTTATAATGAAAACAAGTATAGTGCAAAAGAACGGAAATACAATTACAAGCTAATTAAAAACATTTTAATCAGCAGCAGGTTTATTGGGATTATTACTCATTAAATTAATGTCTACATTTATCATGTTGCACAAGATTCATGTTGGTGATAGTTGATATTTATAGAAGTTATTGCCAGTGTTAATGTACTGTATGTTTTTGCAGACATAATTTCAAATAAATCTTGATGGTGTCGTTTGTTCTTGTTGACAGATATTAACCGTGCTATTGAACTGCTTGATAAACTTCAGAGGACAGGAGAAGTGCCTCCTCAGAAGCTGCAGGCTCTGCAGAGGGTCTTACAGAGTGAATTCTGTAACGCTGTCAGAGAAGTGAGATACTGGATCACGACTTTCTTAATGCATATCATGAGTCAAATTTTTTTCTCTTTTGCTGTGTGATAACTTTTTTGAAAATGTCGATGTGATTAAAGTATTGTCCAACAATATCTCTTCAGGTTTACGAACATGTGTATGAAACGGTAGACATCAACAGCAGTCCTGAAGTCCGCGCCAATGCCACAGCTAAGGTAAGTCCGTGTCATCAAAAGCTCCCATCTTACATACAGACAATTGGCTCTTGTACACTTCTCTTTTTTTTCTCCACTATGAATTTTTAAATGTGAAATGCTCCACTTTGACATTTCACATTAGCCATGTTTACAATGGACACAAATAATCAAAACATCCAAGTTATCTGGTATGAGAAGGCCCACTCAGAAATGTGTTTCACTTTAATAGAGAGGTGTGCTTTTGTGTACATGTACAGTTGTGATAATTCTGGTTAATATTATCTGCTCTGTGTAATTGGGTCATATTTCTTCCTTTGATGTTGCTGGAAATGTATAGAAACAAAGCAAGAGCAAAAAATGGTCTGGAGCTGACACTGATTTATAATTAGAGATTTCCTTAGAATTTTGGATTGTAACCCAGTAACTTAAGTGCACTTAGACTGATGTAAATGTGTTCCTGCCCTTTCTGTTTATCACCCACATCAGCAGTATGAACTGCTGAGCTTGTAGCTTCATGTCATTCAGAGAACAGAAGAAACAAAAGTATTGTTTGAATAACATAAAGCTGGTCCATTTAAAAAAGCTAATTAACAGAAATTAAGTTCACAGAAAGCAATAGAGGAGGGAAATGGAATCAGTTGTTCACAGTAGGGCTGCAGCAATCAATTAGTAAATGTATAATTAACTTTTGTGGTAATTGAGTGTTGTTTTAATAATTAAAACAAGTTCCTGATATTTCAGCTTCTTAAAGGTAATTCCTTTCTGGTTAATTTGCCTTATATAACAAAGAAATAATTAAAACTGAAAAGTTCAGTTTGTGGACAAAGCAAGCAAGAGATTTGAGAACATCATTATTTTTAAGGTTTAGAAAACACTGAGCAACATTTTCTACCAAATTTATAAACCAAACAAATAATGGAGAGATTAATAGATTATGAAAATTATCATTTTTTTGCAGCCCTAGTGCACAGTAAGGGGAGTCAGGGGACAAGCAGAGGAGAAAATTGAGAGGTTGAGCAACGATAACTGCATATGTTAACAATATAGGCACAAGTGAAGCTTTTTTTTTTACTATTTCAAGACAATCAGAAAAATGTGCATGTGAAAATGGTTTGTTCTAATTTAACACTTGATGCATGTATACACGTCATAAACAGATTACATATTGTTACATTCACGTAAACGGGGTAGTGGTAATTTCTAATTAATTTATCATCACCCTTTTTAATTTGTAGGCTACTGTGGCAGCTTTTGCTGCAAGTGAGGGACATTCACACCCACGTGTTGTGGAACTGCCCAAGACAGAAGAAGGCCTGGGATTCAACATAATGGGCGGAAAGGAACAAAACTCCCCTATTTACATCTCACGGATAATCCCAGGAGGCATCGCCGACCGTCACGGAGGTCTGAAGAGAGGCGACCAGCTTCTGTCTGTTAATGGGGTGGTATGTTGAATTTACGCAATCACAATGTTTTCTACAAATTCTGTCCATCAAGTGGGGAGGTCATGCCTTTTCAGATTTATGGCCTGAGACTTATTTCTTCGTGAAGACTTCTAGTGCCACAGCAATCCGTCTTTTCATGTTACTTGACATAAAAAATAATTTCAGTGGGATACAAACCATTTAAATGTGCATTCTACGCCTCATGCTCCTGGGTATTTTGTTTATCAAAAACGTTCACATTCTATATCCTCCTGGGATTTTTTTCTGTTTTTGCAGAAATGAGATGAAATAAAAGCTGTTTATTAGGGAGGATAATAATAATTTGTCTTAGATGTAACTGCTTCTGATGCAAGTCTCAAATAAATGCAGTATTTGAGCTGCATGTAATGGAAAGACTGGTTGAAAGGAAAACAGGACAGATAAGGACACCAGCATGAGTCATTTTCTTTGCTTGTTTTAATCGTGAATGTTGACATTCTAACATCCAGAGGAAAGCTGCAAGCAGGCACATGTGGATTTAAACAATGTAGGCCTCTGGTGTGCCTGGACATTAACTCTGGAAATCTTTTATGAGAACGGAAATGTGTTCATCACATTTAATGGGCCTCGAGGTTTTAAAAATACCCTGCAGGGTATCTTTCAGGCTCTTTTACATTAGTCACAGGGTTCAGCAGTTTCTCTGTGTTCTGCAGAGATTGTGAAAAGGATTGAGATCAGCCACACATAATCATCCAATTGACTTTGGTTATTGCTTTATTGTTGTTCTCATTAAAATGGCCAAATTAAAATACTTTACATGGTGTTTTTAACCAAGTTTAAGCTGCTACTGCGTTAATTCTAGTTAATGAAAAACACTGGGTTCATTGCTGCTTCTGAATTCACTACATTCTTACTACTTCTCTTTTATAAGTTGCTTTTTGATTAAAATTAATATGTTACTGTATGTGTCATTTTTATTTATTTTTCTCAGAGTGTTGAAGGTGAGCACCATGAGAAAGCAGTGGAACTCCTCAAAGCAGCTCAGGGCACAGTCAAGCTGGTAGTAAGGTACACCCCCAGAGTCTTGGAGGAAATGGAGTCGCGCTTTGAGAAAATGAGGTCGGCAAAGCGCCGGCAACAGAACAACTACCCCAAGTAGGATTTGTCTATGTTGATGGCCAGCTCCCATTTCTCTCCTCTGGCCCTCTGGCCATCTCCTCTGCTCTCTTTTTTAACCCCCCCCCCCCACCCAAACCTGCAACACATGCAAGTTTAAATAGTACATTACGTACATTATGCCTCTACTCATCTTTGTAGCGTTTTTATTCACCATTATTACCGTACTAGACTCTCCATGATTGATGGTTGTCAGTGTAGGTGGTCTCTCACACATGTGCATTATTTTTGAATTGGACAATTTGAATGCAACTCTAAGTACTTTCTGAGACCATCTGCAGAGCTCTTGTGACTGAAAAGGTAGTGTTTTTATTTTTTTCACCACACCCACTACCAAGTGCCTCAGGGCAAACACATTTATGTTCTGTGTGTTAACTTTTCTTTGTTTTAATGGTTTAAAGTCAAATACTGGTAATTAAATGGTTGTGGCGGGAATCACTATGATTTGCAACAATTTCTCTCAAATATATTGTCATTTTTATGGCCACTGTACATGGAGATACAGAATAGCTGCAGCTTTGGAGGAGCCGATGTTGAATTGTTCAAAAAATGTTTGTTAATAAGGGAAATCACTGTAAGATCACTTCAAATCAAAGAAGATGGATTGTCTTTAAGGTTTTTATCTGGACTTAATGTCAAAGTTTTCACAGCAGGTGCTACTTGATGTCTCAGTGAATCGTCAACTTAATTCCTGCCATCATACACACTCACATGTTTACGTTAGTGGAAGTAGTAAACCTTCCCAAGTGTAAACTCTGCAGTCCACACAAAATCAAACCTTTATGATTTATTTATCCTGGCATGGATCAGGAATTACCTGACTGTGATAGGAACAGTACTTTGGTCTAATCATTTTCTTTTCTAAAAAAAAAACAAAAAACTGCTTGTTCATATTATTTGCATTATTTAGTACAGAGCAAGGTAAGACACGCATCATATCAAGCAATCTTTTTGTCACAGTAATGTCTAATGCAAACTTAAATCAAAGTTTTACTGAATTAAATGGCAGGTGTTAATATCATACACATTGTTCATGGCCAATCATCAAGACTTGTGTTTTTATGGCATTATGTTGTAAATCTGCCATTTTGTTACGCGTCTTACTCAAAATAAAATGTTCAACATATCAAGCTTTTGGTACTTTTATATCCTGAAATCATTAATATCATTAAAGAGTAATAATTGTACCCATAACTTGGACAAAGCTAAGGCTGTATTTCAACTATTTAGTGGAATTGTCATCATTTGCTTAGAATTTTCAGTTAAATATAGTTTGGTGATAAATTATTCACTTGTAAAGTAGTCCAACTTATTTCATATAAAAATAAAAAACAAATACTTGTTGAACTGTAAAGCCTTTAAAGAAAAATATAAGGCATTTAATGAAGGAATCTAGGAACTGTTTTACCCAGAGCCCCATTTGAGAACCACTGATTGTCCTGTTTGCACCACATGTGTTGCACTCCACATTTATTATACAAAAGCACACAATAAAGTTAAGATAAGAACGATAATGACAAGTATTTTATTACTGCATACTGCCGGTCTTTACGTGCTGGTATGAGCCTTTAGTCAGACTAATGTCAAAACTGTGTCCATAACCCTCAATATTTTATATCACATATTAGCATGCGTAAACAGAGTTTTATTATTATCTGCAGAATTCAGTGATTTTGTAATGATTTTCCATCTATGGTGGGGGAAAAGGTTTATCTAAAATCTTAATGTGCAACATTTCACCCAAACAGCTCAGCATGAAACAATTTTCTTTGCAATGTTTAATATTTAAATAAAAAAAAAATTTAATTAAAAAAAAATACTAATTTTTGAGAATTTTCTTGCTTTTCTAGGAAAAAATGAAATCAATTTCAACGACCCCTTATTCAATTTTCCAGTGAGTTGGGAAGAACATTATTAAATGTATGCAGAATCATGTATATAGTACATAGTACACCATACACTAGGCTTTAGCTACTGTATGTAAGCCATACTATTGTCCGGTCTCAGGATCAACAGTCATGTTCGTGAGACAGGAACGTGGTCACAGTTATTTATGTAACTGGTGAGGAATTCAAATCAGTGGTTGAGAAAAACACTAGTGTGAAACAAAAAAGCTTCAGTGTCGCTTCAGTCTGTCTTTGAATTTCCTGCTCACTTGTCCTCTGGTATTGAGGCATTCTTCAGAGATGATTTTTGTTTAATGCAGTAAAGTGCTAAATGGATCATATCCACTTCGGTGTGTCACTTTGCCAGTGTTTTGTTAAACTCTGCTGTGTATCCTGACATGGAATAATGACTATTAACATCCGTACAGTTATTGTGACCCATGCATCTGAAAGTATTTTTATTTAAATTTATTTTCTTCCCACCATATTTTAACAAATAAAATGTTCGAACAGGGCAACTCGGCAAATACACTGATTTCTCCAGCAGACTGTATGTAAATCCATTAAAAGGTACATTTATATCATGGAAGTAGAAAGCCGTGAAATTGAAATTTTTCCTTCAAAAACGTTGTTTCAGTAGATGTGAAATATATCATTTTCAGCGCAAGATTAGTGGATTGAATATTTTTCCCACAGGACGGTTAGTCAGTGGTGATGATGTGGTAAATGTTTTTGTGTCAGGAATAGAACTACATTTTTAGTTTTGTGAAAGTAAAATTGAGCGGAAGCATGTCTTATTTTTGTCTGTTACAGTCTACATACACTAACTGTTCTATGTAAAGACTGGAATTTACAACACCATTGTTTACATGGACACACAAGTAAATGATGCGATTGGGGTGTGCGTACACATGCATCAAGAGTTCAGTCAGAGTAGACAATTTCGACATGTGCAGTTTTGTCTAATTCTCCAGAAGTAGAAGAAAACAAAAAAAGCTTCACTTCCACTTCTGTAGCAAACAAACGCTGCATGAGTCTGGTCTTCCCCCACTGTCCAATATTTGTCTCATTTTCCTCCTCTTCTGTAGCTGTTCTTTGCTCTTTTTTGGAATGGAATTTTTATCCCTTTCCAGTAGAAACAAAATGGAAATATGTCACATTTACATGGATCAGACACGTGATAGCACCAAACCAGGACATCATGATCAGATCCACTGGTTATATGAATGACGACCGACATATACCGGCCCTCTCGTTCGGAATGAAATTTGTATCCGAATGGGCTCTATTGGATCAGAGTTTTCTGATTAGCATGTTTACATGACATTTTATTCCGATTGCTTGTGTCCATTTAAACATAGCTACTGAGTCAGTTGCTTCTTTGAATGTCAGGTTTACCTGCGGGACTATTGCCACAAAATAGGGTGGCAGCAAATTAAATATTGCAAAAAAAATAAATAAATAATAAAAATCAGCACATTATTTCAAATAAAGTCGAAGTGCTCTCCTTTAACACATTATGAAAAATGCTCAATTTTGAGGTCATTTTGAGGTCATTTGCAGATCACCTATCTATGCAAGATCATTTAAAACTTTGAAAAATCCCTTGTATCGGTGCAAAAACTATTGTCATTTTTCTTGAGAATGTTTTTGAAATGTAGGGGTTACATTATATGAAGAGGCATTCACAGTGTCTGTCACTGTAGCATCCTCATTTTGATCACCACCAAGTGACGGTAAATGACCTCTGTGTGAATTTAGCCTTTCTCTGTAGTTCATAACTGTGCGGATGCATGTGGAAGAGTAGGCTTATGTGACAGTGTGATTAGCAGTAGACTATGCCATAGCTTTATTTGAGTATACCTTTATTTTTAGGCTGAATAAAGTATGTACATAAAAGTTGAAATGTCTTAATATAATATATAGTTTGCCCCTTGATTGTAGATTGTTTTATCCAATATTAGATATTTATCTTCACCACTCACACACACGTAATTCCAGAAAAAGAAATGTAATGAGACACTGAATGTCAATAATCATTATTTCATTTAGTTGCGAAATTTTGTGAAGTATTCCTCAATTTTCTAACTGTTTTTATTTTCTATATATTGGAATGGTCTATGGTCTGATAAAATATTTTTTATAATAGTTTTGTTTTGATATTTTTCTCAAATTTTATAAGTGGTTTTCCTAAAATTCAAATACCGGGAATAATAATAGGTACTGGTGTACCAGCGAAGCATCTCATCAGCGTATCAGCGAAGCATCTCTGAAAAGCTGCATTGATGTAGAGCATAGATAGATAGATAAATCTTGTAGAAAATGAGAAACTGTCCTAGATGAGCATGTCCTTTTCTGAGACCTGAACTGATTAGTCATTTATTTTTATTACAATCTTTGTGACAGTTGTGCAATCTCTTAGTTGGTGCTTGTTCAGGATTAATGTCTGTATACCTTGTCGTTGTTATGTTGTGTTATCTAATTTACTGTGTTACATTGATGTAGAATGTAAATTGTGATGTAGAACAATGATCAGACTGGAATATAAATAAATATTGCTAAAAAAAAAAGATGTAACACTTGTCATTCACATTCACTCACTGCTGACCACTTTATTAGGTATAGGTAGATTTATCGGTCCTTTTTTCTTTGTGTACTGTACAGCATTTGTCAGATAAACAGACAAACATTTAACAACATCTATTCCAGACACAGACAACAGCTGTTACACACAACATCGCCACTGCTCGAATCACGGTGTTAGTGTGAAAGGCTCGGCTCACTGAGCACCTTGTTAGGCAGCTGCAAGTTCACCACCAGGAATCAGGCATTGGTTGGAGTTATGCAGCGTTCCATTTGTAGTCATAATTCGGAATTTCTGAGGTTTTGGGGCAAACGCTGAACTTTACTTGGATTTCCAACTCAGGGCAACCTCGCATACCTAAGCAAGGATATGAAGATGGCTGCCACCACACAAACACTGCTACTTTTGACATTAATACCACTTTCCGTCGTACTTGTTTTACAGTAAATCAGTTGCGCGCATAGCCGAGTGTTGTTATCAACTGCTTTTGTTAACAAAGGCTGGCACAAGACAAGTTTGTATCCATGTTTGTTTCCAACTTTGCAACTGGATTGCGGTGAACTCAGGGGTGGTGTGACTTCTTGTTCCAACTTCTGAGTTTAGATGTAAATGGAATGCAGCAAAAGAGGGGGTTTAGTTGCCCTATAATGAGTTCTACATTAATTACAAAATGCATTCTCTTACAAAGATTTCATATTATCTAATTGCTATATATAGACGATGTACTTCCTCTTACCTCAGGGCTCGCTGATCATCGTCATAGAGGTTGCTGTTGTCTTGCAACCTTACTTGACATGTTGCCAGTCTTATGCCGTTTGTTCCTGTTATTCACAAATAAAGAGAAATACCAGGATGGAGGATTAAAATACTCTCCATGAAGAAGTGATAGAAGTGTGCCTACACCTGTTCAACTGCTTGTTAATGCAGATATCTAATCAACCAGTCACATGGCAACAACAAGACATTTAGACATATAGACATGCCAACCTGCAGAAGTTTAAACTGAATATCAGCATGGGTAAGAAAAGCTGCAATGTGTAAATATAAACAAACGCCCCTCAAATGTGTTCACACGATGCAGACAGGAAATGTATTTTTTTATGATTGCAGTTTGACTTAAAACAAAAAGTGCCCATGAAAAGGTTGATAAGTGATGTTTTTTTTTGACTGGATAAATGCTTCCTGTTCCCACCCACCTTTGTGCTGTATGCACCCAAATGTTCCCTCAGTCAGGTCTGACAGTATTCTTTGACAGCCTGTTTTCAGATGCACAGATCATACAAATAAATTTACACAATTTCTAGGCAAAACAAAAGTTACACACTGCAGCATTAAGTGAATGATTTTAAACATGGCATGGGTGCTGGTACCATCTCTAGTGTTTTACAGAGAATAGCCAGAGAAAGAGAAAATATCAAGTGAGCATCGGTTCTCTGTGAGAAAATTCCAGGCGAGAATAACCAAACCAGGTTTAAAGTGATAGAAAGGCAACAGTAACTCAAATAATCCCTCATTACGTACAATCAAGACCATGCAACACTTCAGACTTCTTCCCTGAAGATGATGAGCTACAGATGTCACTTAAAGCAATTAGCCGTGCTGTGTACCTAATAAATTGGTCGGTGTTACACACAGCAGTTTGAGGCTGGAAAAAACATCAGCAGGAACAGTCACAGTCATGAGCATGAAAGATTCTGGTCCCATTCCTGAATAATCCTAACAAGATGTTTACAGGCGTGTCTCTTATCATGTCGAAGACTCACAGTTTCATAACAGTCTCCCCAGTTCGCAATAGCTGTCACATGTGGCACACGTTTTATGGACATTGAGAACATGGCCACAGTGCACAGAAATGGCTCCTTTTGAAGTGGAGAAAAACATGTTTGCTGTCAAAGAGCAAACCTGGTTTAAACTTCTTGTGCTCAGCTATTGAAATAGTTGTTATTTCTGACATGCTGATGTGTTACGTGTGTGCGTCTGTGTGTGTGTGTGTGTGTGCTCTCCATCGCTGCCCTGTTTTGACTGAAGGAGACGCTGACAAATATTTCAGAGGAAAGAAGAAAAAAAACGTGGCGACAGCAACTTGGCAGTGACATAAGTTCAAGTGTTTCTCTTAAACCCACAATTTCTTGGTCAAAAACAGTGTGTCCTCAAGTAGGTGGAGACATCCAGATTTACGCACAGGAGCACCTGCCAATGTTGTGGAGTTATTTCTTACTTTTTATGCCTCCATGGCAGCAGATAGTCCGTCTGTCCCATTCTTGTAAATACAATATGTAACAAGAACATATTGAAGAAATTCATTAAAATTTGACATTTTGTTGAACTTGGGGATGAACTGATTACATTTTGACAGTCAAATGTCAAAGTCAATGCTTTTGGCCTTTTTAAACATTGCATTTCTTTTTTTTAAGTCAACGAGAGCATGTTACGTGAGTCATGAGTCAAACATCGTGGAGACTGAGGCTGTATTTGTCAGCGGAGACATACAACCACCAGGCAGTGATCCTAGATTTTCTTCTGTTTGAAAGCCAGCTGAAACCTCAGTCTCATTTGTTGCTGTAAAGTTCAGTAACATTTTGGCCACACTGCAGCAGAATTAAAAACTGCAAAAATAAAAGATTTTTATGTTTCCCTACCATGAACTGCAAAACAATTTAACATCCCCGGACACAATTCGGGCTCTTTCGCTGTACTGACTTTTCGTGTCAAGAAAGACACGGATGTTGCTAAAAACATTAAAGGTGACTCTCTTCATGTGATTATTATTATGCACAGTTTAATCACATTATCTTTGTGAGATTCCATAAGGAATTAATCATACATCTGTGGATAGAACCAAGTAGAAGTCAGACACTATGTTCTTCTTCCTCCAATAATCTCCAGCAGGCTGTACATCAAGAGGTGCAACGCTGCCCCCCACAGCCTGAAGTTCTCAATCACAGTTTGATTAATCTGATTAATACCTCTATAAGTAAGGTGGTTTCAGGCATGTGTATATTCATATGTCTATCTGAGAGTAGCTGAGTCAGTGGTAGATGAAGGCTGGTTGCCTGGAACCAAACAGTGCACTCGACAGAGATTCATTAGACAGAGTTTGCTTGTTGACACTACAGCTGGAGACCAGAGAGCAACAGCTGCAGGTTTCTCGTGGCGTGGGCCCAATCCACTCCAGAGACTCACGATGTGCGGTGGCTTGACTGTCATTTCTGGCTGCCGAGATCAATCACACCCAGGAGCAAAAACTATTTGCAGACAGCACCAGAGGCTGAGGACAAAAACGCAGGAGGTCAAACTGGACCAGGAGCCAAATCAGCAGGAAGAGCTGACAAGGAGGAGGAGGAGGAGGAGGAGGAGGAAGTCTAAACCAGAGTTTCCCTAACTTTTTACATGGCAACCTACGTTTCCAGGTTGGCAAATTATTACACCGTTTTAAATTTAAACTTAAAATTCTGCCATTTCTGTAACACCTAAAATGACAAAGGAAAAAAGGAAAAAAACATTAAAATATCGAATTGTTTTACATTCACTGTAAATTATTGCCAGGATTTCATCACCTTTAGCTGGCAATTTCACATTAGCTTATCATAATTTTACAGGCTTTAACAATTCCCAACACGATACCATACTTTTATAACATAATTTACACTCTTATTTTTTGCTAATTAAAACCCAGACAAACCAAAAACACATTCAAAATATCTGATTGTTTAACATACACTGTAAATTGCTTCCGTCAGCTTTATATGTAAATGTTACAATACTTTACCTTATTATATGGTCATAGGCTTTAACTGTGATAATTCACAATATAATACCATATTTTTATGTTTTACTGGGGCTATTATGGGAAAGTTAAGTGATCTTTTTGAACCTTTATTTACACAGTTAAATACAATATTTAAGCAAGAAAATACCACAAAATCACAGTTATATACTGTATGATGTAACTACTGGGAAGGTACAGTAAAATACAGTATTTATAAAGGAAAATGCTGCTAAACACAGTAATATATGGCATCACTGTGATGTTACAACTGTCAGTTTACTGTAATTTATTATGAAATGATTAATTAACCTACAATGCAAAGTACAGTATCTCATAGTAATGTAATGTAAATACACATGGTAAGTAGCTTTGAGCAGGATACAACTACTAACCAGTGATTTATTGTGAAATGACTGTTAAATATTTTAAAATGAAAAGCAACTCTGAAAACTCCGTGGAACAGAATTAATGCAGAAACACACAAAACATGAAATAATGACTAAGAATCATTTGCACAACTGCATGCTGGGAAGCTTCCCAACAACTCGACCTCAGAGAGGAAAGGATAAAAGTGGATTTTGTTTCAGTATTATAGTATTTTTTTTTCTACTTTAGTATTTAGCGCAACATGCCATTTGTTTTGGGTATCGTTTTATTAGGTTTTGTTTATGAGGTATTGAGTTGTTTTTGTCGATTCAGTGTCAGAATGTTTGTGTTGTTTTTTTATCCAGTGCTTCTGTCTGCATGCCAGTTTTGCCATCTGGGACAGTTAAATTGAAGTGAAGTGAAAATGTCTGCTTTGTGTTTTGCTTCTGGAAAAGGGAACCAACCACAATGTCAGAGGCAGTCTCAGTTTAATCTGACAATATGTGAACAAAACAACACAAATCCTCCAGTAAACAACGATGTGGATTCTTCCCTCTCCCCCAGTGTAGAACAGTAAAGAAGGGTCAGGCAGGTGAAAAACAAAGAACGGTAATTATGAATAATCATACAATAAAATAATCTACATAGGAAAAAAATTACTGCTGAATAATTGGCATTGTTACACCAGTTTGCAAGTTTAAACTTGTCATAATTTTCCAGAGCAGATGTGTGTTGACATGGAATAATAGGACAAATAGGTTTTACTAATAACATTAATTAGGGTTCCACTCCAGGTTTAGAATAACCGGGGACGTGTTAATGTCCAAGTGTAAGAGTAGGTCAGATTTTAATCACTAAGAAGCTGCAATTTGTCTGGGGAAAAAAGATTGCACACATATTTCCCGCCCGTCCAGTGCGTGACCAGCAGGTGGTGCTTTTGTTGAGTGTTGCTGTGGAGATTGAAGAAGAAGAAGAGGTTTTTTTTTTTTTTCATTTCCGTCTGAGTGCGGTCCTTCCTTTTCTGCCCGCTACCCTCGGAGACAACACGCGTTCGCCTGTGTAGCTCAAGTGAGTCTCATTTTTATAATGTAACTACCGCAGAAATGTGGAGGAACGCCCTTATTCTTTCAATAACCAAGTAAAGTCACGGCCCCAGTTACTTAAAGACATCAAAGAGTGGCATTTTGGGCATATTTACCAATTTTTCCCCACCGTGTTAGCCAACGTTAGCTAACGTTTACAGGGCCGAAGCACACGTTGCCACAATGGTGTCAAACCTTCAGCTGTGTCGTTTAATTTGTACAGTTGTATGATGTTTGTTCGATTTAATACAACATATGAACACTTGACTTAACCATAGGCTGAACAATAAGTCATTGCTGACATTCAGAGTCCAGGAAACACGAGTGTAATCATTGCACTGAACGGTGTCACTACAGCATCAGTTACTGAGTATTCGCAGACGTTTCCGAGACTGTTATACAGTGACTGTAATGTTACGTTTGCGAAAACTCCAATGCGCAATTAATTGTTTATACATTTGTTTTCTTAGCGGTAGAGGCATTCAAAACATTTGAAGGTTTCAGTCTGAAAGTCCTAGCGTTGGTTCAGCATTCAAGTTTCTGCCAAATGTTTTAAGTGAGCACAGCGATTGTTGGTTTCAGTGTATTCAACTAATGTCTTTAGAAGGACTGCAGCTAACGACTATTTTTATAATAGAGTACTTGGTCGTTTAATTTTGGATCATTAAACGTAGTAAAGGGTTAATGATAACTGGTGTTTCTCACATTTCCAAATCCATGAGCCATTTTATGTTTAATTTGTCCTAAAATCATAGATAATTAAGTTGTAAAGATTTACAAGAATATAGTTGCACGTTAGTCAGTTATCACCATATTTGGCTTTTTTAATGTGTGTTTTGTTCTTCTGACTTTAAACAAACTGGATTAAATCTGATGCCAAATATGTAATAGTTCTCAGATCATCATCACAAAGCCATATTTGCGCTGTTGAGGTTCTTTTAAGCTGCGTCCAGTTGAACACATCTGTTGACAGTAAAAATTGTCCCCTTGGTTTTTTTCTAGGATGCGTTATGTTGCTGCTTACCTGCTTGCTGCCCTGGGTGGCAATGAAAACCCCGAGGCCAAGGACATCAAGAAGATTCTGGACAGTGTTGGCATTGAGGCCGATGACACGCGCATGGACAAGGTACAAAGCTGCCTGCTGTTCGCCTGTGACCACAGTTGTACTCACATCTGGTCATTACCCTTATGATACACATGTAATTTGATCTTTTTTTCTCTGCAGGTCATCTCTGAGCTCAAGGGCAAAAATGTGAATGATGTGATTGCCACAGGTAAGTGCAACTGTCATGGTCTCTGAGTTTTGCCTTCTTTATAGTGATAAATTGCCCTCAGTGGCTCTCTGTTAAATGAACACCAAGATGGATTTGAATATCAAAACACATCCCAGAATTTATTGGACAAGCAGTTAAGATGTAGCATTTTGGAAATGAGGCTACATTAATGTTTTTCATTTTTGGTTGTTAACACATTATGCTGTTGTGAAATATTAAATAAGTCAAACAGTATCTGATAATTACATTCTAATTTGCTAACAATCCTTGCCTAAGAACATATTCTGCTTTGGTTTTCAACGAATATCTGAATATCTCTGTTTAAGCCAGGTTACACTGACAGTTGTGTTCAGTTGGTTAATGCTGCAACATAAGTCTAGTTATTGTAACAAAGACCAGGAAAAACAATATTAGACTCTTGTTGTTAAAGTAAAATGTCCATGTTGCATCAATTATATTCACATACTGACACTGAGCTCTGTCTTGTTTTTGGCTACTGAGTGTTGATAACAACTGCTTAATGTCTGCCAATCTCTCTCCTCAGGTTACAGTAAGCTGGCCAGCATGCCAGCAGGTGGCGCTGTAGCTGTTGCCAGCTCTGCGGCTGGTGGCTCAGGCGGAGCTGCAGCTCCTGCTGCAGGTGGGCATCACAGCTTAGCACCTCATTAGTCAGCACCACTAACACTTGGCACACAGTGCCTTTGTCTTCACCTTGTATGTTAGTATAATAGGATAAGGCTAATTTCTGCACTGAAAGGTTGCTTTTTTTAAAGAAGTCAATTTTGGCAAAACTGCTCAATCGAAGCAGAAAAAGTTAAGCCTTATCTGTTTAAGTTGTTCCCCCGTTTGGTGTTTACTGTGGCTAGTTTGGAGATTTTCTAATTGGTATTTTAATGGTCCAGGGTGACCTCATGTGAAACCGCAAATAATATCAATTTGTTTTGTTTTTCAGCTGAGGAGAAGAAGGAGGAAAAGAAAGAAGAGTCTGAGGAGTCCGATGACGATATGGGATTCGGCCTCTTTGACTAAATCTTTCTAAAGGATAAATAAAGTTTCTTAAAAAAAAAAAACTCAACTGAAAAGATGCATTTTAATTTTCCTCCACAATCTTATTTTATAGATAGGATTTGTTACTTTACCATTTTTAAATGTGTGAAAGTAAAAAAAAAAATCTATTTTAAGATCATGGACATTAAAACAATATTGGTTCAGTGTCAGCTTCTGACATACAGTAAGCTGTGTTAGTCCTGCCATAGGACAGATAGTTCAGTCCTTAACTCAGTGTTGGTCCATTAATCATGTAATTGAGCGGTTTGTACAACGGGTGACACTGCTAATGCCATTATGGTACATGGGGAGTAAAAGCTCCCTCAGTATGTTCTGTATGTTGAACTGCTTAAAACCATGAGGATGGTTTCCTACAGAAGGCAGATGGTCTCAGTGTTGGAAGAGGATTGATAACGCATATGGACTAAATTGTTAGTACCCTTCCACTAAAGAAAGAAAAACCCACAATAGTCACTGAAACAACTTGAAAATGTAATAATGCAATTTGCTGAAAGTTAATCGTTGATATCAGACATTGCTTTTTAATTATGGTTTAACAGAAATATTTTAAAAAAAAAATGAACTAATGAAACTGGCCTGGACAAAAATGATGGTAACCCCTAGAAAAGATTTAAAAAAGTGACATTAAACTAAGACATGTCCTGTAATTAGCATCACAGTTGTCTTCTAACTTGTAATCAGTCTGCCTATTTAAAGGGTGAAAAGTAGACACTGCTGTTTGGTATCATGGTGTTGACCATACTGAACATGGACTGCAGAAAACTAAGAGTTCAAAGTATATTGGAAAGAAAATTGTAGACATGCAGATTAAAAATAAAGGCTATAAGACCACTTCCAAGCAGCTTGATGTTTCCAAGACTAGAGATGCTCATATTCAGAAGTTGAAGGTCCACAGGACTTTTTTTTTAATTTTCCAAAAATTCCAAAAAAACAACAAAATATTAAGTTTAAAGTGTACCATCATTTTTGTCCAAGCCAGTTTCATTAGTTAATTTTTAAGATAATTCTGTTGAACCACAATTCAAAATGTCTAATTTTCATTAGTTAATTTTCAGTAAATATTTATGTATTATTTTGTCAGATTTAAGTTATTTCTGTGACCATTATGGGTTGTTCTTTCTTTAATGAAAGGTTCCCAACAAACAAGAGTCTGTGTGTAAACACCCACCAAGGATTCTCAGGTAGTTTCATGTTATTTTGACCAAAAGAAACACAGGTGTTACTTCCAGGCAAAATGTTCTTTAATCTCAAACTGAAATTGAAGAAACAGATAAATAAATTCCACCTTTTTCAAAGTAAACAAGGCTATTTGAGAGAAAAACATCATTTTAATGTTAGTTTACAAAGTGTATTGTTACAATGACTTACCAGAATTATGATAGCTCTTTACAAAATAGCAGTTTAATCAGTTGTGTCTTTATGGTTTTAATGTGAACTAACATTAAACAAATAACTGAAGCCAATGAAAACTTGGAACAAACCTTCAGTGCTAGGCGTCATTTCTCAGAATTTGGGTTCAAAGGTCAACACCTTGAAGTGAATGCAGTAATCAGCAAACAACTCTGAACCCGCTTCAGTTGTCATAAGGCTCATAATCCTCTTCCTTCATTTCAGAGGAGTGGAAACACAGCCATTTCAACATGAGTCTGTTCAGTAACTTGTGATCTGAATACGTAGTGTTAATGCGGACTGCCTGTCCACTACAACTGAACGTTGTCATCAACAATACAGTGTTGCTGTCACATGGTGTGTTACAAAATATCTCAGACTGAATAAAACAGCTCTGATTACATTATCTTAGAACAGCACTTCAATCTCTCAGTCAGTGCTTTACAGTATAAAGGACATTTGCCCATACAGTCATTCATTTGGTCTGAACAGGCCTCAGGATATGAAGCATAGCATTTGTGTTCACTTTAGTCGTGTGGTGTTGTAACAGCCAAACTTGTGAAGAAATGAAAAAAAAGTGATGACATGTATGTCTTTCTAACAAACTCATGACTAAAACAGTCAAGGGGTTCTGAGTCATTATTCATCTAGAAACTGGGATTTTTTAAAATTTAGTCAATCGGGAGAATTGTTTCAAAGGTGTTAAGTTATATGAGGAAGATGTAAGGCAATATTAAGTAAGTCTTACATCAGTATTATATATATACGTGTGTGTGTGTGTAGTTTGATTAAAAACTGAATCAAGATTTGTATTTGAAGCATGAAAAGCATAAAATAATACAAAATTACTAATTTTTAAACTTCCTGGTTTAATAATATTTTACAATCTGTTTTCAATAACCTCTAACAGTGATACTGAGATACTGACTGTACGTCACACTGTAAGAAAATACGTAATAGATGTTAAGTATATTAGGAAGGGTCCTTGAAAAATCAGTATTTTAACACTGGTGATAATCGTGTTACTTCAAGAGCTCAATATTTTCACAGGTGGTACTTAATATAGAAAGTTTGGCAACCGCTGTTCTATCAAAGACATAGAAATCTACCCTTTCCTCTCATGTGAAGCTTAGGCTCACTGCGCAGCCTCTGTCCCTGCCCCTACATCTACGCGCTCTGTGACGTCACGGCACGTACCACTAGTTAATTCGCGGACGTGACACGCAGGACTCAGTCGACCAACTCGTTAGCGGACAGTGAAGGTTACCTGCTTCAACAGTGCTTGAACGGCAACCTTTCCTACTGTCTCCAAACATCAAAGGGACGGGACAAACCGACTTGATCTCAATTCCAACGAGAAACATCACATCACTTTTGAAAAAGGCTTCTTCAAACATCAGCCTGCAGCGTAAACACGTTTAGCTTGACAGCTAGCTAACTGTTTGTTTTGTTAACGACACAAGCCACCGCTTTTCGACCTCCTCGCGAGAGAAGATCCGCCAGAGACATATGGTAAGAAAACATTTGACTTGTTTTTGTTTAACTGTTTATTGTAAATACACATTTACAGATATATGTATGTTTACACGTCGCACACGGACCTACCCCTACGACTGCGTCAATAGGTGCTGTGCGGCAATGGCGCAGACTGTAATCTGCTCCACCTCCTCACCAGCCCGTCGTAAAGCACCATCTTGGTCGTGTATGGCGTATGTTGACAAAACTCTAATTGTTCCTCTGGGCATTAATTCGATGTTTGGCACAACTGTACCATTATGTTATTAGACTTAGTTAAAAAAAACACACACCTGAATGTTATAATTTATTGTTTAATGTTAGAGTTTTTTGTTATATTAGTAATAATGAGCAGATATTTGGAGAACTAATTAACTGTATTTTTCTGTAATTCAAAAATAATAAATTTTAAAAATAATAAAATAAAAAATTTAATAAACATTTATAAAGAGAAATTTAAAATTGTGTTTATTTATAGGTGTTTCAATATATGGGTTAGGGTTAATCCTATGTTGCAATGAAAGTAATGATATTGTATTCTTTTTCTTTCTGGCTATTTACAAACATGGTTATGAAATAGTCCACTTGTATAACCACAATCTAAATCTATTTTCCCTTTTCTCATATCAAAAAAATAACACCCCTTCCTGTAAATTAATTAAAATGAAATCTCTGTCATTTCCACACAAAACTTAAAAGTAATCTCCCAACTTGATGACATCACCTTCTTTTACTGACCCTGTTGCAAAAATAAAAGGATACACACTCCTATGTTTGCCAGTATGTAACCAGGACAGACTATGGCTATTTTGTTTCATATTATTTAGGTAATTTATTAATCACATTTTTTCAGAGCCCAAGGTGATGTCAAACAACTGTTTTTACATTTTATTAAAAAATGTTTGAAGTACTTGATGATTATTTTGATGTTCTCCATCATTTTAATACACACATTTATCTGTAAATCAATAATACTACACACACAAACACACAGAGAGAATCATTGTGACATGCATATGTTTGCTGTGTTTCAGAACCATGGCTTCCCAGGTGAGACAGAACTTCAACCAAGAGTGTGAGGCTGCAATCAACAGGCAGATCAACCTGGAGCTGTACGCCTCCTATGTTTACCTGTCCATGGTGAGTGTGTGCGGGTGGATAGCGTAATGCCTTTACTTCATGAGTAAACTTCAAACGGCTGAGTGGGCACAGTTGAAAATACAGGTAGTTGTGGTCAGAGTAAAGGGAGCCTTTGTGTACCAATTATGCGGATAATATTTATTGTTTTTGTGGTTATTTAAATGCTGCAGCTGAACTTGTATGTATTCATTGTCACGTACCCACTAAGTGTGAGGAATGTGCTGGTTGAGATAGACAAAGCACATGTGAGGTTGGATGAGGACTATCAGGCAGCACACTTGCTATCTTAGATAAGTACTTCCATCATAAAAGTGTTTCACAACATAAATTGGCAAACATGTTTTCAGTTGTTTGTATCACAAGGGAAGCAAATGTTAGGTTTCTCAGTAATAAAACAAAGGTCAATGATTTTGTTGTGTGCATGTATACATAATTAAGTTTTTGTGCCTTTTTTTTATGTACTTTTTTTTTTTTATGTACTTTTTTTACAAATGTACTTTTTACTCTAATGAATTCCAGAAAGGATTCACAAGGTTTTAGATGCGGATGTTCTTTTTAAGATATTTTTGTACCTTTTCATGCTCTAACAATGATTTTCATTTAATAAATAAAAAATAGGAAATGTGACCTTTCTGGTGCAGCAATGTTACTGGAGAATGTGTAAACTATTATTCAATAACAACTGTACTTGCTGTAAATGCAACTCCAAGATGTGGTTCTATATTGGAGTGGACTGAAACATCCATGAACACATTTATGTTATGTCAAGTGTGCTTGTTTGTTGGTTGTATTACACCATTGGTTTCTAGGTGATTGTTCAGGCACAGCTACATGTTTCGTTTGCCTCACTTGAACGGTTTGTTTTGAAAACACCAACATTCCCTTTTTTCCTCCTCAGAGTTTCTATTTTGACCGGGATGACCAGGCATTGCCCAACTTTGCTAAGTTCTTCCGTCACCAGTCGCACGAGGAGCGTGAGCACGCTGAAAAGTTAATGAAACTGCAGAACCAGAGGGGAGGAAGAATCTTCCTGCAAGACGTCAGGGTATGATGAGCTCAAATGTGTGTTTTAACTTGATTGCCTTGTGAAAGATTTCTTCTCCCTGGTTGTCCTTATCTCTAATATTGGGTGGGTGACATGAAGCCACAAAGATAGAGAGGGTGTGAGTGTGCTTTGGGGGTTATCTTTCATGGACATGCAAACAAGCTGGAGTAAAACGTTAAACGTTAAACAAACCCACTTGGCCGCTAGTCGTTGGCCTCTTACCTCTGATTAACAAGTGTGCCATTTACCTCTTGACCTACTTTTTTATCGCAGAAGCCGGAGAGAGATGAGTGGGGCAGTGGGCTTGAAGCTCTTGAATGTGCCCTGCAGCTTGAGAAGAGTGTGAACCAGTCACTGCTGGACTTGCACAAGCTCGCCTCCACCCACAATGACCCACATGTGAGTACTCAAGCCATGGTTGCAGATTTTTATCTTCGAGTCATATTTCACCTTAAAAAACCTTGTTCTGCAACAACAACAGCCTGATGATCAGCTTACTGATAAGATTTGGCAAACTGCAGCTCATTGACCCAAATCAACTCATGAGTGTCTGCTGAGACCCACAAACATTGATCTCTCTTCTAACATGCTGTAAATTTGATTGAATTGATGTCACCCTTAAGAATCAGAAATCCTGTTTTGAAGTCTTCCAGTTTTATTTGGCCATAGCCATGTTGAGTCTTTTCAGCTGCAAGTTCAGAGGGGTCGCCCATCATAAATTTATCATAGAAATGTTTACTGATGTTATAAATCAAGTGAGTAGTAGTCATTTTTCCCTTGGACTTTTCAAACTGAAATCAAACGGTGGACTTGCCCCTGGTGGATATTCAGTATATTGCTACCTTTGGGTTGGCTTCACTAAGAAAATGTCAGTTTTTTTGTTTTTTTTTTTTTTGTTAAGTACACTCTATGCTTAAACCATCCCAACCAATTAAAGATGAGGGGTGTGGTGACAGCTCTAACCTGAGCTCAGATAAAACAGTGGTTCCTGAGAGAAAGAGAGGAGAATAGTGAAATACAACATCAAAACCAAGATCAGTGACAACACCGTCTCAGTATAGCAGTCGACCTGTAGACATGAATCCATGAATCCGAGCTAAATGAATCCTGGTTTTGCATCATTCCCCATGTCATTTGTGCTTTTATAGTCTTGTCTAAGGCCAAAATCTGAACAGGAAAACAACAGCTGTTCATAATCTAAAAACATGACACAAATCAGACAGCTTGGCCAATGTTTTGCTCATTGGCCAACCTACAGACATGAAACCGAGCTAAATTAAACTTGGCTTGGGCTTCATTCCTCTTCTCACGTTTTTTTTTTTTTTTTTCCCTCACACATAGCTGCAAATTAATTTGAAGTTTTTCTTGAATTTAACCTTTTCTCATGTTAAACAAAAAGACATTTTTCATTTTATGTCCTTTTATCTGAATTCACTGTTTCAGTTGTGCGACTTCATCGAGACACACTACCTGGACGAGCAGGTGAAGTCCATTAAAGAACTGGCAGACTGGGTGACCAACCTGCGCCGCATGGGTGCTCCTACCAATGGCATGGCCGAATACTTGTTTGACAAGCACACCCTGGGCAAAGAAAGCAGCTAAATCCCTCCATGAAAACTAAAGTTTCTTCATATGTATATTTGTACCTTGCTTCCAAATATTTTAAAACTCTTGAAGCCATCTGCATTGTAGTTGTTAGTAATTTGAGCTACTATTACTTATATCAATGCCATTCCCTCCAACTTCTACTAAAAACCCTAAGAGCTTTTATATTAAGATCTCATTACTGCATCTAGCATTCTCTGCTAACAGCTACGTTTCTGTTGTTACTTTGTTTTTGCGGTGTTAAATGCCCAGAACTGTCAAGTTAAATCAAATAAACTGAACCCTCTGGATTCTGATTTGTCTCCTTTTAATGTCACCTCTGGTGAAAAGAAAGCAGAAGTGAATTTGAATATCTGAACTACAGAACACCACTGAAAATGTGTTTAGCATTGATCTGTTTCACTTCCATTGCCAGAGAAAACAGAACTTAAAATTTCTACATATTGTATTGTATCGATTGTAGGGTTTTCGAATAGCATTTAACCAAATGGAGAACAGAAACTTCCTAGTAGACAGGTTATCAGGAAAATAATCACTATATTTATATGAAGGTGAAGAACACAGATACTGTTTTCCTCAGAGCTTGCAGCTGCCACTGGTCTCTTTAGTAATATTTCCAATTATTTATTTTTTTTTATTATAACAGGATAAAGTTTTTTGTTTTGATGTTGACTATCTCGAGGATTTTCAAAACTGAACAAATTAAAGGATTTCAAAATCAGAAATGATTTACTGAAAGTGTAATGGAACATGCCTCACCTCATAATACCCTGTTTGGCGATGATTTATTTCCTGTATGCAGGCTAAAGGTTGTCATGTCTGTAGTTGATACTTAACTAAATAATGTAATGACTAAAACCAGCAGTGCTAACTTTGCCAGTTGTAAAAATGTCTGAAAAGGTTTAAAATGGTCTCATTAACTCAACTACAAAGAAAGGGAACATGTTTCATGGCTAAACACTAAATACATGTTCTGTTTGTCACTCAAGGATGAGTCAGGTATTTAAAAATGTCTACTTCTTGTGTGGGTTTCACCTTTAGATCTAATTTATTTTAACAATTTTCTTTAAATAAAAAATAACAAGGGCCCTATTTTCCAACCTAGTTGAAAATACAGGAATAATGCATCAAAAAAAATGTAATATGTGGTTAATTTGGCTCTTCATTTTGAAATCTGCACTTTTTTTTTAAATTATGGTGTTGTAGATCACGCCAGAATCAATTGTAAAAACATGATTAACAAGTTTAATAGATCTCATTTTTAATCTGAACTTGTCAGCCAATTCTGTACTCTACATATTCCTTATTTGTAGTTCAACACACTATCACACACTGGATACTGTAAGTAGCTGTTTTGGGACACTTTTAAGTTAAAGTTAATGGTGACACTGCAGAATATGACAAATGGAGAAATCCCACATCCGCCATGGAACTAAGATGGCCTTCACATCTTTGTTTGCAAATAAAGCTTTTGCTTTATGTACCAGCTCTGGCTGATTTGTCCAATATGACTGCTGTGGAGACATGGCAATGCAATATAATGGCAGCTGTAAAACAATGTCCTTACTTAACATACATGTAAAAGGCTTATTCTAGGTTTATGGAAACTCAAATGGTAAAGGTCGTTCATTGAACACTGATTGGAAACACACTTCAGGAGAACTCAGCAAAACACCACAGCAGAATTTTTTCCAAACCAGAATCAATATGAAACAGAAATAATGAAGAAACGTTGAGGCTTTTCTGAACAAAAGTGATGTAAAGAACAACAGTGTATAAATGTGAGTGCTGATGTGTTCACGCTTCTTCAAGCTCCACCAAGACACCGTCACAGTCTTTAGGATGAAGAAACATCACAGGTTTCCCATGAGCACCTATTCTGGGCTCTGCTGACAGAGTTCTGATGTTCTTGGCTTTCAGGTCAGCTATTGCTGCATTGATGTTGTCCACCTACAACATGAACATAAAAAAACACTCTTACTTTCTTAATGACCTCATTTTAATTAGTTATGTGTATATATTTAAAATATATAAAAAAAATCCAACAAAACAAATTAACTACTGTTTGTGTTGTATTTGCAACTTGTATAAAGATGAACAACCCCAATTCCAATAAAGTTCAGATGTGTAAAACATGAATAATAACAGAATAAAACAATTTGAAAATCCTCCTTAACCTATATTCAACTGAGTTGGATTTAAAATGAGTGAATGTTTGCAAAAACAACAATAAAGTTTTTCAGTTTTTCAGTTTGAACATTAAACATCCACGAGTGTTTTCAATTGAATATACTGTATGTGGAAAAAGATTTGCAAATCATTGTGTTCTGTTTTTACACAATGTCACAACTTCATTGGATTGGGGAAAATTGGGGTTGTATCATTCATAGACTATATATAAAAAGCAGCAAAACAATATATTGGCAAAAACAGGTAAACCAGGACTGTGATCCCATTTAACTAGACATTTTAGTTAATGTAAGCCTCTTTTTTGTAATTGTTTTTACGTCTTGCTTTAATCTGGCATTATTCAGCTTGCATTTTATAATAATGTTTATTGATATGTGCCATCTCTAAGAGTTAGATAAACCAGTAAATAAATTAATACATTGAAAACTCTACACTCTTGTCCGAAGGAGCATCTGTGGCATAAAGTAAAACTTGCCATTTGTCGTACAAATGTATTGTGTGTGTGTTTTTTAAGATTTCTTAAATAAAAAAAGGTGCAACACCATACCATTCTCATGGACAATTCTTATTTAATAGGTGTGACTAAAAATGAATGGATGGAAAAGGATCCACACAGGTGTGTCCATGCCATCAGTAACCTTGGTGACATTCAACACTTTGACATGTCACAGAGAGGAGAGCACAGGTGTGAATGAAAGATTAATGACGGGTGAGATTTTTCCTGTGTCCTGTCAGTGATCATGGTGGATCACCATTACACTGTCATGGCTTTCGGGGAGAGTAGAACAGCGTAATCGATGATTTAACACCAATTCTTTTCCTAGTATTTCAAGTTCAAATCAACTAAAATGTATGGATTTGGCTTGTAATTGGAGGGTTGTGGGTTTGAATCCCAACAGGTCAAGGGTTGGGGTGCCCCCGGAGCAAGGAACTCGACGCCCATTGCTTCCCGGGCACCACTCCTACTTCTAGAAAGGATCCTACTAGAGGATGGGATAAATGCAGAGGATGAATTTCCCAATGGAGATTAATGAAGTACAACATATTTTTATTATTAATATTAAGATGTCTGCTTGAGAAAAAGGCCCCTTGTGTTTTACCTGATTCCAGTACAACTGCTCTGTTAAAAAATGTATTATTTTTTCAATGATAACTAAGCCATCCACCGACTATAATCCCTATGTCATGTGATCACTGTAATCAACCGGGTATTTTTCTACAGAAATATATTCTGTTACTCTATCAAGACAGGAAACACTTGATCTTTAAAACATATACCTTTGTAGGAGTATGATGACTAACCTTTTTAAACGTACCTGAAAAATATGTTGTATTACTGGTCTTAGTGAATTGGTCTTTGCAGATTTACTAACTGGATAACTTTTGTCCACGAATATCTACTTAGTTTTTATCTGTGCACATACACGAGTAGAAGCTAAACTCAAGGCCTGTGTTCAAATGATATCCTGAAAATGTCAGCCGCCAAAAAGAGAAGTGAACTTGGAAATGAAGCATTTAATTATGCTACAACAGGTTCCTTGAATAATTTACAAAAGAAACTTGTGCTTTCACAAATTATCATTTTGGGAGATCTAATTTACAAAGTGCAATATCTAATGTGCAATTCAGTTACAATACCAAACTCCTGCTGTACATGCTGCATATATTCTGATTACTAACCACTTATACTACAAAAATCTATATTTTTATTATCCTATTTGTAAATATTTTTTCTACATTGTACAACCCCAGTTCCAAAAACAGTTAGGACTCTGTAAAATATAAATAAAAACAGAATAAATGCAAATCTCAGAAACAATCTCAGAAATAGAACATAAACAACAAATCAGATGTTGAAATTTTACTATTTCATGAAAAATATTAGCTCATTTTGAAATTGATGACAACAACACATCTCAAAAAAGTTGGAACCGGGTGAATTTTACCATTGTGAAGCATCTCCTCTTCTTTTAACAATTGTCTAAGAACTTCTGCGGAGTGAGGAGACCAGTTGCTGGAGTTTTAGGAAAGGAATGTTGTCCCATACTTGTCTGATGCAAGATTCTAAAAATGTCTCAGTTTCAACATCTGGTGTGTTGTTTATATTCTTTTATGAATAAGACATGGGTTTATGAGATGTGCAAATAATTGCATTCTGTTTTTATTTACATTTTACACAGTCTCATAACATTGGAATTCGGGTTGTACTTTCATAGATGTAAAAATGCATGTTTATTATTTATTACCTTACCCTGACTGTCTTTGATGCAGTAGCAACGCTGATTTCCCCATTGTAAGAAAAGGGGATTAAATCATTTTATAATCTCCTTGGCCAGGTCTGTTTTGTAAAATAGGTTTTAATCTCAACAAGAATTTTCTTGGTTAATGTTGTCTCACCTCAATACAAATGTGGTGCATCCCTCCAGACTTGTTCTTTAGCAAGAAGCCAGCAATCGGGCTCTTCTCCCCGAGAGGATGAAGCAGCTCCAGCTTAGTGTTGCCAAGCTCCACAAACACAGTGTAGACACCATGCTCAGGCAGGGGCACCTTGTCACTCACCGTGGCCCCCAGCACATCCCGATACAGAGCGGTGGCCTTCTCCATGTCAGGAACAGCGATGGCAATGTGGTTTAGCCTCCCCAGCTTCCACAATGATCCAGGAACACTATGCTGGAGGTTTGCTGTTGTTGAGTGTGCTCTCATCAGAGTCAGGCAAGAACATCTGGAAATACCTGCCAGTGAAGAAAGACAGTACAATGTAGTGAGATCAGCTTCAGTTATTGTGTTGGAACATTAGACCTAAATCATCTTTGTCCATACTGTTTAACTTTATCAGCAATACTACAGACCATTTTCCATTTGTACTATCTCCTGAGACTGAGGGGGGTACAGTTTCTCTTTTATGCTGGGTTGGGTGTTTTTTTCCACAGCATATCAATGTCTTAATCCTTGAGGACCACAAAATTTAAACTAAGAGTTTGAGGAATATAAAAATGATTGAACTAGTACTGGTTTGCCCCCCCACGTTACCAGTAATGAGTGTGACAATGATGTGCATGAGCTGAGTTCACAGACTAGATTCACCACCACAGATCACGGTTGGGTCCCAACACCTTACCTAAACAATTTACCTTGTATTTTGTACGAGATAATCTTACAGCTTTCGCATAAGTTAAAGATACATCGATGGTAAATAAAAGAACGGACTGTGACAGAGCAAACATAAACTAAAACCAACCTGCAACCTTCAGAACGACGGACGCCATTTTTGCTACATCGGAACTAAGCAGCAACGGACGAGTTTCTCGGTGAGCCTGTTTACCTGCAACACTCACACACAGACCCCGTCACACATGTGGGAAAGACGACGATGGCCAGTGGGGAAATATTGAGCGTGTTGGAGGATTGTGAGAAGACATTAAACACCAACACGGCACAGTTAGAGAAATTTCTAAGGCAAGTGTCTACTGCTTCTACGGCTACTGTTGAAAAAGAATGGAAATGCTGTTGCTTTGTCGCTTTAGAAACAACTCAGCTAGCTCCATTGCTAGCCACAGCTAACACGAACAAATATTTTCGCCATATCTGCAATAAACTGTATGAAAAGACATACAAAAAAATACCAGCCTGTTATTTAAAAAAATTCTGGTGTTTAACCCAAAAGCCTTTCTTGGTACAAGGTTAACGTTAATGCATTACAAATTACTGTATTACTTAATGCCATGTTGAGGAGGTCAGTGCTTATACTTATCCCAGCACTGAAGGTGACAATCCACCTTTGGTCAAATACTCACGCACTCATTTTCTACCGCTTTATCCACTAAGGGTCGCGGGGGGCGCTGGTGCCTATCTCCAGCTAACATAGGGCGAGAGGCAGGGTACACCCTGGACAGGTCGCCAGTCCATCACAGGGCCACACAGAGACAGACAACCATTCACTCTCACATTCACACCTACGGGCAATTTAGAGTGTCCAATTAGCCTTGCCTTTTATCGTAACACAGATTTTCTGTACCGATTGTGTGTTTTCATTTTTGCAGCCTTCAGGATGAAGCAGCAGGAGACTTCACCTCTCTCACTAAGACCCTGTATGATCTCCATAAAGCCGAGGAGCCTCCAGAGTATAAAGGCAGTCTGTTGGCGCAGCTGGTGGTGGAGAACTTTGATGAAGAGCAGATCTGGCAGGAGCTGGAGCTGCAGAACAATTCTGTTCTGAAACGTTTTAAAAGAGCAGTTGATGAAGCTTTGTCCGATGACACGTTAACTGTGCTCGCGGAGGAGGAGGAAGAAGATGATAATGAAGCAGAGGTAGAGACTGATGAGGAAGGACAAGAGGAGGAGGTGGAGGAACCACAAAGGCAGACAAAGAAAAAAACTGCAGAGACTGAGGATTACACAGATGAGGACTCTGATTTTGATTTCGATGTGGATGCTTTGGAAAAACGAGAAAAACTGAAGAAGGAAATGAAAAGAAAAGGCTCCAAACTAAAAGATGTTCCCTCTGAAGTTGATGATAAATTCTTCAAGTTGTCGGAGATGGAGTCGTTTCTCGATGATATGGACAAGAGAGAGGGAAAGGAGGATGAGGATGGAGATGGAGTTGACTATTTTCAGGACCTGGCCTCTGATGAGGATGAAGCTCTCAGCCTGGATCAAATAATTTCTATCAAAAAGCAAAAGAAAAACACTGTATGTATCTTTTATCACTTATTTTTATACATTGTATTGTGTCCCGATGGTAGAAAAAGTTGATTGATTGTTGTGAATATTCACAGGTAAAGAGCTCTAGGAATCTCAAGTACAAGGACTTCTTTGATGCTGTAGATGGTGAACCAGCTCAAGAAGATGAACAATCAGATGTTGAGGATAACAACATGGATGAGAGCCACGAGGAAAGTGAAGAACCAGGAGATGATGAAGATGATGATTATGATGGTGAAGAGGAGGGTGGTCATGAGTAAGTGTAGTTATTATTATGTAGTGTCCTAAACTGTGCTGGGGGAGCATGTTAGTTTGATTGAACCATGTTTGTGACCACTCCTTTACAGAGGCAAAGAGAGAAGTCACTTAAAAGCATCTTCAAAGAAAGTGAGCTTTGACCTCTCTGAAGATGAGGAAAGTGAAGGAGAGGACATGGAAGACATTTTTGGAGGAAAAACTCCACCAAACTCGGCAAAATTGGAATCAAAGTCATCATTTGAGAAACGCCAAGAAAAGGTAACTGAGTTTAAACTTATTTGTTTGTTTGTTTGTTTAATTTTGACTGCATGTGAAAAGTACAAAAACCACAATATGTTAGAAGAAAGATCAACAAGGAACATTTACTGGCATTTTTTTTGCACCTGCAAAGTGATGACTTGAGGGTTGGATGTTTATCATGATATAGTTTTTCTTCAATATCAACGTTACAAAGGTTCACTTTATACATATATGTATTGTAGGATACGTCTTTAGGCTGTTTAAGCCCACTTTAAAACAACATACAATTGCTATTAAATGTTTTGGCCAAGTGAATAATTTCTTTGTATTTGCTGTCCTTGTATTTACTCAGCTGGGCTGAAACACTGTTGCATGGCCACTGCTTGTTTTACCTAATTAAGGGCATGTCCGGTGTAAAGGACTGTTAATACACACATAGGTATACAATTAAAAGCCCAACAACGTGACAGACAGAACCAGACTTAAAATGAATTTAAAAGTAAGCTTTCATGATCAGGTGTTGTGGTTAACCACCGCAGCGGCACAGGGAGCACAAAAAAATCGCACATTATGTTCATGTTTTCCCACTTCTTTTTTTTTTTTTTTAATGAAATGGACCCTTTTTTTGAATTAGCTTAAATAGGTCTTGTATTTAATGTCTGTTCATAACAAAGGGTGATATCCACCTGCATGCCCACTGCATGCCATTGTCATATCGTATTATCTTTCCAACCTGCAGATGTCAGAGAAGATTGGGGAGTTGGAGAAAGCAGCTCTAGCAGCAAAGCCGTGGCAGTTGTCTGGAGAGGTGACTGCACAGACTCGTCCAGAGAACAGCATGCTTGAGGAAGATGTGGAGTTTGAGCAGACATCTAGGATGGGTGAGTGTTTCCTCTCTTTGTGTTGCCTTCTTATGATGGCAAATTGCTGTGTTTTATTTAGTCCCCTGTTTATACTGCTTCATTAATGTTTCTTACTGTTCTTGCAGCCCCTGCTATCACTGAGGAAACCACACTACAGCTTGAAGACATCATTAAACAAAGAATCAAAGACCAGGTTAGTTACAGTAACTTAGTAATTACTAAGTAATTAATATTTCCTGGAAAACAATAGACCAGTAAAAACATATTGCTTTTGTCTATCTGTTAGGCTTTTGATGATGTGGTCCGTAAAGAAAAACCCAAAGAGAATGTGTTTGAGTACAAGAAGAGGCTAACGTTGGACCATGAGAAGAGCAAGCAGAGCCTCGCTGAAATCTATGAGCAAGAATTCTTGAAACACACTCAGGTTTGACCTTTATTTATGTTTTTCACTATTGCTTCAGCATCTATGAACATTTGCTATGTCGACTGAAGATTTTATTTTTAATTTCAGCAAAAGACAGAAGAGGAGGAAAACCCAGCCCATGTAGAAATTCAGAAGCTTATGGACTCACTCTTCCTAAAACTGGATGCACTCTCCAACTTCCACTTCACACCTAAACCAGTGAGTTTTACCTGACAGCACCAGAGATGCTTAAAATATTGACACTGATTGCTCTATGGTGAAGCATTAAAATTAAACAGTTTCGGCAGTCAGCATCTATAACTAAGGCCAATTTAGCCAAGCGTACTAGGTTTTGTTGTTTGATCCAAATTTAACTGTGTTTTTGTGGCTCATGTTACAATCCAAAAAACACTGAATCAGTGCTACTGATGCAATGTATTTCTGATAACTGTGACCTGGATGAATGCAAATCTACACAGACTTTGTGTTAGAATAAAATGTTTTAGACTTAAAAAGTCACAACACGTAAATATACAATAACATACAGCAAATGCATGAAGATAGAAATCTAAAGTGCTAAGTTGCATGTATCCCTGAAAAATGATGTGCTTTTAAAGATACTCTCAACCCACATTCATGTTGTCCATCTTCTTCAGCCTGTTCCTGAGGTCAAAGTGGTGTCGAACTTACCTTCCATTACAATGGAGGAGGTGGCTCCAGTCAGTGTTAGTGACGCAACCCTGCTGGCACCAGAAGAAGTCCAGGTCTGTCCTCCATGTTTACACATTTATTTTGATGCTCGTACCTTTTGTCACACACATTGTATAATAACACGAACCTTCTAATCAAAGGAGAAGAACAAAGCGGGAGATTTACTGGGTGATACTGAGAAGACGTCGACAGACAAGAAGCGTGAGAGACGCCAGAAGAAGAAGGTGAAGCGTTTAAAGATTAAGGAGAAAGAACGGAAACAGAAACTAAAAGAGGCCAATAAAACTGGAGAGAACAAAAAGCCCTCAAAGGCCGAAGTCTCAGAAAACCTGAAGAAACTCACAAAAGGTGGTAAAGCCACAATACTCAAGGTGAGTGCTTTTCACTAGTCTAATAAACAATGCCCAAGATTACCGCATTTATATAAAAGAAATAGCAGAACTGAATTGTACATTTGGGATTATTAGTTGAGTGTTTTCTTTTTTTTTTGCTGATCAACTCTAATACTTTTCAGAGTTAACTTTGTCCTATTTGTTTTATCACATTTGACAGTCATAGTCATTTAATAGGGCTGTCACTTTTTCCAAAAATGTGGTTTGAATGTATATATAATGACCCAGAAAATATTCATATATATTTAAATATTACCCCACCACTGCACCCACACACAGAGTAAAGTTTTCTTTACTTCTGAACATTTTTAATATTAGTTACATTATTACCAGTGCTGCTGGTATTAGAATATTATGACTTACAGCAATCAGTCGGTAGAAAGTGATGAAATAAACGCTCTGCTCCGAGTGCTCCTTGATTGGGATCGTGTGTGGCTCCCTCTTATTTAAATTTTTACCTGCGGATGAGAACACCAAGCACAGCAGAGGAGCACCTGGCACTGTGTGTTTTTACACAGGTATTTATGATACATCACACTGAGAGATGGTTCAAATGCAAACTTTTAATCCCACATTTGAATATATATTCAAACTTCTAACAAAAAGTGACAGCCCTAAATGACAGTAAATATGAATCTAATTTTACACCCAAACCAAATGCCAACGGATGTTTTGTTGTTCCTCGTATGGTTTACAAGACGGATTCATTTTGTTTAAAGGTCACATAGAATGGTATTTTGAACCAAAAATCAAGATTACTGATGTCTACTTAGATAATATTTATGGTCAAAAACCTCATAGTCTCTTCAGATTAAGCCAATTTATTGCTGCTCTCTGCCAGCCTCTGAACAGGCACTCTGTTTCTGAGCTAATGCCCGCCCGCCTAGAATGCTTAGTCTCTTGTGATTGGCCAGCTACCAGCTGGCTGACTGCTCTGCGGTGCTGCTTCTTCTTCTTCAAGTTGAATGTTCATGCCCACGAGTGGGAGTAGCTGTTGGGGGGAGGGCTCGTTGCACATCAGATGTGCTAGTTATGTAACTTAACTCGACTTTTCAAAACCGCTTGCTTGAGCACAGGTAAACAGAGAAGCCCTTCTTTCTCAGAAGTGGCTGAAGTGTTTGTTGTGACACTTTAGTAATGTTTAGATACGGGAAGGACACGGGGACACACCAAAAAACATCAGAAATTTGATTTTCTAGTAAATGTTCTCTTTAATAAACTTAATGATTCCGTCTTCTACGCCATTTCACATCAAATGGTGAGGTATGTAGAGATTCCCACCACTAGTCTTGGATCAGCAATATAACCAGGCAATTTATTTTTATTCAATCAAAATGATCGCTTTATTAATCTGCTTAATCTATCCTGGAATCACACATTTAAATCCCTCATAAACATTATTTATGCTCCTAAAATGACTGAACCAAGAGGTTGTCCTTTTTTTCAGGATGAGGGAAAGGACAAAGCTGTACGGTCTTCTCAAGCCTTCTTCTCTGAGCTGCAGGACCAAGTCAAAAGTCAGATCAAAAGTGCAAAGGACCAGTCTTCAAAGAAAAAGAAGCAAAAAGAAATTTCTGCCAGCAAACTTAAATTGTAATAACTGTGATGGTTGTCTTGTGTAAGATCAAGTTGTTATTGTACAGATTCTTTTTATTAGAAAAGCAGAAATATATGTATTAAGTCTGATGATCCTTGTAAGCCGTTTCCATTTCTAGTTAAGATAATTCAGGTGCCCTTGCTGTATACATGTAATGAGCAGCGCACCAGGCGTTATTCATTCATTCACACAGCTTTTCTTTTAAAGGTACGGTATGTAAAATGTTGGGTCATAATTGTCTATGGCAGTCCAAAATGGTGGCCTAAAATGCCTGAAATGTTTAAGAGTGAAAACCCTGGGATTTTTTTAATGTTGTCATATTAAAATCTATTGGAGATTATCAAATCATTATAAAATAAAAGGGCTGTTCAATAACAGCTTTTTGGTTGGTATAAATCTAATCCACATCATAAATCATTTTAAAAAAGTTTTGAAAAAAGAAAAAGGGTGAGAAAAGTGAAATTCCTCTGTGCAGTACAATTCCTGGATTAAAAATTCAAATTTTTAATGTCTATTCTAACTACCTTTAAACTACAAACGACTAACTAAACCATAGGTAGGCAGCATATTCATTTACTGATCTGGATCAAAGGTTTTGGTTTAAGTTTTTGTCTTTAGAGGAATAATTGGTGATTTTTGACCAAAAAACTCGAAAGGAAAAATGGGGAGATATGCAATATTACAACAGGCAATATGTTAAAAAAAAGGCAATTATTCTAAACATCAATGTTTTTGAACATCAACAAGTATGAAAATTACCAGTTAAGTTGTGTAACAACAAACAACAAAGCCCAACAACTGATGATACACGTGCAATTCTTGCAAGTAATTTTCCAGTTCAAAATATTTCGTTTGAGTAACTAAATTAAAAAAGTAAATGCACCTGCAGCAAGCATCAAAACGAGAACGTATTCAATGTTTAAGCACATTTACTTTGAAAATTGAAAAGTATTTTTTGTCACGGCCCACAAATACTCGCGTATGAAGCTCCGCCCACTAAGCAAAAGGTCCATGACGTATCCGATACTCATCACGGAAGTGAACGGCGCGACGAACAGAGAAACAAATAAGTTCTTGGTGCGTACGCTTGACTTCTAGCTCCCGGTGAGTTATTGTTGGGTTAGTTCACTTTATTGCTTGGACATTACTTATGCTATTTCGTACTATTTGGCTGTTTTTCATATGTTGTTTTGACTTTGCTGTCGTTAAGCTAGCAGACATGACATTCCATAGGAGTGCTAACAAAGCACTGGCTCGCCAACCGACAGTTTACAGTATTTCAAACACAGATTTTGGTTTGGAGACATGTCCTTAACACTTAATGAGGACAATAGATTTATAGATTTGAACCTGAGAAGTAAAAAGGAAAACATGATCAAGTTTGACTTAAGTCGGCAAAGTTAGCCTCTTTAGCTGTCCATCGTATCGGGCTAAAGCTAATCGTTTCAAGGCCACACAGTTCTGGGCTGACTTAGTGTTTTCGCAGAGTTTTGTGTTTTATTTCTTTGTTTGGAGTAAATCTGTGGTGTCATTCTCTCGTGAGGGCTTGGTCATGTTCACATGATTGAGTGAGTCACACGTTAAGAGGTGGGGGTGACGTTAGATGGACTGTGAAGGTTGGTTTCGATTGAACACTTCCGCCTCTCTTGCTCTCCTGCACACAGGTAGACGACCGCAATTAGCATCATCATGCTAGGAGGAGGATTTAAAGCAGAGAGGTTAAGAGTGAACCTCCGGCTGGTCATCAACCGACTCAAACTCCTTGAGAAAAAAAAAAGTGAGTCACTGGATGAGTGTAAACAGACGCTTCATTGGTTCTTGTTCCACTCCTGTTTCTAATGACAGTTTATCCTTTTTTCCCCAATCCGATTCATAAAATTCAAACTAAAGCTGAACTCGCTCAAAAGGCCAGGAAGGAGATCGCAGATTACTTGTCATCGGGAAAGGATGAGCGTGCACGGATCCGTGTGGAGCACATTATCAGAGAAGACTATCTGGTGGAAGCCATGGAGATCCTGGAGCTTTACTGTGACCTGCTGCTGGCTCGCTTTGGCCTCATTCAGTCTATGAAGTGAGTTCTGAAACATTGGACATGTTCAGATTGCACAAATGATCAACAAACTCAAGCAAGTTTTTCAAGTTAGAACACAGTACTTAGCATCAACCCATATTCTGTTTCTTCAATAAAGGGAACTGGATCCAGGCTTACAGGAAGCAGTGTCCACATTAATTTGGGCAGCACCTCGTCTTCAGTCAGAAGTTTCTGAATTAAAAATTGTAAGTGTTCTTTAATATAACACAATGCACTGCCACAATATTGAACAAGTTCTGTGTCTTTATTTACATGGACATATCTTAATGGTCTTTGTTTGTTTCAGGTTTCTGAGCAACTGTGTGCAAAATATAGCAAGGAGTATGGCAAGCTGTGCAGGACAAACCAGATTGGCACAGTCAATGACAGAGTAGGGAATCTTTCTCCATCAACAGACAAAGAGTCTATTCAACATTTTATGGACATTTGGTCTGGAAACTAATCATCAATATTGAATATATTGTGTTTACAGCTGATGCACAAACTGAGCCTAGAGGCCCCACCCAAGATCTTGGTGGAGCGCTATCTGATAGAGATCGCTAAGAACTATAATGTGCCGTATGAACCAGATGCCATGGTCCGGGTGAGCATTTGTATGAGTCGGCTATCATCACTTCGAAAGATACTGTCATGCATTCTCTTTATTTACCACTATTCTACTGCGGTGTTTGAACAGCCTGAAGTCTGTCCAGGAGAGGAGGCAGACCTGATTGATGTGGACCATGACAGGAAGTCTGGAGGAGGTGGAGGAGGAGGTGGTGGTTTCACTGCTCCTCCTGCTGGTGCTATGCATATGCCTATGCCCATGCCTATGCCTATGCCAATGCCGACGGCTTTCAACTATCCACCTCCTAAAGGAGCCGTAAGGACTTATTTTTAAAGACCTTATTTTTCATGTGTTGAGTTATGGATATGGCAAAGGCATTAAGGGCTGCTCACATGTAGCGTCTTTTGTGTGCAAATATTCATTGTTTAAATTGAGGCATACAACAGTGAGTGAAGCCATTGCACCCAGATGAAAAATATCTATTAAATGCTGCAAGCAAACTAAATCATGTGAAAAGAATTAACCAATCAGTCCACCAGGATTTAACAGTATCCATTTGAATAGTCAGTCAGACTGACACCATGAAAATGGGGGAAAACCTCTTAGTAATCCTTCAGGGATGTGCTATTTTTACTCCAGCTGATGAAATTGTGCTTTAAAATAATCAGTGCAACGTTTATCTCATTAATTCAGTGAGGCTTCACCAATTTCAGTCATCGTGTCAGCTCCCAGGTTTTAGTCGCTTTGTAACGACAGATGCAGTGTAACCTCCAAAATGCCTTTATTAAAAACACTTTTTTTTTTTTTACATAGTTTTGAGTGGACAATATCCATCAAAATACCATTCACAGCATTCTGTTTATCAGAGGACATATCCATAGTTTATCATTGAGAGTAATGTAAAGCAATTACTTTTATTTCAGTCATTGCTAGGTACAGTATTAATATTAAATTAGGTTTAAACACATTTTATTTTAGAGATTTAAAACATATTTAGCCCGTATGAAAACCTAATCTAACACTACATATACTTATTGTGATGATATGATCCTGATGAGAAATTTGATTTAAACACTTGTCATTGACCACCCCTATCACCTTTGTACATGACTGTTTATTTCCCTCTAGGAACCATTTAATGCTCCTGTTGGAACCTATGACAACTTCCAGCACCCCATGGGAGGAGGGCAGCCCCCTCAGCTGCCCACTTCTCCCCCCACATATGAGTCCGTAAGTGACAGAACCCTTCCCATCCATGCCCCCCCCCTGTTCCCACAGATGGACAGACGGACAGGGCAGGGCAACTATCAGGGAAGAACAGTTCATTCAGCTTGCTTGCAGTTTTTCATATCTACACCTTTACACTGTGTCTCAGCATAGGACAACATTTTTGCTTCAGTGGATGTGGGCAGCATTAATGGCTAATACCAATCTCCTAACCATGACTTGGCCACTTGCTGTGGGTGGGATTCAAATTAACAGATACATTGGTTAAATGCATTTTAGAGCAAGCTTAGTCTAGCTAAGTAAGGTGTAAAGGTGATGGTTTCTCAAAAAACCTCCAGTTTTCCCTTAATTCTTTTCTTACAGTTTGTTTTTGCTGCTACATTTTTCATGTGATTAATTCTTTCAAAGTACTAACTCTTGTCGTCTATGTTTTATTTCAGCAGGGAAACGACAGAGCTCATGACACATTTTGTCTTTGTTTCAGATCGATGACCTAACTGACATGCCTTCTGTTCCTTCCCAGGCTGTAGGTGAGTTCAGCTCACAGTCACCATCACTTACAGGATAAGGCTGGCTATGTATATTATTTGATTATAATGCATATGAAGATTACAACAGATAACATTATGTTACTCTGCCTCGCAGTTTTCATTTTCTATTTCCCTTTAATGTTTGTAACACCCAAACTCATTTGGAAAACTCTAACCTCAGAGAATGGGCCACATATATACAGTATAATCATATTTCCCAAACACCATATGGGCATAGTAGATTGTGAGCTTATTTAACAAAATATTGGAATATTTATATATCATTGCAGCCACAGCAATTTGGTGCTTTAATTAGATAGTATATACCCTTTAATCCAAATCAAGTGAAACTGATTTGGATTAAGTGTGACTTATGTGTGACTTATGTGCTTTTTTTTTTTTTTTAATCTCTGTAAAAGTATTTGGACAACACTGGAGTTCTGTGCCACTAAAATGTTAGTATTTGACATTACAGGCTGAAATTTGTTTTTTTTTTCCCCACAGGGACTTTGTCTCAGCATAACATATAACTACATATTATCCAAACGATCCCCTGAATCTTTCACATCAGAATAATATTTATTTTCTTCATTTTAACCTTTAGTTGAATAGTCCTGTCTGGGTTGGCATATTTGCCTACAAATTCTTTATTTCACACAGCTTGTGTGAAACCACTCACTCACTCACTCATTTTCTGCCGCTTTATCCACTGAGGGTCGCGGGGGGCACTGTTGCCTAACTCCAGCTAACATAGGGCGAGAGGCAGGGTACACCCTGGACAGGTCGCCAGTCCATCACATTGGGGGTTATTCACTCTCACATTCACACCTACGGGCAATTTAGAGTGTCCAATTAGCCTAATCCCCTAATTGCGTGAAACCAACTGTTGCTATATATAGATATAAAGAGAGGAAGTCTTCCTACATGACAACAAATTTCTGTATAGGGATGGGATAAAATAATTTTTTTCCCTCATAGGCTTTCAAAAATACACCAATAACTTCATTATCATTGTCAGTTTTTATCTCCTTCTCATAATAATCCCTTAACTGTCAGTATCGATAATGTTGATGTTCATCTAGTCCAAATTTATCCCTTAACTTTTCAAAACTTTGCAGCTTCCCCCGCTCGACCATGGCACATATCACTGTGATGCCTTTTTCCATCCATAGCTTAAACCCTTTATCATTCATACCAGGTACAAACCTCAAATCAGATGCAAACCAACTCAGAATCTTCGTCTCTTTCTCCCATTTATGTCTTTCAACTACCTTGTTCCATATTTCAGCTGTAGTTTTGGTTAATATTTATTTGTATTTATAATGTGTCTCATTTACTCCTTAGGTCCTGGGCCTTCATCTCAGCACTTTGACAACCATGCTCTCCCAGAACTCCCCTCTGTTCCAGACACACTGCCCACATCTTCCTTTGGCGGCGCCAGCACCAACACAGATGACATCGACTTTGACGACTTAACGCGGCGGTTTGAGGAGCTGAAGAAGAAGACTTAAATTCTTTGTTCTTGGTTTACACACACGTACACACACATACAGGTCTGTTTTATCAGCTACATAGCTTAGAACAGGACAATGGCTCAAGGCTCTGTAACAGATTTGAATAGTTCTCCTCCCCCATCCACACTGAAGTAATCATACACAGATTGTAAGCATACATATATCCTTACCTCATTTACAGTATATGAATATGACAAGCTTGGTTTTTATGGTGTGGTTGCTCATTCTACCTTGTCAGTTATCAGAAATCAGATTTCACTGTCAACCATACAATTTAAATTCTGCCTTTACGACACATGGTTTAAATTTTTACAATCATGTTCGTTTCATGTATAAGCACACTGACTTTAATCCTTTTCCTGTGTGTCATTGAGATATACCACATAATCAAAGTTAGATTTTAATTGTTGCTTTTCCCAGGGTTTTGGGGCTTTGACTGATATTTAATGCTACTGCCTTGAATTTCTTTTTTGCACACACTGTTTCCCAGTGATCTTTGCCACAGTGTCACTCCATCACTAGCTCAGACTGGTCTGACAAGTCTGACTGGCCACCCCGGTTTTGGAGGGAAGCTGGTATTCACACTAACAAAAGTCTATAAATTGTTTCCAAGGCATGGGTACGGTACCCAACAGAAAGGACAGATGGAAGCCATATTTTTCAGTGGTGAACACATTCAGTGTTGTCACAGTGAAGGCTTTTTTTTTAAACACTCCTCACTCACTCACTCATTCATTCACTGAGCCTTTAAGTCTACATTCGCATTACCAGTCTGAATGTGACCATTTTTGGAGGAATGTGTAGACCAAGAAATCCAATCTTCCATTTTTAAGTCAGACTTAAGTATGTGGTCTGAGATCAGATATATATCCAATATGTGGCCATGTGAGTGATAATAGTCATCTCAGAGTCCATGCAGCTTTTTGCCTATTTATATACACATTGAGTGCTGTTGTCAAAGCCAACCAAAAATGGAAGAGTGCCTTCCTCTATAGTTAAATCTTATCTACAAATTTGCTGCATTAGTGTCCATTTCCCGCTTCAGTACCAAAAAGACTGACTCATACGTTTTCTGCTGTTGTCTATGGCGCATGCAGGTTTGAAGAATGTGGCTGGTAATGTGAACGTAGCTTAATTCCTCATTGTAAAAAGTGGTGTATGAGACGTCAAAGAAAAGCTTATGGTGTGACACACTAGTCTGTTTTAACTGTTACAGGAGTGAAGGGGGCACATATGTAAAGTGATACAACAGTGTATGAAAATCTGTAATATAATTAATTTACAGTGATATGGAGAGACCTATTAATGCAAATGGTTTAACTGTACAGCTAAAAAATCTTCAAATTAAGTTTGTTTTTTTTTTTGCCATTTTTGAATGTCCATTTCACCAATGGACACCTAGTGTCTGCACTAGGATTATTCATTTGCAAGACTGGATATTTTTACCTGTATTGAGTCTCTGTTAAAATTATACTTTGAAATACTAACATTACCCATTAGTTGTTCAAATCAGTTTAGTTTTGTGTATTGGAAAGTAAAAAAAAAGAAAAGGACACATTATAAGGGGTTTCTGCAACAATTTGCATTACAGTTCAGTAATAATATAATAGTATGACAGTTTAAAGGCATTACCATGCTATGTAGTTTCAGATTACTGAAGGCTAACATCAGTATATTATATTCACATGAAAATACAATAGGCTATATAACATAATATAAAGTTCAAAATAATAATCCCTGACCAATTGTTTCACACTCTATCTTTAAATTAAAGGCAATAATGTTCAGATTATGTTATTTCCTGGAAGTTGTTACCTGAAAACACCTGTGGGGGGTTTTGTTTAACTATACATTAGGTTTGACAATTTGCTATTTTGTTTTTGTTCTACCACACCATTACATTACAATAAAATGGTGTTGCATATTATGATGTCCTTACTATGTTATCACTGAACTGTCACGTCAAGTGTCACAACGGTTCCTATTTCCTGCTGAGAAATAAGAGAAGGGTTCGTTTTTTTCATGCTGATGTGACACTGTGCTGTAACCCAACTTACCACACTAAGCCCTGCTTGCATGAATGACAAGTGAATGGTGGCCTGGAACTTTTTTTCACCAACTTCTGGAAAGTGCATGGGGGGAAAAAGCTTTCCAGCTTGGTGTTTGACAGAAGTGTAATTAAAATTACATGATTATGGGGAAAGTAGAGAGATGAAGGCAACAGAACTGTGATCAGGTCACTGTCTTTTCTACAATAAACTTTTTTCATGTGAACCCTTGACACAAAATAAGGAGGTGTATTGTTGTAAAATGGATTTTTTCCCATTGTATAGTTAAAAAACTACCTAAATAAATGACTGTTTTGAACTTGAGCACTGATGAGGGTTTTACAGTTACTCTCTCATTCACAAACGTTCCTCTGCTCTGCATCGCTGTAATATCCAACAGTAACCAGCAGAGGTCCTCGTGGGTAAATAATTATACACCGCAGCAGAAAGACAGCAAATCTTCATATATGGATTCTTATATGATTTATTGGTAGCTCGTGTCCATGATCACTGCCATCTTCAGAAGCAGGAAAATTCCTGTACTATTAAGTCTGTCATCAAAAGTGACTTGATCAGAGCAAAACTGTATGAGAGATGTTTGTGTTTGGGCCATGAACCAATTTTAGATGAAAAATAACAGGTAAATGTTGTTTATTTGCTATTTATATGGATAGGACTTTTTGTGACTAAGGTGCCATGAGGTAGTTTGTAACACTACACAACAAATAATAAAGCTAAATATCATTATGGTAGATTATGTATGTTGTCCCTCCAAAGTAAACCATATTATTGTGCAGAATATGAAAACTGTTGCATATTTTGTGTTTTTTTATTTGAAATAACAGCACTCAAAGGGTGAAAATGTGATAAAATTAAATTAAATTATTTTTAAATTGGTAAAGTGTACCAAAATCAATAAATTGAAAATGAAAAATATGTTTTTAGGGAGTGCACAGTTAACTGAACAGGTCATTCGAGATTTTGGTGTTCGCTGATGCTTTTTAAAAGATCTCTAAATGACGTAGATTGGAAATATATTTAATATATAACATACAACTGTATATTAATTAATGCTGTCAGGTGTAAAGACAAATTTGCAGCTCAAATCGTTTTATTTCAGCTTACATATTCAATACATACAGCATGTCTGTGACAGATCTGAGTCCAGGTCATTTTAGCTTCAAGAGTAAATAACTAGAATTAAGTTTAATTCACTTAAGCTCAAGCTGTCTATGTCTACACTCCTGAAAATACATACAGAATAAATAAATAAGTGAGAAAAAACAACACACAATTATGTCAGAGAGAATAAATGCACAGGAGGTGTAAGACAGGTCATCATCCTGTGTGTGTGTGTGTGTGTGTGTGTGTGTATTCCCAAACCAGGTGCACAATAATAAATATAGTGAGGTCTATTATATAATCATATTTATGTGAGGAAGGACCCGGCCATGTCACCTTCAGCACAGATCACACTCATGGAGATGAAATGACAAAAACTCTTCAATTAATTTCTCCCATCAGTGCAATTACGTGAACACACCACTCCTCTGAAAGTGAGAGACCATGTTAGTGAACAGTTGGTGCTTGGCTGTCGCTGTGCGCTCTGATGTTACATCATGTTGGCATCAGCTGGGAATCACTGAATGCTGAGATTCCCACTAGCAAATCATTTGTACCAACAATTATATTATCACGTTAAAGCAAGAGGTGATGTTTAAGGAACATGGAGCATATAATGGAATAATAAACCAAACTGACCCAAATTGGGGCCATGGCAGCTCAGTGGTAGAGCAAGTCATCTTTCAGCTGGAAACGGTTTGATTCCCAACTCCACTAGTCTACATGTTGATGTAACCTTGGGCAAGACACATTGCTCCTGATGGCTGAGGTATGAAACAGGTATAAAAGATGTGATAGAAAATATAACTAGATCATTTACCAGACTGTAATCTGGGGAGATTTGTAAACAGTTTTTAAAGTTCCTCTACTTGAGAATGACTGTCAATATAAAGGCACAGTGTGTAAGAATGAGTGACATCTAATGGTGAGGCTGCAGACTGTAAAAAAAAACAGTTGTCTTAACAGAAAGGATGTTATTCTAATTCATTTGCAAGCTCTGGCTTCAAAATCTGAATCACACACTCTGTTTGGTTTGTCCATTCAGGCTCCTGAAGAAATATGGAAAGGCAAAATGCTGGTCTGTGTAAATTAAGGCTGTTGCCTGAAGTTCATTTAAAACGATTATCCTATGGCTTTGTAACCAAAACATTTTTTTAGAAGAGATCATGCACTTATTCATACTTGATAATAGTAAAATTCTGCCAAATAAACCCTCTTAAATATCACACACAGGGCCTTTAATTACTATTTTTTTGTCCTGTATATATGATGGATGGTCAGTAATAATTTGGCAACTATTAAATTTCTTGTTAAGCTTGTGATTCATTTAATAGTTTTTTTTACTTTTGAAACCTGCTTGCATGCTTCATGGAATCTACCAATCATGTGTTTTGACAAGAAATGACCCGCAGATGAACAAAAAAAACCCAAAAACCTAAAGATTAAAGTTTAAAGCAACCTGATATGACTTTTATATACACATAAATCTTAGTGGATAGTAGGTGACCTAGAAGAGGCAAAGTTTAAACATGCTAGAGCAACATTTACCCTGACCCATCACAGCAACTTCTGCACACATGCAAAACGCCAGAACGTGTGATGAAATTTTAAATTCAAAGAGTGAAACTTCTAGTTAGTGCAAAAGGGTGTTTAAAAATCGAGCGCCCCGTGTTTTGAAGCGATGGAGGTGGTAGAAGACAGCTTGTCCTGGGAAATGCAGCTTCCTCACAGTGTCTCCCTGCCAGAGTAACTTTTACACCTGTCCTGTTGCTCTGTGGAAAGAAGGAGGCAGTGAAGCCTGAGTCACAGTGCTTTGTTTCTCTTAAAGGGAAGGAAGTTAGAAAGGGCGCACTGATACACTCAGAGAGAAGTTAATGGGGAGGAGTGAAAAACTCAAAGGGTCACTTGTTTAGACGTGTCAAAGCAAGTAGTCTCCACGTTTCATATGCATCATTACATAAGTGCTCTCTGCAGTCCACCTGAAACAAATGGCAATGGATGCATCTGACTGCTGTATGAAATATTTATAGAGTTATAAAATACATTTTGGTGACCAGAAATAATGTAGCATTAATTGGTTGCTGCAGGCTCTGTCATGCAAAACTATCAGACCTGAGTGAGGGGGTGTTTGTGTGTATACAGTTTTGACTAAAACAGTACATTTATGAGCGGTAAATCCAAAGTAAATACAAAGTTACCATAGTTTGTACCAAAACTATGGACTGGAGCCAGCTGGAGCTAACCCTAACCCAGCTGATACACGTTTGACTTCTTCTTCTTCTTCCTTACAGCCAAAAATAATGTATTTTTGTTGCTGCCTGCTTCTTTCCTTTCCTTTCCTTTCCTTTCCTTTCCTTTCCTTTCCTTTCCTTTCCTTTCCTTTCCTTTCCTTTCCTTTCCTTTCCTTTCCTTTGTTTGTCCTGTCTTACTCTGTGTTCCTTTCCTTACTGTGCCTCCCTTTTCTCTCTTTCCTTGTATTTACTATTTCAGTGTCCTTTCTGTCACACATCTTCTCTGTCTATGTTCTTTTACGGCAGTTGGTATGTATAATATTGTATTCTGGCCGACGACACTTTATTTTGATAGTCCACTGACTCTCTATTAGTGATCCAAAAATCATGTCAACTATATATCGACTATATAGTAGACAGCAGTAAACAGTAGAGAACAGTAGATATAAATAAGTGTCCATTGATTATATGTGACATGATAATGAATACCTGTTTATTACAAGTAGAGAGTCAATAATGGACTGTCAAAATAAAGTGACACCGTCCTGCCTTCTCCTTCTCATTGTTTTTTTGTTTTTGTCCTGTCTTTCCTGAGGTTCAACTGGCGAGTACATGAGGGAACAAGGAAAATGTCACACAGATTGCAGAGCACAACAGTAGGAAAATATGGATGCCGACTTTAAACCTAGTGACAGAAGAGCTGCACAATATTCTTGTTACCTAGCAGCACTTGCTCAACTTCCTCACTCTCCTCCACAGACACGGGCTTCAGCAGCAGAGCAAAGAACACGGCAATGCCTATCACCTGTGACCGGAGGTAACACAAAGTAAATCCTCAGTCAATGTTTTTTACCTGATACATGCTGTACAAGTGCATGTAAAATTATGTATCAGATGAAAAATGTCGACAGAGTCAACACTTTTCCATCTTTACCAACCTTGAGCGGCTGCAGTATAAAGATGCTCTGGAAGAGGGAGAGGCCCAGAGACATGACCCACTTGATGGACTTTTCTTTGCCGTACTGAAAGCCATACATCAGAGTGAAGTAAGTGGACACTGCACTGATGGTCAGCAGCAGGAACCAGCCCAGGAACACACACCACCAGGGAAGCCAGCAACTCCCAGTACCCTTCTTCTTCTTTGTCACAGTAGGTGGGCTGGGCCAAGAAGAGGGAAGCAATGAATGATTTTCAGAATCACTGAAAAACCCACTGACGTTCCTACTCTACACAAACATTTGTGTTTCCTGCGTTTGTGTGCTGACCAGGAGGCCAAGTGGCAGCTGTAGACCATCTCAGCCTTGCGGACCAGGACGTTGGTCACGTTGAGAGACTGCTGGTAATCGTGAGGACAGGGTACGTTTTTTCCATCCAATTTTTCCAGGTCCATCAGGAGATGACAGAGACCTGCTAGAAGGAACTTGCTGCAGTACACCCAGTGGGGGTCACTCTCGCCCTCTCCTGTGACAGGTTCAAACACAGACCAGTGTCTTACTACATTTTTCAGAACAGCATTGTATCTCCACCTCATGCAGGCTCTTTCTTTGAGGGTGAATTTTCTATATCTGTACCTTTGCTTTCACAAAGACGATAATTCTCATGTCAATGTCACTTCAAGAAGCAATACATTGTCATGCTCTTTATCACAGTAAATGTCATTACTGGAACTAAAAATGAAATACAACATCCTAATGCTGTAAATGTTACAGTCATGACAAAAAAAATCTGTTCATGTGTTATTTAATAAATCACAGTAGTAAAGGTCTGAAAACAATTGTGTAAATCTATTTGCCTACCCAAAATAAAATGTCCCATGATTCACCTGTGGGTTCTGACTCAATCTCTGGGAATGGCTGCTTTAGTTCATCCATTTGCCCCAAATATATGTCATGTTAAAAAGTTATGTTTCCCTCTACAATGCTGTACTGGCTAATTGTTCTTTGATGTAAAAGCAAAATGTTTCCTTCATTGAATGGTAAGGACGGGGCAGAAATTGTATTCAGGCAATTCAAGTGAACAGAAGGGATTGTGTGGTTCCTATATTTTCTGTAAAAATGGATAAAAAAAATAAAATAAAAAGCACCTTGCATAAGTTGGATGAATTCATGCACAGTGTCCAAGGCAGAGCAGAGGTCAGTGATGGACTCCAACCTTGGCATCACTGAAATCTTGTTCCTCCGACTTTTGCTCACCAAATAAACAACCTCCTCTATATCCTGTGAGAAGGGTTTAACACACACCGAATACTACATGAACTAGTTGATCGGATGCACATGAGAGGTAAGAGTGCATATTAAACATGATGCCGAAGCCACCCAGGAACTGTTTACAACATAAGCTGAAAGCCAAAAATGTGTCGGATCTTACGAGGACGGTGATGGGATGAGTAGAATGTGGTAACGCTCAAACAAAGCATGTGTTGAACAAACACTCTCTCACCTTCAGGACAGTTGGTACGGTGACTGAGTGTAGGTTCAATTTCGGGTCATCTTTTTTAGGTTTTGCAATGCTGCGGGGCCGGATGCTTCTGAAGATGGTGATGATGAGGATGTTGATTGGAAACATGAGGAGACCACTCTCAACCCCCACCATGATATCCTGCCAGGTGAGTTGCAACGAACCTGGACAGATGCAAAAGTATTAATCAGTGATAATCTTTAACGTCATGATGTATCCCCAGTTACTTTGTGAGGAAAGAGTCTAGATTTTATTTGTCTTCAAAATAAAAGTGCATAACGGACAAAAAGCAAAAAAAATAATAAAATAAAATTCATCAATTTAAAGTTTGAGTTCATGTTTGATACTGAATACTGAATAGACTGAATGTAATAGACACAATTATTAACTTACCTTAACTTAACTTATTAACTAATTATTACTAACTTACAACACTGATGAAATTAACAAAATGTGTAAAATATCCATCCATAAGACCCCATCATTCACCTATTGCTATAATGACTGGCAAGTTCTCATTCACAGGAATGTTCCAGAAGGCAATGTTCATGGCCATCGTGCAGAGGAGCAGGCACATGCAGCAGGAGACTCTCTGGACACGTGTGAATGGAGAACGTGAGGGAGGATCCACAACGGAGACCCAGATGTGTTCATCCCTGAAGCCTGTCGATGTTCTGCTCTGGAAAATATACCTAAAACAAACACACAAACAATAATGATCAATTAAAATCAACTGATTATGACTTTTGCTGGGACACGGTGTATTTCAGTGTGGTTAAGTGGACCATCTCTGACCTGAAGTTGGTAATCTCTTTGGTCTTTGCAGCATTGAACGTTTTCTTGGTCATACCATCTCCACGGTCAGAACTCAGCCAGCAGTCACAGAAGTAGTGAAACATGTGCTGTGTTTGGAGGTCTTGGACGGTCACCTTGTTTACATACCTTTCATAAAGGCATTCACAAAAATGATCACATGATTGTATGAAAAGCAAACATCACATAACACACAGCTAAATAAAAACAAAAGAGAGACCTATACCCGTATTATGTATGATATACTAGCATTAAAAGAAGGTATGTGGTTAAGATGAGAGGATGGAGAAGTAATTATAGACTGTATAAAAAAAAAAACACTGGTTGCAAAAAAGATGTCGATCTGAATGGAAGTTAAAAAAAAAAAAAAGGTGCCTTTTCTCACTTAATTTGGTTTTGATTATTTGTACATGTACATTTATAAATAAACATCAAAAGAGTAAACATCAAAAAAAAGAAACAAACAAACATTAAAATAGGTCACATGTGCGGGAGAGGCAGAAACCCATTATGGGCTTAATTCAAGACCTCACGTATAATAATGTTTATTATTTTTTTGAGGAGTTAATGGTCTTAGTGTAAATTTGTAAATTAAATGTGTGATGTCCTGCACCCCACTCTCTATGGAGTTATAAGGAAAAAACTGGCTTATGACCGCAAACACAGTGCATGTGCCATTTTGTTAGCAACTGGCATGAAGAGTGAACAATATAGGAGGGACAGTGATTATACTGGACAAAGGATGTTGAAGATGGAGCTGCTGAGCAGAAGGAAAAGAAGAATACCACAGAGAAATTTTGTGGATGTTGGGAAGGAGGACATGAGGACAGTTGGTGTAACAGAAGAGGATGTGAGAGGAAAAAATGAGGCAGATGATCCTTTAAGGGCGACCCCTAAAGGGAGATGTCGAAAGAGGAAGATTTTTGCACCATCAATACATATGTTTTAAATATGTTTTTGTGAACTATATTTCATTTCATATTCCAAAACAACACTTTTATTTTCAAATGATTTTTATATTATTTTCAATATCATGGCGTATATAATTTTAATTTCAAATCGCCCACCACTACTGAACACTTGATTTTTCCTGAACTGGTCCTTTCCTGACCAGACTAGAAGTTCACTGGCCCACCAGCTCATTTGAGTTTGAGGCCCCTGCCCTAGATGGTGTAGTATACTTGTTGCATCCAACATTACTGAGGTGTGCTTAGTGTCAGCCTCTGGTACCATGATGGTCCAACTCCGGTGTTGTCGTGCTGCAGCCTGATGTTCTGCACTTCCCCCAGGGGGAAGGGCGTGGCCACCAGGAACGTATCGACTGCTCCTTTCTCAAACACAGGCTTATCCGGATCTGTGAGAGTGTGTGTTTCACTCTCTCCCTCTGAGCCAATCAGCGTCACAGTGACCTAGAGAGGAGCACAACAATGATTCAGAAGCAGTGGGTTCAAACATTAGAGACATCATCGTGTGTAGAGAATTCCGCTGTATAATATGAGCTATTTTAAAAAAGGAAAGATGACTTACATTGGCAGTTGTCCCAGAATTCTTGCGACTGCCAGTGTAAACACTGATCAGGTAGTTGTACTGAGCAGCTGGGTGGTTGTCCTCCAGCAGAGTCATCTTTCTCTGTATTTAATTCAGAGAATGGTAAATGGTATTCATACATAAAGTGCCTTTTAAGTCCAGGAGACTACTTAAAGCAATTTACAGTACAGTTTTGCCTTTAAACCCATTCAAACCCATTTATTCAGCTCATCTGTCTGTAGAACTTTTTCTATCACTTGCCTACATCCATACCCATTCAAATGTGTTTGGTGAGCACATATTAATATGTAGGCTAGTGGAGCCATGGACTGGAGCACTAGCCAGCTTTACTGCTCATCCACAGCCACCCCTTAAAAGGTATAAATATGATTGTTTTGGTTATTTTTGGGATGAATATAAAGAGTTGTGCTCAAACAAAACAGTCAAAATGACATTAGGGCTTAATGATGTGAGATAATATGCTTATTAAATTATCAAGTCAGGTCAAATATTTGGAATCTGCAGAGCAAAACATTGTGGGAGGAAGTGAGGATGCGGGAAACGACTGAGCAAGGGGCCACACACAAGTAAACATCTGACCTTAAGGCGTGACCTGCGGTCAGCATAGCAGGCCCACAGCAGGGTGAGCAGGTAGAGGCCAAAAAAGACGCCCATCAACACAGCCACCACATAGTTCGTATTCACTGTGGCAAACAGCTCTGCTGTACGATGTATGTCCACATGGTTTGGCATCACAAAAAAGGAGCTCCCAAACAGAGTGAGGTGGTTACAGCGACAGTGTGTTAGATGCGGAGTGGTCTTCTCTCCAACCTTCGACAACAACAGCACATCACTGTCTGATATAAGACCCAGAACATTTGTGTACATACATGACTAAAGTGTATCCATGAAGAAACTCACTTGGCAGCCCTTTGTGGTCCACATCTTCCACCCTACGTGCCAGAAAAGACACTTGCTCATAAACGAATTTATTTCCAGTGTCAGGTTTTGGCCCCATGTGCTGTTAAAGAGTCTGGCATCTATATACCAGACTCCAGATGTCTGCCGTAACATCTCTGGGGTTATCAACCAGCGGTACTCTCCTGTAACAAAAACAGCTAAAAGTGACTTTTTCAAGGATTAATGTGAAAGACAAGTGAAATCAATAGAGCACATTAACTCACTCAATTAAACTCAGAGGTCAAGGTATGCAGCAGTAGTAGATCAACACCTTATAATGGTGACGGTTACCTGTTGGGGTCAGAATGGTTGAGTGGTTGGAATATGTGCTGGTAGGAGGTGACCCGTGGGACAGTTTAAGAATCAGTGACTCATTGATATTTGGCTTCACGCTGAAGATAATGGTCATACTTGGGTCTGAGATGTTGATTGTTGTCAGTGAGAATGTGTTTTTCTCTAGTACAACAGTACTATTCATCAAAACCGTAGCATCTGTACGAGGCAAAAAGATCTGGAAGAAACAGGGAAACCAAGAGTGGTGCTATGATGCAAAGACAGTCGTTAAATAAAAGCTGTCTAGTGAACAATAGAGGATGTTTTTCCATTAGAAGGCTTATAAAAGAAAAGAGGATCAAATATCATATCAGCAGCATTACTTATTACTTATTTTGAATGTTACCAAAATGTTTAGAATAGAGAGATGTGCACTTATGTTTTAAGTTAATAGGGGTTTGTTTAATATCAGCAGTCGGCCATACCTCTATCATCTCTGTCAGGTTTTCCATTTTAATCTCTGAGTCTCCATTGCTTAGTATAACGGTGCAAACAGTTCCTGTGATTTCATCAGAGGGATGGGGATTCTCTGTGAATGTAATCATCTAGGAAAAAGAAAAAGTACAAATGTAGATTACAAGAAATTTGAATACACAAATTGATCTCTCTCTCTCACACACACACACACAAACAAACACACTGGTTTCCATAACGTCAAAGGACATTACAATGACACATTCATTTCCTGGAGTCGTATTCTAACCTTAACCATAATTACTGGTGCCCTAACCTCTTTAAAACATGTCTTCACCTTAAAAAAATGTAATTTATTTGATTTCACTTGTTTTTTTCCCCCCATAAGGAATACAAGTCCCCATAATGTGACTGTCTATTTAGGCCCCCACAAAATAAGTAATACCAGGTAAACACACACAGGTTTATGCATGCAGCTATGCTATAACCTAAATGCAATTCCTATTCTAACCCCTAAACCCAAGTCTCTTTTAAGGAGCGACAGAATGTGAGGATCAACCAAAATGTCCTCGCTTTACCAAAATGTCCTCACTCCCTAAAAGGTTTTGGCCCTCATAACAATATCCATACAAGAACACACGAAGACACACACACCTGAGTGGTGATGATGCTGTCTTTTTCAATGTAGGCTTTGAGTGCCGAGTATGAAGGGAGTACGGCGAACTCGTTAGCGTTCGGTAAACCCAACACTGCATTGCCAATGTCAGCCTGTTTGAAACTGTGGGGAGGGAAGTAGAAAGTAAATGGAAGTTTGGGTGGCATTGATGTAATCCTGATTCCGTTTTCATATGTGAGATAACAATTCTAGAATGTTACATAACAGTTCCTAGATGTTGCATTGCGCCATGTTGACATCACATCACATCATAATCACACATCAGACATCACAATTAGATTATTTAAAATCTAGAATCTGGGGAAGAATGTGAGGTTAGATTTGTAGAATGTTATACTACATTTTCAGAATGTTGATATGTTAAATATTTTATTTTGCAATGTTTAACCTGTAGGTCCTGCAAATATTTCACAATAAAAGCCTTGATGGGTGTCTGGATAGCTGGATGAGATTGATCTAAACTGCTTGTTGCTTGTGGAATTCTCTTCCTTAGAGAACCCCCTCACATTCTTAGAAAACCTCCATTGCTTGGCAAGGATTCCCTGTGTCAAATTCTTTGCAAGACGTTCCAGAGAAGTTGGAATAGCTCTAGACAGTATTTGTACACCTTGGAGGGAACTAATCCTGGTCCTGGGGCTGAGCTGACTCTGGCTGCCTTCACCACCTCCCATGTCTCATTCAGGATCAGCTCCATAATGTTGAAATTGACTTCTGGGGCTGCGGATCAATGAGAACTTTTCCAATTCCTGGTCTCACACATGATCACAGAGGATAGTGTGGTGGAACAGTCTACTGTACGTCCTGCTCCGAAGCTCAGCAGGTGGTGGTTTCTCCTCTTCCCCTGCACTCTCGTTCAGCAATTATTTGTGAAACAATGATAGATCGAGTCGTCCTTCAGCTTGAAGGTTGTGGTTTCAATTCCCAGTTCTGCTTTTCGACATGTGTCCCTGGGCAAGACACTTAATCCATGTTGTTCCTGACGGCTGTACTGACATCGTATGAATGGGCATGAAAGATGTGTGATAGAAAAATGCGCAGGGTGAATGTGTCAAAAGCAACACTGTAGTGTAAGGCAGCTTTGAGGGGTCAAATGCTATATAAATACAGACCATTTACCATATTATTCAGAATTTTATGTCATATTTATATTTCAGCGATTGAGGTCTAGAATCTTACAATTCTAGAACTTTATATATCACTTCCCAAGTGTTTGCTTACATTTATATTTTAGTTTGGGATACAAGTGAGGTCAGAAACTCTTTAAAGATTCTTAAAGGAAAGGAACCAACCTGCGTTGATAGACTGCACCTCTTCGGTGCCAAAAGATAAAGTGCTCTGATGTACGTAACACTTCAGCGACAACCTGAAAGATCTCAAAAACCTGCTCAAAGAAAAACTAGACAGCAAAAAAAAGTTACTGTAATATCAAGAGTCTGTGTGTTATTGCTTCTGTACCACGGTCACGCAAGTCAAGAACTTACTATAGGGTTTGGGTTCGTCTGGATGTCACATTTTCTCATTGAGAGGAAAAGGATGCCAGTGCTACAGTTGACAATATTCCAGATAGTATCATTGCTGGGTACAGTAGAAAGTAATTTTAGCCTTTGAGTTCCTTCCAACAAGTACCGAACAAAGTTGTCCTTTGAGGGGGAGGAAACAGAATGCTTTTAACATGCTGCCATATAGGTATGAATAAAGGAGATGTTATGATAACAAAAATGTAAAACAATTCCAAAGGTCTAGAGAAGCGAAGGAACACACCCTCATTTCATCTGTCGGCTCCCCTATTGTCGTTTCCATCCGCAGCAGTTCTGCATTTGCCTCCTGTCTCAAAGAATGTGCACATTATAGATGTATAGTGTACAGTTAAATGGTCTCCTTGATTCACACTGCAGTGTGTATGTAAAATGTATGAGGCATCTCTCACCCTAAGAAGTTTGTTAATGTCTGTGACAGATAAAGCCATGGGATGTATTGCCCTTTTGGGTCCTGAAATGAAAGTGTGTGTTTGAGAAGTGGCAGAAGAGAGATACACAACAATCCATAACCCACTCCCTCGCACTCAGGCTATGAATATGATTTTATTACATATTTATTTACTAATCTTGTTCTTTCTCTGTCTAGTTTGTGCATTTCCTTCCTGCCCCCTCTCTTTCTCTCTGTCCTCATCTTGCAGGCTGCAGGATCCAGGTCCAGTTTGGAGGCGATTATTATTACCATTAGCAGTAGTAGTATTGTCATCAATATTATGCTGTGATTAAAAATTGAAATTAAAATTTCAGCATAATTGTTTTATCATCATATATATATCATATGAATGACATTGTAGTACTACAAACATGACATAACTGGTTCAGAAATGTCCTGTCTAAAACCTATAACTTGATACGCCTGTTATATATCTGCTCCCAGTGTCAATCTCTTCTATCTCTATTTCACCTCCCTCTTTTTCTTTCTCTCCCCCTTCTGTCCCCCACCTCTACTCTGCCCCCCATTTTTCCTTTCACCCCAATCGGTCGAGGCAGATGACTGCACATCTTTGAGTCCTCTTAAGATTTCATCCTGTTAAAAGGGAGTTTTTTTCTCTCCACTTCTTTCTCATTGTGTAAATTGTTGGGTTTCTCTTCTCTCTGTAATATTGTAAAGGTTTCTGCTTTACTACAGTATGTACAGCATCTTGAGATAAGGTATGCTGTGATTTGGCACTATACAAATAAAATTCAGTTGAATAATAAAGTGTATTATGATAACAAAAACACTAAAAACAGTAATGCTTTAGGCTAACTTACGGAATTTGCCTGCACGACTGGACACTGCTGAGTTCTAGAAAGACAAAAAAAAAAAAAAAAAAACTTTAAAAGAAAATGTGGGTCTCATATTTTCATATATTCGGACAATCTGCAACGATCTCTTACCGCAGCGCTCGATGAAGATGGCAAATCTTAAAAACAAGAACAACACAAAAGAGAAACAATGACAAACGTCAGTCAGTTGTTGAGAGTGCAAGAGAGGACAGGAGAAGAAAAAAAGGATGGATGTAAAGCAGTGATTAGGGAGTGGTTGTGACATACTGCGGGTGCAGAGGAAGCCGCGTCTCTGCTTACAGTCTGATGTTATGCTTAGGCGAAGAGGATTCAGACTCATGTATGTGCACTTGTGCTCTGAAACACACGCGCGCACACACACAAATTGATTTGTGAACAATTGCCTCAGGCTGTTGCAGTAAAAAGAAGCAAAAATCAGGGTGCCACTGTTGTTCATTTTCGTCTATTAAATAAAAGATTACACAGGTGTAACCATGGTTCCCTGAGTGAAGGGACTATCTCTCCTTCCTTTAGTCTCACTTCAACAGTATACACTTCAGTATATACAGTGCTATTGTTAAAATAAAATATATATTTTATAATTAAAATATCGGGGTCTACTTTTTTAAAGATGACAAAGTACCGCAACTCATTTCCCAGCATAAATCAAGTGCCAGTTCTGTAACACCCAGTATTATTTTCAACATGTTAACTAGTAATGTCTGTGATAAATGGTCAATGAACTAATCACAGCTCTATTTTCTGCAGACTATTGAAAACAAAAAAATAAACAATAAATACTTCCAACACACCAACAAAATGCTGTATTTTACTCACCTCTGCTGGATTCCCCCTTGAACCCATTTCCCAGCCACCATGTGAGGTTGCTAGTGTTTCTCTCTTTGGTGATGTTCTTCAGGAACAGTTTGACCGGGCTGTTCATCACCCTTAAGAGTTCTCCTCCTCGCTCTTCACAGCCACTCATGGCCTGAGACCAGGTTCTCGATTCCTCCACAAACTCAAAACAAACATTTCTGAAAACAAGATCACAGTGGGCAGAGAACTCTTTGGCCTCTGAGCTTTGAAGTGAAAGTAAGAATCCAGCTGAAATCCACCAAAAGACAGCGGTCCGCAGTAATGTGCCCATGGTTATTGTGCCAAACAGAGCTAATGAACATTGTGTTGTAGGGAAATGCAGCTCTAGGAGCAACAGCAACTGGGCAGAGTCACTTCCTTCTTATGGAAATCAGGGAGCTTTCTCCAGAAAAACACTGCATATGTTCTCAATACATTAGGAAAATCTGTGAAGACACTCAAACAACATGCAAAGTGAAGGAGTCGCTTGATATCACGGTAAGTCACACAAGATGAACCTTCCATCTGCTGCTGAGCACAAAGTCAGGTTTTCACCTGACACAAAAAATACACAGTATTAACAAATTAAAGGTGATCTACGCCAAACATTTCTTATATTTATACAAAATAACCATGATGTGTCCACTGATATTTAGAAATACTGGCTTCACTGATAACAATAGTGCAGACACTACATTCACATATTCATATTTTCATTTGTGGGACACAAATTGTGTCTCAGCATACAGAGCAGAAAGCACTGGGAATATTGAACAATTCTTTTTTTGTCTTTTGGCTTCTCCCCCTCTAGGGGTCGCTACAGTGGATATTTTGTCCATATTTTGGTTTGGCAAAGTTTTTTATGTTGGGTGCCCTTCCTAACACAACTCTCCCATTCATCCGGTCTTGGGACCGGCACTAGGAGTCCACTGGCTGTGGTCCCCCCATGTGAGAATGTTATTTAATAAGCATTGGGGGTTGGCTACCTTGCTCAGGGGTACCCCAGGCATTGAGCTGATGCTGGTGGGGATTTGAATAGGCAACCCTTCAGGAAACAATTCCTTTCCAATTGGTCATGGGCTGTCTGGGAATACTGAAAAATAAAAATGATTAATAAAGAATAATTAATAAAGATTTATTAATTATTTATTTCATTTTGACATATTTCAAACAAAAAAGCTACACAAAAGCAATGGAGAAAAATATATAAATAAAATACAAAAATAATCATTAACAGAGAAACAACTAATCTAAGACTGAGCTAAGCTACACGGATAAACTGTAAATTATTTTCTGGATTTCACAGGCTTTCATTTTGATAGTACAATCCCACAATCTTTTCTTTTATTGTGAAAGTATCAGAGATGTGACTTTAATGGGACACACTTCTTTAAAGTGATTTACTTCAGGTGTGAATTTTTTTACAGTCAAATTCATATTTATACCACAGAGTGCTGTCAATTCACCACAAAAACAGTATTATACAGAAGAGAAACAGCTAAATCACATTAATATATGGTATAACTGTGACAGCTCTCAGTTTACAATAGTTTAATATAAAATGAGACATTAAGTTACAGTATGTAGAATAATCAACTGTAAATATACACGCAGTAATTTGATGTGAAACTAAAGCAACTAGTTTCAAGGCACTTGACAAATGATTAAAACATAAAATATAGGAAGGTATAAGAGTTTAAATGCAAAGTATACATGTAAACATAGTTTTAAATACATTTTAGAACGGAGGGAAGCAGAGGCAGGGCTTATTTTTCAGAGCAGAATCACTGAAACAAAAACACCTGAGGAGGGCAGCACCACGTCTTTGCCGAGTATAGTCTGCCACACGCTGCATTTGCAACCAAAGAAGAAGAAGTATCAGCAGCAGTAGTGATAGTAGTAGTAGAAGAAGAAGCAGCACCGGAAGCGTTCACGTGTGTTTGCTGTGCAACAGAAATGTTCTTACGTGTTCTCTGAAATGACAGAGTCGCTTCCATGGCGGGTCACCTGAAGGTAACGTCAGACACCAACAGTCTCCGGTTTGTTTTGCACAGATAAATCTAAAAAACGAGAGGAAGCAACAGTTTCTGTTGCTTCGTTCGCACTAACCCTAGTTCATACATTTGAATTCCATACGTTTTTTGTACTGAAAACATCCATACAGACAGACATATGTGAAGGTTTGACTTCTAAATGGCAAACCAATTTCTTTTCGGCCATGTATTCTCTCTTTGATGCCAGTGTGTTTATCCTTCTCCCTAGATATATTTAATTCTGCAATAGCAGTATAATAAAGTGCCACTATATTTAGAACATGTATATGCATTATGCAAACACACTTAAAATGCAATAGAAACTATTTTACCTCAGCTTGGTGAAATGTGTGCAGAATCAGCAGGAATAAACTATCTGACATCTGTTCGGATAATTATTACTAATGATTGATTTTTGATCTTTTGTCTCTTAAACTTGTTATTTTGGAAACTTGGTCATTATGGGAAGGCAAAGTCTGTTCACACTGAATGATAATTGAGTTGTTTGTCCAAACAATGTTATACATTATATTATTTTTTTATGGTCTTCTGGTTAACAGAAACGCTTAAAAGATGCAGTCAAGGTCATCAGCTCCGGTGGCCTTCTGTTTGCCTCCTACCTTACTGTTGTTGGGGATGAGCGTTTCTATGCCAACCAGCTGATGCCCCTGCTGCAGAGGTTTGTGGGAGCAGAGACTGCACATGTGTTGGCAGTGAAGATGATAGGCCTAGGTCTGGTTCCTCTGAATCGCTACCAGGACCCTGCATCACTGGTAAGCCTGTTTTCCTCAGTGCCCATCACACTTCATATGTATCTGCATCAGAAAGATCACAGGCTTTGTAAGACATTGTTCTGTTTGTCTGTGTGTCGTTATAGGAAGTAAACACTCTGGGACTGAAGTTCAAAAACCCGATTGGCATTGCAGCGGGCTTTGACAAGCATGGAGAGGCTGTAGATGGCTTGTATAAAATGGGTTTTGGCTTTGTTGAAGTTGGCACTGTCACTCCCAAACCTCAGGAGGGGAACCCCAAACCACGTGTATTTCGACTCCCTGTAGATTATGCCATTATTAACAGGTATGGTTTCAAAACTCCAGCTCTTTTCTGTGTTATTTTAAAGCTATTTCCATAATTTGTTTTAGTGGCATCTACATACTGGCGCTCAAACCTAACCCAAAAAGCTGTTTTTGCACATGATGCATTGAAATAATTCACACACTATCAACTTTACAACTTTACAGTATTTATTGTGCTTGATTTTCAGTTTATGTATGTTGATTAACATGTGTGCAAGAATATTTTATTATTAGGCTGTTTTTTTAATAAGTTAAACTGTGTGTGTCCAGATATGGATTCAACAGCTGTGGTTTGGCAGATGCTCAGCAGCGGCTGAAGACAAGGGAAGAAACACAAAAAGAGCACAGTAAAGGTACAGTAGAGTCTATAGAGTCTAATGTAAATGCAATGGAACACTGATGAGGGCTGGGCAATAAATCCATAACAATATATTGTTTTTCTGTAGCAATATAATGATGTTAATGGATTGGATTATCACACTTTGAAAATTGGTGCATATATAATAAAATTTTTAATACTTTACCTCAGATTTGTGAAAGGTTTTTGTGTTAAAAATCATAAAATGTCTGATGTTTGATTTCGATGGCAATTCTTGTTACGAGAAGAAGACAAAGTTTGGCTTCTCTCCATGTATTATTTACTACCCACTTAATTTGTAACAAAGCCAAGAACCAAATTGTTGTTTTATTTTACTGATCTTGACCTGCCCTTGTCTCGCATTCTTTGTCTCTGAATCATGAGCAGACTCTGTCCCAGTTGAGTAATACTGTATATCTGATTACACTACTTTTGCTTATATTGGTCTGAATGACCCTGTTTGTTTGTTTGTTTGTTTATTTGTGTGTTTATAGCTGGCCTTCCCTTGGGCATTAACCTGGGGAAGAACAAGCTGTCCCAGGACGCAGGGGCAGATTTCTTGGAGGGGGTGAAAACGATGGGCCCACTGGCAGACTACCTGGTAATCAACATCAGCAGTCCGAATACGCCTGGTCTGCGAGACCTGCAGGGGAAAGCTCAGCTCCATCAGCTCATAAATACGGTAAGAAGAGTGTATGAATATTAAAGCAGAACTTTGCAAGTGTGATCGCTTTTTTACTATACAGTGCTCTACATATACAGTTGTGCTCATAAGTTTGCAAACCCTGGCAGAATTTGTGATATTTTTATGGTCTACCTGATCATGGCAACAGAAGTTCTCATTCTTAATTAGAGTTCAGATCTTTAGATAATTCATTTGCTTTCCCCATGGCTCGGAATCCAACAACGTCTGTGCAGCACTGAATTATACATGCATGGGTCTCTCAGGGGCACAGAAACTCGGTGACGTTTTATACACACACACTAATTACAAGCAAACAGGTCACAGATGATTTAAACCCAAGTTTTAACTGTTATCAGGATAAAACCTTCAGGGAATGTAAACATTTGATCAAGGTCATTTGGGTAGTTTCTGTTTTCATAATAATTTAAAAAGAGCAAACACAATTGTTTGGTAATAAATGGCTTCACCCGACCACTACCCATGAGTGATAGAAAAGTTTTTGTATTATCATTCATAAACATCCATCCAGTGTCTACCACTTTATCCTCACTGTAAAAACTCTGCTGCTGACTCGTCCCCCCCACCCCAACCCTGTTCCCCTCTTCTGACCATGTGCATTTATTTTCAACTGAGCTGGTGAACACAAGCCATAATAGCCATAATTAATACAGAATATGTTTTTTAATTTTCCCAATAAATAAATAAAGAAACCAGTTGATAGGATTCTCAATTGCTTATGAGGTTTACGTTATCCATGATTATTTGAAATAATAATAAGTATAAACATTATCACCCTACAATACAGTGCTTCAGTACATTTTTCAGGACTCCAGTTCTCCCCTGATATATTCATATTCTCACACTATCTGCTCAGGTGCTGAAGCAGCGTGACGCCCTACAGGGAGAACATAGGCCTCCTGTCCTGGTGAAGATTGCTCCTGACCTCACTGCACAGGACAAACAGGACATTGCTGATGTTGTCACTGAGGTTGGAAGCTGCTGTGCCCTTTGATTTCTGAGCCTGTTTTTAAATTTGTTTTATTATAGATTAACATTCATTTTAGCAGTATATTGAATAAATGGCAAATTAATGTATATGCAGGTTTCATTCACATAGATATGTATTTCTTTTTGTGGGAGGAATAGATATTTACTTTCTCATTCTGATGTTACAGAATTCATTTTCAATTTGAAGTATTGACTATTTCACCCTTTCATGCCTCAGCAGGAATATAGTAAAAAAAAAGTCTGACTAACAGTGATTGCAAACCTCCCCCAAGTCTGCTCAGATTGCCTTAGTGCCACTAGACTTGCAAAAGAAAAAAAAAAAAAACTGGTTCTTTACCAAAATTAACAATTGCTTCCTTAGGCTGTAACTTTCACCTGTAGAAATTTGAACAAAATCACTCCTTTTACTTTTTGACTTTTGCTTCTCAAAACTAGTCAAACAGATGATAATAATAATAATAATAATAATAATACTTTATAAGTGCCTTTCAAGCACCCAAGGACACTTTACAGACAATAATGAAAAAAAACACAAAATCATAGATAAAATAAATTAAATAAAAACAGAGTTAAGCAGATAATTGACTGACAGAGCTAGAGAGAGTACGCTATTTTGAACAGGTGGGTTTTGAGCCTTGATTTGAAGAGGGGAAGGGAGTCAGAGTTGCAGATGTCTGGTGGGAGGGAATTCCAGAGATGAGGGTCAGAGCGGCTGAAAGCCTAACCCACGCTGGTGCTGAGTCGGGCGGGGGGCACAGTGAGGTGGAAGGAGGAGGAGGATCTGACAGAATGGGAGGGGGCTATTATAATTATTTAATTATTTAAATAATTAAATAATTATAATTAACTGTAATTTAACTGTGTTATTAATACAGTTAAAGACTCACTGTGGAAGCTAGTTAAGCAAATAAATTAGCAGGGCATTAAATCAACACATATGGAAAAAAAATACAACATAATGTTCAAAATGTTATCATCGCACTTTGTTTAATCATTTATTTTCTACCTCTCATCCTTATGGTTTCTTTGGGTTTTTATGTTATTATGTTATATATGTTATATATATATATATATATATAACATATATATATATATATATATATATATATATGTTAGAAATGAATTTGCCCATAAATATGGTCAGCTTTTACTGGGACACAAATAATTAGGCTTAAAAAGAAATAAGTATTGAGTGATTTTTATATATAATTCTGTCGAATCCATATATTTGTGAATCAATCAATATTTAATTTATAATATTTAGTGTATTTTACACATTTACTCAATATAATAAATAGCATGATTATCAGTGTAACCACCTTTAAAACCAGGAAAAGCCATCACTTATCATTATCATGATATGGCAATATGCAATATAATATCACTATATTGCCCAGTTTGAGGCATGGCACATGTTTGTGCTTGATTTGGTTTGATATTCGGGCACCCAGTTTTAAATTTTGCACATTTAAACAACAACCTTTAAAGATCTTTGAAAAAACTCTTTTCTTCTGCTCCGTCTCAGCTAACGTCATCATGACTTCAGCAGGTTAATTTTAGACCAGTGCTTTTATGCTCACTGAAGCGAGGAGGTGGTTAACCTGAATGGAAGAGACAATAAGGAGGGAAGGAAATCAAATATTATAACAGCATTTTATCTGTCACTCAGTCTCTGACCACATCACATGAGAGCTCTGTAATAGTTCAAAAGGCCTTTGCACATATTTACCTCTCTTAACTCTTGTGTGTGTGTCACTTCCTGTCCTCACCTTGTGGTATGTTCTGTATTTGCAGCTGGGAGTGGATGGTTTAATGGTATCTAACACCACTGTGTCCAGACCAGAGACACTTCAAGATCCACACAAGTCTGAAGTTGGTGGTCTGAGTGGCCAGCCGCTCAAAGACCTTGCTACCAACACTGTACGAGAGATGTACTCTCTCACCAAAGGTATTTAATGGAGCTATGCTAAACAGATTGAGCACAAGCAACATCATCTTAAGTAAAGCTTTTAATGTTTATTGTAGGTAAAATTCCAATTGTGGGTATTGGCGGTGTGGCCAGTGGGCGGGATGCTATGGATAAGATCCGAGCTGGTGCCTCATTGGTTCAGCTGTACACTGCTTTGACCTATCAGGGTCCACCTGTAGTGACAAAGATTAAGCGGGAATTGGAGCAACTTCTCAAGTAAGTACAATCACAAGTGGAAATGATATAAATCAAACATGGATGTTTGTTGGGGGGTCTTAATTTCATGTTATTGTGTAGTTTGTAAAGGGAATTTTTTCATTAGTTTAATTACTGAGTTTAGGTAACTTAGCTACATTGCATAATTACAGGTTTCAAATAACCAAATAACAGGTTTGAAAATCTTGTTTTCTCAACATATGTGGAAGTGGAAAGGAAGGAGAACTGTAAAATTATTATCTTAACTATCATCACAACAGGTTACAGTCTAATGTGATTGCTTGGACTCGAAGCTGTAGGGGGTTTCAAAAAAAAAAAATGTATTTGTTGAAATTTTTACCCGCTTTCATGCCCATTGGGGTTAGTTTTTCCACTGCCAAGTCTGTGCAATGACTTTACACACAAAGTGGCATTAAACTATCCTCTGAAAAAGTATGTACTCAGTCATGTCTTTATTTTAAAAAAAAGGAAATTGAAGACAGCAGATGCCAGCTGATTGAGGTCAAACTTAACACATGCAAGATGTATGGGGCTCAACACCATAAGACCTAGTCCAACACCAGGATAAGATAGAAGCTGAAAAAAAGGGGGCACAACTGTTGAATCTTATATTTCCAAGACTTTAAGGATATAAATTTGTGAAGGCGATCAGTGACTTGAACGGAAAGTGGGATGGATTTATGGTATAATAAATGGGAAAAACTGGTTGGGAGTCAGTTTGTGTCTAGGACAGGCTCGGGTTTATGACTCTATTGCAACAATCTCTGCCGGATGTCACTGCCTTTTTTGTGATTCCTTGAAATATTTTGCAAGACTGTTCTTACATGTTGGTGTTAGACGGCCAGTGAAAGGTCTGGTCAGGTCCTGGTCTTCATTTTTTTATTCGAAAGGGCATCCATCCAGAAAATTGCTTACTTGGCTGTATGCTCCTATCCTCCCAACTGCTGTTGAGTGCTCTGGTCAGTTTTTACCCCACTCCAATTAAGTCACTCACTGCTCCCTCCAAACAAGAAAAATAATCACTCGGTTTCTTCAGGGTTCAAGCTGCTTTTTTACACATACTTTACACCAGATGTGCAACAGGCGATAATGTTCATGAACACAGTACGTCTTAAATGAAGGTGTGAATGAGACACTGCAAATGTACAGTAATTCAATTTGACACAGTTAATTACTGACTTATGGTTGTTTGTATATTACTTTTTAATCTCTTCCACTTGGATCTCTGAGAGTACAGTATGGACCCTCATCCCCTCTTTCTTCCTGTGAGTGAAGTTGAAGTGGGAGAGAATGAGAGATGAAGTTCATGCTCCAATTTTTTAAATATGCCACTCCATTTCCATAAATATTATAAGCTTTTACTTTATACCATAGCTCAGCTTAAACATCATTGTCAGAATCACCGTTGACTGTTGAAATCCAAGTATTAGATATTAACCATAAAGGTTGCGGAAGGACAGATTGAAGGAGTCATTGACTCAACATTCTCAAAAATGTTATGGTCTAAAATCTTACGTTGCAACTTCAAACTGAATGAAATGGTTCAGGTACATAGCTTCAAAACTGCAGCAATAGTTTTCATCATTTGTTTTTTCTTAGCTGTGTAAAAACCCATCATCCTCTTATCCTCACCACAAACCCCACCATTTAATACAGAATCTCTGTCTCTCATTACTGCCACACACCAGCCAACAGACTCATTTTGAACAGTTATAACAACATAGCTGCTTATATTCCTGACTCACTGCATTATTGATTTTTGCAGAGATGAAGGTTTCAGCAGCGTCTCTGAGGCAGTGGGGGCAGATCACAGAGGAGCCGACGTGGAAACCAGTAAGCAGAAGCTGCTGAAAGACGCGACAAATGTTCACACATAAACTCATGTAAGCTCAGCAGCATCTGGAGCTGCCAACTCTAAAACCAACAACTTTGTTCTGAAATGAGATGAATGCTTAGTATTTATAATAGTTCATCTCTGTCACAACCAGGCTGTAAGGTACAAACAGGGGTGAACTAGTTGTTAAAACCATATTTTGAGTATTGGAGGTGAGGAGTGCAAGCAGTGAAGGCATCAAACCTCACTTTTATCCTTCCTTTAAAATAATGAAGTGAACAATGGTGAATTTGTGATGGTATAATTGCATTTTTGAAATTTGAAGTCTAAAACAGGAGTTGAAATATGCATTTGTGCTGATATAGTATCATTTGCTGCCAATCTATAAAATATATTATAATTCATAAATGAATAGCACATTGCAAATATTTTATGAAGACAAATTAAAGATAATGCTGTACAAAAGTCTAGTTAATTTCTGTTCTTTGTTCTGGGAGAGTGTTTGAGCAGCGCTGTTCATAGTGAACTTAAAGTTAAAGCTTCCACAGAAAAAAGGATTGTAACTTACAAAGGAAACAGTCCCACCTCTGACAACTGAAGAAACTTGCTGTGGAGCATAATTCAGTAAGTTAACCTGACGTTACATATTAGACATACAATTTTAAAATGTAATTTTAAAATACATATAAACAAGTCCTACTGAAATTATACAAAATGAAATTTCTCCAAATCTGACTTGTTATCTTTACGTAACAAACTCATGGAGACTGACTGGTAGACTGAAATTCCCATTTCACACAGTATATACTAATAAAGAGAGCCATGTTTCAGTACTGCAGCTCTGTTTGGCATATGTGTAGAGGAATATGTTGTGAAAATAAAGTGCCAAAGACAAGTGTGTTACACTGTTGAACATATTCTAAATGTACTATTAGGCCACATCCACATGGAAATGGAACAAAATGTAAACAAACTTTTCTTTTTCTTTATTAGCATGTTTGATAGCTACATGAAGACAGATTTTGAGATTTTCCCAATCTGAGATTTTTTTAAAAAAATGCCATTTCAGGGCTCCCAAAATGCTGTTTCATGTGGATGAAATGCCAATTAGATTTTAAAAAAAAACAAAAACGTGTGGGTATTCACCTACGATTGTTTCCATATGGACAGAATGTAATTTTTTTCATATTTTTAATATTTTTTTGTTGGATGGTCTTTTGCATTGCTAAAACATGTTTTGATGTTGAGCCACACAGTGGTACACGTGGCTAGCACTGTATTGTCCCGGTCCAGGCCTTTCTATATGGAGTCTGCATCTTTTCCTTCTTTGTGCTTGGATTTTCCCCAGGACCTCCAGTTTCCTCCAGCATGTCCAAAACATGCAGAGGTTAACTGTACACTCTAAATTGACCGTATGTGTGAGTGCGTGAGTGAATGGTTGTTCTCTGCATGTTGGCCCAGTGATGGACCCGCAACTTGTTCAGGGTATATTCTGCCTTTCACACTATGAAGGCTGGGATTGGCGCCGGCAGCTACGCAACCCTCATGTGAAGGATAGAGCAGTGGACGGTTGGATATTTGATGTCTGACCCTGCTTAAAACCATACACTGTGTGAATTACTTCCACTTTCCAGTTACTCTCTCAGCAACTTGTGCTTTGAGAGTTATACGTTAGGACCTCACACACTCTCACTTCAAAAAAAAAAAAAACTATATCTTTTAATGTGGCACACTGGATATTTTAAGTTTTATTTCTTTTTGATTTTATCCCTTTACATTTAGTTTTCATTGACTGACCTGCACTCCCCCTGTCCTTTTTAGCTGTTGCGATTGTGACTTCTCTTTGGTGCAGGCTGTTATAATTAGTTATCACTTACTGACACGTTGCAATGCTTTTCAAGGCAATAACAGCATAGACGGAGTAATTAGAAATAGTGAGAGAATGCTGCAGTCCTGTGAGGATCAGCTGTGTGCTGCCAAGCGCTTCCTCCCACTGTCCTCAGGCCAAGTCCAAACTGGCTTGTATCCCATATGGGGTGTCAGGAGTGAGAGGAAAGATGAGCCCTGACCTCAATACAAGCTAAACTTCAAAACTGAAAGTAACTGAGACACATGTTTTCCCCGTGTAACCTTTATCATAACTAGAAGCAGCGCAGAACTGACCTGATGATGCTGTTTGGCCTGAGCTAAGTTAGAATATGAAAGCTAGTAGGAAGAGAGAAGTTAAGTTGCAACTATTCGTGCCCTAAGACTGAAGATCTGAACTCCACTTTGAAAGCCTCCAGAATTGTGATTTGGTGTTGATGCTCAGCAACCTTAAGTTCGTAAGTGTCACCGGCAACCAGGCTCCTACTGGACAATAACAGCTGTCAATCACACTGGTGTCCACATATGTGTTGTGCTTAATCATCGATTTTGCTCTAAATAGGAACATAATTTATAAAACTGACATCATGTGCTATTGAACAAGAGCTTAAACTAGCAATTGAGACCATTAACTCATTTGGAAAATGTTGACTGGTACTATAAATCAAGTGAGAAGTCGGTTCATTTTCCCATAAACTTCTATATAAATAGACCTTTTTACAACCAACAAAGTTGCCCCCCCCCCCACCCCTTGTAGCTATTCTATATAAATGGTAAATGGTCTGTATTTATGTAGCACTTCCGCTGCTTTACACTTCAGTTTTGCCATTCACCCATTTACTTACACATTCATACAGCACATCTATGTGCAACACATTTTCTATCACACACATCTGCAAGCACAGCCGTCAGGAGCAACATGGTGTTGCCCAAGGACACATTGGAACCCACAACCTCCCAGTTGAAAGACAGCTGCTGTCACCCCGATACATCATGTCCTGGTTGACAACTAGATGACTACATGCATTTATTATATACAGTCTAAGGAGAGGTCACAGAGGGTCATATTTAAGCTCAATTAGTATAAGTCAACGTGTATTGTATTTAGCATTAAAAAGTATTAAAATGTGGAATAGACGAAGGAAAAGTGGATGGACTGACGTCAGATAATTTGCATGTCTTGGCTTTTTGCTTCACTGAGTCATTAAATGACATTATACAGCAAGGGCTGCACTTTAGGACTGCTCTCATTATCATTTTGTTTCGTTTAACATAATGGTGGTAAAAACCCTTTTGCGATTTGTCAGGGCTCAAATTGATCGATTCCCATTGTGTTGTGTGACCAAACATTCTAGGCGGGAAAAACAGGACATTGTCTGCTCTGACTATTTCTGTGTATTATTTCTTTATTTGTCTTTTCACCTCCTCCAAACTGTGATAAAGATACAAAACGTGTGGACAAGAGTGTGTCATTACAATTATGTGACAAAACTCATCTGACAGGAATCACTACGTAAATGCAAATGCTATTTTGAGTGCAGACAATGAATAAGTCCTTTCAAAGAGTTTATTTTTTCCAACAATCTAACAAATTGTTCTGGGTCCAAACATTTGTTTTGGCATTCAGACTCTGAGGCTCTTTGTGTTTTTACAAGTGACACAAGAAATTCTGGTTTTTGTATTGTGCCCTTCTCTTTTTTTGGTGTGACATTTGTATTTTTTGTAATACGGAAGGCTCAGTCGATCCATGAAAGCCAGTGACTAGTCTTTCTGGTCATTGGTAAGAAAATCTATCAGCCCTGAATTTTAGGTAAAACAGAAGGTTTTTGGGTCACTTGTCAATGAGATGAATAAAAACGGTACAAATTTACCTCCTTCTCTATTTTATTACTGTTTCTGTAACAAATGCAATAAAATGATAAAATATAACAGCCCCGAACTTGTGCAACCAAGTGTTCTTGTTGGCAGCAGGTCTAGATGTAATGAAGTGTACTATAACTTCTGCATCAGCTAACTTAAACACTTAGATATGGATAACACTGGGATCACTTCAAAACAACTCAGCAATATATATATATTGCTGAATATATAAATGCCTTGATACTCATCAAGGCATTTATTATATTGAATACATTTATGAAATACACTAAATATTACACAGGAAATATAGATAGATAGATTAAATACTTGGCTTTGACAGAATTATATATAAACTCTAAGCCTAATTATGCTTGATGTGGATTGGGTGGACAATAATATGTCCACAGCTTTAGCACGAATCTGTGTTTTTGTTTGTTTCTTTTTTCCTCACATGCATGATTCTCAGCTTTCCAGATGCCAAAGCTTCTACCTAAATCATGTTCAAAACCAGTGGAAATGGAGTTTAATGGAGTTAAGCTCCTCACAGACCAAACCCAGCCAACCTGACAGAGCCAAACCAATTCTGCATGGAAGACCGAGAAAATCCCCAAGTCTATATTGGCCTAAGGAATACAGATGAGTCTGCTGAGAACAGTTAGTACATTGCCTCAATATAATGTATAATATACTGTAGTAGAGTCAATGAATTAAAATGAAAAAGCAGGAAATATTTTGGAAATAATTTCATACTCATTTCTCAGTTCATTCATCCATAAAACTGACTCATCCCCAGTAATTTCAAGCTTCATGGGTTTTTGTCGTACAGATTCAGTCACACATGTTCATGTGATATGTTTATCAGGCCAATAGTCACACCCTCACAAATAAACTGAGATTAAATTATCTCAGATATAGGGCACTTTTCCCTTATAGAGTTCTAGCACTCCTTGGCTCTACTCTGTTTGGTATCAGGCATGTTGTTTTCCATTACTTTGGCAGAACGTGTTGTGATTTGTTTCATAATTTTCGGTTTTCAGCAGTGCTCTCGCTCCTCTGTTAAATATTGAGGTTTTAGAAATTTCCTTCTTAAATGTTGGAGATTAACACATGTTTTTCAGGATTTGCAAGTCTTTTGAATTGATCTGCAGCTCAGTATTGTTCTGTTTGATTCTTGTGCCAGATGTCGCGCTCTTGGCTCTTCCAGTGACAACAATCGTTGATCAATCAGTGGCAGGCAGTCTGTTGACATCACATTTTAGTATCGGCTCAGCTCGCTTGGAACTTTGCCAGAACAGGTACTAAAATAGTACCAGGTACTATACCTAACAGAAAAGCAAGCCAAGCAGTGCTAAAACGGTATAATAGAAAAGTGCCAATAGAGAGGGACAGCTGATCATAGATGACAGAGAATAACAATAAACAAGGTTTAAGGATTGGAGTTCTGCACATTGTTGTTTTAATTTCTCCATCATGATTAATATAATTTCCCAGCTCATTCCTCCATTTAGTGTGTAAGTTTAAACTGCAGAGGTTATATAACTGTTGGGTTAAAAACACCCACACATTTATGAGGCATGAAAAGAAAACAAACTTTATGAGTTACACTTATAAAGGTTGTGGCAGAGCAATTTTTCAAGCATCAAGTGTATGATAATTAGTGACATCTATTGATGAGACTGCAGATTGGAGGATTCCTCTCAACCCTCCATTTCCCGAGTGCGTCAGAGAACTACGGTGACCTTCACATACCAGTTAAGATGTTATTCTGTCATTCTTCTTGTTTGTGTAGAAAGCTTCTGCTTCACAGTGCAAAAACGCATGCTCTGGCTGATTTATTTACTTGAGCTGCCGTAGAAACATGGCGGTTCAAGATGGCTGCCTCCGTAAAGCAAGGGCCTTGTCTAAAGTACGTATAAGGCTTATTCTATCGAGTTGATCCAGTCTCAGATGAAAGCTGGCGCTGATCATGTCTCTCTGAAAAACTGGTTAAATATATCAATGCAGAGTTTGTGGGATGTCAGGCAGATCAGTGATTATGTAAGTTGTGGAGCTGCAGGTGTTGTCTGATGTGTTTGTTTACCATGAGGAGGAGGAGGAGGAGGAGGAGTGACAGCTGTGAGCATGTTAAGTCAGGTCAACCAAGAAGGCAAAAATGTTTTTACTGAACCTTGATGGTTGTTTTTACCCAAAAACCCTTAGTTCGGGGTGAAACTGATGGAGGGCATATAATGAATTATTCCATTAGTGCACTTTTTTGTCATCTTAAAAGTTTGCCTGCTAAGATTCATTGATCTCAATAATTAAATTCAGTATCTATTTTACATTTCTTTATTCTTTTTTCTTTCTTTCTTTTTTAAAAAAAAAAAACTTGGTGTTTTCATTTATATCACAACCCCTGTTGTGTTTCACATGTTTGAGAACACTTCTTGTGCCTGGTGCTTTTTTTATTGTACTGTATTGAGCCACAGTATATGTAATCACCCTCTTTGTCACTTGTACGTCACTGAACTTCATGCAAATAAGATCTTAGTGGAACCAAGATGACCACAGTGGAGTCATGTTTCAAGATGCACAGGAAGGCCCTGGTCCATCCTGGTGTTAAGTAGGGATGGGATTTCTAACAAAAATGCTATTTAAATATTCAATAATATTATAGTCAAATATTCTAAACTTCACAGCGTGTTTAGGTAATGGGAGCAGCTAACAAGATGCATTCAAAATCACTTCTGCAAGAACTACAGCAGTGGTCTCAAAATCCAATGACCTGGGGGCCAGGGAGGATTTAGTATGGTCACGAGGGGGCCAGTCTAAAGATTTCAGAAATAGTCAAAGTAGTTTATTGACTTTTGATTTAGGCAAAGTTAAGTATGACTGTTTGTTTCTGTTAGCAAGATGAGACATGACATGGATGACAGTGAGAAAGAGAGAAGGTGGAGTGAATCGAAGCTCTACTCACACTGCTGTAACATGAGATCACATTTTGCCCATTTGAAAATAGGAATCATGAAGTGATCACTGATCCCAATATTGTAGTGGTGGCTACAACAGACGTGCGGGTTCTTCTCTAATGCATCCTGAGGATGGGTTGTGTTCATGAAGCTCAGGAATGTGGATACAAACCTCCTTCAAATGTGGTCTCTGTGATGGGATGTGAGGCCACATCCGTGACCTGAACTTAGCTTGACCTGGGGTCAAAATGATCTGGTAACCCTTATCTTTGCAAGCATAAGAACAAAAATAACAAATCAACCAAGCAATGAAATGATACGTAGTATTAATGTAATGTAAAGAGTTACCAATAAAGAACAATCTATACAGACTGGAATTAGCTTTAAAGCTGAAAATGTGTATTGGAGTGTGCACAGTGTGCTTCTGCTTCACCTGTGACTTCCTGTAACCTCTGGCTCTGGCCACAGGTGTGATGGAAGCAAACAAAGCTACAAATACACATCATGCTGCCAAAACTGATGATGTTGGAGTGGCAGGAAATAGATCTGTCACTTTAAATCAGTTTCAATGACATTTATTAAGTGTTTAATTTCAGAATAAAACAAAACAGAAGAAATAAAATAATTTTAAACAGTAATTATGTACTGCACATTAAAACTACATTACAATGCCATTTGGAGGCCACATCAGCTGCTGCTCACCAGTGTTAGTGTCTATTTTATGCTCATTTTGATAACCAGAGTTAATTTTCAGTTCATGGTACACACTTTAGTTTTGACTTCTGAGGTTACGCTCTTTGTTTCCTGAGTTCGACTGCTGTTGTTAATATTTTTGTGGATACTTTCTTTTCAAGATTATAAATAGATTTTAAACCATATACTCCCTCAGTGCCAAGTTGTCAGTTATTAGGCTTGTTGATTATTTCTTTCTTGACCTGTCTGATGAATTTCGGGCCCTAATTTTTGTAGCTTATTTCATAGCTAATTATTTTTGATTTGTCATTTTTAGTTTAATTTATTAAGACATTTTTGTCTTGGTCCCTAACAGTACAAAAACAATCTTAAATGTTCTGCCACTTCTGAATGCGAAATAGAGGCAATGACTGTAATTGTATTATTCCAAAAATAAAAGGTAAGAGAAAGTAAGTGTGAGCACAGTAAGAAAAAAACAAGAACTCAGTGAAAGGGTAGGTTCATTATTTTCTTTCCAGTGAAGGCCAGAGTCTGTACAAATCAGTAAAGGTCAAACAATGCTAAAATCTTTAAGCTGTCTACGACTTGTTATTTCACTACCAAGGAGGTAGATATATTGACACAGTGGGGAAACTGAAGGTTTATGTTCTGTCAAGGCTGCTCTTGGAGTACTTACATTCCAATTCCACCTGAGCTTTTTACAAATGTCAGTCATTTGAGGTTAAAAAGCATCTTATTCTTGTCTTGAAAATGTTCCAAATATTACACATTCCCTGTTAACCATTTCAGTCACTAAGGCTATGTTTACAATACCAGGCACAATTCTGTTCAATTCTGTTTGAGTACACATGAGGTTTGACAGTCCAAGAGTGCTCATGACCACTCTCACTCATGCTGTAAGGCCGGGTATCAAACATATAGTCTATCTGATTTAGTAGGAGCACATGCTGGTGACGTGACTCTAATATGAAAATAAGAATTAAGAATTCACTGCCCTAAATAAACTGATCTCCCAGTCACACCCTTCCAGGTCTCACTGTCATTGCCCATGTTAGCAATGAAGTCTCCCAGCAGAACGAGGGACTCTCCTGCAGGAGCACTTTCCAGCACCCCCTTCAGGGACTCCAAAAAGGGTGGGTACTCTGAACTCCAGTTTGGTGCATAGGTACAAACTACAGTCAGGGCCCGTCCCCCCACCCGAAGGCGGAGGGAGGCTACCTTCCCGTCCACCAGGGTGAACCCCAATGTACAGGCCCCGAGCCGGGAGTCAATAAGAATGCCCACACTCGCTCGGCGCCTCTGGCCCGGGCCAACTCCAGAGTGGAAGAGAGTCCAACCCCTCTTGAGGAGACTGGTTCCAGAGTCCAGGCTGTGTGCCGAGGTGAGCACGACTATATCTAGCTGGAAGCTCTCAACCTCGTGCACCAGCTCCAGGCTCCTTCCTTCCAGAGAGGTGATGTTCCACGTCCCTAGAGCCAGCTTCTGCAGCTGCACACAACCTCCTTGGCCCCTCCCATAGGTGGTGAGCCCATGGGAAGGGGGACCCATGTTGCCTCTTCGGGCTGTGCCCAGCCACAAGGAACCTGCCATCTTGCCCACCCCCAGGCCTGGCTCCAGAGGGGGGCCCTGGTGACAAGGGAGAGTGTGGTCCATTAATGTCATTCATCATAAGAGGTCTTGGTGAACTGTTCTTTGTCTGGTCCCTCACAAGGACCTGTTTGCCTTGGGTAACCCTACCAAGGAGCATAAAGCTCGCGACAACTGAGCTCCGAGGATCATTGGGACACGTAAACCCCTCCACCACATTAGGATGCGGCTCCAAGAGGAGGCAGTTTTACATAACTTTTGATAAAGTAAGTAAACAGCCCCCACTCACCCTGAGCCACATGGGACCTTAAATCTCAAAAGCCCATAACAGCATGAGCGAAGGCTGGAAAAAAGCATTTAAGATAACCATCACTCAGCCCTGAAAGTGCTTACACTACATGCTTTTTACGTGTTTACCCAGCCCTGTTCATGCGTTAAATACATACAATACAGATCATATGCACAAAAGCCTACTCTATATCTATATATTTATAGACATAGCAAACCTATAGCAGCATATATTTAGCAAACTCTGTGAAAACTGATGACTTAAAGTGCGATAGCTGTTGTCCTATGATATCACCCTCTTCAAACACAGAGAAGCCACACTGATAAATAATATAGAGCCACGTCTCTGCCTGAGGACAGGCTGCAGTGACAGGACCACTTCACTTAAGTGCAATAGTGAGTTTATTGTGGATGAAATGTGCAGGTGTGTGTATTTATAGTGTACAACGACCGCTGAGACTCCAAATATATCTGGACACCAACTGTCTGTACCTGACAAAGCCTCTGTCTGCCGGGCAGGTGGCATCTCTGGGGCCTCACTGTGATTATGGATGAATAATCTGATTGACGTACTGTATCTGTGAGATGTGGGACTGAACATCATGGACAGATGGCAATAGACATGGTGTTTCTGAATTATCCAGATGCTTTTGTCTTTTTCTCACATCCTAGAAGAGCAGCGAGATATTTCTGATTGGTGAACAGAGGGAAACTTTAATCATGGCAGCCTCACACTTTTCTACTTTTTAATGCTCTTCAGCAGGAGAATGAAATGACATAGTATGTAATATTAATCTGTGTGATAGGCAAACGAGAAAGCTTCTCTTTGCAGAAAGTAGGAATGTAGATTACTTTTTAGAGGACAGTCAGACAGACTGAACGATGGATAGAGGATTGAGGGGCACTCAGACATACATGTTGCTCTATGACTGGGTCATACTTTCCGAAAACAAGGTGGACAGAAGTCCGCTAGGCTCCATATGATGTAAACTTTGCCATCTGCCCTTTTCTGCAGTGGGCCACGCAAAACCCTACAATAGACACATGTGAGCACACCTCCAGTTTGAATCCATAATGAGTGCTCTTTTTTTTTGGTCAAAAAACATAACGAAGAGGTGGTAGCAATGGAAATTTGCTCAGCCAGTGCAACTGAGTACAAGTCAGTGCTCAAAGAAAACAAGGACATGCAAATGAGGCTGATTCCCTGGTGAGATGTCACCACTGCATGGAATCCTAGACTGATGCGGATGCTTGGTAATTAAGAACGGAACCATGGACATATATGCACATGCAGAAATACAAAGCGGCTCTCACTGGATATGAATGCTTTATGTATGACTCAGCCATTTATGCTGGATGGTGGACTGGCCTGATGCTCAGTACTGTAACTTAGCATAAGCAGTGTTTGTCCTGGCTAACTCTATAGCAACAGTTGACGGTGATGAAATGTCTGCCTTTGTTTATTGAACTTAGTCCCACAGGGAACACCGACATGACATGAAAGTGTCATCATAGAGCTCACATTGGACGGTGTCGATGTTCGAGTCCCCCTTTAGTGACTGCAGATGGCAACAGAGGATTCGTCCACTCACACGTGTTCCAGGAAACTATGGTGCCCTTCACATACGAGAAAAGACGTTGTCATCAACAAGTGTTTCAAGTTACCTTTCTGGTTTATACATCAGGATTATTTCGGCAGAGCTGTTCTTTTTTGTTGGTGTGTTAAGCTCCTCCTTCAGAACGTGAAATGCAGACTCTGGCTGGTTTGTCCATTTGTGCTCCTGTAGAAACATGTGGCACCAAGATGACAGACTTTGTTGACGCCTGACCCTTGTCTAAAATACATATAAAATTCTTTTTCTAAGATAAGTTTAAAGCTCTTATACACCGAAACAAACATACTCATGAGTCAGAACATAGATGCAAAAATGTACAGGGAATTAGATAAAGCCATCCCCTGTTGGTCAGTCGCATCTTTCAGATTATGTTGACTCCTGTGACCCTGGAGTGGACAGTGGCTTGTTGTTTTCCCTGTGGAGGAAAACAGTCTCTTTTCCAAATCCAGCCTTCCCCATCACCCCCCCCTCAGCTATCTCTGCCTTTGCCCTTTCCTCTGTCGAGCCAAAAACAGACACCAGCCACAGGTGGTCTCTGTGCTTTATTGGTTCTGACACACATCCCTTGCCTTAAGAGCTTTGTGAGATAATTAAAAATTAATTAGGGCAATATAACAATGGCGGACAAAAAAAGAAATAGGACGGAAAACAATGCATAACCTTGCGAAGGCTTTAAAGAGCTCTGACCTATCATCTGCACTGTCTCTTGCTGGTGACATCACTGTGCATGTGTATTTGTTGTGGGTGTGGTGAGGTGTAACTATAGAGATACAGAGTCTGTGTGATGTGGGAAATAATGCAGGACAATTTCGTCCTTCTATTACCCTGAAAACCCATGTTTACTTATGCAGCACTTTGTTATTTCAAGCCATTGTCTGCATTTAACTATTGTCACTTATTCATGTTTTTGTTTTTTTTTTTCACTTTTATTCTCTATACAGTGTTCGACATCGAGCAGTGTGACTCAAGCACACTAACTCCATATTTAAATGATTCTGACTAACAAATAAACATCATCTCTGTTTTTGTTTACTTGCAAATTTACCTTTTATCATCTAGTATACGTGTATAAGGGACTGAGTTTGTTTTTGTGTTCCAACACTCTGTGTTCCCTTTGAACAGATTCCCCAAAAATATCACCAACAGTGTATGTCAGTGAAATTCTGCGTGTTGTTATGATGCACATCCACCCGTGACATAGTTGTGGCAGCCTTTATTTGTTTGCCAAATAAATTAAGCATGAATCTTGGCTGGCTTTCTCATGCCTCTGAAGTGGCTGTGACTGCTTACTCAGGTTGGTGTCCCTTTTTTATTAACTTATGGGTATTATCTTTAGAAAGATTATCTGTATACCATACCTTCAAACATGTTCATGTGTAATCACTCAGTTTCCAAATTCTTCTTTGGCTTCCAAATAGTTGGGTGCTCTGCAGTCTTGAAAATTAAGATTAGTTGTGATTCCATACATAATTATACACTTGAAGTTTCCTTTGTCATATTCATTTACAAGCAATTTGGCATAGTATACAGTATGTTTAAATAACCCTGTGCAGGTCCCACTAGGGGCGCTGTGTGGCAATATTTTGCATGCATTCATTTTGGTTGTACTGTGCACATGTGCTGGAACACCACGGTGGAATGACTCACTCACGACCATTGAATTTTTATTCTTTTATTATTCTTTCACTGAAAATTATAATTTCTTTGTACCATGTATAATGACACTAAACATTCTATTCTATCATTTATCTTATAGTGAGACAAGAAGTGGTGGATGCCTTTATTACTTTATCACTGACTTCTCCCATTAGCCCATCACCCTCTCCCATCACACGCTAGTGTCTCACACAGGGATGGGTAGTATTTCTGAAACATGTGTTTATATATAAAATACAATATATTTTATATATAAAATTATATATAAAATACAAAATATTACTTTGTACTTTGTATTTTGTTGGGAAGGTGAACATTCCTTCATATTTTATATCAAAATACTTCAATGTTGAGTATTTTTGTAATTATAAAATGCAGTAAAATATTTTCTTGATATATCATTAGAGCACAAAACGAGGTGGTTGATATGTTAAAATCACGCATATCAACATACTGAAAGTTTCAAGCTGTTGAAACACTGGAGTTTGCTTTTTTAAATTTATTTATTTATTTCTTGTTTTCCAGTCATTGGCGTTATAACAAATGATATTTTCTAGACTTTGAATTTGTGTGTGTTCTCAGTCCTTCAGTTATTATGTGTACAACTTGACAAGGTCACTTCTTTCCTCAACAGTGTTTGTTGCACTATACAAATAAAATTGAATTCAACTGAATTCACAAATGTCAGGTGCTTGCAAAACCTCAGAGCCCCACATCTACAGCTTTGACATCAACAGATATTGTGAAAATTAATGTGGAATTTTGTCACCATCACCAATGAGTACTGGTCATAACGAAGAAGCCCAAGTAAAATCTCACAAGAGCATCCACTAATATATGTGTTACTTAAAAATGACAATTCTTCATTGTCATCTTCATCTTCTTTGTCGTTGTTAAGTCACATACATATTTTAGTATCCTTTTTCCCCTGAGAAAAGACACAGTATATTTCAAAGAATTAAGTAAAAGGAGGAATTGTTGGTGTTTCCAAAAACCATTTATTATTAGTAAATCTTATGCAATTGCCATTATTGAATTATAACTGATGCAATGCGACACAACAATAATCATGTTTTCTTACACACAGAACCAACAACTTGTAACTTTTTCCAGACTGGTACACTTTTTTGGTGGAAAATACCAAATGGCTGTAAGTTACACATGCTGCACATAAGATATTCATCAATGGATTCACTTACATTCCTGCATGACATATTAAATAATATAAGATTTGTTTTATTTTTGTTGACCATTAAATTCCCTGATGTGGATCAACTTGCAGTAAACCACAGCACCCTTGATATTAAAAAAAAGATAAAATAAAATACTTGTTTTCATGTACATGCACTGGATTGTCAGTCAGCTGGCATTTTTGTTTTTATTTCCTGTTTTATTTGGACAGGCTCAAAGGCCAGCTGCACGGTTGGCCTTTGAGCGCAATCTGCACAGCTGTCTCCAATCCCCTGATCAGCCCTGGCGTATTTATACCAGGATTTTCTGCCTCTCCTTGTCAGTAACTTTGAGCGCTACGTGTCTTCTAATTTTTGTTTCATTCGAGTTTTTTGGCAACTTTGGCAACTTTTTGTTCTCTCCTTTTAAGATGCCCGTTCCTGAGCTCTGCCTGGAATTATAAGGACTGCTTAAACTTAGTTTTCGTTTTTTGTAAATAAATCTTTGAATTATATATTTTTTCTCTGGCCTCTGCTTTCGAGCCACCTTTTTAATTTATGTGTAGTATTTGTGCTGAGTTAAGCTTCTTTTCTTGACAGGGGCTTTGTATTTAATGGGCAAAGCAAATAAGCACATTTTCCAAAATGTCTAAGTATTTTTTTTTTTAATTGGCACTTCATGGTAAGAGGACAAATTGTTTTTGAATTTATGCTTTTGTTTAAACAAAAAGTTTTTTTTCTTATATAAAATTTAAAATAAAATCAATTTTAAGCAGAACTACAGCAAAACATAGTTTCTTATTTTACTTTTCCATGTTTTGCTGATTGCTACCCAAAAGATCTGTCATTTAGGGCAGACGGATTCAAAATATTATCATGAATAAACTTCAACATTATATACAATACACAAGATTCAAAGGATGCCAAACAGATGCCAAAATGTTATTTTATAATTACATTACACCCTGAAACGATTGGTGGCCACAGAATTAGGGTATAATGACTGCTATAGTCAATACTCCTTTTTTTTGACAATAAATCTCAGTGTTTGCATAAATATACATATCATTCTATTGACTAAAATAAAGTAACAAATTATATAAAATACCAAAAAAAAAATTGAAAATGAACATTGTGTAACATAGCACAATGCAAATGGCTCAACTGATAAAGTGCATTTCTGATACATGAGGCAGATTGTTATCACAGAAAAATAATTGCTGAAAAGTGTTTGTATCACCACAGAATTAAATCTATGGTATGTTGCCTTAACTAAACACATTAGTCAAAAGAGGAGACAGTAGTAAGGTTTGTGAACACACCATTTGAAATGAGTCATTCCTGAACCGTGTGGTTATTGTGGTTGTTAGTGCACCTTCTGGAGGATTATGAAAGGCTTCTCATTAGTAAAGGTTCAGCAAAGAGATTTAAAAACACGATGAGGAGATCATGGGAGAACATGTGTTGCGGCAGAAGAGAAGCTGCTGTTTTTCTTTTTTTTCAGATCTTTTTCAGATTGGTCCATCTGAAAAAAAAAAAAGGTTCCTCTCTCCAAAGATGAATGAGGGTGGTCAAAAATGTATATTTACAGTTCTTAGGTAACAAATAATGCATTCCATTTGTATTAAAATTACTTTTTGTTTGCATTGAGTTTATGTTTAAATTAAAAAGAAGATCACTTGGTAATTCCAAGCATAACTAGCCAAGACGACTGAGATCACACAGATGCACAGTAAATATGGAGCTTGAGCCAGGAAAAGATACTAAGTGTAGCACAAAGACTGGAAATATCTTAAAGCTAAACTTCAGCCTGCGACCAGGGTGTTTTGGCCAGAGCATGCAGAGGCACATTTAAAACAAACAAACAAACTGGAGCATGAACTTATCTCTCACTCCATCTTGCTCCAGTTTTGCTCACACTGTGCATCTGAAGCACTGGAGATGATTCTCCGTCAGCAATAAGCGGGAATTCACATCGTTCACGTGGTCTGCTTTTGGTCAAAGGCATGCTAGCGGTGCAGCTCCAAACTCCAGCATCATATTTACTGTACTGTATTTTTTCATGGCCCCCCAAAAAATATTCCAACTAAAATTCAAAACTTTTTCTGTAAAATCAAATTATTATGTCTTTCAAGACTTCTCGCAGTGTGGTGGCGAATGGTCTCGCTGAAACAGTAGAGTCACGCCCTTCCTGAAGCGGTGGTCCCTAACACTGTAGATGATCACATTACAGCAGCTGTTTCCTGTCAGGATCCAGAAGGCAATGAAGGAAAAGTTACACCAGGTGTATCCCACCACGTTCCCCAGCACAAAGATGGCGATGGGAGAGAAGGACGCTGTGAAGGCGAATGTTAGGATGGCAATTGTCTTGGCAGCTTTAATGTCAGAAAAGGAGGGTCTGTGTGAGCAACTTCCTCCTCCACCACTGCCACCATCACTCAGACTCCCCTGTGAGAGCAGTTTGCGTTTGCGTGAGTATCGTCGAATGCTAGTGAAAGACAAAATATTGACTGCTAATGTGCCACTGAGCAGTGTGAAGTCAAATGCTGGGAATAACAGCAAAATGTAGGCATCAGGTGGCGGCTGGCTTCCCAGCAACAGTGGCGTGTAGTTGCACATGCGACTGCACTCATTGTACTCCAGAGTGAAGTTACTACTAAAGATGAGAGGCACCAGAGCCAGCAGGAAGCTAGCAGCCCAGGAGAGCAGGATGAGGAGCAGGGTTCGTTTACGCGTCACCAAGGCGTCTTTGTGGAGAGGCCACAGGATGGCAATGCTTCGCTCCAGGGTCATGAGGAAAATGGTGCTGATGGAGACAAAAGTGCATCCAGCAAACACAGGGCCAATCAGCATGCACGGTTGCCACGGACTCACGAGTCCACCGAGGGCGGCGGAGGATGCCGGGGAAGTAGGACTACCCTGGTACCAAATGGGAGGAGTGTTCGTCACCATCAGGGATACTTCAGTGTAGACGGAGAAAGGGACCACGAGGACACCAACCATCATGTCCGCTATGGCCAGAGACACTGTCAAAAGAGGGGGAGGAAAAAAAAGAGCTCAGGGGAAACATTCAACCATTTTTTTCATTGGTTTACTTCCTGCTCTAGTAAGCCTTTTTCACACCAAAATTAACAAGTGTACCCAGGATTTTAGAACCCACTTAAATGAGACGACTGGCTCCACTTCTGTTGTCAGTGGTAAGGAAGAAGACAACAACAACACAATGAGCTCACTGATAATGTTAGTTTTATTAGCTATTTTGCATCTTTTAATTCAGTCCCTTGTTCAGACTCAGTGAGGGTGTGCAACTTAATAAGTGTGGAGCCCAGACTTCCCTCTTCCCGGCCACTTCGTCTAGCTCTTATGGGGGAATTCTGAGGCGTTCACTAGTCTCTCCAGCGAGTCCCGGGCCGTCCCCTGGGCCTCCTCCCAGTGGAACGAACCCTGAACACCCCTCATCATGACCAGATGCCCGAGCCACCTCATCTGGCTCCTCTCGATGCGGGGGAGCAGTGGCTCTACTCTGAGCACCTCCCAGATGACCGAGCCTCTCACCCATCTCTAAGGGAGAGCCCGGACAGCCTGCGGAGGAAACTCATTTAGGCCGCTTGTACTCACAATTTCATTCTTTCATTCTCTACCACAGCTCGTGACCATAGGTGAGGGTAGGAACGTAGATCGACCGCAAAGATGAAATGAGCATTTTCGCCCAGGTGTTGTTTTCACACTTAAGTTGATTGGAGCTACATTGTACATTGCAGAGGGAGTGAATGCTGATTGTGTTGAATCAGCATTCAACTCTCTCCACTCTCCCACTCTCTCTCTGCCATTTCCGCCTTTTTTGTTGGTTTATGCAGTTTATGGTTTTATGGTATGGCTTTATGTAGTTCATGTGAATATCTTGTGCTTCACAATGCAAAGGCACACGCTGTTTGTTTTCAGCTGTAAAAGCATTACAGCAAAAAATGGCAACCTATTCGAAGGCTATAAAAACGAAATGGTTTCTGTTTTAAATATCTACACTTACGTTTAAATAGATAAATATACTACAACGAGTAAATAGTAAATGATGCCCTCAAGAAGTTATATTGACAAGTTGATAAGGTACTTTAATACATTTTTAAGTAATATAGTTTCACTGAGCCACTTTGAAAGTTTAATCAATGAATCCAAACTGATTAAAATGTAAAATTAAATGAAGGAGAGTAAAAATAAACAAAAATAAAAACTTGTGGTGACATTACTATATTTAGATATTCATATATTGGCCATTTTACAGATTCATTTTAGAAAATTCCAATTTTATGTTGATACGAATGCTGACACTTTACAAACATATAATGTGATAATGTCTGGAGAATTTGCATGTTCTGCATTAATTAATTAATTAATTAATTAATTTAATATCAATGTCAAAAGAAGGATGCTTACCCTCTCTCTTATCACAGGAATACATAAACATATGAACACAGTTGTTCAAAATAACTGCCAAAGTGAAAAAAAAAAAAACATTATACAGCATCACTTACCTTTCAGGTAGCCCTGTGGTGTTCTTGACTGCCTAGTTTGCACAAAAACAGTAAGAGTGACCACATTTCCAACCACGATGGCAAATGCCAGACTGACCATGAACACCACGGCCAGGGTGCGGTTGACAAAACCACAGCAACAGAAGGTACAGAGAGGGGCCAGTGACTGGCCTGACCCCAGTCCTTCTGTCCGGTTGAATGGGCCGTCTGTGACCGGCAGCAGCACGGCCGCACTGCCAGAGATACTGACGTTGTGAAGCAAAGCAGTCATGGCCCAGGACAGACTGGTTTATCCTTTTGGATGTGTTGGTAGAAGGGCTGATCAGGAGACCATGTCCTGTTGTACAAAACACATTTAAATCATCTGTTAGAAGAAGAAATTAAAGAAACAGCACTGAATATACCAAATTTTGCTTTGTTAATGGTGCAGAAATAACAAACTTTGTCATGAAGCTTAGTCTTTATATTATCAATCCACCAAAAGCTGCACATCTTCTAAAGGTAGGATTTCATCATAACCAAATCCAGTTTTTGTTCAGTAGTCGTAAATATTTCTGGGCAGCCCTTGGCCTAGTGGTAGGGGAACTTTGCTTTAAACCAGAGGATTGCCAGTCTGAATCCCGACAGATGAAGGGCTGGGGTAGTAGAAATACCTCCTTCTCAATTTAATGAATGGAACTGGATGATTTCAACTTTTATTTGGGGAAAACAAAAACCAAGAATTTGATTTCAGACATTACGACTGTCCAGATATTATTCCTGGTTTCCTGGTGAAACTCCATGTGACACAAAATGGAAGATAGAACAGAATCAATTAAACATTACCCTCCAATCTATCTTAGGAGATAAAGCTGTACAGAAGAATTATTATCAAATATCACAGTTCCCTTAAAATATGAAATAAACAGTTCAAAGATCAGGAATTTGAAAGAAATGCTCGGATACTACATTGGATAGTGTATGTTACGGATTTTATAGCAGCTTAAATGGATGGTAGATTCAAATCATGGATAAAGTTAGGTATTACTTTATATTGTAAAATAGCTTATGACAATGTTTTGGACTCCTTTCGACAAATTTCAGAAAAATATAACCTAGATACCTGATACCTTTAATTAAGGCACCATTTTCACAAAAATGTTAAAACAACAGGGGACAAGGAGAGGGATCTTATTCATATATTTTTTTGAAGTCTATAAAGATAAAATGATTTTCAAAATGATCTCTAAGATTTATACATCTCTGTTCCTAGGACGGGGGCCTCTCCACATTGTACATCAAAATAAAATGGGAGAAAGAAGCAAATATTGTTTTAAGTGAGGATGACTGGCTCAACATTAACTGAACACAATTCACCTGAAGCTCTAATCTATAGAGAGAGTTTAACTGGAAAGAAGATTATTGATAACTAATGGAGATAGGAACAGTGATTAAGTCAATATTTAACTGAACAATAAAGTTAGATTTTTGCGTTTTATATCTTGGAATGTGGATTGGAGAAGAGGGACAGATAATCTGCTTCAAATATTAGCGGAGAAGGCAATGACCAGGAAATGGTTATGTAAAGAATCACCAACAATTTCAGATTGGGTAAAAATATTCCAGAAAATTTATGACATGGAGCCTCTAACTTTTTCATTGAGACATAATATTTTCTGTGGCCTAACACTGTTGGAAGCACCATGGGGTTGTCAGTGCCCATGTAAGCTGAAATCCCCACGTTCAGTTCTAAACATTTCTCTCAGCTGACAACTAAATACGCAGGTCCTTCAATCATTTATGCTGTTCACTGGACTGAAGAGCAGGAAGGTACACACGTCCAAGACAACAGAGAGTAACGAGAGTGGACATATTCAGACCAGAGCAAAAACCAAGTCCCGTGTTCTCACAGCAGTCAGCGAAACATCACAGACTTGAAGTCCTTTAACTGCACTGGTGAATTTCTTCCTCAGTATAATGAGAAGGGAAAAACACATCTGTTCATGTGGATTTCATATCATTCCAGATTAGTGTAATTTAGTTTTACTGAGGTGGATTACCAGACACAAATTCCATGGCTATTAATCATGTATGAAAACAAAAACGATGTATGTATAATAATGTTCATATCTACACTGGTTGTAGGTGCAGTAGGTTGGACAATAGCCCAGAGCAAACAGGCCAAACACTGTCTCCATAGAGACAGTTGTTCATTTGTTTTGTTATTTTACCTCTTGGCCAATTAAGTTTTCCCTTCACACTTGGAATCGGACTATGTCCCACACACATTTTTTTAATTGTTATTACCTATTGATTGCTATTGATCGGTGATTATTATAATAATTAGATGATATTACTTACCACATAAATATTTTAATTTTTTTGAACGCAGTTCCAACTGGAAAGAATATAATGTATAAACTATGCATCATAGTGCTTAAATGTTTCAGGTTCCCCCACAATATAATATATATTATTTTGATCAATTTATTATTGCCCATTAATCTGAAAAGAAATTTTCAGCAATAGCACAATATAGTTTGTCATCTTACAGTTTACAGTTTGTCTTTAGACCTTTGCTGAGAACAACTGTGTTCTACACACAGACCGTATATAGAGGATTTTCTGTCCTGAAGCCAATCCTGAAATAAAATGTATTAAATAACCACAAGGGGGGGTGATTTTATTGGTTTCACAATAATTCAGTTTGAATGAAAGTCTATGGGAAAATTAGCCTGTATACTTTACAACATCAGTAAGTATTTTCCTGTGGAGTTATTGGTCTCACTCACTAGTTTAAGGACTTTTTTAATTGAGCATGACATTGATTTTTTTTAAATTATGTTCCTATTCAGAGGGGGAAAAATAATCAAGTAACACACACAAAGAGACACCAGTGAACGACATCTGTGAACTTCTTTTTGCAAAATCTTAACATGGTGTCGGCCTGTTTTTCAATTTCGAAGCTTCAAAATGGTTCAAATTCTTATGGTTGATTGTATGACTGGTTGCTACTTGGTACTACAGCCAGAAATAACACTTTGAGGGCAGAGTGACTTCAACTCGCACAGTAAAGTTGCTGCCTGACAGCTAAACAATGACTTTAGAGTTGTGATGCAGAGTCAGGTGATGATCCAGTCCAGGTTAGACACTATGAAACAGAGTCGCATGGTTTTTACATTGTCACTTGTATGATTTTTTTTAAACCATAATCATTACGAGAAGGAACAGAAGGATTTGAGCCACTTTTTTCCCACGGTTAGACAGCCTTTTCTGCTGCTGAAGTTTGTAAACTGCTCCCACACCAAATCCCATCAAGAAAATCTGGTAGTTTAAATCGTTGCCTCCACCAGTAAGTTAAAATATGTTATTTTGTGACTAAAATGTTGACATTTACCAGGCAGCAGTAGACCTCCTGAGTTAAAAATACAGTTTTTCTGTATGGACTTTGTTGCAGGGAGTGATCAGTGGATTACAAACTACTAGCTGGAAAAGGCTGTTTAAGGACAAGATAAAATGAGGAACATATTCTTAAGATATTGTAGACTTAAACGTATTTTATTAGGTGAGCTTTTGTGAAGTGTTTTTTTGTGAAATGTTTTTCCTTCTGGCCATGCTGGCGGGTGCCCAGGTCCCAGGCTGGTTCATACACTCACATAGTGAAGTCAGTGTTGATAGATAGTCTGCTTTTCATTGAACTGCCTGACAACTGTGATTCACACTCAGCTGTAACGAGAATGAAAAAATCGTATAACTCAAGGCCATTCACAGACGTGTGTTGATCATTAACATCACAAAGGAAACCTGGAAAATACTTGAGAAATGTGAGAGGAAAAAAGCCAAAAGAAAATGTTGTCCTTTTACTCTATGCATCATTTAAACCAGTGCATACCATGATGTGAATGAGGACATTTTATGTCAAACCATGCATAATACACACTTAGCACTAAAATGGATGGTATTTTCAACCGCTGTAGGCTATTATCTGTGTCAAAACAAAACAATTACTTGGCTTTTAAACTACCTGATGGCACTAGTGGTGAAATATATATATATATGTATATATATATAGTGAATGAGGACATTTTATGTCAAACCATGCATAATACACACTTAGCACTAAAATGGATGGTATTTTCAACCGCAGTAGGCTATTATCTGTGTCAAAACAAAACAATTACTTGGCTTTTAAACTACCTGATGGCACTAGTGGTGAAATATATATATATATATATATATATATATATATTCCTTTTTTTTTTTTTTTTTTTTGGGAGGATAAAGGGGCTTTTTGCCTTTACCTTGAGTGAATATGACAGGTGGAAGTGAGCCCTGTAGCAAGACCTCAGGCAAAGTGAAACATGCAGCTGACAGCAAAGACTACACACACGCACACATGCACACACTTTTAAATTTAAGCTCATAAGCGCCTGTGGACCTGCGTTTGTTTCGTAACATATGTGATGTTTATGGAAGTGAGTCTAAGTCTGCCATTTAAAAAAAAAAAAAAAAAGAGCTGAACAACATAATCTAAATGATCTTAAGCCGTGCCATCTCATCTTTACTCAACATCTGGTGAAGGAATATCTGCACCAAATTTGGTTGCAAATTTGATGACATTTATCTTCACCAGTTTAGAAGACACTATTATTAAGTACCGTCTACATGAAGAGACCTTGGAGTGGGCGAAAAGAACTAACTCTGTTACTGTCCTGATTTAAAGTGTGCAAGGCTTCGAACCAGATCATGGAGCAAAAACGAAAACCAGAAACCAGAAAAAAAATGAATCATTTATTTAGAAATTCTTCTTGATTCTTTTTCAGTTTACAATGACCTGTTGAGGTTCACTTCCTGTCAGCGGAGAGCGGAGAGAAGCTTCACGCATTGAGTGAATGACCCGCAGGTAACCAGAAGGTCTATGCGGCAGTCTCCCAGTCTTGATTAGCCATAAGAGGTAAACATTGTAGTCTACCCATCTTAAAAAAATGTTTGTTGTAGACATGATTATTTAATCTGTTTGTGACAAACAGTAAAGCAAATGTAAACAGCTAGATTTAACATTAACGGCCTTTCCGCAACAGATACGTTGCTAAAGTATGGGACGAAAGTGCAGTTAAATTCAGATCCGAATTACGACGCGTACCCTCCAGTGCAGATCAAAGGTGATGTGAAGAAATAAAAAATAAAGAGGAGGGAGGAAAAAAAAAAATCACATCACAGCCGCACACACACACACACACATACATTCAGACAGGAGAGAGAATGTTTTCCATCAGCCTGATTTGAATAGACTAATAGCTTTAATAGCTACCTATTTATGTCCCAAAGCTAACATGGAACGTTATTAACCAGTTCAGGAACAATATTTTTTTGTTCTAACCAGTTTGGGAACGTCAATTTTAGGGTGGAACCTAAAAAAAACGGTAAAATACTGTTTCTGTTTGGAACAAACCAATTGAAAATAAATTCTGGTTCAAAGCCCTGAAAGTGTGTGAGTAAGATTTGTGATGATGTCAGTGGAAAATACCGATTCAAGAGAGGTTCTTGAAGACAGAGAGCATTTCACATAAGCGGCATGAGGGGCACAACTCCCGTGAGCTACAGCAGTCAGGACTGTGATTGCCTCATACGCAGGACCGGCCATAACAGACTGCAGTATGTCCTGGAAGGAACACACTGGCCAAAAAGGAGCTTAAGCCTGCAGGACTAAATTTAGGGTATGGATGCACATGTCACTGTTCCCAGATAACTAAAAATCTCAGTTAAGTTTTGCAAGGAACATTTAATTTAAATACCAGCTGTGATAGAGTTTGCATGTATTTCAGGCAAAATTGTCACCAGGAGGAGAAGGTGTTGGTGATCAAATGTTATGAGGAAGGACAACCATAATTTGGGACCAAAGGGTTTGTGGGCATTCCATTGTGTTTTTATGTTCATGGGATGCCCATCATGTATGAAATACTGTTGTTGGCGTTTTTAATGGAGTCTGCCAAGCAGACCATAATCTGTAGTTACATTTATCAAGATGAAATGGTTATTATTTGCTCTTTTTCACTAAAACTGCCTCTAGCAGCTAAAACCCATGTTATGTTGATATGCAGGTCTACAGCCAAGGATATAAGTGGCATCATTGTGGTTCAAAAATTACTTCCATTATAACTGAGAGTGCAGTTTGGTTTCATGGGAACATATTTTTGAGAAAAGGCTATGGATGTTTTCAGATCACTCAGAACGTATGTTAATAGCAAGTGTCTGAATGGGACCAAAAAGCCGTGAGTGCTACAAGTAAATAGTAATGTACAGTACTTTTTTAAAAAAATCATACATTTTTTCTTTGCAGTAATTGTTGAACTCACTGACACAAAAACTTCCCAAAATAAAGTGGAGCATGTTTTTTTGGTCATATGCCAGATAAAGGTAGACCACAGTCCAGATCTGGCCCTGGGGTTGTATGTTGCCTATGTGGTTTTTAGTCATGCTCTAGTGCAATGAGTTGCTCAAACATCAGCTCCAAGCACAAATAACTCTCTCTCTGAATGGGGGGGCAGCCACAATGATGTCATCGAGAGCATTGTGCTGGAATGGCTGCATGTTGTTCTATGTGCATGCAGAGAATTTTCTTTGACAGGGCTGCATCCCTGAGTGACAGGTCAGACGTATGTGGGAAGACTGTGAGGCCCGGTCAGAGCTCTTAGGCCAGATCACCCAATGCACACAGGGGTCATGTGCGATAGTAAGAGACAGGCTGGCTCAGAGCCGCCTGAGGCTGAATGCCACAGCACATGAGCCGACAGACGACGTGCTCCTCACATCTTGACTTATCATTCTGTCTGTGTTTGTTTCCCTTGTGGTCTTCACAGAATTGCACAAACAACACAAATTAATACACACAAATACAAATGCGTGCATGAAGCCAGTGTTTGATTTTTTTTTTCTTGTTTTACTTTAACTCACTTGTTCAGCTTTCATATTGTAATTTCACCACAATAATTTAAAAAAATATTTCTATTTATAGACTCAAGAAGGAAGGAAAAAAAAATAATTGTATTAAATCTGAATTTTATATTACAGATTAGATTACAATCTAATGTAATGTAATTTAATGTTTTGCATGTAAATACATACTGGGTAAGTACAATCGCATTTTATAGGAACCTAGAAATACATTCATCTGTAAGTAATTTTTTTTTTATTAAATTAGCCATTAAACAGGGAACAAGCAGACATATTCACTATGTCTTATCGCTATGCTACAAAAGGTCGTCTTAAATATGTGAGGCTCCAGACTAGTTTTTGAAAACACAACATATGACACATTCCTGCAAAACTGATACTAACGTCTTTGGTAGTTACAAATAGCAATTCAGACACACACATTCAGCAACAACAATTATGAACATCAATAAAATGTAATGAAGTAACAATACTTTTTCCAATATACAATTAGTATACATTTTTCTTTCATTTCGTATTTTTTTTAGAGGAATTTTTCTTTTTCCCACTGTAGTTATAATCAAAAAAACAAATATAATTAATTTAAAACAAAACAACTAAACCCTCATATTCAAAATTTGATTAAAAGATTATTTTTGGATAAATATTTGTTGTACTCAATTACTGTCTTACCTTGGACTAAATAACTGCACTGTAGTTTGCAGTCTTTGCTAAAAACTGAATGCAGTTTGTTTAATTCCCTGAATCTTTATGTGTGATTTTTGCATAGGTGTACATGTTTGTCTCCAATAACTCTCAGGATAAATCCCACAGTGCTAGTGGACTTTACACCCACTTCACTTTTACTCAGTCAACAGTAGCTGCATGACTGAATGAGACTCCAAGCATGAATCAACGCTGCACCTTCATATCCATTTAGGTGCATATGACTTTTGCTGTGAAAATTTGAAAAACCAGAGGAGATTGTAGGGTCTTCTTGAAGTTCATCTTCTCACTGAATAACTATTTTCCTGCTTCATACATTATAAATAATTACACCTGAAAATGTATATTCAACAGAACAAACTGTGCTTTTTGTTTGTGAAGCAACAAGAAATAAGAAATCTATAGCCAATGTAATATTTTCCTTTTACATTACACAAATCTGCAGACGATTTTATCTCTTGAAAAATAGCTGCTAATCATGAGTCACCTTTTTTAGCCCCAACACTGTTATGCTTAATACCGTAGTGTTTCAACTGGTTTAACATGCTTCAAGAGATGAGATAGTTGATTTGAAGTAGGCCAACTACCCACTGACTTTGAAAGGCTTTCTTCAACTGATGTAATTGAAGAACACTCAAGAGCCTATAATTCTAAGCAAACCCATAATTCATAATTATTCAAATGTAAATGATTGCCTTTCATTTTCAGTCGACAGTCAGTTGGCAATAAAAAAAAAAAAAATACATAAAACAAAGCAACAGTTTATCTCCTTGTGTGGTATTTGTATTTAACAAACAGAAATAATATGCATCCACAAACACACAAAAAAAATACAAATTAGATAGAATGGTCTTACCAGCATTGCCACTGTTGTACACCAGAGAGTGGTTCATGCACACAGAGGCTGATAAGGGAAGAGAATCCAGCCCTATTATTAATATTATTAAGATTAGTGAAAGTAAAATCTGATTAAGATCCTCCAGTCAAGAAGAAAGTGGAGTCGCGGTCCGCTCATCATTCTTTCCTTTGAAGCACACTAACAATCTCTGTGATTCAGCCTCTCTCTCCTCTGTGCGTTGCTCAACCTCTCCTCTCCTCTCCTCTCCTCTCCTCTCCTCTCCTCTCCTCTCCTCTCCTCTCCTCTCCTCTCCTCTCCTCTCCTCTCCTCTCCTCTCCTCTCCTCTCCTCTCCTCTCCTCTCCTCTCTCCTCTCCTCTCCTCTCCTCTCCTCTCCTCTCCTCTCCTCTCCTCTCCTCTCCTCTCAACACCCGCTGCATGGCTTGCAGTTATTATCGCATGCACATGTTTTCTTCCCTAGAGCTTCAAGGTAAAGTCCACAGCAGCATGTTACTCCCACGCTTGCTTTCCTGTGTGCCTCCCCACCCCCACTCATCTTCATCCCCGCTTTCTCACCCCTCTCCCAGCATTTCACCCTCTCGCTCAAATGCTTTGTGTCTTATAGTTTCCAACACTTTCATTTTATTAACAGAACTTCTAATGGTAATCTAGTGGCTTTTCTGTATATGTTCACGCCAATCCCATTTCACTTCTGGCACTGGACTCACTCATTTGCCTTGAATGGTGCACATAGAGACACAGAATGAATGGCTGGAGAGAGATGCTGCACTGTACTAATGAGATGTGACTCTCTTACATTATAGGCAGGGGGTTAAACGCATCCATCCTCTCTGCTCACTGATGGCTTTGTCCAGCATACACAGCTTTGACCACATCATAGGTCACAGTCCCTTTGTTGGGACACACGCAGCAGAAACTATGGCCCTCATGTGAGACCTCTGCTCTCTCACTTAATTAGAAACACTCATTAAACTGAAATCAAAGTTCACAAGCTTATAAAAATTGTGAATAGTGAAAAAATACTGACTCCAGAGCTTAATGCCTGCAATAGTTTCAGCACAAATTTAATAATCCCGGTCATGAAACAAATGTTATGACTGAACAATGATTGCTTATCATTCTTTTTATGGGTGCAGGTAAAAATCCCAAGAAGAGCAGCAGAGGAGGAGACTGAACTCAGTAATGGCCAGGAAACAGAGGCCATTTTTATTATGTCACGATACGATACGATACGATACGATACGATACGATACGATACGATACGATGCGATACGATACGATACGATACGATACGATACGATACGATACGATACGATACGATACGATAAGGAAATATATGACATTAAACAATATGGTAAGTAAAATACAGAGAAATAAGATATGATATGATATCATATGATACAAAACAAGATGATTCAGTAATACTGATAAGGTTATATATTATATAAGATAAGATAAGATACAAAACAATAAGATACAATATGATAAGGTAACATACGATAATGTATGGTAGAGTAAAGTAAGGCAAGTAGAGACATGCTGATACAGTGAGGTATGATACAGTATTATGAGGTGTAGTAATGTAAGGTAAGAAAATAAAAAATGAAAAGTTTAAACAAGATTGTACTGCACCAGACTCTGCAACTCCATTTATGTATTTATTGGCTGGTCAGTAGATGTAGGTCGTAGCAGTAAACACACACACTGTGGGATCGTGATCCGGAATTTGTTTCACGAATCCTCTGGGACTGCCCAACATCTTGTACTGGGCATAAACATAGTATGTGCTCTACTGCTCAAGGGATTTGTAAGCCTGCCAAATAAAAATAAACAATAACTGCAACGCGTCCCTATTATAGAAAAGGTCAGTTCATACAACAGTGTGAGAACACTCTCAGAGTTTACTCCACTTTTCAGCCACATACTGTAACCTTCCTTTTGCTTTTGACAGGTTATAGCACAGTTAAATACCATATCTGTTTCTATGTTGCCGAATACTATGTCAATTAAATGTGAGGCTATGATTTATACAACACTTTATGCAGCACACATATTTACCTGAATACATTCTTCTGAAAGTGACAGTTGCTGTTTCATTTGTCATTTAAAAATAATTTATTTTCCCAAAGATTTTAGCTACTTAACAAAAGGCTTAGTCAATAACTCGCCATTAGACAGGCTGTTCCAGCTGAAAGATTATAATCTGCTCACTCTACTGCACCAAAGTCCATATAGAAAGTCTGTGTTTTTATTTTACTGGAGACACAGGAGCTGCTGGGCTCCTGCTGCCTTGTCTGGTAATTTTGTGTCACCTACGTAATTCTGCATGAAGGATATATAACACTGAAGATTTGAATTTAATGATGAAGGCAGCTGTGGATTTACAACTCTTATATCCTGAGATGTAAAATCACTGGTTTTCTCTGTGGACAATTTACAAATGTCACCTTCCAACTGTAACAGGCCGACTGACAATGAGAGAAAGTGTTCTAAAGATATTGTAGACTAAGCATATATTTTATTAAGGGAGCCTTCTGATAAGTTTTTCCATTTGTCCCTGACAGCAGCCACGTGATCAGTTAGAGCATGTTTCCAGGTGGACCCACAGAAACGGCTGCATGTGTGTGTGTGTGTGGCAAATTCTGTCACGATAATATGTCAGTACCTCATACGACTATCCTGGACTAAATTGTACTGAAGTACCGTAGCATTTAGCAAAAACTGCAGCTTAATTTTGCAGTACTGAGAGGAACATTGGAAATTTGTCTGGATAAAGGGTTCCTTTTTTGATTGACAAAAAGGTAACTACAGGCCTCCTAAGTAAGTAGCAACTGTGACCGATCCAATTAGAGGTGCCTTTGACTCTGATCATGAACTAAAAAGGAAAGCTCTAATAACGCTGGCACCATGAAATGACTTCATTTGAAGTTGGTTACCCTCAGGAAATAGTCAAGCGCATAAAACCTCTCCCACAATGAAACGCACTTGAAGTCTAAGATATGAACATGATGAAACATGACCATGTTTTACTAACTACATACTGACTACAGTATTTATACTCTGCTGACATGTTAGACATGCACTGCTCAAAAATACCCACACATCATTTACACTTAGTTACCCAATGATTTTGTCCATTGCAGGCAAGTGTTTATTTAAGACCGACTTCACTTTTCTTGCAACAAAGAATATACTACTGGAAATTGTAAAGATAAAAGAAAAAACTAAATGAAAATATGATCATGATGGCTGACAGTAAACACTGTGAACTTTAGTGTTTACCTTATTGTAACACTTTGTCTTTGATTGCAATTGATGTTAAATGACTCTGTGTGTGTGTGTGTCTGTATGACTTATAGCCTCTTGAAATAATACAAACTGTTATAATTTATTAAGCAAATATGAATCAAGGCAGCAAAGTTTTAAATTAAGTATCCCTCTCTACTGTTTCTGTGACCTCGTGTAACACTGGACTTTCCTCCCAGCAGCACAGTCCTGAGTCACTGCTGCTGCTGTTGCACAGTTAACTATTTACTGATGGGAATTAGATTAAAAAAGTCTGTTTGTTTTCCCCTGCTTCAAAAACTGAAGACACCATGTCACTCACTTTCTGTAACAACAGATCAAACAGCACATTGTGTGATGTTACTGCACTTCCATGTGTCAGCAGCGTTCACTGAAGTCTTCCGTAAACTATAATAAAAACAGAACAACATGTCAGTCACTGCTGTGTTTCACAAAAAATCAAGAATGAGATTTCCCCAGAAAAATTATTTCACAATCCAGGAATCAATATTTGAGCAGCAAGACCCTGCATAAATACTTCCATGCAGCATGGGACATACAACACACAGAGCAGATTATAACCATTATATTAAACTTATAATCCCTACAAAAGATGATCTTTGTCAACAAAATGTGGTGAGTTTCTATATTTTATTCTTATTCATTTATTAATAATGTAGAATACATTTACTGGTGCTTTTACAACCAAAAGGTCACTATAATTTTGTTATGAAAGCTCCAAAGTAATGTCAGCTGTGAACAGAAAGTGAGCATCAATCTGATCTCCAATAGGCATAAAACTAAAAACGAAGCACTAATATCAACATTTTTTTTTATTGCCAGATTAGTGCATATTGTTTTTTATATTATATAGGATATGAACCTGTTAAAAATTAATTAATTTCAATATACATTTTAAATATCTCAATTATTATGATATTATGATCTGTGGTCCTTAAATGTTTAACCTGACTTTTTTCAATACTTAGCCAATGATGTTTTGGTAGCTGATGTAAATGAAGGGCTAAATATGTTTTTATATATATATATATATAAGGAAAAAAAAGTTTTGTTTGTGAAGTATAGTTATTATTATACGATTTTTTTCTTATGCACAAAGACACATTAGGCAACCTAAGATGAAGCGCATAATTTCAAACAAAATGCATTAAACAAAAAATATTACAATTTAAAATAAAGAATAGAAGTTACACAATAGAAAAAAAACACTCATTTACAGAAAAAAGAAGTAAAAGATAACACATATTAACAAAACTCGATCCTGAATTTCACTGTATGTACATTTAATGTTTATTAATCATGTAGCTGTTGTGCTTCAAGGTTTTCTCTTGTTTTGCTCCTGACTGCATGGACAGATGTGTCTCTTACTGAACCACAGCTGGAACCATCTGTGTCAGGTAACAAACAATAACCAACACAAACATGCCTGCAGTGATAAACAAGCTGTCTTCATTTAAAAGCCATTCATCAATTTAAATCTTATGTTGCTTAGACAGATAGTGACTGGAATATTATTCTATATTTTATTCTGGGCAAACATGATACATTGTATATGAGCCAATAGAACAATTTATATTCAGGACACACTCTGGATCCAAGTGACCACAGGTTCCATTTCTCAAATGCCCGCTGCATTTAACGTTAAGTTCCTCCCTGATGGCTGTAAACTCCACGGGCCGTCCTGCAGGATCAGAGGTCTGGGCTATTACTGCTCATTTCAGATACTGTTCTCCGTTTGGTGGTGAGGTTATAGCATCTGACAGAAGAAGTCTCTGCTTCTTTTCAAACAGCCCCAAAGAAACAACAGTGAGCCAGGAAAACCAGAGTCCAGTGACACTTGTGATCAAACTAAACTGTGACTGTTGGCAAGATGAACATGATAAAATGAGGAAAATATTCAGTGTGACAAGAGTGCCAAATCCATGTTCTATTCATACAGGCTCTATAATACACTGAAGTATAAGTATTTAGGTATTTAATTTCACTGCACAGGTATTAGCTACAGTGTTGAATACACTGAGCCAGTAAAATTAAATCTTGATTGCGAAACATTGTCATGATGGATAATTTTAACAACAGAGTTCCACGTTTTGGAAAATAAATCTAATTTTTTGATAAAGTAAAAAGTAGGGTTGGCACTGACAGTGGGGGTGGTATTGGTCAATTAATAAATAATCGGCCAAAGGGGTTAGCGTTAAAAATTAGAAATTTTTGTTCTCAGAAACTTTATTTTTCATCCAAGTTCCAAAATGTTCTTAGGTTTTTGATCACTTGTTTCATGTAGTTAATATTTAGTTTGTACATAATTTACATTGAAAAAAATGTATATGAAAAAAGTATTGTTCAACAAATTGTTACTAAAGTTAAGCAATTTTTTTTGTATAATTTCGCATCATTAAAAAGCTATATTTTATCAGATATCAATTTGAAAGAAAATTGGCTAAACAAATGGGCCAAAAAACAAAACAAATATGGCAGTAAAAATTGTAAAAATTGGCGTCGGACAGAAGAAACCCATATTTTTTATGGAACCTTTTATAGGATATGCAGTATATATATATGTGTGTGTGTTTATACATTATTAAAGTAGAAATGAATTATCAGCCTCCAGGTTAGCATCACTCCGCTCCAGGCGAATGGTTGGGGGGACTCTGGCCCCTCATGTCCCCTGGCAGGTCATGGTCTACATTTCTGACAGTGTGCTGGACGGAGGCTACGCAGGAGGTGCTCTCATATCTGACCGCTGGGTTTTGACGGCTGGCAGGAACCTTTTTGTCAGGAAGAGTCGACAGGACATTCGGGGTAAAGAACCCATAACGCCTAAAGTGTATCTGGGAATCACAGGGCGGCCAGAAGCTAATGCATTCAACGAAGTTGCAGTAGAGAGGGTAAGCAACAAATAACAAACAACAACAACAAAAACTGTTCCCTTTGATGTGAGAGCAATCTTATTTCTGTATATCATTGGAATGCATTTTGAAAACCCAATAAAGATAATGTTGGGAAAAAAACAAAAAAAAACAACAACAATAACCATTCAGGCATACGTTATTGACCATGTTGGAGTCATTTGTTCCATAAAAATATATAAGTAAATCAGAGCAGGGCAGACAATCAGGAACCAGAAACAAAGAACTAATAACACACCATCAAAAAGTCCCAACTGTATATACTGTATGTCCAACTAAAGAGCCTGGAATAATCCACAGGTCATGAGATTATACCAACATCCTCCACAGATTTGACATGATATTTCTCTTATTGCCTTTTTTTCCTTTTTCTTCATTATACTTCTTTTTTTCTGTTAGTATCTTATCTGTTCCTGTGTTTTGTCCGACATAAAATGTGAAATCTAAAATATTACAACGCAAGTGTGACACTTACCTACCTGTTCTGTAGATTGTTCTCCATCCAGGCTTCCAGAATCTTTCTGACTGGGACAACGATCTGGCTCTGATCCAGTTGAAGCAGCCCGTTGTTATGAGCAATAAAGTGACACCCATCCCCCTGCCTGAGAGAGGACAAGACCTGGCCAACGCCACGGGCGGCTTAGGCGCGATCGCTGGGTGGGGATGGGGGGTCTACCTCACCCTTGCTACATCCCTCAAATACCTCATACTTCCTCTGGCCAGTCATTCTGAATGTAAAGCAGAATATGAAGGGGTCGCTTTCACACCAGATGTAGACGACAACATGTTCTGCACAGCAACTGTAACAGATGGGGAGAATGTTTGTTTTGGTGACGCAGGAGGTGCTTTCGCTGTGAAAGACCCTGAAAATGGTGATATTTACGCTGCGGGGATCCTTTCCTATGACAAGGCCTGCAGCAGGTACAAGTACGGCGTCTACACCAAGATTTCATCATATTTACCATGGATTCACAGTGTCATACGTGGAGACACAGAGAAATCATTTGCTCTGCGTGCTGATGCAATGTCCAAAATGTATTCCTGGCAGCAGCTGTAGCACTTCAGGCTTTTTGTTCTTTTCAATTTTGTAATGTCTTAAATTTAATTAAAGCCTTCTAATTAAACTCATTGTCCAGTGTGTGAGAATTAGTGATATCTAATGGTGAGACTACAGATTGAAACAAACTCTTCTGCTCATGCCTTCCTTTCTATTGGATGATTTCCTTCAAAAATCATTCTAGCCTGTCAACTTCCTCAGTAAAAAAAAAGCACACAAACATTTATTTTGAAGGAAATTAGTGTACAGTATGTGCACAGTTTGACAGCCATAAAAATTATAACATCATGCCTTAAATAGTAGGACTGATTCAAGGGTGCCCTATGTCAGCTGCCCCATGTGAAGTTTTACCTTTTAAAGATGCAGTTGCAATAAAAAAAAAATGAGGAAACACAAATCAGAATTTATCAATTCCAAATGTGATTTGGAGTGTGACTTTTTCTTCACCGTATAAGAGTTCACTTCACTTCAGTTGCATCGATTCCTGTCCGTGAAACAAATGCATTTCTCCACATCAGAACAGAGAGATGATGAAAGCTGTCTGTCCAGCTGATACAAGATGAGAGGGAGAGAAAAATCAAAGCGCAAGGCTCGAGATCTGTTTTATTCCTCTTGCTTTTTTTTTGCATGAGGACATACAGTAGAAGCTTAGCTTGAGGAAACAAGGGAATATAACATTCTTAATATTATAATATTGTGATATACAAGACAGGTAATGAATCTAAATCTATAAATCTAAGGACTTTGCAGCCAACTTTCACATAGAATGCCATTAATTTAAATGAAACATCCTTTTCCTTGGACAACATCAAATTATGGTCTCTCACATTTGTCCCTACAGTCTTCTGATCATGATGCTCTATTGATATACTGTATGTTGATTTGATTTTCTTCAGCTTTCAAAGCAGAGGTGAATGTGCTTGTCAGAAAACATCTTTAAAAAAACAAATCATCTGGAAAAGGCACTTTCTAACACAAGCGTGATCTGTTTATGGTATAAACCAAAGATTATGGAGGTGGATGCCATGTCTCTACTTTCAACCACTGAACGAAGCCAAACATATCCCAGATGATGGTGCTGCCATATTTTAATGTTGCTGTAATTTAGAGGCAGAATCTGTGTATCAGTGACCGCAGAAAGGATCAGGTCCCAGCAGTTCATCTGCTTAAACAGTCAGGAGCAATTCAACTGGCTTCTGATTGGTCAGAAATGATGTCATGACATTTCACCCAAGGTGTAGAGCATGTAATAGCTTATTAAATGTAAATTATCAAACAATATTAACCTTTTAACATATATCAGTGAAATAAGACCTACATAAAATGACAGTTTAGCGTGTAATTTTAATTTATTCTTATTTATTTATTTATTTATTTATTTTGGTCAATGTTTTCACTGCTAACATGGAGGAGTCAAGTGCATTTTCTTGTACACTGTGAAGTGACAATAAAGGCATTTATTTATTTAATCTTCAGTTTTGACAGTTTGCAACCCAAAGACCATTGGTTGGCAAGTATATTTCATTTGCATAGGGCCAGTTTTATTTCAACAGCAACTGAACACTTGGCCTAAACATCATATCTTCATCAGACAAAAACTGCCTCAAAGTTTCTTAAAAACTGCTCTTTGACTCAATTGATTGTGCATGACACAAAACACACATACACAAAGACCTCTCATCTGAGAGGAGCACGCTGTGCACATTGTCAGTCCATCACAGACCACTGCGAAAATATTTTGTGCCTTGGATTACAGTCAGTGTTATCATGTTGAAATCAACAAATGATTTTGAGTCGGATAAACTGTTCCTCTGTGGAATCTAATCCACAGCACTTAACATTTTGACCTGTCGGCTTAAAGTAAAAATGAAGCTGTAGGAGCAGTGAGACGTACTTTTTAGCAAACCCACTGCAGGGTACACATGGTTTCTCATTTTCCCTCTGAAATATTAATATCCCTGTCAAAGACCATTACTCTGCTCCGGTCTCAGAATGTACTCTCTGACTCCATCACACCTGCACAACACTGACAGGTCCCAACACCAACTGTCTTTCACAGGATTGCACCACAACTAGAACAGACAGTGGACGTTGAAATACTTTGTGAGATGTGAGATGTAAAACTAAACATGTATTGCTGTTTGTTTCTAAAACCTGGTTTCAGGCTGCTCTACTTGTGTATGATAACATCATGGAGGATGAGTCCTAACAGAAAGCTGATCTGCTTGTGAGATGTCTCAGTAGCAGAAGGACGCATGTAGTCCTTCAGTGTTTTATCAGCGCATTCAAGTTGAAGAAGGATTATAAGCTTTAGAATCAGAATCATGTGGATGGCTGCAGTTCTATGTCTGTAGCATAACTCAAAAAGTAAAAGTTGAATTTGGTTTTGGGGATTAGGCTAATTGGACACTCTAAATTGCCCGTAGGTGTGAATGTGAGAGTGAATGGTTGTTTGTCTCTGTGTGGCCCTGTGATGGACTGGCGACCTGTCCAGGGTGTACCCTGCCTCTCACCCTATGTCAGCTGGAGATAGGCACCAGCGCCCCCCGCGACCCTTAGTGGATAAAGCGGTAGAAAATAAGTGAGTGAGTATGTACTCCTGAGGAAGAAATTATAGATATTTGTGATTCAGATACTGATCCAGATTCAGGATTTGTTTGAAAACAGTTGTTAGCCTTGCCCAGCAAAGTGCACTGTGGTGTTTTCAAGGTTTTGTTGTATGAGTTCTAGACACATTATTAACACTGACATTGAGGAGCGCGTGGCAGAGCATGCTGCCTTTGGATCCAGACACCCGTACTGATAACATGGCTGCCTGCAGGAACATGGGAAAAAACTGATTTTAACTATGTAACAAGGGGCTCACCTCATTAAATATACACCTGCTTAAATCTAAGCTTTCTTTTCTGACAAGAACCGGAAGTTTGTAAACTGCTCACTCTCCTGCACAAAAGTCCATAAAGAAAATCAACATTTTTAACATGCGGAGACACGTGAGCCTCAGTTGTGTCACTAATTTAAATATGAACAAAGGTTTGCAAACACCATGTCACAAAATAATTTAATTCATTTAAACATACTGAGAGAGACAGCGGTGGATCAACCATGTATACATGGTGTAAAATTGTTGATTTTTCTCTATTGAGTTTGGTGTGAGGAGACAGCAGTTTAAAAATTTCACTTAGAAGTCAGACAAGGCTTTCTACTGGTGAGATGAAGTGTTGTCTTGAGATACTGTACATTTCATTACATTCACTCACATTGAACTATGCTGTGACAGAGAATACAGTTCTTTTAGAAATGTTTTTATCTCACATCGCATCTTTATAATGTTTTCTCATGTGGAGGAAGAGAACGGGAAATGTATGTAAAACATTGCTTTTGTTACATTCTACACTCAGATTTTCAAAGATAATACAACACATCTACTCCGCTATGATCCATTAAAAGAGATGCCCTCTGTTCGGTCATCCTGACACATTACAGTCACTACTGATTGTCTTACAGTAAACAGAGATGCAGTAATGAAGACATTCTTCAAACACAAGAATGGATCTCTGAGGGAGTAATGAGACATATCAGCTGTATTTTCTAGTTTGAAAAGCACATTGTATAAACAGCTGCCAGTTACTGTATGTCCTTTGTCCTCATGTGTAACTGGGGAAACTGAAGCTCTGTAAGCGTCATCAGCCACAATCATATTTACTGAGCTTATCTCACACACACACACGTACACGCACAGCCTTTCATGCAACTGAATAAGATCATATATTTGCTCCCTCTTTAGGACCTTTTCTGCCATAAACACTGACCTTGTCAGGACCAATCGTCAAGGACCAAAAACTGGTCCTAATGAGGCAGAACCTAGTTTCTGAAGAAGTTTAGAGCTAAGATAAGGTTAGGATTTGGGATAAAGCTTTGTTTAGGCAGTCCAGATGGAAGTCAATGTAGTGTCCTAAGAAAAATAGCTGCACAAACCTGTGTGTGCATGTGTGTTCTTGAGATGAACCACAATATTTCTATACTGGGTAGCTGTTAGGATGACAGAGATTAGGTGAAAGGGATTACATGTCACTCAAATGCCAACATTGTCACATCTTCTTTTGTCCATGGCACAACCTGCCGGCCACAACTCGCTTCACAACTATCCGGGTCTCATTACGTCTCTTATCAGAGCAGAACAACGTTGCTACACCTGTTGACAACTCAGATGTTAATCGGATTTCCGGCTTTAATGCTTTTATTGGGGATATTGGGGATATTGTTCCTTCAGAAACACAAGAGAAAACAAGAACAAACTACATAAAAATCACCACTGAATTAAATGCAAGCATAAACAGAAGGTTTTTCAGTAAGAAAAATCCTTACATAACCAGACAAAAACACCTTTAATTCATTCATACAATACAACAACCAACATAAAAAAAAGCATACTCAGCTGTTTTGTACTGTAAATTGTGTAACAGTGATGATGTTTCTGGCTACGAGGTTCTGTTCTGTTCTGTTCTTTCTTTGTGAGATGAAAGCATTTTGTACATAATTCCTGTGCAGTCAAGCTCCCCAGGTAGAGGGAGTAATTTTAGGAGATTGTCCTGCAATTGTGTGTGTCAGACTCAGACCACACCGTGCTCTGTTCTCTGTGAAAACTATGTCTGAAAATTGAGTAACAGTAGCAACCATTTGGCAGCTGAAGATGCCTCCTCCTTTCTAAACAAGCAAAATCCGATAGTAATAGTAATCTGAAAAAAAAAATAACAATTTGAAAACGTTTTGTTTGATTTGTGGCAATTGACAGACATGTTGATACTCGTGACATCAGCATCACCCTTGAAAATCCTTCCCCTCGGCCAGTTCTAATTTATGGAAAGGTGCGAAGTGACTTCCCACGTGACTGAAGTGTGTGGGTGTGAGTTCACACACACACACACACACACACACGCACACACACACACACACACACATGCACACACAGAGCCTTGAATGCTTAAAAGGTGTGTGTGTTGTGTCCATGAGTGTGTGTAAGACTCATGCATGGATTTATTAGCAGCTGCATATGTCACATCGGGCTCCATGTCAACTTGATAATTTTTCCACTAAATGTAACACAAACAAAGCACATCACTGACAAAATGTGAATGAAGAGGAGAGAGAACTGTATTAGATTAACAAATCCAATCTGAACACAAAAAAAGAGAAAAAGACAATAATATTTAAGGACACAATGTTGAGTTTAAGTGTCCCTTCTTTTTTAAGGGACATTGTGTAAAAATGAGTGACATCCAAAGACTAAGCACTTTAGGAAACTAGTGTGGCCTTCACGAAACAGACAGGATGTTGTTGTCATGATTCTGTCCCCTGGCTGGGGGAGTTGTGGTTTTCTTTAGTTCCTGTTTTATTTTGTAACTTCCCTTGATCCCTAGTTAGTTTTTTTCTTACCCTGTTAGGAGGCTGGCTGCACGGCTGGGCATAGAGCTTAATCACCACGGCTGCCTCCAATTGTCTCATCAACGCCCTGGCTACTTATTCCCTGGTTAACGGCTCCTCCTTGTCAGTGCGTCATGTCTTACGTGTCGGGTAACTTCACATCACTCAGGCCAGCCTCAGTGATCTCTGACTGGTTACTTTTCGTTATCCTTTGTAAATAAATCATTGTATACCTTTTGAACATCATCTCTGCTTGTTGGGATCCTCCGAGTTTTTTTTTTTTTTTTGCACTCTGACTGGTTTATTTGGCCTGTTGTAGAAACATGTCAGAGCAAGATGGCAGCCTCTGTAAAGCAAGACCCTTGCCTAAAGAACCTAAAAGGCAGTGAAAACCATTTTTTACACTTAAACAAATATATAATTCATTATAGGAAAAGTAAAAAAAAGATAAAATGTTACATTCTAGACCTTATAAAACATCCATTAGTCATAGTGCTTGTCCTTGCAGGGTCACAGGAGGGGTAAAGCTAACATCAACTGACAATAGGCACAGGGCAGGCTATACTCTATGTCATGGGGCTGACATACATTCACACTTATTTTCACACCTAGTGACAGTTTAAAGTGTCTGGTCAACCTAACCTGCATAGCTTTGGACTCCATAGTAACTGGAGAAAACCCCTCTTTGGTTCTGACAGAAAATGTCACACAGACAAACCCTGATGTACAGGTTTAAATCCAGACACTTCTTCTAACCACAGCAACGCCCATCTTAAAGACAATGTTCATACATTTTTTTTTCTACAACAGGCCATATATAAAAAATAGACACAATCCTCCTCATTACATAGCTAAAGATTTATTAGTCGCCACTGGCGGGCGAGTCCACGAGTTGTGAAGAGAAGTCTGTTTGAAGTCAGGGAGAAATGAGTCAAACGTCACATGATTTATAATGCCAATAAATAGTTTCCTGGGGAGTGATCGTCTCACTTGGGTCTTCTTCAATAGAGTATGATGCTGGTTTTGTAAAATTTGTTCCTGTTTAGAGGAACATGAATGATAGAGTATGGCACATGTTAAAGGACATCAGTGTGATTGACAGGTGTCAGTGAGCAATGGAAGCCTGGTTGTCGGTGACATCTGGGAATTTCATTTTGCAAAACGTCAACATGGAGTTAGTCAAACTGCATTTCATAAAAATCTGATTCTTAAGGGTGACGTCATGACCGCGTTACCGTTTGGTCTCTAAGATTCTGATACATTTGCCACTGACACTGGTAGTAGTAAATTGATTTTTATCCTCCACCTTCTTTGGGTCTTGTGTCGTCAGTCAGCTGTCACAGGTTAACTCTCATTTTGCATTAAACCTTGTCAGCTTTCTTTAATCCAATAAAGAAATACTTCTGCATCTTAGCTATAGTTGCTTAATGCCTAATGCCAAGTTGTATCTCTAAGTTTAGCAACCAAATGGTTTTACAAGGCTCAGCCTTATGATCGCAGGCTTAACTAATTTCACTCAAAAGGTAAATTATATTTTTTAACAACTGTTCATACTGTAATAAAAGGCTGGTCGGAAAACCTAACATGCTTTGCACAGTTACATTGCTGACACACCAGCAAAATAAAAACTGTTCAGTATCAAGTATGATAGATTTATTGTTAAAACAACATATATTTCATATTATAAAGGTTTATTAGTACAAAAAGGTTCATTCTAGTTCTAACAATATCTGTATATTGTTCTAACAGTTATGTTATAATGTGATACTGATCCGATTTTATTTTGCTGGTGTGGCAACAATACAATTGCATACACAGTGATGTATATATGTGGCACATGATCATTATATGTGACATATCATGACTGAGTTCAGGACAGACTAAAACAACGCCATGAGTGCCATATTTTTAGGTTGACTTGTGGTACTAAGCCATTATTTTCATCACAGATGACACTGTGAGCTTTTCCCCTATTTTATTTCCATTTTTTTCTTAATGATGGTTAAAAAAGATTACATTTACATACTACATACTAGAAAATGATGCAATGTCTGTAAATGTCACAGGAGATTATAGATCCGGTTTCCTGGGTGATCTTTCCCCTTTTTTTTAATAACGCATTGTTCCTGTTGCTGAACTCAGTATATTTTATTTTGATGGTACAGCTCTTTTTCAGTTCACCGTCTTAATGATTAACCACTTGCATAATTTGGCAACAAAGTAAATAGGCATAGTCCCCAGGATGATAAAGTATATAGACTATAAACTCTATTTGTGGTCCAATTTAATTTTAATCAAAAAGCATTGTAAGCGGACATAAAACATGAGAATCTTATCAGTCTTTAATTACAGTGTTTTCACCAGTTCTCCACCATAAAGGTCACAGAGCATCATTTGTTCTGTACACTCTGTTCTTCAAGCACACATACAACATAGAAGCACTGCAAAATCTAGGTTATCTAGGTCACGCTGCAGAAACAAAAACTGCTTGAGTGAAATTCTTAAAACCAGCTTGTAAAATCTGACTGTAATGTTCCTCGAATGTAAGGCAGTTGCACTAATCACAACAAAGTAATTCTCTCATGTAAGACCTTTTTTAAAATTAGTTTTCCTTCACTTGATTAAGCTGACTTGAAGAATATAGAGCTTGGAATTTCTTAAAGTTGCCCACATACTAATCTGTGATAGTGAATTTTACTTCTGTATTTAACTCAAACTTAGTACACCCCAGGACTGAACACACTTCATGCAAATCATTGTTTTAGCTTGTTACTAGTAATTAAAGCTTAAAGTAAGGTATAATATCTGATTAACAGAGTTGGAGGGTTTTTTTTCCTTAAAATTAAATTACTGTTCTAGTGCAGCACTTGTTTGCCATGATTATTTTTTTCTTTTTTAAGCAAAAAATAATAATAATAAATAAAAAATAAGAAAAATAATGAAATTCATACTTTGCCGTGCAGTACTGTGTCAGGCAGCAAATGCTGCCCACTAGACCATGAGGGTGACCCCCACCATCACCCCACCGCAGAGATTGTTGTGCTGCTCACATACAGAAAGTGTTAATGTCTTAGCTCATAGTTTACACAAGCAACCTCAAATGTCACTTGCTCTGCACAAAAGAATCAAAAAACTTTGTTTAAAGGCAACCATGAAAGGGCTCAGCAGACAGTTGAGATTGAGTCATACATTTATTATACTGGACACATTATCACAGAAGTCTTAACATGCACTGGCACATGAATGAAACAAACGCAGAGGTTTCAAACCTCATTACCTTAACAGCTATTTTCACAGTTAGGTGTGCTCCTCTGTGGGATTTGCTCTTGTATGTGCACCTCCTCTTCATCCTGCACCTCCCACACAAACTCTAAAGTGCAGTCCTGCATCTTGGACCTGAAGACACTTTCAAAATATTGATTCTGTTCCTCTGTGAACATGTTTTTCCAGTCACCAGTCTTTCCTGAATTGCAGGAAAGAGAACAAGAAGTGAAGCAAAAGAGAGAATTTTAAACAATACACATCAATCATTATGAATATCTAATTTTTTTTTATCATTAATTTATAAGCTATTGGATTTTATATATTCGCCTGCTGACGCCTGTTTTCCAATATAGGAGCCCTAAGAGCTGCAGAAAGTACAGAATTTTGTAAAAAGCAACTCAAGACTCTTTGTTTCAGATGCACTTCTGTGTGACTTTTCTTTTTTTTAATATTGTCTTCAATTGCCTGACATGATCCCCTTTTTTTGGCTAAGTTTATATTGCCAGCCAGGGTAAGGTGCATGGATTTTCTGCAGGTATTCTGGTTTCTTCTCACAGTCCAAAATCAGAATAAACTGGACACTCTAAATTAGATGTAGACGTGAATGTGTCCCTGCGATGGACTGGCGACCTGTCCAGGGTGTACCCCACCTTTTGCCTTATGTCAGCTGGGATTTGCTCCACCAGCTCCGTGACCCTCATGTGGAGAATAAAGCAGTAGAAAATGAAGGAAAGTATAATATCAACCTAAAAGTGTTTAAACGTCCTGTTTTGTCCCTTCATATTTATCTTTGCCTCTCTTGTGAAGTCATGACTTGCAGTACTTTTTTAGGTCAGTAGCACAGTCTAATCTTGATTGATTGATTGATTGATACTTTATTAATTGATTGATCACCACAATTTTTCTATCCTGTATATAAGTATATTTCATATATATGAATTAGACATTATAAGACATAATTTGGTTCATCTCCATATAAGAACAGAACATATGGCCTCACCTTTTCTCATGAAAGAGCCTTTACTATGGTCCATTATGTTGTCAGGGACGAGGGTGTAGTTGACCATCTTGTTATTTTTCATGCTGTTGAAGCTGCAGTGTTGCACACAACTGTTGACCTCGTCCTCCAACAGGGGGCATTGTAGGAAAGAGCTGAGCCTCTTTATGGCACCAGGTAGGTCCTGAGCACAGGATGAAGACAATAATAATGTGAGCTTTTATAAAGGAATAGAAAGCATGTGGAATTCATAGAGCGACAAGAAAGTTATATCACTCATTTTATACCATTAACATCTCTTCATAGGTGATGTGAAACAGATTGTCCATGATTGCCATCTGACTGGTCCAGCCTTTAATGTGGTCAAACCAGGACCCATAGGACACTGAAACAAAAAAGTTTTTAAAAGTGATTTTGATCAATTTATATTTACAGCTGCAAATAAAACTCAAAAGAGGAAAACGGGTGTAAGCTGCATTTTCTTTATAGACTCACGTGTGCCCTTGAGGAATTTATTCAGAAACTCTGGAAATGTGCCGGCCTGAGGGAGAAAGTTTGCCATTTTGTGGAAGTGGTAAAAGGACACCACAGCATCTTTAGGGTTTCTGCTCACATATATGACCTGTGAGATGAAACAGGACCACGCTGTCAGGTAGATTGAACTATATAATTTCACCATATATTTGAGGCTATCAAGGAGAATAGAGCAGAATAGAAAGCATTTTTTTATTTGTTACTGGTCAGGTACAACAAAACTGCAGAAGCCTATACTGAAGGAGCATGATTAGTTGCTGCATAGCAATCATAATTACGTCCCACAGATAACATGACAGACATTACAAAACAGAAAAAACAACAAATATCCAACATTAAAATAGGAACCGAGAAACACTGAGAGCCGTGTGAGCATCGTGCAAATTCATCTGACAAGGGTTTGAATGTAACAGACTTTTGTTCATATCAAGTTATGCACTACAGTTTTACGACTATCATTTGGCAGAAACCTGTACACAGTTAGGTAATTGAAATAGTTCATTTTGATTAAAAACAACACTGTTGTTCAAATTGCTGTACAGTAATAAAACAAATATTTAAAAACATAAAACACAGACAGAGCACAAAACACACAACAGATGAGAGGGAAAAACATAAGAAACTAAGTCGAATGCCAAGGAGAAGAGATGAGTCTTTAATTGAAGCAGCCTGTCTAATGTGAAGTGGTAAACCATTCCACATTTGTGAACTGCTACAGCGAAGGCCCGATCACCCTTGAGCTTCGGCCTTGTTTTCGGGATGAATAAGAGCAACTGATCAGCTAAACTTAGTGAAGGAGTGTACAGCTGAAGTAAGTCAGAAAGGTAAGGTGGATCAAGTCCTTTTAGAAATTTGTACACAAACAATAATAAGTTAAAACTGATCCTGTATTGTACTGGGAGCCAATGGAGGGAAACCAGAAAGGGAGATGTTAGTTTCTGTGGGTTTGTGTCAAAAGGCATGCATACGCAAAATGATTTGTCTTACAGAAGCAAAAGCAACACAGTTTGTCTCAACAAAAACCCAGTGGTTCAGTAATTTGATTGGTTAAACATCTTGCCCCGCCTACTACAGTGCTACCACTGGATACACAAATGCTCCCTCACCCAGCCAACATGTTCATGAGGGCTTCCCATGTGGGGCCCATCTTACTGACACCGTATGGGACCTACATACAGTAATTTGCCCACTTAAAGCCTAGTCCCATTTCAAAATGGACAATAAAACTACAGTCAATGAGTTATTTTTACACAGGTTTTTCTAAGGATAAATCCAGGTGAGTGTGCCAAAAGTGTGCCATTTAGAGACCTTTTGGTAACACTCTCACATACCTTTAGTAAAAAAAAGGTTGCTATTCTTTGCTATTCTTGAATGCTTCAACTTACAGTCATGATCTTGGGCTCTAATGAAATGTTAGACGTAGGGCTAACTCAATGTGTATTATTGACTAAGATTAACTGAAGCATAAACACATATATCTATAAACAAACCTTTGTGCATACAATAAAGAAACAGTATATCACAAGAGTTATGATATAATATATAACTATATTATATATAAAACACAGCAAACACTGGCTTTGATGTGGAAATAGGCAACGGACCGCCGTCAGGCCATCGGGACGTTAACGGCTTTTGTTTACAAAGACCAAACAGATTTGTCCTAGTCACTTTGTGCTGACAACATATCACATCAACATGCAACTGTGACCTTAGCTTTGGAGTCCTGGAGGGCAGGGCCGAGTAGGTGATGAGGCAGGTGCGTGGTGATGACTCGCGGTGTGGTGGTTAAGGCCTCTAGTGCAGCAGCACAATAGTATTGTTCTAGCCAGGGAGCTCTGGCCCAGTTTGGCACAGTTTGGTTTATGTGTGGGTCTCCTCTGCTGGATATGAGAGTCACTATTTCCTGCATCCATGTGGTGCCTGTTGAGGAAAAAACAGAAACAACGGTGAGCGAGCCCTAATTAAAATTCACTAAAAAGTTAAAAAAAAACATTTAGACTGCAGATTGCGAATGATATACTGATTTATATATTATTGTAATACACTCAAACACACCACATGTACTCGAATTAATTCTCCTCTCTAGTTACCTGACTTTGGATAGGAGACGATGAGAATATCCGTGTCCTGAAACAGAAAGCTGATAGCACGCTGCAACGATTCCTGTGTGTGCAGGTGTCCAGGAAATGAAATACCATGAAATACCTCTGTAACATCCAACCTGGCCATATTTAGCCTCAGTGTAAGTATACTGGATATTACACTCTTTCTCTGTTTTAGCCTGCTGTTGTATCTGTTCTGTGTCTAAGTGGGTCTACCTTCCTGCGCCTCTGCCTGTTGCTGTCTGTCTCTCTGACCTGTCTCCCTGTGGTCAGTCTACGTGAGAGGATGAAGTAAAGACACCACAAGCTTAAGCGACATACTCAAAAGAGGAAATGACAGTGTGGCTTGTTCACTGCCTATCAGTAAGTGGGAGGGTTGTTTTTTTTGCAATGCTGCTTGCTAAACATGACATACATCTTTATGGAACGTAGCAAAAACAGGAAACAGCAAATAATTTAGCCATGAGCTTGTGTAATGGCCTGTCTGATACAAGCCAATTGAGTAAGCTAGTGATGTTAACAGTGTTTTGGTGACACAAGTTACACAATCAAGATTCAGTGACACTTAAATAAAATAACTTAAAATTTACATGACAACCTCGAAACACTAAAAGAGATGCAAAAACAAAAGGTATTAGAAGCAGCAAGGTGATAGTGTGTTATGAGTTACAGTATAGTAAAAGTACACACGCATCAGACATCAAAATGAATTTCTAACCAACATCTATTTACTGTAAATCCATATATTATAGAGAATATTCTCTAAACAAATCTGATCATCTGTTCCTTGGCCCATTACACACTTTCCTGAAAGTGTCATCAAAATCAAAAACAGAGGGATAGACAGACAAACCAACACTGGCAAAAACAAAACCTCCTTGGCAGAGGTCATTAAAGGTACAGTGTTTAGAATTTATCATGATAATATGGTGAAGTTGCATGTTGGAGCTGAATGTCCCTGCAATCAAGCTTTCCATCTCAAACATGTAGGCGAACCTATGGTAGCCTTCAATTATTGTTGAAACTCAAAAGGTGTTTAGTTTGTCCATTGTGGGCTCCTGTAAAAAACACAGTTGTTCAACATGGTTTCCTCTATAGAGCTCAACCTTTCTTGGTGTAAATATCAAGGAAATGAAAACAGCAATAGATACATTCTGGTGATTGTCCGGCAATAAAAATGCCACGTGTTTCATGTTGCATTTTCGTCTGTACAAACAAGAAATCATTTCTACATTTTACACACTGGACCTTTAAAAAAAGAATAGTTAAGTACACCTGGAAAAATGAAGAAAGACTTGGATTACTGTATTTACCATATGAAAGAGTCTCTAATTAGCAAAATTTCTTTGGCCCAGATTACAGCAGTTCTCAGATTATCCAGGTTTAGCCTGGGTGAAGATATACAATTCTTCTACAATTCTTCCATTAGCCCTGAAGCTCCATTTGTATTCTGGTTTGCTGAAAAACCCTTGAAAAATTACACATAACCCTTGCATCCAAAATACTATAAAAGGTACAAGCATATCTAAATACAAACTCAGGTATCTTCTGTTTGTTTTACATGCCAGTTATCTCCAGGTAGATCTGACTCTGTTTTAAAATTTTGGATAGAGTTAGGCAAATATGGATTTACAGTATGTAATGAAAAGGAGCTGATGTACAGTGTAGTTTTTATGAGAAGAATGCAGAGAAGCTACAGTTTCCCTACAAAACACTATTGTAACCTTCAGATAAAGAGCTACATTTTAGCATTAACAAAGCAGTCCCTTTACAGATTTCTACTGTCTAGCCTTGAAAAGGTTGTATTTTTCAAAGGTCATCTTCAGGGTAAAGGTCAGGCATCTAATCTGTGTAAAATTATATAATTCCAATGAATCCTATGATAAAAATAGATTGGCTTGGTTTTGCTATTTCTTAAGGTGACTGGATGCGAGTTTGCACAAACTATCAACACTCCATTCAGACTGTGTGTGTTTTGTAATTTAAAAAAACATAGCTCATATGCACATACACAACTCTGTCTCAGTTGCATTGATAATAATAATAACCCACAGTACAAAACCATGCAGGTTTGGGGATTAGGCAAATAGGACACTCTAAATTGCCTATAGGTGTGAATGGTACCGCAATGTACACTTCTGGTTTACATATAAATATACAGATAAAAGTGTTGATACTTACTGGAAGAACACAGAGTGATAGTGGAAAAAAAACACGTTTTTTTTTTTTAAATGTTCCCCATTTAGAAAATGGGGAACATTTCTCAAATGTCTTAAAATTAAGTAACACTCTTAAACACATAACTAAAACAAAACTGACTGTATGTTACCCAGTATTATTACATGAGACTGTTCATTTTTTTATGTTGTCTGACTTTGGTTAATGTCTTAATCCTCAATTTGAATATCAATGTGACAGCCGACAAGAGCGGACAACAGTTTACTAGAATCAACATTAAAGCAAGACAATATTAGTAAGAGCATCCATGTTGCTTTCTCGATCAACAAAACACTAAGCAGCAGCAAAAGGATGGTTATGCAGAGCACAAGTGGAACAGATAACTAGAGAGCTGCACAGGAAATATAACCACAGTGGACACCGCTCATATTAGTAGTTACCGCAGAAGACAAAGCAGTAAGTTGATTGCCATAGAAAGGAAGCATTGACAGATTTGACTGTTTACCCACTTTTTAAAATGAGACTTACATGATCAAAGAAGTCAGTTTGTGAAGCTGGGAGATGTTTGCTAGGAACAAAGCATGTGCTACAAGGATCCATTTTGGGCCCAGTTATTTTGATGCTATTAATTGCATTATCCCTTCTTTGAAAAGTTGCAATAGTGTCATCCTTATGCTGAGGACACTCGCATATTGCAAAGGAATTGTAGATTAACTATTGTTTGAAAATACAGCAAAGAGTTGTCAGAAAGCTCTACAAAGCTCTACCCTACAAATCCATCTGACTTCTGTGCTCAGATTGGACATTTTAGGCATTTGGAGTGATACTTTTGTTGTTTTGCAAGACTGTGTTTTGCTATGTACAATTGTTTCTGTCCATTTTAACTTGATGTTGACGAGGGTCTTCCATACTGAGTCTTAAATAAGGTTAGGTTTCTCATTTGTCATTGTCTGAGCCAGATCTCTCCTGAAAAAAAATTGAAATGTGCTGCCAGAATTATGTTTTAATATTACCACTGAATTAAATAAATAAATGACTATGTATTGTGACTAGTTACAGATCCCCACAGTTTCTCTCATTTTTTTTCTCACTGTAGCTGTTTTGGATTTTATTGTTTTGGTTCTGAACTATGTTTCCAGCTCCAGAAGACAGATATTCTTGTTAGGCAACACTATATAAACTGCAAACAGACTAAGTCTGTGACAAAACTGATTTAACAGTGAAAAGTAACATTTACTTAAGGGATTGGTGAAATCTAAAATAAATAGACACTGGACTTCTATCTGAGGACAGTGAGAGAAAAAAGCTTTTATAATATGTAGTTTTCATTTTTGCAATGTAGGTGCTAATATTGATACGACTAAGAGTGAAAAAGTTACAGAAACTGGTGGTGAATGCACCCAGACTCTTTTTACCCGATAAAGTGTGTACTGTATGTGTAAATTGAGAATATGTACAATCTCAATTAAACTGCAACCACTGACTCGCATTGGTGGGAAACTATACATACATTATTATTATTCAACATAATAAACACAAACATATTTCAACAGTATACTTTGACACGATTCTTAGATTAGATTAGATTAGATTATTTTCAGCGGTGGATTTATACTCTTTGTCATCATTAGTTTTGGGAGTACATAACTACTTTTGTGGGTAAAAAGTAGTGTAACGCGCTACTACTGAAAATTGCGTAACGAAACGCAGTTCCTTTTTAAGTTGGGGACAGATTTGACAGTGACACTGCCTCAGCGTCGCGCTTGCGCAATAGTCGCGGGCTCTCGTTCCACACTGAGGCTGGTGCTAGCAATAGCACGCAGAGACGGTCACAGTCAGTCAGCATGGCAAGTGCGGCGGAGCAACCACAAGAACCAACGGTGACTTTTGAGGGATGGAGGTATTTCCATTATTTCGAACTGACTAAAAATAAGGGGAGTGTGAGGTGCACACTGTGCCCTGGCCAGAAACTTTTCCCGTAAACTCAACAGCCAACCTCACCAAGCATTTGAATGCAAAACATGCTAACATGAAGCTTGTAGCTCAAGATCCCCGGGGAAATGATGATATGTCGAGTCCAAGGCCACATAAGCAGCTACAACTTCATTTTCAGGTATCTAAACAAGAAATGGGCAAACTTGTCGCTTTGTTCATCGTCGATGCACCATGAATGTAAGGTAAAAGTAAAGAGTAACCTAAGTTACATTTGATAGAGGACAGCTAAGTAAAGATTACTTTTTAAGAAGTAACGAATAACGAGCAAACACTACTTTTAAAATTAACTTCCCCGACATTGGTCATCACCCTGTAGTAAACTTTTTGTCATGTGATGTCCTGTGACATATGAATGACTCAAAGTAAATTTGTTTGTGATTGAAAAGCAAATTTCGGAGCTGGGTGCAGCAGTGTGAATAGATGTTGTGTTCTTGTCAGTGATTTCTACTGGTCTGTCTTTTCTTATCTTAAAAAGCGCCGCACACAGTGTTTGAAGCCTGTCAAGCAAACAAACTGTTGGATAGTTTTGTGTTTAACAACCTGACAGACATTCCTTGCATTTTTTTTTGATAGATTTCAGGTTCAGAAAGAGAATACCTTCCAAATATTGTTTATTGGTTGTTTTTGTACATATGAACAATTTAATTGTACAACAATCATACTTTGTGGGGTCTCTTAAAATGTATAGTAGATTCTGTATACTTTGAGAGATTATAGAATAATTATAAATTTGCATTTCAAGTTCTGTGTATAAATGTATATAGAGAGTATGAAGATGTTCATGTCATGTGGATGACAATCCCCGTGATAATGCAAAAGCACTTGCTTTTCTGCATTTTACATTATACATTAACTAGCATATATTAGTTAACCAGTGAAGAGATTACAGGGATGTTGTAGCTATTCTCCTGGTTTTATGATTGCCGATGCTGTAAAGAAAAACAGACCCAAGGAGGAGCAACATGCTGAGAATTGGTTAAAGGCACATTAGGAAGGGGAAAAAGACCAGATTTGAATCTGCACGGAGACCAAACAAAGTTGATAGAAGTAGAATTAGGATAAGAAATTGTTTAATTATAACAAGTGTAGAATCACAAAAGAAGAAAAGCACAACATTTAGGTGTGCATCAACGTTTTTGAAATGTTGTCCACAGTTTTGTTGGCTGTACATATCGCAGCGTCGGTCAGTTCTTGTGTCTTCACTTCTGCTGAGGATCAACACATGACCAGAGCGCTGAAGCTCATGTCTGAGACACCACTCATTGATGGGTAAGTGGAAATAATGATAAAAATGTGTGTTTGCGTTTCATACTCTCTTTTTGTTTGCTAATAAGCTCTGCTTCTGCTCAAAACTGTCTGGCAGGCAGCCTCAAAGAGTGTGTGGAGGTTCATGTGTGGCTCTTTTCCCACAAAACACCACTTAAAATCAGACCAAAACAAAGTTACAGGGAGCCTAGTAAACATGAGATGACTTTGTTTGATGTGGAGCTGGAAATTTCAAATGTACTTTCTCTGCTATGATTCACTCACTCACTAATTTGCTCCTCTCTTTGCTTCATGCTTTTTTCACATCAAAGTCTTTGTCTGTATAATAGCTAATTTAATCATTGTAGGATCATCTCTAAAACAGGATGGTTAATGTCAAGAGGTTGATCCTAATAAATACACGTTACAATAAAATAATAGCTACAAATAATAACTAAATTGAAAAACAGTTTAACAGCATTCATTGTCTGAGTCTCAGTCTCAATTTCAACAATTATTTACAATATATTGTTTGGGAATGGAGCTCTAATAGGACCAATAAAGATCATAATGTGTCCTCATTAATGAAACTGAAAACACAAGAGCCACTTAACTCCTCCAAAAATTATTTAAATAATAAAAACTGGCATAATGTTAACATTGTAGATTTGGCTAATGAGACAGTATTGTCCATAATTACTCCCTCTATGAACTTTCCTCTAAAATAAAGAAAGAAGTAAAACTGAAATGTGCTAAGTTAATACAAAATGCATGTCAGAAGAAAAAAGCTGTTGTACAAATAACTTCTAGAGAAATATAAAATTAAGTGATTTTTTTTTAAATATTTAATAATGGGTTTGGGTCGGTACATTTACTCCAAACAATAACAAAGTCAGCACTGTTCACACAAGTGCCCTTAGCCTGTCAGATGCCCATGAGACAGTTATGTGATTGCATTTACAGATAAATTAAGAAAGATGATGAAATATCAAACATCACACTGAATAAGAAGATAAGTCAAACTCAAACACCAGACATTTGTACAGCAATGGTATATGTATATGCAGACAAAACAGTTTTGAATGGGAACTGACCAAATTTGCACAGGAGCCAGAGTTGTTCTGGGTTTTAAAGAAGAAAGACTTAACTGAAACCATGGCACTGGATAAAGATACAAAGGAGTCTTTGTAGTTTTCCTCCCTGTTTGAATCTTTGGAACTTTGTGACTGTGTGAGACCTTTACTCTCTGAACTTTCAGTCATAACGACTTGCCTTGGCAACTTCGAAAGCTATTCAACAACCAGCTCAACAAAGTGGATCTTAACACTCTTGACGCAACACACACCAACATCCCTAAGATCAAGGAGGGACGACTTGGAGCACAGGTACATATGAAACAGATCTCCTGGGAAATGAATAATTAAAGGGAAACTATCCTTTCAAGGCCAAATGATACATTAACTTCTGAGCACTGGATCTTATTATGACATGCTTTTTCATAAACTTTCTTAAAATAACATTAAAATTAATCTGTATCGGTTAAAGGTGTGAGATATATTAATGGAGGTATGAAATGCATATGATTATTGTCTGTTAGATTTAAAAGAAAGGATTACAAATATTCAATGGTTATATTAAATGGCTCACAGCTTTGGCTTAAATCAAGCATTTTATGATCTGCTGCATTTCAGCGTCCATCCATTGTCTACCACCGATTGATGGATGGATGGATCTGTTTGTGGTAGATTGTCTACTAACCCATCTTATCCATTCTCTTTTGTTCCTCTCTCAGTTCTGGTCAGCATATGTTCCCTGTGACACTCAGTACAAAGATGCAGTGAGACAAACACTGGAGCAGATAGATGTGGTTCACAGGATCTGCCAAAAATACCCGGAAACCTTCATGTTTGCCACCAGTAGTCAAGGTGGGACGTTTAGATGTAATGTCACATACTTCAGTTCATACTTGACTCACCTACTCACCTGCTTGCTCACCGAATCACCTGTCATGCCATGTCTGCACTGCACAGACATCATGAACGCCTTCAGCATGAATAAGACAGCCAGTCTGATCGGAGTGGAGGGGGGTCACTCCATAGACAGCAGCCTGGGCACCCTGCGCACCATGTACCAGTTGGGGGTTCGATACCTCACCCTCACACACTCCTGCAACACTCCATGGTAAGATCCAGTAGCACAACACACTCTGATCTGTCGGGACATTCACTGAAAAATCAAATTTCTGATGTTTTTTGGTGTGTCCCTGTGTCCCTCCCATATCTAAACATCACTGAAGTGTCGCAATAAACACTCAGTCCACTTTTGAGAAAAAGGGGCTTCTCTGTTTACCTGTGCTCAAGCAAGCGGTTTTGAAAAGTCGAGTTTAGTCACGTAACTAGCACATTTGCGGTGCAACAACCCTCTCCCAACAGCTACTCCCGGTCATGGGCGTGAACATTCAACCTGAAAAAGAAGAAGAAGCTGAATCGCTTCCGCCATTACAACTGTTGTATCTGTTGAGAGCAACATGTCTCAGAAGAAAGGTTCCGTTCATTGTTGCTGGTTGTCAAAAACAACACCAGACGCTTCATAGACTCCCTTCTAATGAGGAAAAAGGAGCAGAGTGGATATCTTTCATTTTTGAGAGTAATATCCCTGTTAAGCTTCCTGAAATGCTGTTTGTAGCAGTCACTTTGAAGTGAATAGTTATACAAACCTTGGGCAATACAATGCAGGACTCATCAGCAGGAAGGAGCTCCAACAATCCGTAATGGATTTGCTGAAGGCAAAGTAAGTATTTCCAAATGAAGTAATAATGTTTTTGTGGCTTGACTGCTTCTTGTCTTGAATAGCACTAGCTAACAACGGCTAATTGCAGCCTCATTTGAAAGGCAGCGTGTGTTCGCCTTTTCTGACTGTCTCAGCAGCGGAATAAAATGAGTGAGTGACAGTGAGCGTTTGTCTCAGGTCCACGATACTTTTTACAAGCGAACCGCTGCATGACTTCTGTGGAAATGTGTGCATTTACGTGTCAGCTCGCGAGTGTCTCGGGTTAGCAAGTATGCTCACTACTGACTGTGGAAGGCAGAGATCGTGTGTGCTCGCGTGTGCTTTCTGTTTGTCTCGGCTCACTGTTGGGGAACGACTTACACTAAAATTGTTTATTTTACATGTAAATTAAACTGACGCTCCTGCAGTTTGGGGGGGCGAAGCACTACGCAGCAGTTAGTCCGCTCGTAGTTGGCCAATCAAAAGCGAGTGGGAATGCGCTTGGTAGCTCGCCAATCGGAAGAGACTCAGTGTTCTGGGGGGGCGGGCATTAGCTCCGAGACAGGGTGCCTGTTTAGATGCTGTCAGAGATGAACAATAAACTGGCTTAATCTGAGGAGATAGTCATAATCTGAAGAGACTATGCTTTGCTAAACAAAGCATTATCTCTAACCTTAACCAAAACCAGTTAATGCCTAACCTAACCACAATTCCAGTCTTAGCACTAAACATAACCAACTACTCAGATTTGAGGTTCTGCCTCATGTGGACCAGGTTTTGGTCAGATGGTAAGGGACCATGAGCCAGACTCAAACCCAGGCTGCTGCAGAAGGCCTTAACTCAAAGGGTGCCATCTCAACCATGTGAGGTATCCAGATCCCTGACATTTGGTTTTTCAAGCCATATTTCAGTTTCAGGTTTGCTCCACATCTAAAAGAAGCAAAATTTAAAGCAAGGTTTTGAGCAAGAGGCTCTTTCCAAATCCCTCTAGTCAAAAATTATAGTGTGACTTTAAAGTATTCAGTTTATTTCAATCATTTAAATCATGGGAAATCAACAAATTGTTAAATTTGAGTGAGGAGGAAAAACAAATTCAGCTTTAATTTTTTATCCTTCTTGACACCTTAATCTATGATAGCTTTTAATACATTTTATTTGCAATTTGTCCAGACAATTGTCCAGTTAACCTCTGCTATTGGACTGTGAGAGGAAACATGCAAAAAGCAGAAAGGCCCTTGGTCAGGCCAAGTTGCTAACCGGGGTCTTTTTGCTGTAAGGAAATAGTGCGAGCCACTATTTCACTATTTGGCCCACATAATCTATATTATTTGAGGGAACAGTAAGACAACTGTGTGGTTTCAGTACAGCACTTTAGAACAGCCTTGGAAAGGTACTGGAGACAAATATTTTGACAACATCTACAGAGTATAATGTATCGCAGCTTTTTTGTCAGTTTGGCTCAGTTACATGTGTGAGGTGTATCAGTGTTGTGTTCAGTTAAACGTGTTGGAGAGTTCGGGTGTTTCCTGCTGGTCCTTAAGGAGCCATTAAATGGAAATCCCAAGGTAGAAATGTGACACCTGGTTGAAAGTGTCAAAACTATTTCTATCCACTGATCAGTTTGACGTTTACATTGTCAGTGTTTCTTCTTTCTTTTTCCTTTCCTTTCTCTTGTCAGGGCAGATAACTGGCGTGTTGACACTGGATCGGAGCCATCACAACACAATGGCCTTTCTCCATTTGGCAAGGTCTGTATGAGCTGTATTTGGCAACATTTGCCAACAAAGTTGCATCACAGACGAAAGTCTTTTACACTTTCTTCCATTACTTTACTCTAGTACAAATGTAATTTAGCAATCAGATAATGGCATTTTGTATTTGTCTTATGCAAAATCAACAGACAAATATGTTTAATTGATTATTCTGTTTTTGTTCAACAGCAACTAATTGTGGAAATGAACCGCCTGGGGATGCTGATTGACTTGGCTCATGTGACAGTGGCAGTCATGAACCAGGTGCTGGACATGTCCAAAGCTCCTGTCATTTTCAGCCACTCATCCGCCTACAGCGTCTGTCCACATAAAAGGAACGTCCCCGACGAAATTCTCAAGAGAGTTGTGAGTTTGTGTGTGTTTGCATTTATAGATGTCTAGATTCTCACTGTTTTCAAGAGTTATCGGTCACTCCTATTTGTCTTTAATGATGGGCACCCTCCCATTTTTTTCATGGGTCTAAGGTCCAGCTCATATTCCCTTGCTTCCATGTCTGCAGAGATCATGTCTATACATGTTCTGTTGATACTGAACAAAGTTCCACGTCAGTCTAGCGTTCCACACATGCATATGTCCTTGTACTCTTTGAATTCTGAGTTGTACAGGTGTAGATTCCAGCAGCGGATACTCACAACTCCCAACTAAAGCCAAAGGTTGTGGTCCAGGACTATTGAAAGATACATCTACCATCTCTAATATTTGATTATTTTAGTGAATGTTTGTGAAATCATGATTAATCTTTGTATTTTGAGCTTCAAAGTCTAATTTACATGAAACAGTCAGGAAAATGCAAATATCTTTTGAATAATAATATGTCACATTTCTATAGCACTTTCCAGGTCACTCAAAGACGCTTTAACAGAATAAAAAAGGAAAAGAGATCAGTGTTTGGAGGACCTAGTGCTTGAACCAGGTGCTGAATCATACGTGACAGGTTACTCTTCTATGTAGAAAAATATACTGTATTTTCACATTTTAATATGAATTTTTAATCTAAAAAAAACTACACATTATCATTGTCAAATTATGTAGTTCAATTAAAAAAGGATAGCTTCCCTTTGGAATCTAGTTGTGAATAAATGGGAATAACTGAAAGTTACACAAGAACAGTGGCTCTGTCAACAAATGTTACTGACCACTGGTACTGTTTTCTGCATGTTATCGCAGATAAACTGATATAACGTTATAAACTTTGTCTTTATGACATCAAAGGCTTAAAAGCACCTGTAAATCGGCAACTTGTGTCACCTTGAACATTATATAATGAAGGCAGTTTCCCAGTTCAGGGCAATAAAACAAGGTTATTGTACAGCAATGTAAAATAAACAAGATAAAAAAGTCCAACCAGGAGCCTGCCAATAGTTAAGAACATAGAGGTCATTACCCTTTTATATTTAGATTATAGTGAGTTTGAACGCATCTCTTGGCTCAGGTCCTGTCTTTCTCTCAGTCACAACCGTCTCTTGTCTAACAAAGCAGCGTCTCATTATTCCCTTAAAATGAATTTGTCCATCTGCACTTGTAACATTCAGGCTTTTACTGTACACCCTTTTCAAGGTCTAGTCAAGTCATTTTCAAGCACGTTCAAGATCAAAGTTCATGCTTTTTACAGCAGTTTACATCTGTGGTAAATGTATAGAAATATATACATACTCAAAAAAATCATTTTGCACCTTTTATCACATTAAAATAGATGGAATTAAGCTATGAAAAACCAAAACATGGTTTTACAGCGGCCATGATCAAATACACAAGTTACATTAAAAAATAAATGCCGTCACTATTGCAAGCATTTTTAAGCACTTTGGAAACAATATTAAAAGTTCAAGGATTTTCAAAGACGTCAAGCACTTAACAAACCCTAAACTTTTCAACTGTCTCTCCAGAAAGAAACCAGGGGGCTTGTCATGGTGAACTTCTACAACGACTATGTGACCTGCAGCAAGACTGCAAAGCTTTCGGATGTTGCTGGTAACGTACCATTACAACCATGACAGTTACTGGAAATCTGGTGAACAGAAAATGAACAGTTGTGGTTCCCCTCTGCAACCCCGCCCAACCCAATATTCATTCACTTTAATCTCTGCTTACTGCTGTTGCTCTAGATCACTTTGACCACATAAAGCGAGTGGCTGGGGCTGATATCATCGGATTTGGTGGAGATTATGATGGAGTTACCAGGCGAGTATAAGCAGCTCCGACACTAGCTTGAAAGGATTTTCTAAATAAGCTGCCTATTGAAAGGTCTGAGCAAAATCTGACACCAACTTGCACCTTTTATAACCAATTTAGATAAGCTGTGGTTATTAAGAAGTTTGTTTTTGTGTTTTCGTCCTGGCGCAGCGCCTCATTGAGCCGTCTTTCGGTTCATGCTGGATGACTCATAAAGTTTATATCTGATGGCATTTGTTGGATTGTTGTCAGCACCACAATGTGCATATTTTGATAAAACACTTTAAATGCATCATGTGAGGATTTGAGTCCTAACAGGTTTCCTTTTGAATATTAAAAAATGTCAATTACTTTCAATCCATTGTCAAAGCAGTTCACACAATGCTGATTTAACAGCTCAGCTCAACACAATGTTTGTTAGTACAGCAGTGATTTGTGTAGCTTTCAGCAGTCGAGTGCTGCACATATAGTTACATATTTTACATCACAAGTAATTGAGACGTGCATGACATGGTAGAGTGTGTTGTCTTTCAACTTGAAGGTTATGGGTTGGGGGTTCAAATACCGGCTCTGCTGCTAGTCTACATACTACTACTTGGGCAAGACACTTAACCCTATGTTACTCCTGATGGCTGTCTTGCTTGATTATTTAAAAATAACAACCATTCACATCCCTAGGTTTTGGGTGAAAATTCAGAGGTGGATTCTGCTGCTGAACATAAACTTAGATTTTCCAGTATTGAAAACGTATGCTCCACCAGTAGAACTCAAAGCAAAACAATAATTGTCTGACTAAGCTCCTTCATGTGCCATTCGCTACTGCCCCTGTTCCTGCACCAAGCAACATACAAGTAACATTACATTAGTACATTAAACGGGCAGATATACAACACATGACTTACCAAAGTATCATCTAACAACGTGTACGATTAAAGGCAGAGAGCTGTGATACATCCTGATGCTGCAGTGAGTCAATACTGGAGACAATAGACATTAGACAAGGGATACAAATTTAGAGACTAATAAGTGCACCATTTTAGACTTATGTTATTTATTTAAAAAAAAAAAAAAAGTAAAATCATCCTTCCTGTGTGTCATCCTCTAAGACTACCAGAGGGTTTGGAGGATGTGTCCAAGGTGCCCAAGCTTGTGGCTGAGCTCCTGAGAAGAGGATGGACTGATGAGGAGGTCAAAGCTGCTCTGGGAAATAATCTTCTCCGGGTCCTAGCAGAGGCTGAGAAGGTAAAGAACAGCCATTCACATACATACACTTGTATTTCAGTGATGGCATTCAATCACTACAGCTCAGCCAAGTAATTTGTACCTGAATTAAAATTTTGCATATCTGCACAGTACTTTTGTTTCTTTATCTTTTAGTTTATGCATTAAGATCAGATAAGATAAAAAAAAAAGTGTCTCAGCCGATAAGAACAGTTGCATGCCACCATTTGCAGCTGTGTAGATTCTCAAGATGGCGGGAAAGTGCCTTGAAGGTTATCTTTAGTTACATATTGTAAATTTACAACACACGGCCTAATAAAATATTGGGATGATAAGTTTAAGACATAAGGACATAGACCAGAGCTGTACTGTAGCGCTGGGCAATAATCTGATAACAGCATTTTCACACAATGTAATTTCCTTCAGGGCCCATGAAACAAAAGCTCCCTCTCTATATATATTGATATGATTAAGTACTTTGCCAACAGACATAGAACATTATTAAATGTTTTACATCAGATTTGTGAAATGTTTCTCTTTAAGACACTTTTTCTGTCCATAAAGAATTTTAAATCCACAGTCCTTTGTTTTCTTCAACTTTCACACGGGAGCAAAACATAATCCTTAATTATCTGATATTTTATTGTGATAATTGTCGATAGTGACTAATTATAAACGTCTTTATCCCAATAATGGTTTTGGCCAAGACCAGGCCTATGCTGAGGTAATGTCATGTGGCATAAAACATCTGAAAATAATAATAATGAATAATACTTTATTAGCTGTGTGTTTACATGGTTGTCAAAGGTTACTGTTTTAAATTTGGGTTTAACTAGTCTTACTTTGGTCTTACTTGGTAATGTTACTCTTTTTTTAACCAGTGAAATAATGCAGGCACTGTTTGTATCTCCATGGTTACAGTGAATATGGGAACCATTTGTAGCTAATACAGCTTTGTATGGACCGGATTCATAATTCATATAAGCAAAACAAAAAATAAAGAAAAAATAACTGGATGTTGAAAAAGTTTAATTTACCTCCACCTATCCAAATAATTTAAAAAGTGCAGTGCAAACATATTTTTCCAGGAATTAAATTCTGCCTGCGTCCTCTTAGCCTTCATCCTCTGAGACGACATGCATCCGTTAGTGCTTTTACGCCTGTCAGCTGACACTGTTGTTTTTGTGCACCAGGTCCGCGACAGTCTGAAACACACAAGTCCAGATGATGTTCCAATTCCGTATGACGAGGTGGAGAACCCATGCAGGACGAGCTACGGGTACCAGAACGCTGGAGCTGTCCATTCACTCGGCACGCTGGCCCTTCTGCTCACGCTGGCACTTCAGGCCCTCGCCACGTCAACCGCTTCGTAGGCTCCTTATCAGCACAACTGAACCGTATGTAACTCAAGAGTTTGTCTGTGAATATTTCAAAAATTAGTTTCAAATGTCAAAAGTTGTTTTTTTTCCCTCCTGTGAATAGCTGCAAGTTAGATTTACATTTAACGGCTTTATTCATGTCGAAAGTTTTGACAAGAATAAAGACAGTAGAATAGAAATAATCATGTCCATGTCAAGCTGACCGTGATAAGGCTCTAGTCATCATCTTTTAACGTAAAGTCATACAAGTGTAATGTGAACAAACGGTTACGTATATACCATATTTCAAGGGGAAGTGCTTTATCTAGTGTCCAGAAAGGGTTGTGCGTTTCATTTGCTGTAAGTGTTTTTAAAATGCCACTGTTGTTGATCATGTGTACTATTAATTTTACCCAAAAAAATAAATAAAAAAATCCACTCCACTCTGGAGGAAGAAATCCTAATCTAGTTAATATACTGTAGTTCTCTTAACTGATGACATAAAAAAATAAGATGAAGCTTTTCACTTGATGTGTTGAAAGAATATATGAACAAAAGTGAGATTTATAAAAAATCTATGACCAACAATTTGTTTATAGCTTGTACAAGCTTATACAAATGTTTTAACTGAAGATAATAACATTTAAATATATTACAAATAACCACATTGGAAAAGGTGATCCAGTTCTGTTTTGGTTACACACACGCACACAAAAGACAACCTTGAAGTGTTCAACACCCTGCTCAAGCAGTTCCACTCAGCAGTGAAGGCATTCACATCCACTGCTCATCCTTTGTGGTTGTTTCTGTTCAATTGTGAAGTAATAAAAGCATTTAAAAGAAAAAAATGTGTCGGTACATCCACATACTCCAAGGAAACATTTGATGATGAAAAGGGTGTGACCTTTTGTTTACCAGCTCTGTTGCTTCTCATGCTTGAAAATTCATAAACATTGGAAGAGAAATCTATTTATAAAAAAACAAACAAAAAAAAACTTATCAAATAATAGTTGGTTACCAGGGAGGTTTACAATCAAACTGCAAACAGAATTCACCACCATTGAATTTGTATCTGGTGTAAATTTTCCACCAAGATCACCAATAGTACACAACGTCAATATTTCTAACTGAACATTCAGATTAACAGTCTGAATATTTCTTGTTAACAACAGCTAGTAGTTTAACCATTAAATGCTAACGAATAATCTATCCTGAGAGGGTGTTTTCTCTGAAGCACAGTGTGACTGTGCTTCATTTAGCGCCCTCATGTGGGCTTTATGAGCACAGCACAGGACGTTCACAACAACTGCATGAGCCAGACCTGTGCGAGTCTCAGCGCTGACACACTGCTGATGAATCAGATGAAAAGTGCACGAGTTACTAATAAATGGACAAAGGGGCTGTTGCTCACATGATCAACCTCCAGCAGCTGAAACCAGTGTCATTCAAAATTTGGTCTGAATTCCTCCAAACAAGCACCGTGACAATTCTTAACAGGAATAAACCAAAAACTGCATAGAAAACAATGTAGTTTTCCAATTTGCACAAGCAGCCGTGACATCACCAATAAGCATTCGAACAGGCGTCATTGTGAGATTTCGAGACTGGAAGTTCACAGGCGTCACCTGCAACCAAGCTCATACTGGTGTCCACTCATATCTGCTGTGCTTCATCCTCTAACTTCTAATCATGGGAACATAATTTACAAAACTGGCATCATGTTTTATTGAAGAAGAGCTGACACTAGTGATTGAAACCATTAACTCCTCAGGAAAATGTTTCATGACATTATAAATCAATATATTCTTACTTTTGAGTTGTACCCAAGAAAACTGAAAGAATTCCAATTCCCTGATTAACCACCAGGGGATGACACCACTGTTTGCAAAAAGAACTCCATTTGAATGGAAGTCTATGGGAAACGAGCTTCTACTTGATTTATAACATTTTCCTGAGGAGTTAATAGTCAGCTCTTCTTCACAAGCACATGATGTCATAAGTTATATTTCATTTTAGAGGAAAACAGATGAAAAGCATTGCTTATATGTGTGGACCCCAGTGTGACTGTTCCATGCAAAGGGAACCTGGTTGTTAGTGACACCTGTGAAAGATCATAACGCTGATCATCTAAGCAGATATTGAGGTTTTTAAACAGGAGTTTGTTTTGCAGAAATAAGATTCCTCTTCTATATACAGTCTTTGAGAAAAACAAGACACAAAATAAAATGTCACAACTCAAAGGGGATTTTCAAGCCTTCGCAAAGCTTTGGACGACAAGAAGAAAATCCACATGTGAAAATGCCACTGCACGGTTACAGTATCGAGTGTAAAATATAATCCTGAAGACTGACAGACCCGGAGACTTGGCTCTGAAGTGCACTGCATCCCAGCAGAGTTATGACCAGGAGGAGGTTCTTCGGACATATACATCCGGTGTCTCACTCTCCTGTTCCTGTGTTTCACTGCCTGACAGCAGAGGGGAGTGAGTTGGCTCGGCGATCCTATAAGGTAAATTTTCTTTAGTCAACATCTTCCTGGTAGCAGAAACCAAGCGTGAGTAGTTATCAGGGTTGTATGCTGACAAAGGCGGGCGGGTGCACAGTAGAGGCAGGTTGTCCCTGTCAGGCCGGGACAGAAAGAGAGGCGGTCGTCGCTGGTTCTCCCCCTCCTTCAGAGAGTCTGGGAGCGGCTTGCGTTTGCTCTCGGGCAGGAGCATTATCGAAAGAACGGAGAGAACGGCGAAGGAGGCAAAAATGACATGGTGGAGGAAATAGCCGCTGTTGTTCTGCAGCTCCATCAGGGCGGAGGCAGCCATGCCAACACACCCCGCTGCCAGAACCAAGCCGAGGCATCCACCTCTGACGGAGAGGCAGAGAAAACAACAACTGTCAGGGGAAGGCATCGACACGGTGCTTTCTAACTACAAAACACAAACATTTATTGTTTTTTTTTTTTTTTAAAAGAATGATTGCCAAAAACACCTGAGCACTGTAGCTTCCACAACAAAAGGAAACATTGAGCTTATTAATATCCATCAGTATAATCTGAGAGCAAGATTAGTACTTGTAAAACCATAGATATTAAAATATGCAGAACATTGGGGCTCAAAACAGTATAAAAAATTTAATCTCATAATATACTGCACTATGAACTATGTATTTAATGAATATATAAACTAATACTGACAAAGCTAGTTTTGTTGCTGATTTTGAGTCAGCCTACACTCTTTTCAGTTTTCCACAGAGAATATAAAAGTTCTTTTGTCGTTGTATATATTTTTTGCCTAATTAAAATGAACCAAAACGAATAAATAACAACCAAATGAATTGGACAAAATGTCTACATCCAGCTTTAGTGGCATACGCTTCTTTTTAGATTCTTCAGATTCAAAGCCATCGGAAAGTATCGTACCTTGAACAATGGCATGTGAAGCACTTTTAAAAGAATATGATCACAAATTGAACTCAAAGAGCTTTTATGTTGGAACCCCCCCCCCCCCGCTCCCCATTCTATGAGATTAATAGACAAATAAAGCAAAGTACATCAACTGAAAATATCATGCAAGCGTTACATAGTAGTGAACATTCCAACAGCCTTACACTTACCGAACCACAGTTGGCATCACCTCACAGGCGAAGAACACACTGAGCATCGCGAGAGCCTGAGAGGAAACAAGACCCACGACGGAGAGAACCAGCACCAGACCTCCACGCAGATCTGACCAAAGACAAGAAACAACAAACCACACCAAAACTCTTTATCTGTGAAGAGGCAGAGAATGATCCACTGCTTTATGCTATATACAGTATGTGCTTTATAGTAGAAATATTATAGTTTCAAAGGCACCATCAAGTGACTCCATGTTGGGTTTTGGCCCCAAGAATGCGACACTGATTTACAGATTATACCCTTCATTTGTTTTATATATGTATAAGTATATACATTTGTTTGATAATTAGAAGTTTTGTTTTTGCTTTAGCTTGTATTTATCCCAAATTTGTCGTCGTCTTCTTTTTATTATTATTATTAATATCTTTGTTTGTGTTAGTGGCATTGTGTAAATAGTTCTTTTGTCATTGTTATGATCACTTCAAGCAAATACTCTGCATGACAATAAACTAATAAAACATTATTCACAAAAAGGGAGTAAGATACGTAGTAAAATAACAAAAAATATATATATATTATAAAAAGATGTGGATGTATGTTACACTGAGTGAGGGCCAGCAGCAGCAGCGATGACAGTCCAGTGATGATGGCAGAGAGCAGGAGGATCCCACGCCGACCAAAGCGATTGACAGTCAGACAGATGAAGATGCAGGCCAGAGCTCCAGTGATCACTTTGAGGAAGTAGCTGAAGTAGAAGTTGGTGGAGAAACTGTGGAGGTTTCTGGTAAAACAGTACTGGATGCCTGTTCCTATGAACCTGCAGAGGAAAGTTTATCATCTGTAAAAACCTTCGGAACTTTTTAATATTTTTGGAAAACGGGTCTCGAAGTGGGAAAATCTCAAAAAGGCGCCCTTGCATTTTCAGGTGGACAACCAGTACGCTATTTTCAGAAAATGATGATGATGTCAGAGCCTTTCTCTGTTTCTCTTCATTCTTCCTCCCTTGTGTTTGGAGATTGTTTGGTCTGTTCGCCGTATGATAACTTTTATTTCCTTTCCTCAGTCACCCTGGCTTTCTTCCTCCATCTCCGTTTCTGTGATTGTATACATTCTGTAAATTGGAACATAATTAATATACTGCATAAACTCCATAGAGTGACCGCTAATCTTTTAATCCACAGCTGCAACAAAGAGCAGTTTTTAATATAGTTTAACCCTGTCTGTGTCCGTTTTATTGGTTTGTCTTTCACAATTGTCTCTTATTTCTATCTGGTATTTTATTATAACTGCGTTGTTTTTATGAATGTCTCCTTTTGTGATTTTGTGTTGGTGAGCTGCAGGGAAGTTTCCACATTTTAGGTCTGTTACTCTAACAGTGTTACGGCGCCACACGAAGACCTGGCATGTGTACTACAGCTTTTATAGTAGTTGTGGGGGGGTTTCGTGTGCATGAAGACGTTTGTTGAAACAAACCAGATCACTCACAGAGTGAAGCTGAGGATGAGGCAGTTCTTCCAGATAACACGAGTCTGACGCAGCTCCAGAACTGAATGGTAAGTGGGTCGACAGTCTTCTCCGTACGCTGAATCTATCTCTGAAAACAGACCAAGGACATGAAAACATTGATTAATCCCTCAGAATACACCAATAATACTTTTACATTTCAAAAGGCATTTTCAGATTAAAATGATCTGCATTCAGGTGAGCCTTTCTGCTCTGTATCAAAAGTAAACTGTCTGAAACACTCATTTAACAGCTTCTAAACTACAAAGACATAATGTTCCAACTGTGTAACTAATATTATTCTACCATAAAGAAGAAATAAACCCACAACATGACTCAGCTGTTTTTTCTTTACATTTTTACAGTCTGTGCATATATATACTGGACATTTGGATTTAGCTTTTTTTTTCTTTCCAATATTCAATCCGCTGATTTTGGCCAGTATCGGAGCAATGCCGGTGCCAAGAATCATATCTGCTCATTCCTAAGTACTACTAATGAAAAACAACAGTGATTAAGTAAGAGCAAGGGTTTCTGTTGAGTCAGATGACAACATGAAACTGGAATTAAGTGACAATGTAGCTTGTTGTTCACAGCTGATAGTCGAGTCGTGGCTGAAGCCAAAATCATTTTCAAATTCTCTGTTTTCAGGGCTCTAAAATTACAGAATGATGTACCCAGCAACTAAATACTGTTGTTGTAACCTAAGATCTAGTGGTTGACTTTTAAAATGCAACTGCAGTAGGTTTTGATGGGAAATCCATATTTAAAAATCCATATTCCATATTCCAATAGCAATTATTCCTTACACAATATTTGGGTTCAAAGGGTGAGACAACTTGTTTGAGATGGAAAAAGAAAAACAGATTTCATTTATTAAACATCCCCTATAAGCCTGGTTTATATAATATTCTATTTTCCCTGGGACCCAGAAGAGTGTGTCTATATACCATCAATAAAATAAAAAGAACAGTGTTCACATCATTATATTTTTTACACCAGTGCTGAACTATTACTTAAAGTCTTTAATAATGACTTGTAACTGGTGCCTCAACAACAGTAAGCAAACAACTAGAAACTTGCTAAACCTGCTGGACATGAAAGTTTAAGGATTCAGTTCATTGCTAAATCACATCCCACTAGTGGACCTTGGAGGTATTGCAGGTTTGCCTAGAGGGATGTAGTAAGAAAGCAAGTTGTAAAAATAAAAACTACCAAATTTATTAAAGCACAATATTTTTTTTATTCTGGAAAAATGAATATCCAAAAATATCAATAATAATAATAATAATTTTGACTTCACTGTTGAGCTTCATTCTTACTGATGTATAAATGTGGACATGGACTAAGGAAGTTTTGCAAAATCTTCAACCAATGAAGTTTAAGAAGCTCTGATTTAGATTAAAGCTGAGACAATTAGTGTAGCAAGAAATTAAACAAATCTTGATCATCTAAGAACAAATTTATAACATGAATGCCAAAAAAGTATGTCCTAAATTGGTTGCAACTTTTCTTCATGTAGAAAAGTTCAATGACCGCGTTCACGTCTGCGTATTTTCCTGTAGCCAGCTCATGAGTGGAAATACCTGACAGCAGAGTTTCACCAGGGTAAATTTCATCTCGCCGACAAACTCCGTTCCTGGTGGAGAATTCCTGGATGCTTTGCTTCGCCTGAGGGATCTGAGCTGTGGCCAGTAGCCAGCGAGGAGACTCGGGAAACACTGAGCCACAACTGAGGAAGACAATCTCAGTGAGATACAGAGTTCACACATTTCCACCAGAGACCGGCGGAACATACGAGGTCAGGCCGGGTTTGGACAAAAATTCTGAAATAATAGTCAAACTTAATTTCAAGTTCTTTTAGAAACACACTGGTTCAACGGCTAGTGTTGTTGCCTCACAGCAAGAACGTCACCAGTTCGGATCCTGGTGTGTCTGTGAGATAAATACTTCATACCTGTGTTTACAAATGAATTCAAGTTCGAAAATCATAATCTGCTGCTGATGCTTCAACAAATATGCAGACAATGTGGTTGGTCACTGTGTATCGGGCAACTAAACTGACTCACCACCAATAGGAAAGCAGCAGCAGCAGAGGCAACGTGACCACAGCCTGGAGGACGGGCCAATCACGGCACAGAACAGCAACACCGGGCAACAGCAGCTCTGCGAAGACGGCAAAGAAGCCGCTGATCATGGCGACCATGAGGCGGTGAGGGGGATCACAGAGCTCCAGCCCTGAGAGAAAAAGACAAATAACAACACAAGAGGCATTTTTTAAATAAAATAAAAAAATCAATATCCGTGTCCACACAGGTGGGTGATTAATGATACTATAATTATTCCATATGAGAGAGGGGAGTCATCAAGCTTATCTCTAACAGCACTTTAGAATAAATGTTGGAAATAACACCTATTACAGTGGGTATTATTTTAATGGTATCATGTAAAAATGCTCCAAAACATTTAAAGTCTATTACAGTACATTATTTAGCCCTAGTTACAAAAAAAACCTGAACATCTTGCTCTGTGGAGATTAACTGGACATTTACTTCGCTTATTATTGTTATCACATAAAATTATCAATGAATTTACTCTCATTCAACTGATTTTAAAAACGCAGTACCTTTTTTTTGCTTTAGTAGATTTATCAATGAAAAAGTATCTGCTCATAGTCCACGTCCACGCTACAACATTTTCATTTGAAAACAGAATTATCAGGCAAAACTTATCTGCGTCAAGACCAAACACTGAATATAAAATGGACACAGTCTTCCAGTTGCTACTCCTGTTTAAACTCCAGTTTAGAAGCCTCGATATTTGTGATTTAAACAGCTCCATGACAGAAATTCACAGATTGTTGTATTGTATTGTATTGTATACATTGCATGTATGTATACAAAGATGTCAAATGCAACCAGCAATCATACAAGTTGCCGCACTGGTGTCCACTTATATGCTATTCTGTAAATTAGAACAGGTCCTGATGTATCTGCAGCTGGACTCTCTTACAAACACCTGGTTACGTAATACAGGATAACCAAATCTCCCACAGTCTAAGTCAATTATTCTGGGTCAAATCAAAGGCAGGTTCTGCACGCTATGTTCGAAAACACAACTTCAAAGTTTCACAAGCTCAAAGATAACCTGCGGCCCAGTGACGTAAAGGATTTCTCCTGAACTTTGACCTCCCCCTCCCCGAACGGATCCGATTCTGTTTCCACATCCTCCTTGTTGACTGGGAGGGGGAGAAGGAAAATGAGGAGCTTTACTTCCTGCTCACTTCCAAGCCTTCACTTCTGTCCTGTTATTGTTTTCTCCTCTCTGTGGAGGAGCAAACACCGATCACTGACTGGAACATTTCTGTCAGGCTCTCGTCCCACTCAGCTCCACTTCAGTCTAATCTAAAGAAAAATGTAGACTCAGTCTAACCCTGACCTCACAGGAATGTGGGAGTATGTTCATATATTAAAGGCAGAGAGACAGTCCATGCTCGTGTGTGTGCGTTTCACATGGGACCACTGTAACTCTATTACCTAGCTTTGCTTTCTCCCTTAAAGGAATGTACAGCATTTTAAACAACGCTCACGTAATTACATTCCTCATGCTGCTTCACTCTAGTTTTAGACAGTTCTTGAAAATAAATAAACAGTTGATAGGGATACACCAGGTTTCCCTACCAGTCAGAGACATCTGTTCATAGACCACACCCACTCTAATACATTTACATTTGAAAACAGCATTTTCAGACAAAATTGGTTTACATGACAGTTAGGAACTGCAACAAAGCAACACTGGTGTAACACCATACTTATCATCTATTTTACTCTAAATGGGAACATAATTTACAACCCTAATTCCAAAACAGTTGGGACGCTGCGTAAAATGTAAATAAAGACAGAATGCAATGAATTGCACATCTCATAAACCCATATTTTATTCCAAATAAAATATGGGTTTGAAACGGAGACATTTTACCGTTTCATGAAAAATATTAGCTCCACTCAAGAGGATGAGATGAAGATTAAAAAAAGAAGAAAAAGTCAGAAGTCAAGAAGAGAACTGTATTGAAGATCTTTGAACTATGGAGAGCAGTATTATACCTCTTAGTTTACAGCCTGCAGAAATCTATTAGAAGAAAAAATTCTTTTGAACATTTTCTATTGAAGATGATCTGAAACTAGTGATTGAGACCATTTACTTAGTTATGAATCAAGTGGCAAGTAGAAGCTACTTTTCCCATAGACCTCTATGCAAACTGACTTACTTTTGCAACCAGCAGCATCACCCCCTGGTAGCCATTTAAATGGTAAATGCAGCGTATTTATATACTGTAATGCTTCTCTAGTCTTGAAGATCATTTAAAGCTGCTTTAGTTTTTTAGTTTTGTCATTCACCCACATGGAACAACACGGGGTTAAGTGCCCAAGGACACACAAACATGTAGACTATTGGAGCTAAGATATAGAATATTAGTGGAGCTGGGAATTGAAACAATTGAAAAAATTGAAACCTTCAAGTTGAAAGACAACTTGCTCTACCGCAGAGCTATTTTCGCCTCATTTAGTCAACTGTTGATTCGTGGTAAGACTCACCCTGCAAACATGAAGATTATATCCACTTTTTAAAAAAAGGTCTATTGTCCAGATGAGAGTTTAAGCTTCTTATTTGGAGTTATCTGCAGCGCTACTAAAACGTATAACACGTGACATTCAGTTACACTGGGCACACTTAGTTTCAGAAAGTAATATTAATGACAAAAATCTATGTAAAAAAAGGAAGAACACGGATATCCGTTATTGGAACGACAATGAGGTGTGTACATTTTAGGGGAGTTTTTCCATTCACAGTTGACAGGCGAGTTGTTTTCATCATCATTTTCAAAAGGTCTCCATGTCTGTCCGTCCACACTAAAATTCTGCCCAGGTAACAAAAACTGGACCCAGCAGTCTCTTCAAACATCTACATTTTGGGGGGGCTCAAACGTGCCAAAGTAGTGTGTATGGCAGGCGTATCTGGATCCACGTGTATGCATTTTTCAAGGAAACAGTGTAATGTGGATGTAGCCAGAAGGAACAAAGTTTGAGACGTCACAGGGCGAATGAATGTGCACCGGAGAGTCTCTACAAGAGGGCGAGTCACCAGCTGCCTGCTGTCAGTCACAGCTCAGCACCACACACTTCATCACAGTCATCAGCTGAATCCCCCCCCACACACACACACACAAACACACAAACACGTGTGCAAACATGGAGCCTATGGCAACATCATGATTATTGAGCACTACAGTGTGTCCCAGTTCCATTTCACCAGTTCTTCTTACATACCTGCACAGAAACACTGAGAAAATACTAATTACTATCATTCAAATAGATTTTTTTAATGAGTTGTATGTATTTATCCGCAATTCTTTCACCATAACTACATCTCCTTCTCCTGCGTGTTTTGAATTACTCGTTAATGGTATTAACATTCATTATATTTTTCTTCCCATGCCTCCTCATTTATGCTTGTTTTCCTCAATTTTTGTTGGTATTTTTGGTGTTGGGAAGTTAACTTGAGTTACACCTCCTGTCTTTTTTTTCCCCCCTGTGGAGAATTATTATTATAATTATATAATAATATTTTATTTCTGGTGTATTCTCATAGCTGTGTGTCAACATTGACATGCATCTCCTTTCTCCCTTCCATCTCCCTTGTATCTCTTGTATCATCACAATTTCTACAATGATAGAAACTGACCTAATTGTACTACAGTGTCGATTTGGATCTGAATGTCTAACAATTCAGTGTAATCACTAAAGTATGTCTTTTAATATTCTTGTGCTGAGGAAAAATCCAATGTCTGAGAGGCTAAATTCTTGGCTCATGGTGTCAGGAGCCACTTCTTTCCTCCTGGTTTAATGCAATTACAAATATGTCTCTCTGGGGAGGATGTGGGTTCTGTGCCTGACAATCAGCTCAACTCAATGTTGGCACTGATTCAAGGTCTTTGGGGCAAAGCGAGGTTAAAAATACATAGGCAGTCTCAGACACTTATGCTGTTGCCATAGTTGGTTTAGAGACCGTGCGATGGACACCAACTGTCCATCGCACCAGCGTCCACTCAAATGTGCTGTATTTAATCATCTATTTTTTACTTTCAAGTGGAATGAATGACAAAAGTGACGTCTATACAATTATTATATTTAGCAGAAAAAGATTAATTCATATGGATCCAAAATGTTGAAACATGTTGTGGAACTGATTTACATAGGCAGTCTCACACACTTATGCTGTTGCCATAGTTGGTTTAGAGACCGTTTTATACTCAAGTGGCAACCTTTCGTGACACCAAATTCATAGTTGCCACCTACGGCTTCTGTTCGATGACACCAACTGTCCATCGCACCAGCGTCCACTCAAATGTGCTGTATTTAATCATCTATTTTTTACTTTCAAGTGGAATGAATGACAAAAGTGACGTCTATACAATTATTATATTTAGCAGAAAAAGATTAATTCATATGGATCCAAAATGTTGAAACATGTTGTGGAACTGATTAATATCAATTAATAACAACTGTTTTTTAACCTTAATATAATCAAACGGGCCTGTCTGACTCATGGATATGATCCAAGGATTTTAATTTAATTGTTTCTGAATCATAACAGTTGAACAGGCTCAACTTTGTTACCAGGTTATAATGATAATCAAAAGAGAATAAACATCACACTTGGTAGAGATGAGAAGTGGTTGCAAATAACATGATAAATAATCTATAAAAAACTTAAAAAGTGGGATGAATAACCTTGACAATGACATTAAGGCCCTGTTTATGGTGAAGCTTTGTATAAAACAAGGAGAAGTCAAGCAGAACAGTTCCAGTCTTACCAAAGAAGGCCAAATTACTCAACTCTGAGTAGTAAATCACTGGAGCAAACATATTCATTCAGTTCTTATTCCTGATGAACAAAAGTCTGACTTCATTTGTTTACGTCTGCTGCAGTAAAGACTAGATAAGGTAAAAAACAAAGATAAGCATGGATTTCTAACTTGCTTCTGTAAGCACACACTGGGACTTTTCTCATCTTTGACTGATAACATTGCTCAGGAGCAGGGTAGATAGAGAGAGGTGTGTGTCTGTCATTTTTATTCAATATTTAAATCACAATCTGAATATTATGTTGTTCTGTCAGAGGAAAACACCAACAATAATGCTGCTGGATGAGCAGTCTTTGCTATTTTTAACAAACTCAAACTCGAAAACCCTCATGTACTTAACCAGCATGATACACTGGGAATGACATTAACATTATACAACCCCAATGTAAATAAAAACAAAATGCAATGATTTGCAAATCTCATAAACCCATATTTTATTCCCAGGAGAAGATATTTGACAATTTACCATTTCATGAAAACTTTTAGCTCATTTTGAATTTGATGGCAACAACACATCTCAGAAAGTTGGAACAGAGGCAGCAAAACACTGGAAAAGGAAATGGCACAAATCAAAACCAAATAAAAGGAGCATTTGACAACTAATTAGGTTAACTGGCAACGGGTCAGTAACATGACTGAGTATAAAAGGAACATTTCAGCCTCTCAGATGTAAAGATGGGCAGAGGTCTTTGGGCACTGCATTCAAAACAGACATGATAAAATATGGGTTTGTAAAGCATTGCATTCTATTTCGATTTACATTTTGCACAGTGTCCCAACGCTTGGAATTAGGGTTGTATAAGGTGAAAAGACTCATTTGCTAATGACTTTAGCAGCAGCAGCACGTCCTGCACTATGGACATGTGGATGTTGGGGTTGACATTAAAATAACATGATGATATTACAGGGAAATTTGTAACAATGGTTAACATTACGGATTCACAATATTGATGCCGTAAAATATTAACATAATAAAATATATTACCGGATCACCTGATATGACTAATGTCTAAAACAGTAGGCTGAATAGGCTGCTACCTCCTTGACTCCTATGCTCACACCCTGTCCAACTACTATTCTTTTAATGTTTATTTATTTTGCACAATGATGGAAATGTATATTTACATCTGCTGCTTCATAGGTATGAAAAATGAGATAATTTCAGGATAAAAGAGACTGAGTGACCTGTGCAAAAAAACCTACAAACACAGCCGAGATGAATATTTCTTCTTTGACAGCTGTGACATTTAAATTCAATCCAATCCAATCCAACTTTATTTATAAAGCACTTTAAAAACAACAACAGCTGAGGCAAAGTGCTGTACATTAGAGAAGAATAAGATAAACTACTGAAACATACTAAAAGATAGACAAAACAGTAAAACACTGTTGATTGTACATATGTACACACATATACAGTACATCCGTGCAGCAGATGAAATGGGCTATATACACATACATATGCACAAACATGCATGTGAAACATACATACCTACATACACACTGCATACATATGCATAATATACTCACACATACTCTCTCTCTCTCTCTCACTCACACACACCTATGTAGATACACAAAACAAACATAAAACCAGTAAAAACTGGGGCCTGTCTAATATGTAAAGGAAGATCGTTCCACAATCTAGGCGCAGCAACAGAAAAAGCTCTTTCCCCTCTAAGCTTCCATTTAGACTTGGGTATCTGTAGGAGCAGCTGATCAGCTGACCTCAAAGACCGGGCGGGAGTATATGGATGAAGCAACTCTGCGAGGTAACAGGTTGATTTACTTCCTAGCACAACTGACTTTTACATGATTTGTCTACATTCCTGTCATCCAATTCCTGTCTTAATAGGTGTTTTTAATTAATTTTATGATTTAAAAATCAAAATCAAACCATAAATAAAAGAGTTCACACAAAGCTGATTAAGTCTATCAGCTCTACACGCCTCTCTGCTGTTTGTCATGTCGCCCAGTGACATTCCTGTGTTGCCCACAGGAAGTGAATTGTTTTGTGTCAAGACAGACGGAGACAACAGCGACAATGTGGTAGTGACGTGAGACAACTACAAACAGCCAGGAGTGTGACTGAAAATAGTTTCAGAAGTGAATTCCACTACTTAAAGAAACCCCCCTTTTTCAGCGGTTAGACGGGATTAGTGTTTCTTGTCCTCGTCCATGAAGCAGCGAACAAATAATATTACATTCTTTTCTGTTTGTGGAGAAATTATACTAAAAAAAATCACCAGAAGTTACATACTGCAGCTTTAACAAATTAACATGCAGTGCCAGCAAATGATTTCGATCAAAGCAAAAGAATCTAGTACACAAAAACTTAAGTCATTGAGTCTGAACTGTGCTGGTTCTTTTTCCAAACCACTACAGTTGAAATGTGTTTGTAGGATACTCACTGACAATGTACGAGGACAAAAACACTCCAGCGAGCATGGCACCCTGAGAGAGACGCAGCAGCAGAAACACCACAGCGCTGTTGGACAAACACACAGCGATCCCTATCAAACTGGACAGACTGATGGACAGGAGGAAACTGCGCCGACGGCCCAACCTGAAAAACACACAACACACTGTCACATGTTGTCTTCTCAGAAGTTGGTCTTTTGAAAGCCCTGGTGTTCCTCAAATTATTATTACTTACCAGTCACACAATGTACCAAGGAATATGTATCCCAGAATCCATCCCATCATAAAACAGATGTGCTGCAAAGGGATTTTCCAGTAGTCACTGCAAACCAGGTTCCACTGCACAGAAAGAAAAAAGAACAGTGACACATTTTGACACAAAAATAAAACACAATATTAACTTGGACAAAAGCATTTCTCAAAAAAATAGCAAGAAAATTGGTATAATCAAAGATACAAAAACATATTTTCACCAACATGCGGCATTATATATATATAATGTCAATAGTAATCAGTGGTTACAGTTCAATGAGAGTTCATTAAGAAGAAGTGGAGCTCGTTAAAGGTGAATCTGAAATTTTATTGTTCTCATAAGTGTATGTAAGGCTTCTTTCCTGTGTATGTGTGTGTTCATGGGTCCAGTAGTTGCTTGCTCCTGGATGCAGCAATAACTTTTGTCATTTACCGTAACAACAAATAAAAGCTAACAACCACCTGTATGATTCAGGAGATTCAAGATTTTTTATTTTCCATTTGTGCACAAACCAAACAGTCCAGGCACATAGGAGTTCTTGTGCAAGTCACTCCTGGAGTTTAGCAGAAAGAACATAGAAGTAAGGAGCTAAAAGGCTACAAGAAAATGAAAGGAAGGAAAAAATATATAATAAAGTAACTAAATAAATAAGTAATTAATGAGCTAAACCATCACAGCACATTTAACCATCACAATGACTGTGAATCTGTTAAATTAGGGTAAAAATCCTGCACAGTCTTCTTGTAAAGGCTGCCTCATCAGCTAACACTTTTCAGCACCCATACGTTGATATATTTGTCACAATATTAACCCTACAATATTCTTTCCTAATTACTTCCTGTTACAGCAGCATGAGCAAAGCTTTGATTCTCTCCACAGTCAGACTCGCTAAGAACATTTAGTTCTCCTGAACGAGTATGAAGTCAGTGTGCATCTGCATATCAGGAGCAAACGTGATACAGGGTCACAGAAAACACATCTGGGACACATGAAGTCCTACTGAAGTAGGACGACTTGTGACCAGATCTCTGAGAACAGATGTTCATGGCGGGTCTAAGCAGAGCCACAGAGAGATTTCTGTGAGAAAGCAGGAATGTAGATCACGTCTTTTCTAACAGAGTTAAAATGTCTGCTGACTGTTATTACATTAGTATGAAGGAGAGCCTGTCTCTGAACAGTGACTCTACACCCGGGCAGCACCAGTCACTGCCCTTCTCTAACATTAACACAGAGTGGGTGGATTAAATAACTGAAACACAATCACAAACCAGCACAAATGGAGCATCAGAAACGGTTGTGAAGATGTGCTGCCGTAGATGGACTGCTTTATTCGATGGCATTCATAAAGAAAATAATTGTCTGGCTGGTGTTTGTGATGTTTAAAATAGATATTACAGGGTTTTTTTTTCAGTGTCAGTGTAATTCAAATATCACACCAACATTGAAGCATGTGTGCTGAAAAGAAATGCCACTCAAGGCCCAAAATTTCCCTTGAATTTATTCAAGCCTCTGCAAAACTGCCCCTTAAAAAATTTAACATGACAAAAAACACCACAACATATGCCAAGCCTATTAACATGATCAGCAAGAAGAAGTCACAAGTAGATGCTGAATAACATCAGTACAACAAACAGATAAAGAGATGACAGACCAGTTAACTCCAACGACTCTGCCTCACTCTGTGTTTTTTAAACTAAAAATAAAAAACACACACATTAGGACTGTACACAAAGGAATTCATTTTGCCCCTTTTGTATAGTTTAACCTTCACTTAATTTGGAAAACCTAATTGAAATTAAAAAGCCCTTTTCCTGGACAAGACAGGCAGCAGCAGCACATTCAAACAGGGTCACTGACAGATAAAAAATAACAAATGACAATAAAATGACACTACAAGATTTCTAATATCACGTTATTCAAATAATATGAATCTAAAGGAATAATAAAACGCAGAATCATCACAATATCAATAAACTCTAACGATCAAATAGGACATAGTGAAGCAGTTCAAACATCTATGGCCAGATTTACTGTGACTCCAACTGATTTGGGTTACTTTTTAAGTAACTAGTGAGACAAACACAAAGATTCACCTGTTTTTTCAAATTATTCCAAGCTGATTAAAAGGTAAAGTGGATGCTTTTCTACCTAATTCAGTATGGAGATTTAGAATAAACATTAGAAATAACTCCTGGGAACAAAGGCCATAATTTCCACAAAAACAATGTTTCAAGTCAATGAGCTTTGATGTAGGTTATTCAAGTTTTCTTTTCGAGTTCTTCCTTTGTCCCTGTGAGTGACGTCATGGGCAGAGGAAACAGTCTAAGATGTGTTTACTCAGGAAGAAACAAGTACAGCACCACAGTTTGTCATGAGGGAAAATGAGAGTCTCCTCCTCCTCCTCGCCTGTATTTAGTTCCTAGAAGCCACGGTAAACAGATATGAATCTGTGGAGACGCTGAGTAACAATTACCCATAATGACTTTGTCCTGCTGATCCTCCCCTCTGGTTCAGAAACTGCAGAAAATACTCTGAGGTGTTGAACATGTGTTACCAAATGGTGCACAGAAACAGGTGTCAGGATGTAAAGATGTGATGGAATAATATAAGGCCTACAAACTGTCCCTTTCTAAAACATTTTCATAATCCAAAACCATGTTAAAAAATGTCTCCATCCACGCAAAACACACAGAAATGACTAAATGCTGTAGTTCATATGCCAGGAGCATGTAGATGGGGCACTTTAAAAATAATAATAATAATAATAATAATAAAGCTTTATTCAATTACATATTGGTTGTATACATCAAAACACAAAGGTGGCTCATTTCCTTTTCTCTTTTCTCTGGATGTAAATAGTTCAGGCATATTTTTTCTTTGTAATGATATTTCTAAAATACAAGTTAAATGAAAGGACACTTAAACAGCTGATACAGTAAATGACCATAAGGCCGAGAACCTGATTTTGGAACACAATGTCTTTTTACAAACACTTTCTCCTAATAAAAATATATATATATTTTTTTTATCCAAAATGTCAGTTCCATATGAATATAAAGCTTAAACTATGTAGATTCTCCAAAAACATGTTTTGTTGTGAACGGCTTTGAGATCTGGAAAAACAACAGACTGAAATGATAAGAGTGTCTCTTCTGCTTATTTACACATGTTGCACAAGTCAAAGAGGAGCCTCATTTGGCTTGGTAATCTACTATACGGAGTCAAAATATATATGCTATACAAAATATACTCTTCACACACAAGTCACAGTCAGCATTTGAGTTTATATCCACTTCTGTCAATACTCTGAGACAAAGTCTCAGAAATAAAGTGAATAAATAAAAGCAACATTACAGATTCAAACTGCTGTAAAACAATAACAACTCACCAACAATCACTCATCAACTACTTGGTGTCAGTAATTTACACTAACACTCATTTGGTTTCCATTAAAAAGTATCAAATATTTCAACTCAACTTTCAAAATCTCTGAAAAAGAGCATGTTCGTTTCCATTCCACACCTGTTAAAGCTACAGTACGTGACAAGAGGTTTTTTTGGGTGTTGATGATGTAATTATTCTACCTCTGTTTGTTTGTCTGTTATAATATAGGGTTATTTGTATGCTGTTTCCATATTAAAAAGGGCTACGTCAAGCAACAAGACCAGACTGAGGGAGCATTTGTATGTATAGGCCAGCAGTGCAGGGGCGGGTGGGCACAAGAAGAGACACCTCCCACTTCCAGGACCAATGGAAATAGATGAAAATGCCTCAACAATCTGAAGGATATATGAAGAGCAACAGAAAAACGAGTCAACAAATGTTGTACTTTTCATCTAGTGATGGCGTCTGACGACTTTTGGCTGGGGGGAGCTCTGTGGAGTCAGTCACCTCAAATGGAAGCAACAGCTGGATAAAAAGAGAGCACTGTTCAGTGGCCGCCATGTTGGATATATACAAAAGCTGCTAGACATTGCTGCTTTTTTGTCACCTCGTAATGTCAGCATCTATCGTGCCGAGACTGGTTCCCTTTCTTCTGAGATTCTGTAGTTGGCAGAAACAACGTCCTCGCCAGACAGTATCTAGAGTGAAACCGAATCGCTGGCAGACTTGGCTGAGTTCACTTAGGCTAAAACCAACCTGTTTGCAGTCACCTGTATTTACCAGCCTAATGTTGCTGTTTGATCCCCATCTGTCTTACTATTAATGATCTAAGATACAAACATCGCTATACTGAGAAACACACACAGTCGTGTGGAGCTGATAAGACTTAATCGACACCATGTGAACTCATTTGAGAGTGGTTTGACTGTAACATTTGTTTGGCAGTATATTTCAAGGGTAAACACTACAATTTAAGTGCACATTGGAACTTAGGTCACCAAGATAAGCCATAGTGGACAGAAAACTTAAAATCCAGGTCATCACAGAAAATAAGACAAGGTGCAACTTGATGAAGTAAATAAACAACAGCACAAACTGAGCATTACTGGTTCCATCTATCATTGTTGTGACATTTGCTTCTTGCTCTAAGAGGAGGAATGTTGCAGTTTCCTCATCAGTCCACACATTCCTTCTCTCGTACATTTCAAAATGACAGAAATGCGGATGTTGGAGTGACATTTGAGTCAAGTGATTTTGAAACAACATTCTTTACTTGATGCACCAATTCTTCCACCTCTGTATAGAAAAAAGATTTTATGCCATATTTTGAGATTACAGAAAGTAAAGTTTTAATGTGCAAATTGAGAATGGGCATGAAAACAGGCTGGTGGAAACACCTTATATTTAAGACACGAAGAAAACAGTCTCAATAAAACACAATGAGGTCATACATCAGAAAAAAGATCAGTAATCGGGTTAGGTATCTGGGGCATCGACATGTTAGCTACTGTAGTTGCATTATGTAGACATATATACCTTAATCAGATTATGATGTTAATGAATGGAGTTTCCACATTCATGGAATTAATGAGTGTTGCAGCAGAGTAGGTAAAGAAGGCAACTGTCAGGGCCCCCAAAGCTGAGAGGGGCCCCTCCTGAGCACAGTTGATTACATCAAGCCACATCCAGCACTTACAAACAAACATAAAGGGGGGCTTCACCAAAAAACATGCAAGACTAATGGCTGAGCTAACAGCAGGAACTGAAGCAGATGAAGAAGAAAAGAGTGTCTTCATCCGGGTCTTCAGTTTCCTCTAATGCTGATCTAATGCTGATTGATGCCAATAAAAACCTGTGTGTCTTGACTGTAAGTCATTTGACCAGGAATGGTTGCCGATTATTTTTATTAGTCAAAAAACAGTTTAAATCTTAGATTAAATGGGTTAGTTTGTGAGGTGCATATTGGGATTGACTGAGTTTAAAGTAGTTCAACCTGGTTTCCTCCAATGTCTGTCAAACCATCGAAACACCCTTGTTTACAAACTATGAATGTGATTATTGAAACTCATATCATAATGAATAATCTTCATCTTCAGAATAAGGACAAATGTTGGTGTATATTGGTATCCATGCATGATACACAGTCAGTTATGGCCCTGGGGCGGACGTCCTTATAAGTGAGAGTGAAAACAGGCAGCAAGGTTTGAACAGTTTAACCTGAGCAAATATTGACTGACTAATGTGAACAAGCACCTTTCACACCACAAACGCTCCCTGCAAAGATAAACCAGCTTCTACTCAGCAGAGAACACTTCAGTACCGCCATCTTGGAGAACGCCCAAGACATTTATTTTGTTGTCATAATGACTTCAACCAGAAATGCTGTCATAGTTGGTAAAAAGACCCAACTACTTAAGATTTAGACAACATATTACATTTTTTAAAATGCTGATTTGACGTGCCTTCAGAATGTAAAGAGACATGGAGGCTGACTGATGGTGTTGTCAGTTAACGGCTGTTGTGTGTGCAATGTTTTGTGCTGAGAAACAAAAAAACCAAAAAAACTGTGGATAAAGTCATGGCTGAGAATATGGAATCAACTTGACTTGTACAAGTTACGGTTCTAAACACAAGTAGGCAACATCAGTTTCCCAGTCACTTGGCTCTCATTGGTTAATGCGGGGTTCAGCTCACGCTCCATCACTGATCACTCAATGAATATCAAATCGTGTTTAATACTTACAATTCCAAATTGGGAAGACTCGCATCCAAGACGCATCCAACGAATGCGTTGAATCTGTTCAAATCAGCCTAAATTTGGAAGCCACCCACAATTGTCGGCCAGTTATCTTCTACCAAAAATCCAAAAAATGGAACTGAATGTTGGCCACCAAAACATGTTACAAGAGCTACAGAAAATTACGTATGTTTTCAAAGACAACGTTTTTACAACACAGTGTTACTTGTGCTGTGTTCCACTTGTAGTTCAAACTCAGAAGGTCCAAGGTCATGTCCGGATTTTAACACTGGGCATCCTCACAAAGCTACTTTCACCGTTGACAGCACTTCGGTCATATTTGTTTCACTGTAAATCAGTCGTACAGCATAGTCCTGTTTGATGTTTATCCTTAGACATGTTGCTACACTGTTTGTGTGTGCAAAATAGCATGTAGTGTGTTCTTATTGACTGGTATTGCTATCATTAGCTAGCCTGAGAACTGGAACGTGGTGAACTTGGGGGGGTTGAACCACTCCAAGTTCTAAGTTCTGATGTAAATTGACTGTATCGTCGTACATGTTCGCTACACGAGCATGTTGCTAACAAGACAAACACACTTCCGTGTCTAAAAGTGATGCTAAATATCATGTTACAAAAACATGTTACCATGGACACGGTTTTTAAGTGAAAACTTTAAAGCGAAAAACAAGAATTGTCCAAAAAAAAAAAAAAAGGTCGTCATAACTTGAGAATTGCTTCAAGGGCTCTCTCTTGTTCAAAATAAATCACTAGGACTCCATGTTGGCAAGCTTGACAGCAGTTTGACTCATATGAAATATTAACAAATTTCACCATTCGCAATTACCTCGAAAATCGAAATTCATCACGACCAACTTGTTTAATCGCAACGTGCGATAATATCGTAAATGGTCTTTACCTCAGTGACAAAGTTGGTGCGAAGCCCCGCAGAGTGAGTGAACTCCCAGCCTCTGGTGCAGGACACCCGCTCTCTGGGAACATGTCCGGAGAAGTCGGAGGTGTTGGGTGGATATTTGAAGAGTTCACAGTGGCTCAGCCCGGAGCCGTTCACCCACGGGATGGTGACGTTCAAGTATCCCTGTCTGGAGAAGTTGCTGAGGAGGAAAGCGGAGGGCAGCAGCTCCGGGTCGGGTTTGCAATGGTAAGACTCCGGGATGAGAGTGTAGAAAATGTCGCTGAACAGATTCAACATGACCGCGAAGTGTGGGAACCAGCTAAACAAGACCACGACCCGGTTGTAACGTCCGTATCCGCCGCTGTGGGGGAAAATCTTCGACTCATAATCCATGTGGAGAGGCGCCTCACTGTCATCTGTGTCCGCGGCCATGTCGCTCCGAGGGCGGACACTCCACACTGAGACGCTCCACACTGTCCACAGCGGCAGGTGAAGGAGGGAGGAGGGAGGGAAGGAAAGGAGGAGGATCAGGATCAGGATCAGGATCAGGTTCAGGATCACTCCGGCTGATTAGATTAGATAGATAGATAGATAGATAGATAGATAGATAGATAGATAGATAGATAGATAGATAGATAGATAGATAGTAGATAGATAGATAGATAGATAGATAGATAGATAGATAGATAGAGTAATAAGAGAGTAAACACAAAAATAAAGTATATACATGTTAAAAAAAAGATGTCTAAATAATAAAATAATACATACGATTTTAAGGTTAAACGTTATAAACTAAAAAGCGCAACAATTTGAGTGAATGTGCAAAAACACATTTACACAAACCTATACAACATACAGCAACACCAGCAAAGCCATTAACCCAAGTCTTGTCAAAGTGTAGTAGATGGCCCCCTAGTGGGCCTTCGAGGGATTGCAGGTAGACCTCTGGCTGGGCTAGAAAAGAATGCTCCCACTTAAACATCTTTTTTTTTTTTTTTTTTTTTTACACCCTGAATATTTTTCATGTATTATCTCACATTCAAATATCATGCGCTGTCCTCAGTTGTAAACATAACATTAGCATCCTCAGCTAAAGTGACCATCTAAAATGTGTCGCTCAGTGATGAGATCATGATTATTAATGGGGACTTAATATTTTGACTTAAGGCGTTTCCTGTTTACTTCAGTGGTCTCCCTTGCAAGTTTTGCACAGTCTTCAAGGACCTCAGTCATCTGAAGTTTGGAAAGCTCTGCACAAAAAAAAAAACAAAAAAAAAAACAAAAATCAAGTCCATGGTGTACAATCTATGACACAACCCAGAATATCAGCAATATGAATGTCCAAAAGAGAGGGAAGGAAAACAAAACTGTATAAGAATTACTCCACAAAGTCACGTTTTACATGGGTTCTCACTTGTCACATTGCAGCTGACATGGGGCGGGAGGTGTTGTAGACCCTGGATGGGTCGTAGTCCATCACAGGGCCACAGAGACAAACAACCGTTCACTCTCACATTCACACCTACGTGCAATTTAGTGTCCAATTTGCCTAATCCCATAAATCTGCATGTTTTTGGACTGTGGGAGGAAGCCGGAGAACCCAGGTCTTCTTGCTGCAACCAACCGCGTGGCCCACACACATCAACAAGCCTCTTACATTATACTTTCTCTAAAAAGGAATTTTCCAAACTTTTCTAAAACAATGTGTAATTGTGTATCTGAGGTGTAATTTATTTGTAGATTCATAAGAACCGTTATTTAAATATTTATTTCATCTCAGTCAATGAGATAAAAAAAAAATCACTTACAGGACAACTTGAATTGAGATGATATTGAACAGACTCAAACAGATTTTTAATATAGATCATGATTGTTTTAATAGGTTTGCCTGCTCATCCCCATTATAGAACCACTGACCAGTAACATGACTCATTTCTGCACACGTCCAAATTATTTTCTTACTGACTCACCAGAATACAGCTGAAGTAGACATAACTAGGAAACACATTTTCAGTGCCCTCATGCTTTTCCTCTGCGTCAGCAGATGACAGATGACTCATTCACCTTCAGACTCTTAAGTGTCACATGCTACAAGGAAAAATGACACTGTATTCACACCGTGGTAACTCGCAGCAAATAAACAGGTGTTTTCTACCTTGTGACCATGTTTGTAGCCGTAAATAGTTTTGCTTAAATCATGCAGTGTATTCCTGGGTAACAGGACTTCACTGGGTTACAGAAAAAAGCAAAAATAATTTGTTTTGAGTGTGTGTTGGTCCTTCCTGAAGACAGATGACAGACTTGAGGTAATTATACATTGTCTACAATTATACATAGTCTACATTGGCATGTAGACTAGAGGAGCCTGACCATCTGTCTGGAAGAAGATCTGCTCTACCCCTGATTCAGTTCCAGGAAGAATAGTTTGAAAGGCCTTTACTGTAGCAGCCAGTGTATTTGACAAGTCATAGACTTAAATGCAGCATTAATCCAAAAGTAATCTGTGTACATTATTATTAATGAGCTGCTAGAAATGTGTGCTGGCATTTTTAACTGCAGAGATGCTGCTGTCTGATGGATTTCTCTTTGGTTTACTCTGGTTTGAGACGTTTCTGGGTGACGTTTGACCAGTGTGTTTATATCCTCCAGCCAATAACAATAAGGGGGCGGGACAATCATCTTCCAGAAGGGCAGGTTAGCTGGAATGCGGTTATGGTGGGCAAGGCATCTACGAAATGTTAGTTTGGTTTAAATTTCTTGTGATTAGATATACTTTGATTGTCAGAGTGGGAATTAACAATGCAGCTAAAAATCAACAATGCTTTTACATCATGACATCATGAGAACACCAACACAAGAACACAGAAGCAGAAGGCAGCTGGTAATATTTCAAAATTTTATTAACGAACATAATCTCTGAGGAACAACAGCAGTTCTCGCGCTCTCTGTACATGCAACTGTAGAAAATAACAATTTAGAATTTTTACTTTTCAGTTTTAGTCTTTTTTTTTTTGCCATCCAGCCTCATTTTCAGGTTCTCTCATTTTTTTTTTTTTTTTTGTCTTTTGTTCAGAAGGTTTTTTTTGCAGGAAAATCAACAACAGCTAGAGGTGAAAGTACTGGATTTCTGTTACAGCACTGACGATAGCATCAACAACCCCCCACCCCCGTAGCTGCTCCAACAATATGTACACAAATAAACTACATTGTACAAATAAAAAAATGTTACATTGTTACATCATTATCACCGGCAGCGAGCGCACACAGCTCGTTGCTGTTAGAACCCCACATTCTACGCAATTTTTCAGACTAGTACAAAGAGGAGGGTGCAAAACGTCCTGGGAGGTTTGTTTTTATTTACAGAGCTATGTACAGTATGTCTCTTTTACGCATTACAAGGAGGAAAATTTACACAGCGGAGACCAACTTCAACTCAAAACATACCACAGGTGTCAGAAAAAAACAAAAAACAAAAAAAAAAAAAAAAGGATAATAAATAGGTTATTTCTCACCATTTAAAGAGTAGTTCTCCATGCTTTTTATTAGTCATTTTCACTCTAAAAAAAGGAACAAAGAAACAGCTACAGTCTGGGTTAATTAAAAAAAACAAAAAAAACAAAAACAAAAGAAAACTAGAAAAAAAGGCTTGAAATTGTGATTCTACATCATGAAAATTAGCAATTATGTATATTTATGTCCAGTAAGAATAAAAAAAAAAACACAAACAAACAAGTCTAAAATAAACATTGAGTGAATGTAAGGAGAGTAGAGGTAATATGTTGCTGACTGAGGTGGTGTCAGGCTAGCATCTGTATCACCGCGGCCAAGTGCTCTACTGTGCATCTGAGGACTGATGTGTGTTTGGATTCAATTAAACCAGAAATTACTCTATTGTTAAGATGGATATTCCCAATGGAGATTCAAAGCAGTCAGATGAGTTTGAGCTTTGCTGTGTGCAGCAGTGAACATACGGTGGAACGGGAGGAGAAACAGCACATCACTTATGTCAACCATCACTATTTCAAGCCTTTGTGGTTCAAATAACTGGCTGATGACAGAAAGAAAGAAGCAAAGGTGGGGCTTAAATTGTTAAAAGGTGATGCATGGAACGGACACACGCACGCACACACTTGATGACTTGTAAACAATAGTGAGAGGGTGTTGTCGGTCAGGTCGTAGTAACGGTATACATTCTGCTGTGTAAGCAATGTGATTGACATGCCACTGGTGCTTATGCTTCTATTAGGAAGGAAATAAAAATCCCAAGGATAAACACAACAACATTCATGACATACAGTGAACTAAAAAAAACAAAACAAAAAAACACACACACACAAACACGAGTTTGTCAGCAAAAGACATCCATAACCCCCTTTCCCCAAAAAATGTAAGAAACCAATGACAACAAAATAAAAATCATGACCAGTTTGTTGTTTTAAAACTAATTTCTGACAACGTAAATCCAAATATGTGCGTGTATCTATATGAACCAGGATGTGTGTAACTGTCACTAATTTATGTATATCCAAGACTACGCATCTAGCCACCTTGTCTGCACAGTGTAATAGCAACAACCATTGCACTTTACTAGACATACACAGCTATACTGACTGACAGTGTGTACATAACTTAAAACGTCAGATACTATTGCCATCAGGATACATGAGCAGCTCACACACACGCACAGACTGACAGCCTGTGTGGTAGGTCCAGGGAAAAAGAACCAAAAAAAAAAAAAAAAAAAAAAAACTTTTCCAAAACAAGGACCCACTAACAATTTTGAATCAATACAGGTCATGACAAACGAACACCTCAATGGGATTTTGAACTGACGATCATAAAAAAAAGAAAATAGTCTATTCAGTGTTAAGCTATTTTTCCCCTCCATTGTTTGTGTCATCTGTTCACTTTTTGGTTCATTAGGAGTCTTGTAACTGTCTGCTCGGGCCTGATACAACAACATGAACATGGCAAATAACCTACCCCCAAACACAACTGGGTAATATGAGAATTTCTTTTAAAAAAGACAAACGTCTTTATCAATTAAGAACTGATAAAAATCTGATGGCTAATTTGACGCAAGGTATTATGATTCAACTGACAACCAAACTCGGGAAATGAAACTGTTCATGGGTTGTATTCAAAGTTAAATACATTTAAAAACACCCATTCATTTGAAAGGCCACATGTCTCATGCAAAGCAAAATAAGGTTCTTAAATTTTCTGAACCATAGTGCCATCCAGTGGGTAAAAATGGAACAGCACCAAGAAAAAAAAAGCTGCTAGGGGCAGACTGACAGAACAATGTGAAGTCAGAATGGAATGAAAGCTTTGAGAGGCTGTTACAATGCTTCAATCTATTTAATGTGAAGCAGATGAGCCAAGAGCAGGATGTGTCATGAAATACTAAAAGATCTGTATCTTGTTGGTTTCAGAAAATAACAGTTTGTGATCAAGAGAAATGATTTCAGTCCAATTTTTGTAAAGTAAAAACAAGTAAAATGAAACCATACTACATTAACATGATGGCATTGCTTGTAAATGTCAATGAAAATATCTACCTTCCATCCCACCAATATATATTTATGTGGCTTTGCCCAACAATGAGTAAAATTTTTTTTTTTCACTGAAAAAGGCATTTTCTTGGTTCGAAAATTTTCAGATATAATTGTGTAGTAAAGTAATGAATAATAATCTTCTGTCTATTCTTTAAATAAATCCTCAACTGTTATTCTGCTACATCCGTAGGACTGTATGGTGTTAGGAGGCCGATTTTCTGTCTATATTTGTGTTTTCTGGATAATCCACATCCAGGTGAGACACCTAGTCAATCCCTGAAGTGGATCTAGAAATGGGATCATAACTGTGCACTGGAGTCATTCAAATACTGACAGAATCGTGTACACATTTTGGCCCATGGATATGAAGGGGGGAAAGTGCTGCCCAAATGTGAACTGTACATAAAAAGATAATTTTTATTTCTTTCATGTTTTTTCTTTACACTTAACTGAGTGATATTACAGTACATAGGTTATTTACAACTGTGCAGTAATGTGTGGCAAAATAAATTATCTAGAAGGCAGCAAGAATACATTGGTTAACGAATATAAAAACTGTACATAATTTACGGAATACAACTTTTTTTCTGTTTTCTTTTGTTTTGTTTTTTTTTCCATTAAACTAATATTGGCTCTGTAGTGTTTCAAGTCACTTCCTCAGAAACAATGAAATGCCCAAGTAAAGAAATAGACAAAAACAATATTTCTCTCCTCCTGCTAAACCACTATTTCTCAAAAGTCTCTTTATGAGTCTCAACATTCGTTGTGTTTGTTTCTTCTGGTTGTCCTGTGGTGTTTTTGCAGTCCATGGCGGTCTGACGTGTTTGTGTTCGGAGTGAGTGGGGTGGCTGAGGAACATTCCGGTCTGTCCTCATGCCCGTCCTCTCATGTTTAGCCAGGCTGAGAGGCTGCAGGTTCAGTCTCCTCTCCTCAGACACTGGGCCCTGACCTGCACTCACCGATCCCTCACTCTCTGCTATATCCTGACCTGCTGCAGTATCTGGTGCACTGCTGCATGGACAGGTGCAATGAATTGAAATGGCTTCCTCTGGGTGCATCTTATAACCACCACACGACGGCTGGTTGTAGCTTTCCTGTCTGTTCATCTCAGCTGTCAAGGTGTGGATACACACTGAAGATCCACATGATGCACCACGTCTCTGCTGACAGTCCAGCGCTGACACGGTCTAGTTCTCGTGGCCCCAGCAGGAGAACTGGATTAACGGGAGGCTTAGCCTCAGTCCTCCCTCAGGACAGGCACCACACTGCTGAGACAGCTCTATGCAGATACCTCCTCCAGGGGGTGGTAGGTCTATTGAAGCAGGGAGCAAAAAGAATGCAGAAAATACATCTCGGTCCCCGGTCCCACCAGAACTGAGCACTGAGGAGTTGCGTCCTGATGTCAGAGCCTTGAAGCAAAAACTGTATCTGCTTCTCAAACTCTGATCAAACAAAAGTGTAAAAACTTTTCAGGATGAAAGTGCAAGTTGTGTATTTTCTTATTTCCCCAGTAAAAACAAGTTTCCTTCTTCATGGAAGGGAAGTGAAAGCAAGTTTTTCATCTTTACTTTTTCTATGGAATATAATTAATTCTCATCTAAAGTCCTCTGTAAATCTTGCTAGCCCTTTCCATTCGTTCTGTTCAAGAAAGTCTCTTTGAGAAGAACTGATTCAGACAAAGTTTGTGCTCCACCTGTGAGCACAGGTATGTCACGCAGGCAGAAGGACAAAGTCGTCATTGACATCGACCATCGGCACATAGAAGGACGGCACTTCGTTGACACAAAGGGACTTGTGCCCCGCTGGGTCCAGCTCTTGGACCTTCAACTGCCACTCCATTCTTTGCACTGCGTTAAGGGCGGCTGCCTCATGCTGTTGCCGCATCAACAAACATGTCTGGAGAAGAAGGAAAATCATAATCATGCTTTGTTCAAACAGATTACGGTCTTCAACTGAAGAATTACCAGCACATAATTAATAATTAAATCATTGCAAAATACAGATTCATACCTTCATACGGTCATATTTATCATCCACATCCTGAATCCAAGAAATGAACTGACGAGCATTGAAGCGATCTCTCACAGATTTGTTCTCATCACCCTGCCGACACACACCAAGTTAGAATACAGACTAAGCAATGGGTCAAGTTATGTAATTTGTAAACTCTTCAGTTTAAATAAGTTATATCCAACTCTTACCTGGCTCTCTGATGGCATATTGTACACTTCAGAGTCCAAGAGCATGGTGCAGGCGCTGAATGGAACAGCCTGATTAGCTATTGTCCTGGCTGCTCTGCAGTGGACCCTCAAAACCTCCTGCTCACATGAAACAATCAGCTTCTCCTGTGAACATTAAACAAACACACAAAAGGATAAGTTATATCCCATAAGTTATATCAGTGGAAAAAATGAAACAGCAGAGAACAGTAGCATTTAAATTCGGGGTGAAACAATAACATTTACAAATCAGTAATAGCTGTATCACTCAATCAATAATAGAAACAAATGTATTCATACACTGACCACTGCATTGATCTAACTGAACCAGTCAATGACCCATATTTTAATTTATGAACTGATGAGAAATCATGTATAAGCAAACTCAATGTTTAGTTTTTGTTAATATTTTTGTTGTTTTTGTTTTTGTTAACCTTATTTCCACTGTCCAAATGATTAAGCTGAGGCGCTTGAGATGTTATGAATAGTGTAATATATCAAATTGTCCTTTAAGGGAGAGATACACACCTGTACTTTCTATACAAAACAGCCTTTCGTCTTTCATCAAAAATTGTTCATAGTGTTTAGTGCATATGTTTGCACTGAAAACAGGCACAGACAGTAAATAATAAGTTGAGGAGAAAAACAACTCGCGACTGTATTCCTTACCCGTTCTATGCTGTGCTGCAACCTGAGCTTCCCTCTTACTGCTTCCTGTTGTCTGAAAAGTTCCTTAAGAGGTTCTGACAGCGACGGAGGTGGTGCAATCTGATGAGCAAATATATTTATACAGTAAGATAAAGTATTTAGGTCTAGAAAGAAAAGAACAGCTGTCAAGCACTAATAAATGTCTTTCATCTGAGAAACCCGAACACCCGAACCCAAATATGACATTTATACTGAACTGAGCAAAATGTTTAGGTGTTGTAACGTACCACAGGGATGTGAAGCTTGCTGAGGGGCTTTCCATCCAGCAGGTAGGAGCCGGTGTAGGTTACATACTCAGCGTAGCACTGAGGGGCCTGTGGTGTGATGTAACACAGAATTTTCCTCTTTTCCTCAATCTTTTTCCTGATCTGCAGGTACTCAAAGTAAGGGTTTGAACGATCACTGTGGTAGGGCTCAATATCGTCCAGCTTGATGGCATTTACTACTACAGCCAAAGTCTGCTGTATCATTTCTCTTGTTTGCTGCATTGCTGTGTTTACAAGCTGGACCTGGACTTGCTGCCCAGCAGAACGAGCAAATTTCCTCTTCCGTGGGTGTTGGGTCTGAGACTCGTCATCGTCCACTTGGAGGGGGCGTCCTTTTGTTGTCCTACTGAGAACCACTGTTGCAGATGTCACAGAATTGGGTGCAGACACTGTGGAGACTGTATTTGATACAGTAGAGGAGACATGAAGCACAGATTCTTTGTCTTTCTTCAGAGATGAGAAGGAAGAGCCTGAGGTGGCTATTGGGGTTCTTGTAGGGATCAGGGTAATGCTTGCTGCTGGACTGGTCATTACAGGGGTGGCAGTGGCAGATGAGGTTATTATACTGGAGGTAGAAGAGACAGCAGCGGCAGGGGGATTGTTTTTGGCGCGATTGCGGGTTATTCTTTGAGGGATTTCATCTACCTTCTTAGGGACATCTATAATAGTGGATACAGTGGTCAGGGTTACTGGGGTTAGCTTGGATGTGGTCTCCTGAGTGTCTGGTAGTTCCACTGTGCTAGAAAGGCAAACTGACAATGGGGGTTGAGGAAGAGGACTGCATGGCACAGATTCTGCTGCAGGCATGGGTATCTCTTCCTGTCTCACCTCTGACTTGACAGTAGACACTGAATCCAGGGGTAACTGTAATGACTCAGTGAAGGAGTGGATATGTATGTGATGTTGCTGAATGGCATCTGATTTCACAGAGGAATACAACATATTGGACTCCAACTCATCTGGCCCTCCATAAGTTCCTTTCCTTTCTTGTTCTTGAGTCAGAGACAGAGAGCTGTTAACTGGTACACTTTGAGGTTCAACATCCAAGTCTTGCTGGAAGTTGGCATGCGGTGATGGTACAACTAAATCTTGTCCAGTGGGCTCTTCCAAACTTAGGTCAGCAACAGGGCATGGAGTCTTAGCCAGGCTTGGTAGGTCCAACTCCATTATGTCTGGGTCATCACCATCTGTAATACTATGTCTGATGTGACTGGGCACAATTTTGTTGTGGTCAGCTGGTTCAGTGTCTCGAGGCTCAGCTTCTTCTGACTTGTCTGGTAGAGGTAAGTCTGGCAAAGAAAAAGGTCCCAGGTCATCCAGTTCATCTGCATCAGCTGAGAATGGGTCTGCCCAGGGCACCACAGGCTCAGGGCCCACAGGTGGAACCATGTGACCATCAGTGGTATCAGCAAAACTGTGTGGGGTCTGTCTGCTGTCTGGTTCTACACATGTTGGCTCTGTGCCAATCTGGTGATTATCCTCTATACCAGGTTTGGTGCAGTCCTGAAAGAATGACTCCAGCCTATTGGAGGATGACGAGGTGTTTAAATAGTTGGGTTCCCCATCCATAGTTGTGTCATGTCTCTCTGGAGAGGAGGGGATATCAGCCACAGCCTCCTTTTGCTCATCAAAGTCCACTGGGTCCTCTTTGTGCCACCTATTCCAGGTAGCATATGGGGGAGAGACAGAAGGGTGTACAGACAAGTGCTGCATGTCACTGTCTGAATGTGAATAAGGACTGGTTATTTTAGAGACAGCAGCTTCTATTTCACCATACGTCCGGTGGGGTGATTTGAGGTCCATATCAGGGTTCCAGCCCATGCTGTGATCATAGCAGTCCTCTCCTTGGTTAGGTCCAGTCTGTGTTGGGGAGAGCTGGTGGACCTCTGAATTGCGCCTGTCTGGAGACTCAGCAGGCCAGCTCTTTCTCAGTGGGTCCTCAACCTGAGGGGAGAAGGAACATGGGTCCCTTGTTTGCTCAGGCTCCTCAACTGCACAGTGGTCTCCATCACCTCCCTCATCCATATCACATTCTTCTTCATCTTCCTCCTCTTCTTCATCCTCATCTTCCTGTTCTTGCTCTTCTATGACAGAAGGAAGATCTGACAGGACCAGGTTAGGCTCACTATGATGAGGCTCAGAAATGTCATCGATGTCCAGCGGTGGCAAAGCCGCAGGAGCTGGTGTTGGTGGTGCAGCAATGTCAAAGCAGGGCTCCTGGGGGTCTGGCCTGTGAACTGGAGTGGATGGTTTCGGCAAGTAACTGTATACACTTTCGGGAAGGTGCTCATTTCCCTCAGGGCCAGTAAGAGCTGGTGCTGCCACATCTGGTGTTGGGTGTGCTGGCTCCCGCCTGGGGGACAACAATCCCATTGGAGAAAAGTAGTGAGTTGACAGGCACTCTAACCTATCCATTGTTGCTGATTTGTCCTCTAGAGTTTGGGAGGCTGACGGATCAAAGTCAACCTCTGGATCAGTTTGCTGTCGAAGGAATTTGTCAGCTTCGGCCTTGAACTCATCCTCCAGAGGACGGCAGACATTTGAGGATGCAGAACAACTCACAAGCGGCAGCTGGAGGTTCTTCGCAGGGGTAGGGCAGGTGCCTTCCTGGAAGCTCTGGGAGTTGGAGTACCTGCTGGGAGTAAAAGAGAAAAAGAGACCATTAGAAATCATACTCCATTCAACAGAGTATAATGAAATAATGGCAACAGTAACCCTGCAGCATTTTGTATAATTACTTACCTTTCAAAGAAGGATGGGGAGCAAGCATTCATTGACATTGCCATAGCTGATGAGTTCTGACAGTCTAGCCCATCCAACATAATATCAGGGTAATCCTCTGCACTGCAAGATGGGGTACGTGGAGTCTGCATTACTTCCTCAAAACTGGGGCAGGAGATGACAGATGTTGGTGTGGGTACACCAGTTGGCCTGGTCTGATCTGGCCTTGGGGAGGCAGGGAGATGCTCCTTTATTTGGTGGCTACCAAGCCAGTCCCTTGAGTTCTGGCTGTCTGAAGGCTGGAACTTCCTGCCTGGGGACATCATTTGGGCTGGGAGACCCACATCCTTGAGCTTCTTCTCTTTAAGTCCAGATTCCAGACTGCTGGATTTCTTTGCAGATAGCTCAGTGCGGTTTTTTCTGACTTCCTCTGTGGACTTAGTTTTGTCTTTAAGTTTAGGGTCCCCTGACTTAGGTCTCAGCTTCTCCATCTGCTTCATCCTTTCTTTGTGTCTCTTGTGTTTCTCTTCAATCTCTTGGTCTTTGAGACTCAACATCTGACCAAAACTTGTCATTTGATAATCATCATCCACTAGGAGTTTTTCACGTGGACGATTATCTTTCCGCACTGTGTCTTTGGACTGAGAGAGCTTTTCATTTTCATCCTTAGTCTTAGATTTATTTTGATCCATTCGGTTATCTTTGTCCAATATGTCCCGATTTCTATCTTTCTTTATCTCGAATTTAGGACTGTCTTCTTTTGACCTGTCTTTCAGAACGGTGATCTGTGGGCTGTCTTTCAATCCTGATTTTATTTCCTCTTTGGAGTGTTTAAATGACCCAAAACCATCAAGGTATTTATTCTTCTCCTCCTTTATTTTTTCCTTATGTTTCTCCTTTTTCTTTTTGTCCTTCATTCTGTCACTGATGACACCAGATCCTTTGTCCTTTTTGGACATTTCTTTTTCAAATTCCAGTGTTTTCTCAAAGTCATCTTCTCCATCTCCCTTAACTCCATATGGGAATGTGTAAGGGTCAGCTTCTAGGGGCATGGGCTCTTTCTCAAAAGGTAGGCTCTCTCTGCGGCTGTAGGACTCTCTGATCTCCTCTGTCTTGTCACGTTTATCTCCTTTTTCTTTCTTGACCTTTTCTTTCTCCTTGTCATGATTTTTCTTAGACGAAGATGAAGATGAATGACGATGCCTTTCTTTCTCTCTGAACTTGTCCTGAGGCGTAGAAATGGACAAAGAGTCTCTCCTGTCCTCAGAAACATCAGTCAGACTGATGGATTCATAGTAACTACTAGTGAGGACTGGCTCGTGACCTCTGTCAGTGAAACTATCTGAAGAGATTTCACTATTCTTGTCATTGGAGTCATCCTTATAGTCGTTCATAGCTTCCTCTTCTAATTTTTCCAAAAGGGACTTTTCATTCTCACCACTGCCTTTTGAAGGTTTTCTTTCTTTAGAATAGTCTAGCTTGTCTTTATATTTACTTTTTGTCTTTTCTTCACTGGTGTCCCTCTTGTCCAGTAGCTTCTGCTTATTTTTCTTGTCTTGGTTTGAGTCCACTGACATCCTGTCTTTTCTATCCTTATGTTTGGCATCTACACAGTCCTTCTTGTCTTTATTGTGTTTCTCTAAGGAGCCTTTCCTCTCTTTACCTGTGTCAAATGTGGCCTTTTCTTTCTTCTTTTCTTTGTGTTCTTTGTCTTTTGCCTTTTCTGTGTTATGTTTAGCCTCTGAAGAAGATTTTCTACTTTTGTCTGAAGGGAAGTGATCCAGCTCATCCTGATCAGGTGTTGAGTCTTTTCGGATAGAGTCAGAAACGAGGACACCACTATTGTAACTGTCGTCGTCATCATCACTTTCGTCAGTGAATATGTCAGCTATCTTGTACCATGTTTTCTCACGGATTTTCTCAGGTTTTCTTTCCTCTTTCTTTAGCTCCAAGAAATCTTTCTCCCTATCTGCATGTTTGTCCAGGGAACTCTTTTCTTTCTTATCCTTGGTCTGTTCTGAAGACATCTTTCTTTCTTTGTCTTTGCCATGAGACTCTTTATGTTTATCTTTGGCTCCCTCCTTCTTGTCTTTGGTGACCCGGTCTGTGTCTTTTTCCTTGGCAGGTTTTTCTGTGGAGCTTTTCTCACTCTTCTCCTTCTCCTGATCAACTCCTCTGTCTTTTGTTTTGTCCTTGTGCTTGTCTGCTTTTGTCTTTTCCCTCTTTTCTGTTCCCTCGCCTTTCTTTTCTTTCTCCTTTCCAGAGTGGTTTCTTTCTCTGATATCACAGGACTTACTGACATCAATGTCTTTGAAGAAAGCATCATTGCCATACTCATCTCTTGTAGATTCCAGTTTGATTTTGATGTCCTTTCTTTCCTTTAAGGATTCATGTGAGTCTTTGCGGTCTCGACTGCTATCCAGAGAATCCTTGTCTTTTTTGTCTTTGACTGTGTCAGTGGACTCCTTCCGCTTCTTTTCTTTTTCAACTGAGTGACTTGAGTTTAATTTTAATTTTTCTGACCAGTCTTTTTTCTTTTCATTCGTCTTTTCTGAGGAGTCTTTGTCTTTCTTTCTTAAAGTGGCCTCTTTCTCTGATCGTTTCTCACTGTGATCCGATTTCTTGTCCTTGACTTTGTTCTCTTTTCTTCTTGTCTCTTCTTTAACAGTCTCAACAATTAGTTTAACAGAGTTATTGGCTTTGTATTCTTTGTACTCTTTAATAGGAGCATCCCAACTATCTTCATAGATGGAGGAGTCAGATGACATCTCAGAGCCCCATCTGTCATGGTGGTCATCTGAGGCACTGAGCTTTGTGTCCTCCAGATTGAGGAAACGGTTGTTGACATCATAACTTTCATAGTCAGCATCTTCTTTCTGTGCCTTGTCTTTTTTACTTTTTTCTTTCTCTTCCTTGGTGTTTTTCTCTTTGTCTACTTTAAGATGCTTTTCCTCTTTCTGCTCACTTTTCCTGTCTGCCTTTGAGGAGGATTTCTCTTTTGACTTTTTCTTCTTCTCCTCTTTATGAGCTTTTTGTTTATCCTCCTTGGGCTTCTCTTTCTCTTTAACATTTCTCTCCTTTTCAGATTTTGCAGGCTTCTCCCTGTCCTCCTTGTTTGTCTTATCCTTGGTGGAGTCCTTTGTTTTCTTGTTTTTCTCTTCCTTTGCAGTTCTATGCTGATCTTTCCCTGATGACCAATCCTTCTCTTCTGACTTGCTTTTCAATAACCTATCCTCTTTTTTTAAATGGTCTTTTTCATGTTTGGATAACTTGACTTTGCTCTCAGCAGGTGATTCGGACTCAACAATTAAGGACTTCTGCCTTGAATCATCAAAATCAAAGGAATAACTTTTGACAAATTTCTCATTCATGTCCTGATTAAGCACTAGACTGGGAGTCTTATCCTTTTCTTTATTTTTGTGCTTATGCTTCACTTTATGCTTTTTCAGGACTTTGCCATCAGCATCAGTTTTGGACACAGCACTGTCTACACTGGAGTTTTTGAAGAGCTCCGAATTTTTCTTGTCTACAGCATTACCGTGCATATTGTTGTTTTTCTTTTTGCTCTCCTGTGCTTTCCTTTTAACTTGTTTTATTGACTCTACGCTGGAATCAGCAGAGGAGTAGTCAGACTCACTGGACAGTCTTGTTCTGACTGAATCTGAGAGAGAACTGACATCTGACCATGTAGGAGATGACACCGTCTTCCATCCATCTGTCCTCCACTGCTTTGGATGCTGTTCTGCTAATGACTGAGCTTGTTTCTGAGAGTTCAAGTTACCATGGGAAGAGGAGGAGGTTTCTTTCAGGCTTGCTGAAGAAGGGTCCTTTTTAATATTTGAGCCCTTGTCATCCTCACTCTCCATGTCCCCACAGTCAGAATCAGATGTGCAAAATTTGTCACTAACTTTACCAAACCGGACTTCTTTACTGGTGTTATTTTTGCTCTCCTTCTTCCGTTTCTTTTTGACTTTATTCTTGTCTTTCTGTTGTTTAGAGCTCATTGTGCCAGAGTCTCTAGCCTTGGTATTTGTTTGCTGGACTTGTTGCCGTGGTGTTGATGCTGGCGTGAAACACAATGTCCTGTCATCCTCATCTGAACTGTTACTGTCAGAGATGATCCGCCTGACAGTTTTCTTTGGTGTGAGCGAGTTGCTTTTGGAATAAGTTTTGACCTCCATTTTGGGTATGGAGATGAAGCTGTTGGCCTTGCTGATCTGGTCCTTACGGAAGTCTTTTTTCAAAAGGTGTTTATCGTCCACAGGGGGGACACGTTCCTCCTCATCGTCCTCGTCAAATTCATATTCATCTTTGACCGGTGTGACTGCAGATTTAGGAGGCTCTATGGGTTTCCCTTTCAATTTTAGGCCTTTCTCAAACTCTGAGTCTGTGTTATTGCCATCGACAGAGCTGGACGGTGCAAATGAGGGGGCATCTTCTTCCTCTGAAGATTCTGTGTAAAGTGAAAAAAGAGGCAAAATTAATACATGTGGTGATTTATTTTTTACCTCTTTCAACTCAAAAATAGCTCACAAATTACCTAATAATAGACATATAATTATCAATATTTACAAACCTGATGAACTTTCTTCACTTGAAGTGTAAGTGCCTTTCCCAAGCAACAAATTTAACATTGTTGGAGAGTTGGCAACCTTCAGTGGTGTTTCACCTCTCCTGTTGCTTTGACGTGGGTCCCCTCCATATCGCAACAGCAGCTTGACCACCTGGAATTAGTAAAAGAGAATATTTAATTTATACAAACTGCACCATAAGAAATAATAATCAATGTTTTGCTGGTGTAGAAGTTTATAGGAAACTGCAAAGTTTTTTGTTTACATGTTACTACTTTGATAGTGTAGTATTAAGCAATTTTAGACATGAACATTTTTTTAACCTTGAAGTGTCCATTATTAGATGCATCATGTAAAGGGGTGTCATCATCCAGACCCTTGGTGTTGACCTCTGCCCCGGCTGCCAGCAGCTGCTTGGCCACATCATAGTACCCCCTATTGCACGCTTCATGCAATGCAGTCCAGCCTAAATATAAGAAAAAAAAAGTGTGAGAAATGTACACATAATATATGAATGACTGCATATTGCATCAAACAAAGTAAAGGATGACAGTCTCTAAGGCATTCTCACCTGCAAAGTCTTTTACATTCACATCAGCTCCCTCGCTGATGAGCTCCTTGATGCGGCGTACCTCTCCACGGATTGCTGCTCTGTGCAGCCGAGTCTCCCCTCTCTCATTTCGTTTATTTACTTTGTCTTTGGTTTTAGATGCAGAGTTTGGCGTTCCCTTCTGACCCAGACTGGACTGTGACTGATGCTTTGGTGTTGTATCTGTTGGGAGGAAATAGACACTTAATGGCAACACAAGATCAGTTTTACATGACACATTTTTTTTTACTTTGTTTGAACAGCTTACAGCCACAGGGAGGCAACCTTGTTCTACCAGTCATTATAAAAGCGGTAGGACATACTTAAGCTCTTTAGCATTTCAACACATTTACAAGATTAAAACCATGTCTAATATAAATCACATTTACATAATTGAGTTTGCATAGCTATTGTCCCAAATGAATGAAACACACTCATGTAATTTACAGTACAGTCATGCCAACATGCATTCAACAAAGGAATTAAGTGTCTGTATTGGTCCTCACCAACCTATCCTATCTTAAATGTCAACAATAAAAATAAAAAACCACAATAACACAACAGTAATACCTTTTTTTAGGTTTCCACTACATGAAAAAAACAAACAAAAAAAATTACAAAATATCATAAGGAGCCTGTATATTAAATGACTTGCAGCAGATCTAATATCAAACGTGATAGACAGACAAATATAGTATAACAAATAAACAAAAACTAAATCTTGCAAGGGTGTTCTGCTTTTAGGTGTGTGCTGTGACATGATTCAGATGATGTGATTGCACCATTATTTCCAGACTAACGCAACATCAACCTGATTGGCTTAGTTTCACTTCCGTGACCGTCTCATGATACATTTGTGAAAAAAGTAATTCCACTACTACTAATGAAAACAATTTGACTACTACAGCTGCAAAAACATCCATTCAGCCACTTTCACTGAAAGAATAGAGTAACATAGCTATTGTGAATTCACATGTATATAATTTATTAAATTAAGCAACTGGTCCTGGTTATGTGCATAGAACAACCAAGATGAGGCAAAATAGCAGCTAACAACATGCTCATTTTCCAGAAAATAAACAAAAACAAACAACCCCAGCCCCTGTCACCTTTGGGCCTGTATCTAATTCATCTCCTGCAGACATACACGTACACAGTCTACACATAAAGCTCTTTCCTCTTCAGTCACCCATCCACAGAAAACGTGGCTTCCATGATAAACACGCACCTGGACTGTTGACGGACTCCTCAGCTGTCATTTGCATGAGCAAGGCCACCTGCTGCCGCTCAGAGAGGGGGTACCCGGCCCGGATCCCTGGCATCCCCATCCCAAACGGCAAGCCCGCCTTCCGAGTGTTGGTGGGCTCCTTTTTAATGCGCTTCCGTTCTGGACCTGGTTTCTCTGTAAAAGAATTGATGAGAAAGAAGTTTACTTTAACGTGTTCATACAAACGCAAACAAATCTACTTTAGAGAATCTTACGAAAGGGGGAAGTAATAGGTCTGTTATTAGTGTTAGACCCACAAGACATGCATTATTACTGTGTAAATATCAATTAGTGAAAATTGCTTGATGATGTGAAAAAGAGTGTGAATGGTTATTTGTCTCTACATGTCAGCCTCTACATGTGATAGACTGGTCATCATGAGTCCCCTCTGACCCTTAAAGGATAAGTGGCATAGATAATGACTATAAAAACATATTTGCATTTGTCATCTATACCAAGACTCACCCACATTTCCTATACCCATCAATCTTTCATAGTTATTGTCTTATTAGTACATAAAAAAAATGATTGGGTTCACGACTCGGTCGGAACAAGGGCCTTTCTGCATGGAGTTTACATGTTTGGGTTCTCTGGCTTCCTCTCACAGTCTCTCACACGCCGCGACCCTCTTGTGGAAGATAAAGTGGTAGAAGATGAGTGAGTGAGTGTTGTCTCTGCTTATGTTATAGTAATAACTCACTCTACAATGATTTAATTGCTTGTGTTCTTATTACAAGACACCATTTCCATTTCTTTCATTATCTCCCCTTTAGAAAACTACCGAACTAACTTACTAAAACATACGTAAGTGAAGAGTTTGGCGGTAGGAGGGGTTGACTTTTGAGTTATTACCCAGATGAGGGACCAAAGGCTGTGTGTTTATGTCTGTCAGTCCCCAGGCCAATCAGTGCAAATTAAGAGAAGAGGAAAGAGGGTGTGACTTGGCAGAAATACAGTTGTTATGACATATCTGGTGTATATTTTAATTCAAAGTGGCCTTGTCAAGGTCAATTCATGCCTGCCTGTCTGGCTTACTGGAAACATAGTGCTACTGGACAAAAGCGGCTGCTCCACAAAGACACACCCAGCAATTATTTTCAGTGGCAACATACCATTTGATGACCCTTACGGCAGGCAAAGCTACGCAGGATGCAAACACTTCATCAGTTCGGGAGAACAATTACCAATGCCACTATCAACACTAGAGACTTCTACAACAAAAACAAATTCAAATGTGCATGTGGAGATTAAGAAACAAGTGGAACAATTCTGAATGTGATTTCTGAGAGATGATTTCTCATTCCATATCTGGCCTCATTGCTCAAGGCCACAAAAACACAATTAAGTAAGTCCAGGAGGGAATAGTATGGCTCAAAGTTCCAGTGGCCTAAAGATTTCCAGGAAAATATTTTTTCAGTCACAAGTACAGAGCTGATGAACTTTCACTAACATCTGTGAACACTTACAGTTAATGTGCCCCCACCCTTCTTGATAGACTCTCATGTTCGCCAAAGCTTTTGCCATTTAGACACATTCCTCCTGCTCTAAGACTTAAACAGTGGGAACCACAGAAGCAGTCCAAGAGGAGAACAAAAAAAGTGCTATGCTTGCCTTTCCATGTGGTATTTACAACATTGCAAACCAGGAAGATAGTTATTACCCTGATGAACCCAAGCACAGAGCCTCAACTAAACAGCACAAGGCCAAAGTTGCTAATATGAGATTCATCAACAGTGGGGACAACTCAACAATGTATCTCTGACAAATGGTGAAGGGTCACTTTGTATATAATTTATAAGGAACTTGAAACAAGACCTAAATTCAGACACTGAAGCTTGGGGCAGTGAGATGTGGCTGAAAATGTTCCATATCAGTCTATATCAATAATTACCATGATAAAAATCATTAAAGACTGCATTCTGGTGGTGAATCAAAGTTGAATACACCAGTTTACTGAATCAAAACATCTATTAGCAATCTTGAAAGTGTATTTACACAGTCCATACTATACAATACTAATAATTTCTGAAACATTATATGGATATTAAAGACAATTATAATGCAATACATCTTATTAATAAATAGGTGCTCAAATCTAATAGCATGTGTTCCATAAATTAAGGGATAGGACTTTGCTTTCATAAAGTTGGTTTTTGGCTTATCACTTTGAGAATTTAAGAAAAGATGCAGATCAAAATTATTGACAGTTTCATGAAATATAACTCTGCCCATTATTTAACAAAGTCATGTAAAACACATCATGTATGGCTTACTGAATTACACAGATGTACTAACAGTTGTGTGTCAGCTCCCATAGCATGGATCGCTGTTGGCATTCTATTTAGAGAACACTGCTGGGCCTTTGTGTGTCTCAGTAAAATGATATTTCTCAGCTTACAGACGGGGCTGAAACCTTACTCTTCACTGCATGAAACTTGACTAACAAGATAAGAGGAAAGGATAATAAAAAAGGAACACAAGTGAGCCAGGGAGAGTCACCCCATGAATAGACTGTCTACATGAACCATGGGAGGGGACCACATCAAACATAAATGTCAAGCAATAGCAGTTAGAGTTTGATATGGCATGCAAACAACCATTCAGTGTTACCTAGTGCCAAAACAAAAAGCCTGTGTAGTTCAGTTAGCCACCTACAAGAAGAACTGCTCTAACCAGACCAACCAGGTAGATCTGACCAAAGCACATTAGAATGAAAAGTGTTCTGTTTTGGTATTCTCACAAGTCGCATAAACAGGAAGTTAAGGGAGAAGAGGCAGGAAGTGGCCCACAGGATGTTTTGTTAATGCTTTGTATTGAGCAAGAGAGACTCCTAAATGTATGTAATGAACATAGAGTGGTGCACAATGACCTGTCTGTCCTCTCTGTCCAGTTGGCACATGTGGAACATATTGTCAGATAGTGAGTATATAAGCTTCTGTTTTCCTCCACAGAGTAAGAGAGTCAAAAAGACAAATCTTTGTGTTATAACCTGCCAGGGGGAAAGACTTGCTAACTGAAGATCTGTGCACAAGACTGTCTTCTTATACAACCCACTTCACATGGCTCAGCTCTCACCCTACTTAAAAATTCACAAAACCTGTGTCACAAAACTGACCCAGTGGGAAAAGGTAGGGTGCAGGTACAATAAATATCCTAGAGGGCAGTAAAAGACTAAGTGATTAAGGTATGGTGCCATGTTTTAAAAAAAGAAAAACAGGCAACTTGACTTAGGACCATGCACCAGCAAATCTAAAATATTTAAACAGACATGTTTTGGCTTCCTATATGAGTGGCCATTTTCACAATCACTGACATTTGTGTGAAAATATTTAAAATACTTCCTAGTGTGGAAGGAACAAAGTAGGCTGGGTTAAAGTACTCTAGAGACAACAGGCTTTCATTTGCCACTTGTGTAATTGCTAATTTTAAATGTCATTACAGCTGATCACACCACCCTGCAGATTTCCAATATATTCTGCCACACAACATTGTAGAAAACAACCGATTTCAACTTAAATGCCACACAGTCTGACACAGACACATAAAAATCTTAAAGCCATAATGTGTAACTTTTAATGCATTGAGGCTTTAAACCTGCCACTTTTAATTCTCATACCTGATAATTCATCAATAAAATCTCACAAATCATCCAAAACCCACAGCAGCACAACCTAATCTTACGAACTTGTCATTGACTGATTGACGGTTTAATAACTCAATCTGCAATATACATTAAAAGGCTAAGTAATCATTAGGTTCATGACAGAGTGAAGTTAACAGCGCTGTACATGTCTCAGCCCATATAAAAGATGGCTGTTTCAAAACTTCATTTGCAAGCTAAGATACAAGGAGAGTCAAGAAGAAAAACAAATTCGTTGTTTTCTTTATGGCTTCAGTGAGGATGGTCCCAGAGAACATTAAATAGCTGTTTTCCAAAGTAAAATCTGATAAGACTGTCCTAGACGTCTGAATGCTCTTGTACTGTAGGTAATGGTTAATGAATAGGATGAGGGGAGAGAGAAGAACAGATGGAGGATGACCTCAGGAAGGAAAAATGCTGCTGTCCAGCACACTTCATGAGGAGGTCAAGAGGGCCTTGGTGATTCTTTGGAGGATATATAGGCACGGCAGTTTTGAGAGACTTTATCAACCTTCATCTTTAATGAGGCATCAATCCATACACTGATGTGATATTTCTAAAACCTCCATGCATTAAAACAACAGTAACATTTCAGCAATGTAATTACAGAAATAATGCAATTGTGTTAAAAAGGATATAAAATCAACCAAAGCTCAGGCTCGTTCAGACCTTGTGTTAATATTGCTCAAAAGACAATCTAACAACAGATTCCAACACACTTACAAAGAGAGTTGATACACAAAGCTAAACAATTTTAAACAAACTGATTAGACAGGAATCACAAGCTACACAGCAGGGAATTTGCCTGAGGTGACTTAATATTAAGCATGCCATCACTTGATTAATATTTTCATATTCCCCTTTCTCTCTAGCTTGATAGTTATGGAGCAATCACAAATCTAAAACATGTTAAGAGAATTGCTGATTAAAAAAAAATAATTTGGTCTAAATTCAAGTCAATACTTCACAAGTTAGTAGTTTATTAATTTCAGTCAATTTTTGCTGAATATTTTGGTATATGGTATATATCATATTGCCATAGCTTGAACAGCCAAAGCCACAAAGGATTGGGAGCAATTGCACTGAGGTAGAGTAGTGAGGCAGACAGTTGCTGTGATGTGTCAGAGGTGTAAGAGTTTGCAGATCTGCTTGACCCTGTCCCAGCAGGGTCAGAAAATGAAAGCAACAGAATCAGACTATAAAAGATATAAGAGATCAAAAACAGCAACTCAAACAGTTGCAAAAGGTATGGAGACACATCAGTATCAGATATACAGAGAAATTTTTTTTATTGTACGACAAATTGGGCTGAGACCAATTTGTCTACTGGATGCAGTATGAACAAATTAATTTGAATTACTAAATGGCAGACAACTACTAGCACTGTAACTAAATTAACAATGTGAATTACATCATGGCAGGAGCCGTGTAAACTTTCAGACTTCCACAGATTGTTACCACAAAATACAGCCACACCTGTAAGTGGCACTGTACCGCTGCATCAAAACATGGAAGAAGACGACGTGACACACATTATAGATATAATAACAGAAACGAAGACAGAATGAACTGAGCCAGGGCACAAAAGTGTTGTCTGTTCTGTTTGTTTCCGTTTTGTGCCGTTTCCGTGTGGACATTAAGCAACCTCACAGACACCCTGGTGACACCCCCCCCCCCTTTTTTCGCTAGTCAAAAAAGTGACTAGCGACAAATCTAGCGACTTTGTTTCACAACTCTAAATACTTTCAGAGAAGGAAATGTTCAACTCTGCTGCACAAGTGAACATCTAATTGTGTTGTGAGCGTATGATCTGTGGATGTGCAGAGCAGCTGACTCTGTGCGCAACAATCATCTCTTATCACTCATTCAATTAAAAATAGTATCTGTGAAACAATGTTTTGTTTTCCTCCCCCTTGATTTTACTTTTATTTAGTTAATCATCAAGACCCTTTTATCAACCCTGTGTGTGAAGTCTCTAAGGACAGGACATGTTCTAATAAAATCTAGCATCTATTCAGGATGACTTTAGTTTTAGTAGTTGGCCACACTGTCAAATACAAACACAAGAGTATGATGGAGACAATGGCAACCGAGACAGGGACAGTGAATGCAAGACAGAGGTAAGACTATGATATCACCATTTTCCAAAAGTAGCATATTCGCTGTCTAAACAGAATACAGTTTCAGCTCCCATAAAACTCTGTTTCCGTGTGGATAGAACGCCTCTCCGACCAAAAAATATGTGTATTCACCTAAACCCATTTCTGTGTTGACGGCCCAGACAGTCCTGCTATTGTTCTGAAATGGGGGGGGGGTTGTCTACAAGAAGCAGCCTGAAAAAACTAATAGGTTACCAGTTGTGGGGGTAAAAATAACAGTCCCCCAAATAAGAATAGAATTTAGTATAAGCAATGACATGCACAAAACCACTACAGGATTCAGTAGTAGTACCATACACAGAAGCAATGAGAAAGCAAGTGTACATTTATCATTCATACATTTTACCCTTTTGCTACACAGTAATTACACACAAATTCTCATTTCTACAAAATCTTACAAAAGTGAACTCATATGCTGAAACACACACACTTTCAGCTCTCTAGTCCTGTCCGGAGTGAAAAGCCTTCTCAAGTCTAATGGCAGAACATAAACCAATGTAGCAACTCAGTTGTTGCTGATAATAAAGGCAATAATAATTATCAACAAACTAAATCCTGAACCCTTAAAGCCCCAAGTCAAACAAGCATGAGCAATAGTCCTTCTCTCTCTAATTAAGGAAAACACAAAGCTGGAGCCTTACCAAATTCAGACCTGGTAAGGCCTGTACATCATACAAATCCTTACTTAACTGGATTATACTTTGTGAGGTGGTATTCTTTCTTCCCCTGTCTTTGAGTGCAGGAACAAACTCCTATGATCTTTCACACACACAAAGATGACTTGAAGCTAGAGCTGAGAGCCTTTCACCCCCACTACAGAGCATGGGTAACAACTTCCGGCCTACTCTACAGAATGTGATACTACGACTCCATTTCCTTTTTGGTTCCCAGGTTACAGTTACGTATGACTAGCGATGTCAAAGCATGAGTTAATACCAGCACATGTTCCCTTACCTGAGTCTGAATCTTTCTGGTCTCCATTTGCTCCAGCAGTAAAGGGCAGCTTCCTTTTAGGGGCCTTTTCTTTCATCTCTTTGACGCCATCACTACGATCCAATTTGGGTGTCTTGTTTGACAACACTTTATCCTGTGAAGGCAACAAACCAAAGCATGAAGAACACTATATGTAGCAAGGACAAGAAGTAAAGGATCTGATAAAGGACAGAATTAAAAACAACTTCACCCAATTTCAAACAATATTGACTTGTTTTTGGATAACAGGGTATGCAATTTCAAAATAAGATCATAAAAGACAGACACATTTAAGCTAGCTAGGGATCTTGCAGACTTTTATTAATTGCTATTTTCTGCCCTCCTTCCTCAATCGATTATGGGTTTTGTAAAGCAAAACATTTCAATGCTGTTTCGTACTACATTCCTGGCAAAGGGAGAAGGGGCTAAACTGATGCCGACTTAGCTTTGTGGTCTACAGCTGCTGGAAACAATCACCAGCCCAACTGTATGTGCTATCAACAGATGTAAATACTTATGTGTTTGTTCAACTGGTTTCTTTCTTGTGCTGGGGTATGATAGAGATGGTGACTTGCTTATCCTGACTAAGAGCAATACAACTTTGAGAACTGAAGCAAAAACAAATTTATGGAGAGAAGTTAAAGGTTTTAAGGAGTAACAGAAGCAAGTATATGAAAATACACAGAGAGCCCAAAAGATTTTAAAAAAACATAAAAACAGACAGCATATATTTGTATTTATTCAACGCTTTATGAACCAATTACTTTACACTGTCTAAAAACCACAGAACTTCTTACAAATGTGAGAAGGTATAATACTTGCAGAACTTCTTTTTTTGAATATCAATAATAATGAGATAATGGGGTTCAGTCTACTTGATTCCCAGAGGTGAATGAAACATGGATAACATGTGTTGAAAAAAAAAAAAAGAAAAAGAGGGGAAAAAAATCCTGGTATTATTTTCTCTCATGATGTTCCTCCAACTTATTCAAATAAGTGACCAACTACAGTGAAGATAATCAACCTCCAGTTTGCACTGGCAGACACATGTACAGCGTATGGGAACAGCCATGTGATGTATTTTCGGGTAGTTTTAGGTTAGGATGAAGCTTATTTCTTTCCAATAATTCCAATAATTTTCTTAATATACATGTTTCTCAATTTGTTTTTCACATGTTCTTTCAGAATTGTTTTTAAATCAACTTAAAAAAGTGATTTATCAGCCTTAATTTTTCAGGTGGTGACCTGGTGGTTTGCACAAGGTAGGTGATATTCCACAGGAAATGAACATTACAGGATTAAGCTCTCAGTGAATTTCTCAGGGAATTTCCACCAACTACGGTTTCTGTCAGCTGTAAAATATCAGTCATATTTGTCACCTTGCATATTTGTAAAAATATTTTCAGAAATCAGAGAGTGTGCAGGGTGAATATGTTTTTAATCATTATTTTTCATGCACAAAGGGATTAAGGTCTTATAATAATAAAGATGGGAGCAGGTCAGATGAAGTGAATATAGGCTGATTACACTTCTTTCACTTTCTCTGTCTGTCCGCGACTCATCTCTTCCTCTATCTTCCAGGCAGGCTTCCCATTATGTGTCAACTCTTGGAACTCCTCCCCCTGCCCTGCCCCAGTCATAGGACTATGATGTCATGGTACAGTAGAGACAAACATTGTCAGCTACAGTTAGCTGATATCGCTCTCTCTCTCTCTCTCTCTCACCGCCTGTATCTCTGCTCATCTACACAAAGGATTTTACAAGAGGCCCCACATTTTACACAGAAGCAAGTTCTCTAAGGAGGGACAAGAGACATACGGAAGTGAAGAAGAGCAAAAAACACACATTTAATACCAATCGTATTAAACAAAAAAACAGAAAAAAAATATAATTTCTGAATTAATTTACAGAAAGCTCTGACACAGAGACTTTCCTCAATTCTGCCTTCATAAGACACCCTGTTTGGTGGTTTCCTAGCAATGCCTCGCTCTGTTCATCTCACTGTTTTCTACCCACCACTGTGCTCTTCGTTCCCTCCCTCCTTCCCTCCCTTCCTCCATGCTGGAGTCTGATGCAATCCTTTGCAGAGGCCTGTAAATCCATGCCTGCATAAGCTGCACCTCTATTTGCCTCTTGGTGCTGCTGCCTGAGGTTTAACACTTGGCACAACACTATGACATCATCAAGCTGCGCCTCTCATTTTGTTGTGCTGTAAATAACATGACTATGTGTGTGAAATTAAGGAGAGCCTTCTTTTTATAACATTTCAACATTAAATGTGTCTTGAAAGCTTAATAAGTGCTTGTAATAATGGTTGTCAGACTTAAGGTCAGAAATTGAACACTAACACAGTTTATCAGCATGCCCAATCTATTAAAGTATGTGCCATTGGTTAGTCCTGAATAAGAAATAATACATTCTCTTAATTAATAAGAATAAGAAATATGCAATGACAAAATGTGGTCTCCATTTTGTTCTTGGCCCCTGCCATGTTGATAATCACAATGTGTAGAAACAAAAATGTTAATATTTTGTAAATTATAGTGGCAGTAGGTGCAGGATGAGCATCACATGGCTTACAGTGAAGCTAAAGCAAGAAATAATTAATTGTTCATATATTTATATTTAATACCGATGTATGTATCAGCTAACAGTTGGTCTTTGGTGACAGATATTTACAGTTGAATAGGCTAAGACTAACTTAGGTTTAAAATGCGATCCCTTTATAATGAACTATGTTTGGCAATGGGGTTTCATCCGTGCCATTGTCCTCTGACCTCACCACTAGTGCTGGGCGGTATGAAAAAATCCATATAATAAAAAAATAAACACCAGTTTTTGACATGTACTGGTATACCGCCCAATACTACTCACCACTTGTTAATAATAGCATAAGTCTCCTGTAGTATTGCCTAAATTATTTTCTACCAATGTGCAAATATTTTCCTCAACCACAGAACAGTCAATACAAAAGGATCTGTTACAGAAGCTTTACTGAAAACTGGTGGACATTCAAGCATCATGTTTTAAGACACTCGGGCAGGCAGATAGTTTCTAATGTAGGACATGAGGTCCCTCAAGATAAAGACTGATTCTCCAACCAGTCCCATTCCAAATGTCTTTTTTTTATTTCAGCCAACTTTCTGTCATGTCTGTAAATTCTAAGAGGTTTATTGTCAGATATCAAGGATGAAAACAAAAAACTATGTGGGTAATGTGAGTGTATGATGTTTTCAGTCTTACCTTCTTCCCACCCTGCTTTTCCACCATGTCGGTGTTGAGTGGGAAGTGGTCCAGCTGGGGGGTTTTAGAACCCCCACCTTTGGGCATCGTTCAGCTCTCCCCACGCCAAGCTTCATTCACGCTGCCATTGCATCGTCATCAACCGTCTGGAACAAAGAGAAAGGAAAAAAGAGAGATGGCGGGGGAGGTTAGCACCTGGCCACTATGTTTCTATGAAAACACATTTACACGCTGCCAGACAATGCAGCCATTAGCGGCACATCAAGCACTCTATTTTCAACCATTACACCCTTGCTCCTCAGGAAGAGCAGCTGAGAGGGAGGGCAGCACACTGGGTTGAAGCTGTGGTGGGAAAATAGACTATTATCCAGGCTGAAACTAGAGTAAGCAAGGTCTGGCTAGATTTGCTCAAAAAGACATCTAGTAAAAAGCAAAATAAAGCATTAATATAGTGGAACTGGATTGATTGGCCAGAATACACTGAGTGATGAGCGATTACAGGTTACTGCAATTTTTAATGTGCTCCCTGTGTTCTCTTTGACTATTTATTTTTTTGTGCTTGTACAAAACAACGTGATGTGCATTACTACCTACTCCCTTCTTTAATGAAGTGAAGCCTTCAGCTTCCCAGGGCTATGAATTAATCATACATTCCATCCACCAGTTTTCATAATGTGCTTTCTATTCGGAGTGCCTCCAAGTATAATCATCCCTGTGACTGACTGAGTAACTAAACAGATGAGACCATGGCTGCATTATTTTGTTTTTCCTCTACTGTGAGACATTGGCAATCCTATCTTCTTTAGCGCCACTTACATTACCCTGCCCCCACCCTCCTTCCTTTCCCCTATACAGTTATCCTACTCAAAGACTGCTATTTATATCCCTTCAGTGAAGTCAGTCAAGAACACCAGCCAGCCAGTCAACCAACAGGAGAGACAACTGCAGAGGATATACTGCTCCCATTTTTACCGGTAAATGAAGACAGAGAGAGACACAGAAGACACAGCTTCCCCTCTCCTATGGCTCATTGTTACTCTCTCTTTGCTACTACTGCCAGGAACTCATTTCAACATCCCCTAAACTCGAACTACTCTCCACACCAAACACAGTGGAAAGGAAGGGCAACCACTCTCAGAAATAAACAAACCTTGCAGCATAACACACATATGCACACCCGCGCACAGAGACAAACATCAAACTAGGTCAGCTGGGCTTCTAGAACAATAATCTCCCAGCACTATTCTGGGACTACTATGATGGGCAGTTACAGCAACTGAGCTTTTTGCTGACATGTGAAGTACAGGAAACATGTCCGTTAGCTAGCAAATGCACAGAGTACACTCATGGAGAGGGAACACTGTTCAAAACCACAGGCCTCATTTCCTTTGTAATTCCATCCCAATTAAAAGATACACAACATCTGCTAACAGTGTGTGTGTTTCACTCAGTCAAGTGTTGTTGCCCACTAAACAGTTGAATAATTCCATATGGGTATTTGTATGTACATAAATCTGTGAGAGTTGTAACCATTATGTACTTTCAAACTGAAGATTAAATCGAATATACATTTTGTGATGTGGTCAAGCAGCAATGCATCTAATCATGAGTCTTTAAGCACTTTATTTATGTGTTTGTGTGCATTTATGTGTCAGATCAAAAGAGTATAGGCAGTGTGTAGCAATAAAAGTAAACATTCTAGGTGAGCATCATTCTTACCAGCCACTAAAAATACAAAAATAATACAGTGATTTTGCAGTAAAAATGGAAGATACAAGCATTAGCTGTACCCTCCAAGCTTAACTGTCTTCCTAAGCAGACAATTAAACTAAAGCATCTGAAATGCAACATGCTGAAGTATTTCTAGCTCTACACATAGATGGAAAAGTAAGAAACAAATCTTCAGCCTCAACTGTTAGCTTAGCAGTTAGCTGGAGGTGGTGGTAGGGGGTATTTATCCAAATATATTTGAAGGAATATTTGTAGCTGTAAAGTAGGGCAGTCAGGTGTGAGATAACCAGTGAACACAACTCTCCATTCCAGCAGCTTGCACATACACCTTGCCCTCCACTCTTACATTCTCTGTCCATCCTCCTGTAGCACCCTCTCTATCCTCTGAGCCACTCCCTCTGCGGTCAGACAAAGGCCAACACTTCACAACCAGCATATTGCAGCATACTGTGGGGCACACACTGAGAGATGCGTTAACACACACCACAGGCAGACTTACACTGGGATGTCATACCACAAGCTTGCTTAATTTGGAAAATGTATACATACACATTAAAGCTGACTTCCAGACCAAAAACAAGCAGTAATTTGAAAACCCAAAAGCTAAAATCTATATTAACTGAACCAAATAAAAAACAGTCTTGAAGGCTAACAGTCTTGAAGGCAATGCTAAACTTTTAGCATTGCAAAACTGTCTTCTACAACACCCAGTCATGATTAAAAGTTATCAGGTAAAACAAAACACCGTGCTGGGAAAACAACAATGCTTACACACACAGCCGAAAAGCAGTGAAGATGCAGGTGCAGAGATGAAAAGCAGTTGTTTGCTTCAACCATAGGCCACTCCTTACTCATGACTCTCACTGTACACACAAAAACACACCTCAAATTTTCCACACTGACAGCTGAACAACACAGCAGCTGCATACAGGGATGGGCATGTTGCTCTCCGTCTGTCCATGCACAAACCACACAGCCTATTGCACAATCAGTCACAAATCAGTAGCACGCTGCCGGACTGTCAGACAACTGATATCTTGGAGTTGGTTAACAGATATGCAATGGCTTACACATATAAACATAAATGGAGGAGCAGATGTTATACAGGTCAAAGTGTCTTCATGCCAGAGATGTTTTATCACAAATATACTTCTACATCCTGTAATCAGCATGCTACAGCAACATAGCCAACATCATTTTGACATCCTGCAGTAAAACTGAGAAGTTATCTTTTGATTACATATTTCCTGTAAATGTTTACAGCTAACATGAAGCATGTTCTGACAATGCACCTGCATAGGTTTAGAGAAATAATGTGTAATAATTAGCCTTCCAAAAAAGATACTGTTTGTAGAAAAATTAAAAACTACTTTCAATGATTTTCTTCAAGTGCTGTCCACCACACTGTCCAAAAGGAGCTCTCGGAGAAGGCCTTTCTCTCCATTGCTGGTGTTTTTGTCGGAGTTCTCCCATCAACAGTGGACATGGCAAACGTGTTTATTGTGTTTGTACTGAGAAGTTTGAGAGGATGACACACACAGTGAAACAGAGCAGTGGACAGTTAATGCTCTTAAACTGAGCTGCAATGAAAACCAGTGTGCACCTCCCCCAAACACAACCCAAGGCAACAGCAGGTGAAACTGTAATTTACTGTAATCTTGAGCACCACTCAAGTACATGTCTCTGGATTAGCCATATATTTGGTAGATGACTAGACCATGTTTTCAGTGTTATCCCTCACTATGAACCATCTCTACCCTATAGAATACAAAGTACATTTATATCAAATGTAATGTAGCACATTTGATTTTCAGTCCAAGCCCTCTTATCCTACCAGCCAACAAGCAAACAAGCCAACCAAGCTATTCACATGTTGCCAATGCTGGAAAAAGCTGAGTTAGTCATGAGGCCAATGCATGTGAAGGCTGAATAAATTAAAAACATCTATTACAGATAAACAATATTTTTAAAATTAAGGAAAGACATTACATTTGACTCACTATAAAAGAAGTAACAATCCATCTGATGACATTTAATAAATATCAGACATAATCTGATCCAACAATTCAAGTAAAAAGTCAATTTAAATGCATGTACAGTACCTACAACAAATTATATTATACCACCATCCAATTTAAGGTTCATGCCACAGCTGCCCTAAATTAACAGCATTGTTGATTGTCAAAATAGTTTTCTATGTTTCTGTAATGGTCAGTACACCAGTGTGTAGAAGGTCTTCAACCAAAATGATATTTTTAATGCTGAACTATAATTATTGTTGTTCTCCATTTAGTTTTAAACAAGTTTTCTCACTTTTATGACAGGTGATCAAATAAAATTGATAAGCACTGTATTTATTGCATAGCAGGTTTTTTTGGTGATATCAAAACTGTACAAGAACCACTTTGTACATTTGTTTACGCTGTGGTGCCTGATAGGACAGCAGCAGCAGCAGCAGCAGCTAACTAGCCTGTTTGGTGTGCAAATAAACCAGCCGGGGCTCAGGCTGCTGTATCCTGGCAACCAGAGCCCAGCTTGCCTGCTCAGTCCCTGACCTGGACCCATTCACTTCATTATAAACCTGTGTAGAGAAATAGGAGAGTGATACACGAACACACGCACAAACATGTGCCAACACATACACATGCTCCCACAGGAAAGCTGCATTATGCTAGAGGAGGAGTGTGCTTACAAAGGTAGTAAGAAAGAGGAGAGTTACTGTGTGCATAGTGTTCTATCAGAGAACAGTGATTATCTTCATTCGCACTTCGTTTTTGCACAGGACTCATTTATGGTTCGGAAAGATTAAGGTTCAGTTCGCCGAATACACAAGTTTTAATTTGAACTCGGCAAAGCCAAAGTTAATGTTTCATATTAATCAGTATATGGTCTCAACATTATATTTATTGTCCTTTTTAATCACGGTCCTCATCATTTAATATCAATATGAGCAGCAAGTGACAAACAAGGGCATCTGGAAATGACAAAATACATTTGAAATATGAGTAAGTGGGAGTGGTTCTATTAACCATGAGGCTCTAGGAGTAGAGAGAACCAGACAGCCAGAAGAGAGAAGTGAGATGTGGGGAGGAATCCAATCACTTGGTCTGATTTCCTATTCTGAGCACGTTCACCCTCCTTTATACCTCTATGTTCCATCCAATAAGAACTCGGTGCTTACTGCCTGCCTGCCAGCCAGTCTGGTAAATCATACCGTCTTTGCCAGTGACCTCACTAAGACAGTTGCAGGCCTGCATATACAGTGTGTGTATACACACACACACACACACACACACACACACACACACACACACACACACACACACACACACACACATCGGGGGGCGCGCGAGAGAGAGAGATAATCTAGTGTTTTTTTTGGCTCTTTCCTCTCCAATCCCTCAGCTTCATCAACGCTCTGACTCATGCTCGTTTCTACCCCCTCTCCTCTCTGAGTACTCTTCTCTCATCTGCCTTTCTCTTAACTCCCTCCCTCTCCCTCTCCGTCTTCTCACAGGCAAAAGCCTGACATTGCCACAGCAATGTGTCAGTGCACGTACGCACACACGCATGCATGTACAGAAAGCCTGTTGCCTAGCAACTCCAGGATGAGACAGATGCAGTCCTATCAGAGAATCCTGTGAAAGAACTGTGAACAGAGAGAGGGAACCAATTGATAGAAGAGTGCCTCTACATATCAACATCAAGCAAAGAGGATTCAATCACTTTATGACCTTTGGATTACTGTCTGGCCATTTCCCCCATTCACGCACCTTTGTGCTGACAAATGTCCTTTCTGCATTGAACAATTATTTGAGCCTTGTCACAAAATAGTTGGGACTAAATTGCAAGCAGTTGTGAAGAAAACCTGGTTTATTCTTGAAAATATTCAGTTTTCTAGTCATCTTACCATATAGTAAAATAATCTGTGTAAGACAGCAAACCTACCACTACTGCTAAGAAATACAACAAAAATGACCATTTAAACATTAGCTGAAGCCAAATTATCTGCTCCACTTCTGCAGATAACTTGTCCATTGCTGACCCACCTCATGATGAGGATTATAACCACATAGCAAAAAACAACATCTACCAAAATAACAACAATTTATTTTGAAAACATCTTAGTTTATAGACACACAAATTCTTCCACAGAGTTACTTGAAAGAATAGAGTTAGTGATCCACACAAGCCAAGTCTGTGGTGTGTGCACATGTGGACACAAGTATGAAGCATATATATGGCAAGCTACTTCCAGCCTTAGCATTATCTGCAAGATATCACTGAATGAGGTAACTGGTGAGACACATGGTTACTGAGCCCACTATTGTGAGCACTGCAAATGCATTTGCAGTATTAGGAAGTAGATGGCTGCGGCAACATTCCTGTAAAAAGGTTATCTTAAGTTAATGCTAATGCAAACAAAAACCTTTGTTGCGACCTCATGTTGATAACACAAGTGGCAAAACACATTTTATTTATTATTAGTATGATTTTTTTTAAAGGAGGTCATGTAAAATTCAAGGTGTTTGTCAGCACACAGTCATCAAAAAAGCGTCAGCAAAACATTCACTTTGGCTTTTTAATATCTGCAGATCAGATCGAAATATCACAGTGAGTAATGGATTAAGGTGGAGCTGCCACAGTGGGCTTTAGATGAAGAGCCGCAAGCGACAGGCTGCACACTTCCAACGTCACTGAGAGGTAAACAACTTCTCTCACTATGACTTGTTCATAGACTCAGAAGTGTGAAGCATAAAATTCAGATCACTGCTGCTCAAAGACTAACGATATAAAAAAATCATTACCTGAATCATTTAATAAAACCATAGATTGTTTTGCTGCCATCATATTTCTGTAAACAGGAACTTTAAATTGATTTTTGTTGTAATAACCAACTATAGTTGTTGAGGCATCAAGGCACACCCACATGGAGCAACTCATTTAATTTAGATCCTAGGACAGAAATAGTTCTGTGAAAGCCAGTATGAGCCAGCATCATTTACAGTAATCAATGCTGTGTCATCTTTCCTTCTCCAGCCTTACAAATATTAATCCGCAACACTGCTACATTTTGTTGCATGTGTGAAATCAAATGTTACCCCAGGATACATTTGACCACCTAAATAGGTAAAGTTCTCTGACCAGTGAAGTATCACATTCAATTGTTATGCTTCTCAAGGCTGAAAGGTTGACTTATCGCCACAATATTACACAATACACTGATTGCTGCATATATTTCCTTCAAATTACTAAAATCTTGTTCCAAATGTGAGTAGTGCATTGATTCTCCAGTGCCTTCCGGCTCTTCCCTCTCTCTCTCTCGCTCGCACACAGTGATGCAAACAACCAAACTAATAACAGACATCTGCATCGTGATTCTGGCTAAAAAACAACATAATATAATGTATGTGTATTTGCATAGAGAGCGGGGAATTGAGATCCAATCACAAGCAGTCACAGGAGACATATCCAATATACATAGTAATTAGGGCTGTTGCGGGGAAGGAATTTCCCTTGCGGTGACTTAGAGTGGCTTAAGAGCGTGGTGTGCGGTGTGATTACGTGTCGAAAGGCACTGAATTTGCTAGGTTGTTGGTAACAGTGGTTGTGAGCTTTGATCGACTTGAACAAAGGAGTGTTTGCCAAATGGGTTGTTGGCCACAGTAGTAAAAAAAAAGCAGAGTTATTCAATATATTTAGCTACCAGTGCACAGTTCCCGTTGCTGTTTGTCTAAATATGAGCATGTTACTTTTGCTGCATTTTATTTTTGAGGCTATTGTGACAGGCCTCATGTTGATGCCAGGTTTGAACACATGAAAACTGTCCACTTGTGTGATCAAATCTGAGAAAGAATGTTAAAGCTTGACTCTAAAATTTGTTTCAATAAATCATTTTTTAAAAATGTTATTTATTAAATAACATTAGCTATCCAGACATTTTCATGATAGCTATCAATAAATGAAGATGTGTGGGGGAAAAAAAAATATCCAGTGTAGTAGGAGTCTGGAAAATGTTGCAATAACAGGCTGCCACCAACCGAAATATCCCTCCCCACCCTGTCTCCTTCCTTATTTAAACCCACATAATATACACTGCCTAACGCCAATTGAAAAAAGTACAGAAAGGACAGTTTCATTGATATTGAATACATCATGATTATAATGATTGGCTGCACTTATTACAGTAATAAAAGAACTGACACCAAGATTTTTATTTTACCAGACTGTATTCATTGATTCACAGTATCTATAAATGGAAGGAATGTCTGTCTGTCTATTACTTGCATAACTATCCTATGGGTCTGTTGATGGGCCTCAAACTTAGCAGATGACTTACAAATGGCACCAGTGTGTACAGTGAGGATTTTGGCTAACAATGTCTTGTGTAAAAAAGAAACAGGCACACATTGAACACTAGTTAAGAGGATTTCAGCAAACAACATGACAGGGATGTAAAACAACATTTAATGGCCAACAAACATATGGAATTATGGAAAGATCATCATTTGCAAATCACATTTACTTGAAACACACAGTAAGAGACATAATTAGCTTTGAATTGTAATCTAAAATACACCTAAACACTAATTGTGGGAACCTATGTTTATGTTTTGCCAATAAACATGGCCTTCACAGAATCCAGAATTAAGTACAGATCGCAGGTAAACCAAAATAGTCTTTAAACTACCCTATGATTCAAAATAAACCGAAAAGTGAATTGACCACCAAGAAAGGTACAAAGAAAACAAAAGGCTTCCAATAAATAATGTTTGCAAAGTTTTCATGTCTGAAAAATGAAGATGTCAAATGATACACAAATTAGGAGTGGGCGATATATCGCAGTGCAGGCCACGTGAAATGTACTTGTTAATATTGCGACCATCGAGTACAAACTGTCACATGAACATAATTATTATGAGCCATATTAATACATTTGCATGCAGTTCCCTTGCAAGTCTTGCATCTCTCTCTCCACATGCACCTCTCACAGTACACTTTTCACTCGCCTGACCAACTAGAAAACTCTTGGATGCGCAGAGTTTTTATGGTGTTCTGGGAGACTTTTGAAGACTGTAACGTGAAAGCATGTGCTGTTCTAAAGGTCTCTGCACACTTTGCACATGGGACACTCCCTCCCATCCACATAAAGCGTGATGCAAGGTAAAGAAAAATATATATATGAGCATATTATGTTTTGCTCACAGTACAATTTTATGATGTCACAGTCCCACCTCTCTCTTGCTGTGGCATTCCCTGTCGCTATAATTGTTGTCGTCATCATCATATTCTTGTGTTAAGAGATTGTTTGGCTTACTACTGTCAATAAAAAGTAACTAAAGACAGCCTGAAAAGACACTTGATGTCACTAGAACAAGTTCTGTCCTCAGCGAGTTCAGACACAGGAGTGAAGAATATATTGTGTCGAAGATCGTATTTTCACTATTTTTACTTGAATGAACAATAGAGATCAGGGATTGGTCAGCACACGGTCAGCTGCACTGCACATCCACAACAGAGTCCCAACTTCACAGGCTGACAACATAGCTTAAAATTATATACCATTCCTCTTAAAGCATTTGCATTTGCACTCTTAGCCATAAGAGTGCAAATCATTAAAAAAAAAACAAAAAAAAACCAAAACAAACAATAACAACAACAACAAAACATAAACAAGGTTTTTCTTGGTTGTTGTGAAAAAGTTCTCCAAAACACAACAGCATTTCAGGAAATGTCTTAATCCACACTCCAAAAAGACTCTAAGTGCTGTGATTCATATTGTATGCCAGGCCTGTACATGGTGCTGTAATGCTGCCACAACAAAAACATGAGCATAAAGCATATGCGCTGTGTGTAAACATTTTATTCAAAAAAGATTACAATGTATACAATCACAACAAAGTCAGGGAAAAGAAATGAAAGAAAATTAAAAAAAAAATCATTTGGTGAACAGACCAAACTATGTCTATACTATGTATATAGTATAGTACACTAGTTTTTGCTTGGACAGGCCCTTAGACTAACCATGTTAGTAATGTCAATTAAAGACTGAGAGAAAGGACATCTTTGAAACACCACCATGCATCATGTTGGGGACGCACATCCAAAAGCCTCTCTCTCACATTAGTGATCTCCATTCAACTACTTATGAAATTACAAGGAATAAAGGCTAATTACCTGCCCATTTTCCATTCCTTTCCTTTTGTGGTAAAAAGGTGATAAAGGTGTGGAAAATAAACAGACTGCACTGTAAGAAACAAAATGTCTTGGTCCATGTGGTGCTTTATTTAAAAACATTTAGGGGAACAACCATTATTTAGTTCTCACAGTGCTAATACATACAGTATGTCAGTCATTTCCTGTACCAGCATGCATTAAGAAATATAGATTTTTATTCAGTTGTTCTGTGATAATTTTTTGACTTCAAACCATTAAGCAGAACTGGAGAGGAAGGGCACGCATTTGAACTCCCTGTTCATCTCATGGCATGATGGTTATATGGTATGTGCCTTACCTCACTGAGGTCACTCCATGTGCCTATAATTGTAAGATGTTAAGATGTCTGTGTGAGAGCCAAATCATTATGCTGCTGCAAGAGACTGAGAGAGAAGATAAATGACTGAATGTGTGTGCGCTCAGTGTACTTCAGAGAACATGAATGAGTGTGTACGCGTTCAAGTGAGTGTGTATGGCTGTAGAATGTGAGGCACGATGACTGAATCTACATTAATTAAGGATTACGTGAGGAAGTAAAAATAAATGCAGAGCAGAGGGAGAAGGCCTGGATGGATAATGAACGAGAAAAAGAGAGAGGCAAGACAGGAGAGGCACAGAGGGTGGATATGACCTTTTCACAGATGACCATCATAATCTCTCTCTCACAATGCACACACGCACGCACACACAGATGTAGAATAGAAATGTAGCAAACATTTAAAAACATCCACTTTGAAAGAAACTGTATGCCGCGTTGCAAATGTGATAAACGCTATGGTTAGAAACCACACCAGTTTCATGAAGCAGGACAGATTCTTAGAACATTCAAACATGGTTTTTAGCCCCTACAGTATATGATGTGTCTGTTACAAATTCCATGTTCTTTTTTACATGACTTTGCATTAGGGCTGGAGCTATTTATTATTTTAGTAATGGATTATTCTGATGATTAATCGAGTAATCGGATAAAAAAAAAAAAAATACTGGGACATTCTGCACTGTGTTCGTTTCTTGGTTTAGTTTGTAGTGGTCCCATACTTTTGACACATTTTGCCGTTTCTTACGTTACGCTTGCTCCTCGTTGCCTTCATCTCATCCTTCCACACTTAAGTTATGTTCGCAGCGTAAACTAACTTCATCTTAAGTGATCACCAGGGCTCTCAAGTTTGGAACTTAGCGTGGAGTGAGATGAGGGAGTGTTGATGAGAAGGGCTACTACACTACACCAAATAAATAGTTTTTTTTTGCCTTTCGGAACAAAAAGTACAAATGGATCCAAGAGACATTTTGGCCCAAATTGTCTGTCCAGAATGAAAGAATAGTTTTCTGTTTCTTTCCTGACATCTTGAAATCTAAATATTTTCAGACTTTACAAGAAATACTATTGCTAATTCAAGACAACTAAATGAATGGACTACGCAGAGCAATTACTAATTACAGATTACTAATTTACGTGCAGTGAGTTTTATCACTTAACAGTGTGAGAAATGTCATGTTTGGCGTGCGAGTGTGTGAACTTATTGAAATGCGTGTCTCACACTGAATGCGTGATCATGTTGATAATCATCCCGGCAGAATGTCGGCGTAAGTGAGCACATTGTGGAACTGAAATAACCATCCGGGCGGAACACTGCCCAGATGCGCGAAAAGTAATACTGTATTTAACGATTACTCGACACAGATAATTTGCCTCGAGTAACTTTAGTAATCGAATTACTCGAATTATTTGAGGAATCGCTTCAGCCCTACTTTACATGACTTTTTTATTACAATCTGTCTTTCCTCAGACTGTGACTCTTCTTGGATTAATTTGGTTTCACGAGCATTTAATTTGTGCTCAGTGAATTTAAAAAGCACATTCAATTTACAGCCGCGCTCATAAGTTTATATATCCTGGCAGAATGTATAATTTTTTGGCCATTTCTTCAGAGAATATGAACGATAATTCAAAATATGTGTGCTCCTTTTAAATCATTATAACAACAGAAACTACCCAAATGACCCTGATCAAACATTTACATACCCTGGAGGCCGGATAACAGTTAACACTGTGAGTTTCTGGGCTCCAGAAACTCACCGACCCCTGCATTTTTTTTATCCAGTGTTGCACTCACATTGCTGGATTTCCAAGCAACGGGAAAGCAAAAGATCTGCAGCTGAAGTTAGTTCTTCAGTTCTAAGAAAAAAATATCCAGGGAATTGAGAATGACTATCAGCAGTGTTCAAACTCTAATTAAGAAGTAGAAAATAAGGGATTCTGTTGAAACCAAGCCACTGTCAGGTAGACCAACAAACATTTCAGCCACAACTGCCAGGACACTTGTTTGGGATGCAAAGAAAACATCACAAATAACTTCAGGACTCTGAAAAACAGTGGTGTGGCTGTTTCAAGATGCACAATAAGGAGACACTTACTGTGCATCTAATGTCCAGAAGAAAGACATTAATACGTATGTAAACTGGGTTTGGTTGGAGGTGGGCAATATATTGAATACACATGATATATCACGGCATGGGCCATGTTAAATGTATTTGTTAATATTGTGAGCATCGAGTATATACTGTCACATGAACATAATTATTAAGCTGTTTGCATGTGGTTCTCTTTCGAGTCCTCTCCTCATGCACCTCTCACAGCACACTGCTCGCTCCCTCCACCTAACTAGAAAACTAGCGCAGTGTTGCCAACTTAGCGACTTTGTTGCTACATTTATCGAGTATTCAAACCCTCTAGCGATTGTAGTGTTATTGGAGACTTTTTGAGACTCTGGCGTGAAAGCATGTAACGTTCTCAAACTCTTTGCACATCCTCCCTCCCATCCTCATAAAGTGTGATGCGAGGAAACAAATATATTATGAGGAGAAAAATAAAAACCGCATTACGATCCGTCTGCAACCAGAGCAGGGTGCACAGCTGCCATTACTGTTCAGAGTGGTTTTTCCACAGACACAGTCTGGACTTCTACCTCTGTGGTTTATTCCCAGTAATATTTTTATTTTACTCTTCTGAAAATACAAGATGTCAACTTAACATTTATACAGTGATGTAGAGGACACTTCAAAATATTGAGATATATTGTGTATCACGATATGTCCTGAAAATACTGCAATAATGGTTATAGGGCATATCGCCCAGCCCTCGATCATAGTAGCTGGAATCCTCAACATTCCATCACACCACTTCTTCTTATCACACATGGACCAGATTTTGGAGAAGACAGCTAAATGATGAAGTCAGGAGAGGAAAAAACAAACAGACAGACTCACAGACAGACAAGCAACCTGGTGCCTACAATGACAGAGGAAGAGAGGTAGAGCCAGAAACAGACTAAACACATACAGTAGCAACCATTCCAAATGGAGCCTCACTGACTGAGCCTCGGAATCATTCTCTCACTCTCATCCATACACACCTACCCACACTGACAGACCCACACAAACACACACACGTGGGCATAGAGTAGCTGGGGACCAAACAGAATGTTAATGCTGTCCTGGTGCAGAGGGGTGGAGGGAGGCAGAATCCCAGATGAATTATAAATCACTGGGCAGGGCCGGATGGAAGGATGAAAGGCCTGCTACTGCAGAGCACAGCCAGCTGAGGGCTGGGGCGGTGCCTGCTTAAAGAGAGGGCAGGAATGCCAGAATGAGGCAGTGGTGAGAGCATGGCTATATCTGTAATAGGAATATTACATACTGTATTTGACGAAAGAGATTTTCACTGAAATAATACCCCAATTTATACAAAACGTGGATCCATCCAACTTTATGCATCATTAAAAATATTAATATTTACATTAAGGACTGACCACAGAGTAGTTACACAAGTGCACATTTTATTTCATATGACAACCAAGTGTAACTCAACAGTACAAATGTGATGATTTAAACTTGAACCTTAATGCCACATTTTTGTTTTATATTAGGAAAGTAAAAGTCAAGTATAATGCCTCCAGTCTCTCCCACATGGTAAGGTATGCAGTTTATTCATTAAACAATGGTATCAGTTTGGTATCAGGTATAAGCCGACACACAAGGCCCAGGTATAGGTATCAGGGCTGAAATGGTCGGATGGGTGCATCCCTAAATATGTATGCGTGAATGTGTATTTTTTTTTTCCTTATCGGGAATGGAAAAAAGGTATCACTTTCTCAGCATGTGAACCTGCACACGGATGTGCTTTCAACACACACAACTATTAACATATGTGAGCAATTTAGCCAATTAAAGGTTTAACCCATAACCCAGTGCAGCCCTACCACAGAGGTAGTGCACTGTTTTTTCAAGACAAGAGATTAGAAAAAGATGTTTCAAAATTAGAACATAGAGTAGGCAAGAATAATGTGTGATTAGAGAACAGCAGTCCCGTTTACTGTTTTAGCTATTTCCATTCCAGTTCACAATTTCACAGAGCCATTAGTGACACACAGACACAAAACTTACCAACAAAAGAACAATTCAAAAACAATCACAATAATTCAAGTTTAAAACAATTCTTGACATCTCAATGCATCACATCCTCAATATTCTTTATTATTGCAAATGAACTCCTATTCTTAAATAAATGCAAGCACTCAGATAAATTTGACCTCTATTTGTTTAAGTGATTTGAAAAAATATTAGACTCTTACTGTTATGAAAAGTATAATATAATTTCCAAAAAAGAATTTAGAGCTTTAAGACCAGAATTGAGTACACATTGAGTACACATCCCAAACTTGCTGAACAGTGGACACAGCAGGCAACAGGGTGACAAGAGTAAAAAAAGTAGCATCAAACTGAAACCTACAACTGAAGCATGTAGGTTTCTGCGTTTTTATCACATACAGACCTTTTCCTCACTGTAGGTCTTATTGGTCAATTATAACAGAGACAATAGGTTGTGGAGACGAGACTGATCAGTAATCCTGGCTGGACTTGCCTGAGCTACGTGTGTAGCACAAGGTTTTGAGATATATACTATCTCAAAACTACTTTGTCATTTATGTTGTACATTTGCACAGACAAAACAAGAAGTAATAACTATCATAGAAAAGAGGACAAAACAAAATCAGCGTAGCTTTGGGGTGAAATCCAGTTCCAAACACACAACACAATGACTGCAGGATTTACTAACGTAAACGGACCAGAATGTGATAAAACTGAACAAAGTTATGCTGTCATTTGGCTCGTTGTGTGAACTGCTTTTTAAGTGTAAATTTTACTTTTAAAGTTGACCTAGTAATTCTAAGTATTGATGCAGAGCAGCAGTGAGGAGGAGTCGAGACAAACTGAGTCAGTGATTGAAAACTCACTTGATTGTTCACTGGAGCAGTGCCTTTCTGCAACAACAGTCAAGTGACCAATCAGACGATAACAGATGAACAGAGAGACAGAGAGGCCAATATATGGAAGTCATATTAGAGATATATAATAATTGTAGATTACAAATAAAAATATAAAATGTTCAGAATTAATTCAACAATAATCCTTTTTGTTTATAATGAAGACCTAAAAAAATTTAACCTGTTTCTCAAAAAATAGGTATGATCTAAATTGTGAGTTTTGTGATCTGTTGGTTGCACCATTAGTAAGCAAAAATGTAAGCAATAATGACAATATTAATAATGATATTTTGAGTTCTTATTTTTCACAGAGAGGGTCTGCTGGTCCATCACATTCAACCTCTGTAACACAAAACACTAAAGGAAGCACTTAAAAAAAAACAGGCTTCGTATTTGGCCTCATTACAAAACGTCAATAACCTAAATGTGGCCACTTCCCTCTTCATTCATTCAAGGATATGATGCAATTCCAAAATGTGGAGAGGCTGACAAAGACTGCTGTGCCTAACTACAAAGTTGTTATCGCTGCAATATGTTTATAATGACTGCTGCTTTAATTTGCACATTTGAATTACCTATGTCAGGGATTTCTTTACAGTAATTATCATTAAGGTTGCACCGTTTTGATGGTGTATTGTGTAGTTTTTATACTGATACTGAAATTTTCATACCATTACATGCCTACTATATATAGGTCTGTTCTTTATTTTCACAATGTATAAAATGATAACACAGTACACTTGAAGCCCCGTTCTGTACAACTGATGAATGCTGTGAAATAATATAGTGGAAATCCCAGCTGAGTTGCATTGTCAGCTAGGACCCATTAAAATGAGGCATTAAATGTGTTTTCTGTGATTGGATTGCAATTGGATAGCACCTGACCACTTTTAAGTACAAGTGTAAATACATCTGAAGACAGATTGGGATCCAATCTGCTAAATCACTTTGGGAGGTAGTTGGTAGGGCTGTCGCCGCTTCCAAAAATGAAGTTTGAACGAATATATAATGACCAGGAAAATATTCAAATATACTTGAATATTACCCCCACACCACCACACACACACTCCACTGTCGTCTCAGCTCCCCCAATTCTCCACAAACGTCACGGTTTTCTTTACTTTATGAACAATTTTAATACTAGTTACATTATTAACAGTACTGCCAGTGTTAGAGTATTAATGACATACAGGAGTCAGTCAGTAAAGAGTGATGAATAAATGCTCCACTTTGACTTTCCATTCTTTATCTAAAATGTAATAATTTCAACGCAAACAGCTTCATTTCTGATATTATTTAATAGAAACAAGTTTGTCAACTTGATTGGGATCGAGTGTGGCAGTCGGTTTTCCGTTTTTTGAAGACGACTTCTTCCCCAGCTTTGAAAAACAGAGGAATCCATACAATAGTGTGACTTCTCATGCAGCTTGTTGTTTATATAGCGACACACAGGACGTGACACTGTAATTTGCTGCTGGAAATCTTTGCAGAAGAGGGGGAGGTGACACAAGGGGGGATGACCGTGATCGGACAGTAGTCAGATCTTGATGTGGACACCAGAGATGCATGTTAATACAAGTGAAAAAGAATGTGGTGAAGTGCTATCCAGTTGCTACCTGATCATAGAAAACACATTCCAATTCCAGGTGTAAAATAGGCCTTAGCAAGCAGACATCTGACTAATGCTAATGCTGTACTTCCAGAACCACAGAGCAGCTACTACCGGTCAGGAAAGCAGCTCAACAGACATAACTGCAGAAGAAATGCTACTTTAAATGTTAGCTGTGTTGCAGCTGTGATACTAGTGTTAAGCACTGCTTAACAAAAGCTTCAGACAATATCTATACAGGATTTTAAGTGACATCAACAGGTGGAATGAAAATGCCATAGATTCCCCTTGGCTGGCTAAGTTGTTACAACAGTATCTGTGAATCTCAGGCGCAATCGGGCTTGGGAAGCACGTTGCACTGTGGGATGCGTCGTCCATGTTTGGGGCCAGTGTGTCGGAGGTGAGTGTACACAAAGTCTGTGTCATCGCCATGAAGTCACTTAGACTGATTAGCATGCTAAAAAACAATAAAGAGAAGGGGATTTACTGAGAGACACAGGCCCATGAAGCCAGAGACCAGTATCTGGCAAAAGTATAGGTTACAAATGAATTGGACCCATATGAAATCTCTAGTGCATAGTGGAACAGTGATCTGGACCTTTTGCCTCTGTTGTCCAAGGTGGACATCTCCACATACCTTGTTTGTGGTGTGAGTGCCTACATATTTGATCTGTTTAAAAACTACAAATCTTCAGCCTCCCATGTACAGCTGGGTGTATGATCTTAAAATCTTAAAGACTGAATGCAAACATTGTCATTTGGACTAAGGTGCATGGAGCTAAGCTTACTAGCATGTGTATTTAAAGACTAAGCTACATGTGAATGAGAAAGAGTCTGTATAGAAACAGCAGCATGGAGATAAACATAAGAAAAGGATATTATTATTGTTATTAATAAAGAATTAATATGATTCTGATTACAGCTATAAAGGCAGCTCTAAGATGACACCTCACGTCGTCAAGAAAGCTCCATATGAACGCTGTGATGATATAAATACGTAAATAAATAAATATATCACAGGTAGTCTTTTGTACACGTAGCTCCATTGAATGATGCAAAACTTTATTTTGAAAGTTTTCCTCCCTGAGTGATCTTGCGAGGAGCTGCTGCACCCTGTAACAAAGCAATGTTTTAACATATTTACAGAGGGTTGAAAAATATAGTATGGTAACAGTAAAAGACGGAGTAACGACGTCCAAGCAGCAGCAAAGTAAACAACTCCAAAAGCCCCCACCATGGCAAACCAGCCCATGATGGAACATGGTGTGACGACACAATCACATTCCCTATAAGCAACTGGAGGAGCAAGAGGTTTGAATCTAAGTACATGGCTCCCGTCTTGAACAATAAACAATAAAATGAGAGGTAGACCAACAATCCCTAGGTTGAAAAGAAAATTGACAAAAACCCTGGACAGAATTTTGATAGTATTATTTGGAGAATTACCTTTCACATTATTGATTGACATATGCATCTATTATAGGGATAGAAATCCTACAAAGTCCACTGTTGTAGTCATTAGTCATATTGGCAGAGCTTAGTGTGTTTGCTGATAGCCAGTAACACATTTTAAACCCAATATCTGTCAATACCAATATTGTTCACCCATAAAAATAACAATACACCAACCTGAGTTAAGAAAAGAGCTGGGTTTAAAAACATTAATAGAAACACAGTGCCACACAGACGGAGGCTATAAGGAGAGCCAATTCAAATTTAGTATAAAAACTACTGTTTTTGTTTCCTATTCGACTGACCAGACGGAGGCTCTCAAGCAGCCCAAACTAGTCTGAGACCTTTGGGTGCTCTTAAAAAGCTGCCAAACGCACTCTCGATCTTCTCACTTCTCTCTCAGCCATCCGCTACCCCCACTCTCTCAGGCTGGAATTTCCTGTTGATGGCCCAGTGCAAACGCCCACTCTCTCATGGAAAAGTTGCTTTGAAGATGTGCAGGAGAGATGGAAAGAGAAAGCTGCAGAATAGAAATGCGTGTCATAATGGTGCCTTCTGGCTAAATCTGGAAAGTTTACACTGCTGGCACACCAACAACACCCTTTACCAATGCCAGGGAGACCAAATACTACTAAAATTACACTGGTGGAAAATACACAGATTTACAGAGAATAAAAAATGTTGACCAGGTTATAAAAACATGTTGACAGAAGTATTAGACAGAAAGGCAAATCGGAGCTGCATGCAGGATTACACAAACATTAGTCTTTCCTGGACAGATGTTGTTCAATAACGTTTCTGGTCTCAGATGGAAAAAGGACAGATGATACAGGTGTGTGAATGTACAGCCCTCAAACTTAGCCTACTCAAGTTTCCTTCACAAAGCTTCTTTTTTAACGTGGTGGACCCAACCCCTCCTCCCCCTCATCTTGCACACAGATGCAAATCCCTTCTTAGCTTCTCATATAATTGTATTTGCCTGGCATTTCAAATTTACTTTCAGCATGTAATGTTAAGACACAATGTAACATGTGTTAGCTGACCACAACAAGGACTAGTAGATGGATTCTGTCAGTCTACTCTGTATGTGATGTAATATTAGGCTGTTTCAGGGAGGACTAGAGGGGGTGGCATTGCTTGGCATTGTGCTTTTCCTTCTCCCCTCCTTCTGTTTGGTTGACTGACTCATCAAAAACGCCCCTGTGCACTCTTTTGTATCCATCTAAGGTCAATATGGCCAATATGAAAGCAGCCCTGGAGAGAGGAAGACAAAAGGATACACATGTGACACACTGAGGCCTTTTGGGGATCTGGGTCAGAATAGAAGTGAGCTGGTTCTCAAAGCCTGGCTTTCACCCTTAAATGTCTCTGACAGCCTGTAGCCCAAGGCAGTTTCACTATACCCTTCCACACCTATAGTTTCATCTCAATGGCCAACTTCAAATCTAAATGTCATGAGGAAAAACTGATTCTCTTGGAGAGGGCAGATGTATGCACACACACATACAGACATATCAAAAAGCCCCCGGCGTTCATCGGGGGTGATTTGTCAGGGCAAAGCTAAGAGGCAGAAGGCAGCATTCATAAGCAGATAATTCACCATGTGTGAAAGGAGCACAGGAAAAAGGGACTTTCCTCCACACTATAACTTGGCTAAACAACCTCACACAAGGATGTGACACATTCAAGCTCAGAAATAGTAAGTTTATCAGTCATCGTGTAGCAGGCTGGAGGACTAGTTAAAGCAAAGCCTACCAACAGATGTGCAGTGTGCACTGGCCTAGATCTGACCCACTTAGACTGCCAACATGGTCACGCAATGGGTCTGGGCTTAAAAACAGGGAACACATAAAATTAAACTAAAATTCAACACTATCAAGAAACAGAGATTAATTATGAGTTGGAGTTCAAAAGGTCTGGTAGCAAAAATACAAATTTGAATTAAAAAACAGCATATCTACTACTAGCAAAACAAACAAAAAACAAAAAACAAAAGAACAAACAATAATAATCTGAAGAAAACCAATTTCAATCACAAAATGGTTGTCTGCAATCCTTTTGCCTGCACACTGTCAAACACTTCTCTTACACAACGAAAAAACGTGAGAGGGCTCAAGATAGAGCAACTGAGCAGGGATCCAGCTTTTGAAGCATAAAGGAGTGAGTCATGATGACCTACATAGGCTGTGGGGAGAGAATGAGACCTAAAGAGAAGGGGGTGGGAGAGAGATTCCTTCTACATATCAAAGTGTTTACTTGGCTCTGCATGTGCCTTCTCTGTGGGAGAGAGGGAAGGGAAAAAGGAAAGCAAGAGGGGGTAGATAACATTAGGATGGAAAAGAAAATGAGTGAACAGGAAATGAGTTAAATAATACAATGGTTGTCACTGTTGATGTTGCCTCTTGTTGATCCCTGCCCTCCATGACACACAATGAGTCCAGCCATCAGTTTTGTAAAATTTACCTGTAATGCAGCACAGATCTGGACAACCACAATGTGGGTTTTCAATCAGTTTGTTTTATGAGCCTTTTCGATCTGCACATAAAAATAAAAACACTGAATGGAAACAAAAAATTCAGAAGAATCTTAAAATATATCCAAATGCAATAATAAATGCAAACAAGCATGATAAGCAGATAAAAGAGGACATTTAGACTGAAAAAAACATCCCTGCTTCCTTATTTCACAGAAGCAGCAGAAAACAGGAGGAACTAATGGACTGATGAGGAAACCACAACATTTCGCCTTGGAGCAAGAAGCAAATATTAAAACAATAATAGATGGCAGCAGCAACAAAACACAACCACATAACGGTCTTTATTTAGACCATCAAGTTGCACCATCTCTGGTGACCTGCTTTGCGTTAACTACTGTTATCTTGGTGAACTAACTTCTAATATTATGTGAGCAGTAGGGGTGGGTGATATATTCAATATACTCAATGTATCGCGGCATGGGCCATGTGAGATGTATTATTTGTTAATATCGCGAACAGCAAGTACAAACTGTCACATGAACATGGTTCTCTTTGAAGTGTCACGTCTCTCTCTCTCTCTTCTCATGCACCACTCACAGCTCACTACTTGATCCCTGCCCAACTAAAACTCTTGGACGCGCAGTGTTGCCATCTTTGTCGCTATATTTAGTGAATATTCAGACCCTGTAGTTACTCTTTTCAAAAAAGCGACTAGTGACAAATTTTTCAGGTGTTAGTGGAGATTTTTGGAGACTCTAACGTGAAAGCATGTATCGTTTTAAAGGTCTTTGCACATCGGATGGGACACTCACGGTCTGTCTGAAGCACGCGCAGCTGCTGTGATGTGACAATTATTATTAAGAAAGGTTTTTCACAGACACAGCCTGTATTTCTACCATTGTACTAAGCTAATTTTACTGTTCTGAAAATGATCAGTTGTTGAAAATACAATCAAAAAGAAAAATGTGCACTTTAATTTACAGAGCTTTTTATTTTATTTCTCAGCACATTTATGTTGTTTTAAGCACTTTTATGTCATTTTAAGCTGTTTGATTATGATATTGAGAGCTACTGCACATTAGGAAGGGCTATCATGTAATTATTTATTTTCATATTTTAAGAGAGTATGGGTTAACCTGCCTGGTACAAAATAAATAGTTTGCTGTATTTAATTTGATTGTGATTTTCACATTTTTGCATGCAAATATTGAAAAAAAAACCAATACAAGTCAGTGCATTTATACAGTGATGTAGATTTCAAAATATCAAGATATATTTTATCACAATATATCCTAAAAAATTGCTATAATGGTTATAGGCCATATTGTCCAGCCCTACTGAGCAGTAGTGAAGGGAAAGAGAAAATGCATGTATTTTCTATGGCTGGGCAATTATACAATGACGATTAGTGATCATGATAAAATCCAGGTTGTCAGCGATTATTAGTTTTGGGCTTATTTACTCGATCACACACGTCAGAAATGTGCACATCACCAACCAATCTGAATCTACCTTTTCCTGTGCCACTCCGGTTTGTGAATTTGCTGGGAAGAAAAGACTGAATGGCTGAAAGTTAAGCTGAGGGCAGTGAAAGTGATGTTAGACATGACCTGCCTCAATGGAAGTTAACATATTCAAACGCATAGTGGGTCATTAAGAAAAGTGACAGCCCTATTACACATGTTAATTATTTTTGTGTAGCAAAAGACATGATACCTCTTAACACAGTTGAGAAAGTTGGATTCAGGTACTTTTGTTTGTAATCTTGCTTGTTATTTAGCTTTATATGTTACTATATTACAATGTTTTCATTTCACTGCCTCTAAAAACTGAATGATGTGAATAAGTGCATGTGTTCTTATATTTTTCTACATTCATCTTGTTAAGATTTTTCAGTACAGATGCTCTAAAACTGGCAGTATTAAAAAAGAATCTGACAGACAATATATGTTCTCATACAATATATGAGAACATATATTTTAATCTTTTTCTTTTTTGCCATATTGCATATGTGAAAATGCAGTTAAAATTTGAGATACATTTTATCAGAAACCTAGTAACAGAGACAGATTCATGATCGTCAACAGGACAACATCATGCTTCTACTGTTGGTCAATCTACAGAAAAAAATGTACGTGGCAGGGATGCAGTGTTTGCATGATATCTCAGCTTGAATTCACTCCATTACTAAGGAGACCAGCAACATTCTTGGACAATCAATAAGCACAGCAAATGGATCCAGTTGCATTTGAAGCCAAGCCGTGGATCTGGTTTCCTAATTACCTCTGCCACTGAACCCAGCTCTGCCTCCTCTTTTGTCTCCACCACAAATTTTCCCAGTACAATGGAGAAGTTTTAACACTATGTGTGGGTCTGAGCTGTTGGGGAAAACAGAGGAGCAGTAGTGACTTCAGGAAGAAGCACTGAGGGAAACTAAAGGAGAACAAGGAAAAAGTGGTGATGCAAACAGAATTTTTTCATTCTGAAAATAGGACAACACAAGAACAAAACATGAAACTCTGTTATATTATCTGCAGTTGAAATAGTTTTCAGATCCGGCTGCAGAGATTTCACAGAGTTCTGTGATGAGACACCTTACTTTATTAATTAGAATAACACAAGATTTAACTGTCAAAATAAAGAAGTGCTACATGATGATGTACCAAACCAAGGCCATGGTACATGTCGATCTAAAAGTTAGAGTGAATGTGAATTAACATTTAACTTTTAACAAATAACACTGCCACTAATTCATTCGACTAAATAAAAAAATCTGATTTTAAAAAAAATTATAAAAAAGACAATTGAGAGTGGCAAAAAAAGAGTGGCAGACCTCCTCTTCCCCTCACTGTCCTTTCTGTTTCTTTCTATTTTGTGCTGTATCACCACTAAATGTGGCCATGGGAGCTCTGCCAAAGAGCTGTAAGACTGCCATCCACAAGAGGATGGCTGCAACCAAAACAACCAACTATGTCATCACTCTGAGCACACTTTCATCCACCAGTCCTTTCTCTCAAGAAAAAACTGGAATCATAATCATGTCCCCATTTTAAACCAGACAACACATAAATATAACATGAAAACAGAAATGTTACAATGTTGAGTGGGGAGGGCATACTTGTGACTGGTGTTGACTGGGGACAACATGAAGTAACAAGAGTGGGGGGGGAGTGGGGGGGGGGGTAATGAAGGGGGGGGGGGGGGGGGGGGGGGGGGGGGGTAATGAAGGGCGCGGTGTGTTTGCATCTGTGTGTATTTAAGGGGGGTGTTTGGAAATGGGCAAAGGCGACTCAGGCGAGATGAGGTTAGGGCAACGAGGGAGGAAAGAGGAGGCGGCTGGGGGAGGGGATGTGCACTAAAAGGACTGGTGAATTATTGATGAGAGCCAGCAGGCTGGCCCTTAGTACTGATGCACGAACACACACAAATATACATTTGAAAGGTGCACACAGGCATTTACAAGGAGCGGAGATACTGTTACACATTACATCAGCTCTGTCTCATCCCCTCTCCTCTTTTATCCCTTCAGTCACCACCCACAACTTTAGTTTTTATTGAGTCCGGCTGTCCCATTGTGTCTCTACCTCAACCCAGCCTCTTGCCCTCTATCACACCATTTCCATATTATATTTCCACCTCCCTGGCTAGTCTGTTGTACAAAATATTTCTAGAAACTCTGTCTTACTTCTGGAACCTCCTAATCATACATTATGACAATAGCAAAAATAATAAAAATATATAATTATGATAATAATTTGTGTTGAGATCAAACATTTGTAAGTCTCGGCCACAATATTCAAGTACATATAGAGGCTAGAAGCCACATACCGGTTCCACAATAATGTATGCAAGCTGAGCCCAGCATAGTGCTCCTGGACAAATCCGTTCTGCACAAATATGACGGAGGGGGATAGGACCATGTCACTACCCCTTCTCTTAGCCCTGTCCCCGCCTTTTTGTGTGTGAGAGAGTGTGAGAACAGAAGAAGAGAAATGGAAACTTGCATGTCATGGGGCCTGCAGGAAATGTTGTGTCTGAGAATGGAGAGTGAGGGAAGAATAAAGCTGAGGAAAAATGAGGAAAAATAAGGTGTATGGAAGTGGGATGGAGTTAGCCTGTTCTTAGCTGTAGTGTGTTCATCACAAAATGAAGGCAGTGGCTTATATTTTGTTAGGAAGATGTTGCTGGAATAACCAAATTAGATGCCATAAGAGCATTAGCAATCAGTTCAGTCCTCCAAGAAACTTCTTTGTCTCCATCAGAGACAAATAGGACATGCACATGATCCACATTTATGCATAAAATGATCCCTAATATTTAATTTGCTAAAACATCTACACATTGCTTGTTGTGATAAAGCCTTTTCCAAGATTCCTGTATGTTCAAAAGAGGACATGCATAAATAGTGTCACAATTTCTACATAAAATGGGACTGTTACAAACATAAGGGAATATGTTTATATTCAAACAGAGAACAGAGATGTATTATTATTTGTTTTATAAAATTGTAGGTAAAGCCATATCAGGTGTCACTGGCATAAGCATGCCTACATGGGGCTCTCCCGCAATATATCTGATACTGGAGCATGGACATATTTAGGATTTCCATAGATGTATGTAAACAGAGCACTGCATACTGAACTGAGAGCACAGCAAAGCTGAGCTGCACAAAAAGCTGCCAACTAGCTCTGCTTCAACGTTGGTGATGCCTCTGGAGCTCTGGTCTGCCCTTCCCCCATTCTTTCTAGCCCCCCCCCCCCTCCCCTCCCTCTGACTGCGGCAGGCAAGCAGGGCAGATGGTATCCTAGCAAGGAGAATGACCCTGGTGTTCCTGCCCCTTGTTTTGATCCTGCAGTCCTGATTGTCCAAGCCTAATCCTACACTAGCCAGAACTGTTGGAGCACTGCCAGCAATCTTATTAGGCGCACAAAGGCTTTTCATTCCAGCTAAGGTGCTAGCTAGCTCCTCAGTCAACACTCTGTACCTCTGTGCCGTCACTCAGCTGCTCTCCTCCATCCTTCTTCCCTCCGACTTGCCTCCTAAATCACTTGCCTATTTGCTCTTTAACCCTCCGTATGTTCATGTTTTGCCTACTTCCATTCTCATCTTCCTGCTTCTCTGGTTTCTCTTCTAGTAAAGTTTGATAAGACTGTAAAACTGCAGACAATAGGCATTTGTGTTAGTTAGTGTAGCAGTAACACAGTACAACTTTGAGGGATTATACGGTTACATGATGAGAGAGTGCATTTGAATACCACAAGGTATTGAATGTGGTCTGAACATAATGGTTTAAGCACATGGAGTGTTAAGGTACAAATGAGACCGGTGTAAACAAGGCAGAATAATACTAAGAATAATACTTAACTTAATAATACTAACCAGTAGGGGTGAAATACAGAAGGTGAGAGAGGTATGATGGCAGTTTACCAATGATTGCTTTGTAAATAAAGGTATACCAGTGCTGCTGTCTGAGAATTATTAATGATGTACAACCCACAAGATCAGCTCAGATCTTTAGTTCAGATCTGTCATGATTCTAAATGACATATATACAGTATATATAATGTCATATATACAGTATAATCTAACTGCAAGGTGTAGAGCAACCCCCACTAATTTATTTTACATATTAAAAAACAACTACGTAATTTCAAGAAGATGACTGGACAGAAAACCATTTCTAACATCAAGTAAATGAAACCATGAAAATTACAAAAATCATTACAAAAGTCACCATTAATTCACTGCAACTACAGTCAGAGGACTGTGGGTTGTTAAATCCATGAACATGTTTTCTTCATGCCTTTACCATGCACTCTGAAACACTCGCTCATTCTTCCTCCTCCACTCATTTGTCTCAGTCTCTCTGAGCTAAAATCAAAGATTATGACTGAGAATTATAAAGCCCGTTGCCTAGCAACCTACACAAAAAGCCACACTACATCAGACCACATGAGGGACATGTGCAGGCTCATACACACCCACACACACACAATAATATGGGGCTTATGCTTCCCTGAAGCCAAATCTGGAATGGCTGAAAAACAGAAATATGGCTGAATACATGTTTTTCATAATAAAAGTGATAAATTCTTTACACCTAGGTCAAGGAGAATAGCAACATTTTCATTTTGAATAAATCAGAACTCTTAATTGCCATAGTGTATTGTTTCCATTGTGACAATTACAGTTATCAAGTAGGGATGCACAATATTATTTGGATGATATTGGTATCAGCAGATATTGGCTTTGAAATGTATTATCAAATATCGACAAACACCAGGATTTGCCAATATGACTAACTTTTTATTTTATTTATTTTGCTCAATGAAGAAAATGTATATCCACATTTGCTGCAACATGAGTAGGCAAAATGTAGTTAATTTCTCTAAATTTCTCTACACAAGACACTAAATGGCCTCTGCAATAGGATGTAGAGAAAACATATATATATATATATGTGTGTGCACCAACCCATATAATGTGCTGAAAAACAGGACCAATTAGAGAGAGGTGGAGAGAAAGGACAGCATTGTGGTTTAAAGATGGTCATAAAGAGGGACAACCTTACACTTTTACAACTATAATGTTTACCAACACAAAAGGTTCAGAGCATAGTCCAGTTCACTGTTGCTCAACTCAACCAGATGTCATTTACTCCAGAGATCCTTTGAAACCACATTCTCGTTGAAAAATTAAACTTTTGGTCGGAAGGTCACACGGTGTTGGTAGACTTTTGGCAATAGTTTTCTAAAAGGCATTCAACTTTATTAAAACAAGCAGGTAAAGTCAATGCAGATGATATATGGGAGGACAGCTTTAACCACACTAGCTAACCTTCTGTACTTAAAAATCCATCAGGCTTAGTGATCAATAGAAATAGGTCGCGGCTTTGTGCTGCAGCTGCCGCATTGTAATAAAAGCCTCATTGGGCCTGACCCGGCAAAAGTAAAGACTGATTTAAAAAAAAAAAAAGGCTATTTTCAATTACCTGCATGCTATAAACTGCAATATTTGTCTGGTACTGTACATTGATGCAGTGCCTCTTTTCATCCTCTGTTTAAATGCTCCATTTTAGTTCTTGGCGCGTCTCCCACTATGTCCAGTCTTTTCCGATTGGTCAGCTGCCCCACTCTTTCGTGACTGGTCAACCATATAGAGTGTATTGGAACTGTCAGACCCCTTAAGCAGAGGCTTCCCAATCAGCCACTGTAGCCACAGCAACAATGGCGTTGATTCCTCCATACCAATTAAATCCAAAATACTAGACAGTAAACAGACATGTTACAAGTTCATTGGTGACAAAGACAGAAATAAAGCCAGAAATGCAAAGGAGATGCTTCAGGCTCTTCAGCAGCTGTGTTTTCATTTTCCTTGGACTTTGTAACTATGAAAACACTACATGCACAAAAAGCTGCATCATAGAACAATCAAAGGAAGGGTCTTAAAAACAAAGATGGACACATTTAACTCCAAATTTTAGCTATACATACCTCTGAAATAGCCATCAACTGTATTATATTATGCTACAGAAGAACATGGAGGGTTATGAGAACACCACATAGATCTTGCTGCAGCACACAGAGCACTTTTCCACATTTCCTTACACTGCTGCAACCCATTACACATGCTCTCACATTTCTAGTTTTCACTTGCTAGAGATCTGACAGGATTATAGATCAGTGCTGTGCAACAAAAGGTAGCTTTCTTGATATGAGGAATGAGATGGGTGTGTCATACTAGAATCTATATGCACAAATAAACAAGCCAGGACAAACAACTTAACTTATGTTCCACTACAAATTTCTGTCATTTTTAACTATCCTGATGATTACATTGCAGCTCAGTCCTAACTATTGCAGATCTTCAACCAACATACTTTCCAACAAAAGCATTTCAAAAGACACATTTAAATTCATAATATGATACGAACTGTGTCACAAATGACCCCAAACCACAGCAATTAGTATGACTGATTTGTGTATGGTTTTAGGTGAAATAATGAGAGAGACAGAGAGAAAGTGACTTCTGGTTGAAAGTCTTGCAGGGCTTCATTTTCCCTTGTTTTCCTCGCCTCTTCGGCCTGTGACATCATCACCGCTCTGGAGATGCACTCTATATTTAGATGCTCACACCCGTGGCTGGGTCTCTCTGCTCCTGTCAATGTCTGGGCTGAGCTCAATCTTCCTCCCTCCCTGCCTGCCTCAGATGGTTCATCTCTCCCTGTTAGCTGGTAGGCTGGATGTTTTTTTTTAAGGAATAGATGAGAGGAAAGGGACAGAGCTGGAGAGACATTACTAGAAAGGGACTGAAGGTACATAATGGGGAAAATGTTAATGGAGAAATACAGAGGAGTGTGTCTGACTCCGGAGGAACAAGCAGGATGGTGTCAATGGCTGTGCTGTAAATCAGACTCTCCACAAAGTCTCACTGTGAGAACAGCTCACGTGTTGCCTCGTTATGCCACACTGTCACAATGTGTGCCCCCATGCTCATGTACTGGGGAAAAAAAAACACACACACACACACAAATAAGCCCCTGCAGAGCTCTGCAATACTACACTGTACTCTTCCACTGCTGCTCAACGGTACATTATAAAAGACTATGTGTGGGAGAAAGGATGGGGGAGGGTGCACCATGTCTGTGACTGGCATTTCAAACATCCTCTGTGCACAAAATAACATCCTGGGAAGATACACTGTGAGTGTGTGACAATTTATTCAAGCGCACATTTCTGCAGTGTGTGTGAAAGCCACTGAGTGGTAGAAAGGAAGTGCAGGAGACCAGTGTCAAGAGAGAAATCCAGTTAACAGCTTCAGAAACCACAGAAAAGGACATACAGCTTCATCCCATTTGCTGGATCAAATCTGCCTCATTCAGTAGCATCAGCAATAATAAATTTTTCTACCCAGTGCTTTATTTTTGTTATCTACATCACAGCTCAAGTCTATCCAACACTCTTGCTTCTGCTAGGTCTGCCCAGAAAACCCCAAGGTGTGGCAGTGTTTCAAAAAAGCTAACATGTGAAGCAGCAACAGGGTTTACAGTGTTTTGGATTTTGGAGTGATGAGGCATGTACCATTTGATTGCTCTATTTATGCTTCTCTCTTCTTCCAGTTGTCCACGTCTGCAGGAGCCTGGAGGGTGAGCACGAGAATCATCAGGATCACATGGGTCACCATCAACTCTGCTCACAAAACACTAACTAACCGACAAGCTCTGACTCAAGCTATACTACGCATGTGAAAAAAACAACAACTAAAAACAGACAAAATCAGCAGTTCTGCAAGTAGTCATGAGCTCATGCTGTGCCAAAGGCCAAGAAGAAGAGGTGTGTCTTTAGATGAGCTTTAAAAACAGGAAGTGAAGGGGCCTGTCTAATGTTGATTGGCAGGTCGTTTCAGAGTTTGGGAGCTATGGCTGCAAAAGCCCAGTCCCCTCTACGCTTCAGCCTAGTTTTAGGTACACTCAGAAGCTGCTGATGAGCAGGTCTGAAAGACTGCGATGGAGCATAGCACTGAAGTTTTTTTGAGAGGTATGGTGGAGCAAGGCCATGCAGACATTTTAAAATGAATCCTGTAAAAACTGGGAGCCAGTGAATAGTGGCTAAAATGGGAGTGTTTGACATTATCAGGTTTTGCACAAACCCAAAAATTGTGATAAAAAAAACTGTCTGCAGTGTCTGTCCCTTCTTCAGCTTGAAAACCAGCCCAGACAGCTGTCCTGAGGTCTCTTAAACAAACAGCACCACAATCCACACAGACATGGATATAAAGCAGCTGGTCAACAATCATACCCTACACTCAACAGCTGTCAGCCATCCTTTCCAGCTACCAGGGTGGTTCATTTATGCTGCTAGTGTTTAAAACCATATCCACAGGAGTAAAACCTGCAGGCTCAGTAGCATTCCAGAGAAGTGGCAGTAAGAAGGCCGTTCCTTAGATGTTTACCAGTCTAGCTAGTATTATTCACACGCAGTACTATCGTAAAGGCTTGTCTGTTTTATAAACATTGGAATTTCCCGTTCAACCACACATGCCTCTTTATCCCTGCAATGACATAGAGTTGATCTGGATATAAGCTTCTCAGAAAAGCTGCTCATGTATGGCACATGTTTGATTACAAAATCACTATTCTCCACATCTATGAGGCTTCATCAGCAATGCACGCACCTGGTAACTATTGTCCTTTACCCACCACACCATAATCAGTTATCTTTCAAAGGTTAAGTGGCTTTGCATTCTTTGAGCCACTTTTGCATACTTATCCATGAATATACATTAGTTTATCCCATCAGTAATGCGGTAGTGATTGAAGAGGCAAGGAGAGGCTGTTCCAACAGGTGGGTGTACACATGCTGCGAGGGAGATTCATCGGATTATTCCACCAGCACTCAGTGCAGGCTTTCCGTGAAGCACTGTGTATATTTGTGTGTGTTTACCCTCTCTCCCTCATCTCATTCCCAGTCACATACAGATTCATCCCCAGCTCCCCCATTCACCTACACACTGACATGCATACACAACACCCTCATAGTCTGAAATGATGAGTATGGGTTGCTAACCACCTTGTGTTTTCCAGCAGCAAAGAACCAATCCACTGCAACTGTGTTTTTATAACTTCTAGTCAATGCCACATGAAGCAGAGTTCAATCGACGCACAATGCAATCATCTTTTGCCTTCACGTTTTGTTTAAAAACTATATCATCAAAAGACAAACCCTACGTAAAACATAGCAGCTCTCCAACAAAAGAGGTGCATGAGATGCAGCATTTCAGCGGTGCAGCCATTGTGGACATGCTTTCAGTGTGGCCCAGGGCATAGAAACTCGTCCACTTCCAAAATTTTCCCACTTAAAAGCAATTAAATTTCAAAGACACACATAAGTTGTGCAAAGAATTCTTGTCCTGCTGTAAAAATAGTAATGAAATCTGAGAGCATGCAAAAACAAAAAATAAATTTTCCTTTTGAGGGACAATAAAGATCTGAACTGAAAACTACTTAACCAATTCCATTATCATACTAGTGACTAGTAAGATATGAACTATCACTCTTTTTCAATAAATAATTTTCTCTTTTTTGTGCAGCTCTTTTGTTTTCAAAATTATGTCTAGTGTCAATCAACAGTACCAGTATCAAGAACTGTTAATAAAACAATAAAGATAAAAAAAATCAAACCTCACAGTACAATCAGATACTCTGTGTACTTCTACTGACTGAGGCTCCATCCATTACACCACAGAATGAACAGATCTTTTTTGTATTGGGAAAAAACATATTTATATGGATTAAGCACGAGTAGCAAGATTATGAGGGATAAAGAGAGTGCATAGCCAATATAGCACTGTCCTTCATGTCCCTTTCAGGCATCTGCGACAGGTGTTATGCTTTACTCCACTGCTATGCAGGACATTCTCTCTCTGCAACTTGCCTGGTTTTGCTACGTGAGCCACTGCACTAGAAAGTTGGACAATACACTGCCAGCTAGGGCACAGGTCAAATGAGCTTGCAGTCGCCAATGTTTCAGCAGAAAAAGAAAAAAAAATTAATGGAGCTCAACAACGAAACTGGAGCTTATCTGGTCTGAATGGGAAACAAAGAGCAGGTATAAATGTCTGACACCTACACCTTGGCTGAACTCAATGAACCTCATTTTGTGGGAGGAAATACACAGGCACATACCAACCTGAGCTAAGCTGACTTTAAGTCCTTTCATTTATATAATTGTGCAGAGTCAGCCATGTTGCTGATGCAATGTGGTACTTTACTCACCCAAAGGCTAAACATGGACCGATAAAACTATTTTTTTTAGTCTATTCAGGGTCCAGTGCTCACATTACACTATACACACAAAACTAGAGGGGGGCAGCCAAGACAAGCCTGAGAACTACAATAGCAAAACCTCAAAGGAAAAGTCCCACTAGTACTAAACAGGACCAGTGTGAAAGTTTCCATTATAAAAACACTGTGAAAATTCTGACTTTATCATCTTGTTCATTTCCCTGTTTGTTAAGTGACTTGCTTACTTGTGCGAGTAAATAAATTCCTTCCATTGCTCTTCCTGTGCTACAGGAATAAGCAGAATAATTTAATACTTTGATTCTGGCATTCAGCTACATCAGAGTGACAGTTTTAACATCACCCATAGCAACATCTACTACATTCTGTTTTCACAGAATTGTAGATGTCATGCAATCCATACTTCAAAATGTAATTTCCATATCAAAACCAGAACTGCATATAATCATAAATAGGAATTGTGGGTCACATTGAGATGAATATGAAAAATATGGAAAATATTGGATAGAATTTCTTGATATAAACTGTGATAGATAAATAACTCTGCTGTGATGATTTGACTGAATATAAAGAGAGAAAATTATGCTTATTGTTTTAATTAATTAATTTATATATAAAGCAATTCATTTGACACAAAAAAGAAAATTTTTGCTGAACATACTTTCACTTTGAGGTAGACCTGAATTTAGTTGTACAAGAATAGTGATATTAACCACAAGGGGACACATGTCATAATATGTGGAAGTTACTCATGCATTAAAGATGAAAGGTCTGTAAAAACAAAAGATTTGCAATTCACTATATGATTTTTTTCCCCTTAAATGATAGTGGCATTAATTGGTATCAATGTGATACCAGTGACAGGATTAAAAGAATTTACTGAAAAGTGGTCACATCTAGCTGGTGCATTTACAGTATAAAACCAAGCACCAGTGCCAATACTAATCACATACAGGGTTTTTATCATGCTGGAGCATGATGTTGGGAGTTGAAATGTTAAATGTGGCACCCGCCACCCTCATGATGAAAAGTCAAATTAATTAAATTAACTTTATTTAATTTAAATTTAACTTAATTAATTAATTTTATTTTCTATACAGTGCCAGATCACAACAGAAATCATTTAAGGTTACCTTTCCTATAGAAAAGGTCTAAACCTTGTTCTTTTACTATACAAACTCAATAGCCTTATGTTATTTATCTGCATCGCACATGGCAGTTTCACCCCAATGTGCACACGCACGCATGCACACACACACACACACACACAGACTAGCGTTAATTCTAGCAACTTTTTCTAACACTTTGGACACTCTGGGTCTTTTCACAAGAGAGGGGACACAAGTGCAAATAATTCGGATGCACATGAAGCACGATGTGCAGAAACAAATAAATCAGGGGGAAAAAATCGCATCACGTCAAGAGCAGACTTCAGCTGTGTGCAAACATCAGTGAAAACTATAATGAAGCTTAATTTATACACACCCGTCACCATGAAAATATTGCAAAAATCTGATTTGGGGAGGTTTGAAAGCCACAATTTTACAATAACATTTTAATGGCGTTAACAACAAGGGTAAGAGTGTATTACTTCATGTTACAGGACTGTTTTAAATTCGGTATACTTCTGAATCACAACTGAGAAGACTGTACAAACAAAAATTATGCAAACAAATAGATGTCATGGGTTTTGCAACTTTGACTTCAGCCAAGCTGACATGTTTTACTTGTTCTCTACTTCAGTTTGTGTTAAGAGACACAAACTGGTGTATAAAACCAAAATGTAGACACTGAAAGTTAACTTTCCAGTCTTTGTGATCACAAACAGGGTATGCACACACATGCACAAACACAGACAGACACGAATGCCTTTAAGATTAGATACACAAGCATACAGTAGGTTTCTCACTCAAAACAATTACTGACAGACATCAAAATAAATCTAATGAAATTCACTTCAATGAGGTCAACAGTGCCAAAATATTTTGGAGCCATGTTCTGCCTTCTTTCAAAGGGCTTTTCATGTGCTTCTTATTAGACTGTTACAGAACAACTGCTGCAAAGCAAAACACCACAGTAAAGATACTTGGCACCAAAGACGACACTACAATTTTAAGAAGGATTGTTCATGATTAACTATGTAACAATCTAACACAGACACAAAAACAAATGCAAGTTGCACTGATCTACAGATCAGTCTTAATCTAGTTATATTGCCTCATTACCACTATGACTTTGAGTTAGATTTCAGCTGCTCACACTGTGTGAGTCGTGCAGGTTATTGAAAGAGCTGATAATGCACCAAAGCTGTATCACTGACAGCTTAAACATGGGCTCAATATGTGTCCAGTTGACTTATTATTATTAATCCAATCCAATGCAGCAAAGTGTTGCTAACAGACAAAAGACAAAAATACTACGTAATCCAACATGTTCAGTGGGTGACTTTCAAGGCTTGTGATGCGGCCAGTTGAAGCAGACTATAATGCAGGACAGATAATAGATATTGCAGTCACCACACATCTGATGTCTTATGTGAATACATCGCTGTCACACAAACAAGCCACTTACTCCTCACAAGCACACAAGCTCTCTACATATGAGGGCGGATGAGAATGAGTCACTCTTCCTTCTGGCCATGAAAAAAAAAAAAATCTATGGCAAAGGACTAGGCCTCAACAGTTTTGCTTTATGTACACAGTAATTGATTTTGATTTTTCTAAATGTTTGTGTTAGTTACACGGTTGACAGGAGCTAATTCTTTGCATTCACAGAAAAGTTTTGTAAGGATAATGAGGTCAAGTTCACACTACATGACTGTCATCAGAGAGGGAGGATCTTCCACTGGCAGGACCTGCCTGAAGAAAACATATGCAGTCACATAAACACGTGAGAAGGGACACAGGGAATGGTGCAATGCTCCATTTATGTCGGTAGAGCTTTCTGTGATGAACGGCACGATTGAAACTTTTTCGTGTCCAATACCAATATCACAAACCACAGCATGCACCGATACCAGTATCACTCAGAGTAACTTAGGTCCTTTTAAACTACGACAACACATTTGTGCTGTAGCCATTCAAAAACATATATCCCCAGGTGTGTAACAAAAATTATTGTCCCATAAGGAAGAAATAAAAAGCCCGCAACATGACTTTGCTGTTGCTGATTTTTACTCACATTTTTACATTTCATGCATATATCGAAACGATACCAATATCGAGTACTGTATTGGTGCATCCGTACTTTCTGACAGCTCTGTCATGTTTTTTGACTATTTCTCTGGCAACTATCAATCATGAGTTGATTAAAGCTGTGTTTCCATCATTGTACGGTTCAGTTTGGTACAATACAATATGTCATGGAATGGTAAAGCCCTGGTGAGCCTTGTGTTTTGACTGAAAACAGCACCTTTACTTGGAAGGCGGGGTGTGGGCTGTGTCAGCGAGATATGCAGCATGACGCTGTATCGCTGTGATGACAACAAATGACAACACTGGACACAACAGACAACAAAAACACAACACTTAAAATTTGCCTCGACTTCCTTAAGATATTTACACCGGTTTCAAAGGAGTCACCCAATTAGCTGACTGGCTCCACCTTCACCTTACTGTTCCATTCTACACTGATACCCCAAAGGAAGAATGCAAAAAAAATGGAATGGTATGGGACTGGTTATTTAGGTACGATTCCTAATGGAAACTAGAGCTGAATATAAATATCTAATCGATTATTTTGGCTAAAATTGCGATTCATGATATGAGAGGGAACAGTAAGTTTTAGATAATTATTCTCACTTTTATTTGAATAACATAATTAAAATGATTAATATGTGATATTTGTGCTAATCTGTAAAAAACAAAGATGTTTTTTCAGTCTGTAGAATATTATGTGTATAGGTCAGGATAACATTTAATCTAAAATGGCAAATTCACACACATTTTGGCTTTAAGAAATACTGTGCCTCCTGCGATTTGAAAATTGCAGTAGGTCATTTCAAAAAAAATTTCAATTGTTAATTGTTCAGCCCTAATGGTATCGAGTCAAGCCTTTAGGAGCAGCTGTCATCACATCTGTCTATACAAAAGTGGCAAATAGTGGTCACTTGTGTAAAAGTGGCCAGGTATTAGAAAAGAAACAAATGCAGAGATAGAAGAAGATAGAGAGACAGAGAGAGAAATTTGGCTGATACATCATACTATGCAAGGCTGATGCCTGACACTGCCAGTTAAAGCAATATCCACACTAAGCCTGCTAAATCTGAAAAGGCATCTCTTTCTCCAAGTTCAGGCCAAAATCAATGTTTTCCCACCCATCATAGTGCTTTTAGAAAATAATATCTGGAACACTTACTGCTTAAATTGCCAGTTTTGAAGTGTGTGACTAGTGACTAGGAAGCTATTCAAAGATGATAGAAAAAGTCTTTAATGGAGCTGACAGTGTACTATGTCTCAGTAACATGGGGGGGTAAGTTGGGGGTGTTTGAAGATAATATGTTAATAATGGACAGTTTCCACTAAACCATGTAAATGGTTTAATTTTTTAACTTTGGATCAAAGAGACATTTGGCCCCAATTGTCCGCTTAAACAGCATTGGTAATTAGCTGTCCAGAATGAAATTATAGTTTTCTGCTTCTTTCCTGACATCTTTAAATCTAATAAGATGACACAAACAGTAAAAAAAACAAAACAGGCAAACGCTGAGTTCATACTTACTCTTCACACTTCAAACTTACACTTTAATAAGCTTTTATAATAAATTAAGTGATATAATTTAAGTGATTACCGGACCATGCTCTTTCACTTCAATCTCGTCTGAAACCTGTGCACACATCCACAGCGTTCGTCCACTTTCATGGAACGAGTACTTGTAACGGAAACCTAGTTTCAGACTTTACCCAGTAACAAGAAATACTATTTTCTGATTGACTAATTCAAGACAGCTGTATGAATGGACTATGCAGAGCAACCTGTCTCCGCATCATACAGTCATAGATTACTAATTTAAGTGTGATGAGTTTTATCACTTAACAGAGTGAGAAATGTCATGTGTGGCGTGTGAACTGATTAAAATGTGCGTAAGACTTGGTAACTATCCTGGCGGACTGTTGCCGAAATTGAGCGCATTGTGTAACTGAAATAACTATCTGGGCGGACCGTGAGCGCATAGTGTAACTGAAATAACCACTGCCCGGATGCAAAAAATGTAATACTGTATTTAACGATTACTCGACTCAGATAATTTGCCTCGAGTAATTTTAGTAATCGAATTACTCGATTTATTCGAGGAATCGTTTCAGCCCTAATGGACACAGAATACAACTAAAATGTCTAATGTTACCATTCTGAAAAATCTCACACTCCATTTTCAATAGCTACTGCAGGTGTGGTATTTTGCAGAATATACATGCTCTAGGACAAAGCTGTGTGTTGGTAATTTTCATAATCTGTACTAGGTGTTTATCATTCTATTTTTAAAGTCTGCTGATAAATTTTAGATAGGATGCCAAGTCTGAAACATATAGAACAGCCTAAAAATCCAGCATAGCTATAGGAACTACAAAATTACTGGTACACGGATGTCTCTCAAAATGCATGCAATGCGTGTGTGTTTTTCTCAGGGCTAAATGAACAGAAACAAGGTGTCAGAAATGAGAGATTCTGTACAACAAGAATGAGTCTGTAAGGCATCAAAATAAGGAGAAAAAAAAAAACTACTCGATTTTTATAGGTCCTAGGAAGGTCGTCAACTGATCTGAGGTCCCACATGGGAAAGCACAGGCTTTCCCATGTGGGAATACTACAGCCAATCTGTGTGATGGCTTAAATGTGATTAATCCTCTTTAACTGTTTCAAAAGAGAATACTCAGATCTTATATGATGAGAAATCGTGACAAGCATTCATATTTGCTATTGGCCAGTGGCCCCTGAAGTTTTAGGATACCTTTTAAATGCCATTTAAATGCCAGGTAAAATGATAATATATAAAGTTACCCAGCAACATCACAATAATCACCATGTCAACACCGATGACCCCATTACTCACACCAAATTCTATCAAGCACATACTACAACACTTGGTTAACTTTGATGAGTTTGAAAATGTTAAACTTCCATCTTTTTTTTTTTAAAAGGGTGTGAGACATGACTGTCAAAGCAGTGGCAATAAGTTTTGACCAGAGGTCACAAAGAGGCTTAAGTATGAAGCACGAAGAGGCAGCTCTGACAACTACCATGTAAGAACAGCAGAACACAGTCTCTCCTGAGGTGTCAGTTGATGGCCTCAGGTGATGATAGACAAACACAGAAGTACAGGCAACTAGCTGACTTACAAAAGTCCTAAAATGTCTTTTAAATCAGAGGTCAGCTCGATGATGGTGAGCCAGAACCCTGGCTCACCATCAGAACCCTGGCTCACCATCCCCCTTCCTATGGCCATAAAACACCCATTCTACAGATTTACTTAAAAAAACAAAAACAAACAAAGGATGCCCCTCTGGCTCCTTTACTCCTTTTATTACTTGACTGTGGATCTCCTGCTCCCCTTCTGTTATGGTTATCTACATCAACTGCAAACAATAAGGCCAAGGCAGTAGAGCCCAGAGAGGGCCTCAGATGGCTGTCCTTCCACCCACCCAGATGCCACAATAAGCTCTCAGTTAAGTTGGTGGACAGCAAAAGGTGATGGGGGAGGTGGGAAGGAATGGGAAGAGGAACTAAAGCCATTGTTAACATATAACAATGGATGACACAATTTCACTGCCTTACAAAGGGTGCAGAGCAGAGCAATCTGTGACAAGTCTGTTTCACTGCCAACCTCAAAGACCTAAAAAGACAGTTTCGTATACAAAAATGTAAACCAATCAATGTAGTCACTATAACTTTGAAAATGGAAATAAAGATGGTGGCCAATTTTTTTTAATATCCTTAGAGCAACTTTGCTCTACAAAACATGCTGTGCATGTCTTCCACAAAAGTGAGCTTTCCTCATCAACAGGCAACATTGGTATTAATCTTCCCTCAGGGTTTTCTATTTACAGTCCGCTGGTTGGAGGAAGGGTGTCCTCCAGAAAACTTTATTGTACAACTGATGATTTCCAAAACAGTGACAGTCAAATGGGGTTGGCTGGGTGGAGGCAGGAGTGGCCTGTTCAGTTTCTGTACAGAATACTTGAGCATTCTATCGTGAGCATGTTTTGTAAGAGGTGCCAGGGAGGAAGCTGAAGTTGGAAAAGAGCGTATGCGGAGCTAGGAGAAAATCAAATGATAGTGAACATCAAAGTAAACCCGCATTATCCTACCAAATTGAGGACATGGTTGATAAGAGAAAATTCAACTGTGTATACATAGAGCAGATTGCCAAACAGGACAAGATACACAACAAATTATTTTAAATATTTACATTTTCTGTAATATCACTGAGACACAGGGCATTCATGTGACAGATGGACAATGAGATTTACATCGATAAAGACCAGAAACGAGTTGAGTTCACTGTCACATACTTTACTGTATATGCATCTTTCTTAACACCAGCAAGTCGAGTACCCCTGGGAGCACGATAGTCATGATACTAAATACTCAAGTTTAAAACAACATGCTGTATATAATGGTGTAAGCCTGACTTTCAGAAAAAGCTATTACCATGGAACGAAACTATGTATATGGAATATATGTTTGCAGGTGAAATCTCTACCGCTGACATGCAGTCACAGCAAGTAAGAGGAAGGCTGAGTGGCTAAAACCGTCGACAGACAACTAGTGAATCTCGAAGGGTGTGGTGGCTCTGTATCCCAGAAAAAGCAAGACATTCCAGAGACAAATAAGCAAAGTGCCGGTTTGGCTGCGAGAGCAGACAGCAGAGTGTTACAGAGGAAAAAAGAGTAACAGAGAGACAGCAGCAGGCCAGTACATTTTCTACACAGTAGCTGAAGCCATGTCAGCATAGTTTAGCAGACATAGGATCTTTATGGAAAGGTCTGAGAAGGCAAAGACATTCTACCTCCCTCTGGTTTTTGTCTGTCTGCCTGCTTTTTCTGTCCGCCATCACAAAACCACACCGATACAAACACTGACTCCTGCATTCTAATCTGCAGAGATGCAGAAAGCAGGTTGGAGGAGGAGGGCCAGAGAGATGAAGTGGCGTGGGAAGGGTTAAGTCCAAACACATCCATCTGCTCTCGTCTGTTGGCTCCATCCCAACTTTTACACAGCACGTTAGCACATACACATAACTGCACACAAGTAAACCACAATTCTGACAGGTTTGAGTATTTTTGCATTTTCTTTTAATATATAACAAGATTTTCCAGATGTCTTCAATGAGATACTACTGGCCTGAGCCAAAGACCTGGCCAGTACATTTAAGACAACATCTGAGAATGTCTTTAGCATTTCTCTAAAGTACACTACAGCATACTGTGACCAAAAGGAGCACCTTTTCTGCTTGGAAATACTTCTAGACCTCACGCTGGGTTCAGGATGTGGTTCAGATTGTCTTTTTTGTAAATGCTAAAATGTTAGATGTGCCTAATGAATATATGGGTGTGTAAATTAAACATTAACATTAACCTTCATTAACCATACATGTTGTATGACCGCATCATACAACATGTGCACAGATTTGTTATTTTTGAAAAATTCTCAAAATATAAGAAAACAAAAATAATGAACGCAAACAGAAGCTGAAGGAATTTGGCCAGCTGATGACCTATCAGCAAATTTAAAATGTTTATCTAAAGTGTGAATTTCTTGATTTCCCTAACTGTCCTTGGCAGGTGAGCTACAGTCACCAGGGTCTGTTAGTTGTGTGCCTGTGCTGCTGCAGCCTGAGGTATCACACAAACATGTACACTTTCCTAACAATTCAGAAGTCTTGAGGCCAAAATAGCATTATTCCTTCTCTGAATTTGACTTGTAATGTAAATGTTTGCCTTGTGTTTGAGTGTACAATGTAATTGAAGTGTGAGCTCTTTTACAAGGTTAGGTATTCTGTCCTGTGTGGAATGGTCAACTAATACATGCCCGAAACACCTTCTTTGGAGCTACTAAGCTTGTCTCTGTATTTTATATTTTCTTAATGTACAAATTTGTAAAGCCATTGATACCACTATGGTAACCCCATGCAATTCATATAAGCTGAACTGAATTTCCCTTATGTGCTGTTGTGCTTAAATACACACTGACATGGAATAAAAGTAATTATCATTTAGATATAAGCCATTTGACATCCAGTGAATAAGCTGTGATGCAGGTAGAGAAAAGTCACAGAGCACATGGTCTTGGAAAAAACATTCAATAACAGTTGACAAAGAGCACAATGGAGTGAAGAGTCCTGATAACTACAATGACGAGACACACCTGACATCTCAGCTTCAGCAGCTGACCTGACAGGAGTGAACTCAGATGCCATCAAGTGAACCAACCTTTCCACTGAGCCAATAACAAAAAAGTCTCAAAAATGGAGGAATGTTCTCACAAAAAACAGAAGTAAACATGAAGGAACAGCTATTTACCATGGTAAAACACTATATCACATTCCTCAAGACAGCATCCCTTGTTTTTTTCCTCATTGATGTAAAACTAAGTATGCTTCAATGGTGAGAGTGACAGATCAGTGTAACCAGGGTATTAAAGTGATCATAACAGCTCTAATGTATGTCATTTATATCTGGCATTTGTTGTATTTGAGTAAGTAGCAGGGGTTGACTCAAAGAGCAGGTATCCCTACTCTCAATATAATATGCTTGCCCAAATAATGACATTGCATGATATCCACCAACTTGTTAGCAATGTTTATGAAACAGGTGCAGTAACAGAGGGATATGCTTGAGTATAACCACACTGGCAGAGCATATCCAGAGTGAACATCATATACTTAAAATATGCTTTCTCTACCACTTCCTGCAGCTATAAAAACCCTGTCCCCACGTGTTTAACCTATATGTCTGGCAATGAAACATTTAAAAAAAATAAAGGAAAGTTACAGAAAGTGTGGAGAAAAAAAAGAGAGAAAATTCTCTGCATATGAACACTTTCAGATATGAGCCTTTGATGAAATTGATATACACTGCACATGCCTGAACCCATTCATTTATTGCACAGCTGGACAGCTACAGGGAGTCAAAGGAAAGAGCATAAAGGGAGGAGCCAATATGCCCCACTGTGAACACCAACATAAAAGAGAAGAAAGGTAGTTGTCTGGTGAAGGAGCACCTGGTTAGGAAATCCCAAGCCCGCTGAACCCTCAGTTGTTCCACATCTATATTTTTAATAAGATCCACTACTTTACAATATAAAGTACTAGATTTGCAATGGCAATGTTAACAGAAAAGACTTATTTACACCACTGAGGCAGAGGTGCACTTGACTAAATAAAAGAATAATTAAAAAAAAAAAGAAAAACAGAGAGGGACATGCAGACTTGCGGTGTGTCAGACAACAAGGTCAGCCCATCCCAGGAGAGGTGTTGGCTTTCTAACAGAGTAAAGCTACATGAAACCAAGGTCACTGCTCTGTGGCTGTGAGAGGGGTAGGGGAGTGGGGCCAGACAGGGACAGCTTTGCCACACAGTCTGTGGTGTGCGAGTTTGATGGGTTGTACAGAAGACTTGAGAAAGTAGGCACTTTTAATCCAAAATTCAGCTATCTGTTCAAACCCAAACCTAAAAAACAGGTTAGAGTTAAATCAACTGTTGTAATTCCTACACCGTTCAACTGATTTGGATGTAATACCCTCAAATTAAACCTGAAAGTCTGCAGTTAAAGCACATCTTGTTAATCTTATTTCAAATCATCCTGGTGGTGTATAGAGCCAAAAAGATTAGAATTGTGTCGATGTCCCAGTATTTATGGACCTGACTGTATATAAAAAAGAAAAAACACAACTCTACACACTCACCTGTTACCTTAGCTGCCAGCTCTACCTGAGTGAAGCGGCAGATGAGTCATCATGAACGAGGGTTCAATCTCGAGTGACTAATAGGAAATGTAACATTAAATAACGTTACGTTTGTTACCTGTATATCTTTGAAGGAGTAGCATGTCCTGTTATAGCTGTTTCAACTTGATGAGACAAAGAGGTATGTAAACTGTTGATTTTATGATAACAAACAGCAGTGGTACAAATCCTAATTTATTCTAGTAAATTATGTTGACAGGTCTGGGAAAGTACAGTATGTGTCCTTGCTTGTATAAAAGAACTGACACCCATCAGGAACTAGGTTTGTATCTTTACACGATTCACAACACGACCCAACAATTTAGTGTGTGCAAAACATCTACAAGGGTTAAAAGAGTAATGTATGCAGCTGGATGAGGGTTATTGGATGGACAATCAAAACCAAACTGTGTATAGAGGGAGGACTACTTCAATGTTATCTTATCCTCCCCCACCTTGGACCAGGGCCTAGCAGCTCTAAAATTAGCCATCATGTCTAAACAGTCTTTGGTGCAGCAGCTACTCTTTGATGGGAACTTGGCTCACGGCTGACGCACTGAAAGCACACTCAAGCCCATCTCCAAATGCACCGAGATGACGCCAAGATACAATGCACGCAAAGAGACACACAGTCCTTGACTGTCTCCATTTTTATAGTGACATTTGGATGAAGACCCTTATACATACAAATCATGATATATTAAAATACTGCCAAGCTGGGTGAATGTAATTACTAAGTACAAAAAGTAGTACCAAGTCAAGAATCTTTTAAAAATAAATCAGTCACATGGCTGAACCACTAAATAAATAAATAAATAAATAAATAAATGAGGGAGTGGCTATGACTCAGCAGGGACCAAGACTGAAACAGGGTACTGTACATAATACAGGGTTCAAGACACTGATGGAACAAGAAATTGTGGCAATTCAAAGACCACCAATATTATAAAGTAGCTGCGAGTCTAAATCAGTTAACAATCAGGTAGAGATCCTGTTTGTGTATGTGTGCATTAATGTGTACTTAAGTTTGCGGAAAACAAAGTCTGGGAATAAACCATGACCTCCCAGCAACAGCAAAAAAAAAAATGTTAATGACAGCAAGCCAACATCCTGTGCAGATGCTGATGAATATATCCACTACTATTTTTGTCCACATTTGTGAAACCACAGTGTTTGTATTCATATGTAGATAGGAGGAGGCTACATGTAAATATAATGTTTACAGTATTAAAATGAAGCAACTATTTGTTTTGTTTGTAAACACTGCCAACAGGATTTACAATGACTTGTAGTTTTTTTGTGACCTTAATACACACATACTCTTTGACAGGGACTAAAAATAACCCAAATCCTGTAAGCAGTGTTGTAAATAAGAAAGAAATGCCCAATCTATTATTTAATGTGGAAAGACAGTCGCTATGTTTCGATGCACAGTCACTATGATGTTCAATTGGTCGGGTCCCCGTGGTGACAAGACAGACAGAAGAGACAGTGAGGTGGATGGAGGAGGAGGATCTGAGGATGCGGGCAGGAGTGGAATATGGAGGAGCTACTATATGGAGGTGCAAGGTTGTGGACGGCTTTGAAAATGAGGAGCAATATTTTGTAAATGATGCATTGTGTGATTGGGAGCCAGTGGAGCTGCTGTAGGACGGGTGTGATTTGAAGGATGGAGGGGGTCCTCGAGATGGCACGGGCAGCTGGAAGTAAGCGGACCGGGTAACATTATTAATATATATTGTGAAAGATAGCGTGCTGTCGAGGGTAATACCCAGACACTTTACCTGATGGGATGGGGAGATGGAAAAGTTATCAATGGAAAAACTATGGAGTTTGGATAAGGTGGATTTAGTACCAATTAAAAGTAATTCTGTTTTATTGCTGTTTAATTTTTGGAGGTTTGAGGTGAACCAGGATTTTATTTGAAGGAGACAGTTGGTGAGGGAGCAAGGTGAGAGACTGGGGTGAAAATATCCAGTTCTTTATGTTGATAGAGCCTTAAATCCATCTAGTCGTCAGCACAAAAAATGTACTGTCCTGAATTTGACCATTTTTCACCATTACCATTATTTTGTCACTGTTGTCTTATTTATGCATGTAATGGCTCCTTCTGTTATTATAGGTATTAGCCAGGGATAGGAACTGCACCCAGGACAGCTTCGGTCTGACGTACATCTGAGTGGAGGTATACATGCAGTAGTTGTTTAACTACTACTTGCAATACTTAGGTGTGTTACCCTGACTTCAAGAGACTTAATTTCAGTTGAACATGTTAGTCAGATGTTTGTTGGATTAACACATTGATTCGTTTTTTGTAATGAAAACAATGAGTTTGACATATACCGACCAAAGCCAGGAGGTAAAGGCTAGATTTGGTAAATAAAAATTAGATGCAACAAATGTGCATTGTGTGAAACGGAAACACTGATACATCACTAATGCAGACATTTGTTATTTGTCTCAGAGACAAAATTTCATAGACAGACAAATTCAGACTAAAGCACAAGCAAAAAACTTTGTCTAGGAAGATTGTTGAACTATTTATCTTTTTCACTCTCATGCCTACAATTCACTTTGACTCAGTCGGAGTGCTAACCGGTCTGCACCTCCATTACACATAGCACATTGGCCTGCCCACTCCCACCCAGCAGTGGCAGACTGCCAGGTGGGAAAAAGAGCGTACGTGTGTATGAATGCATTTGGAGCACAAAAACTACAAACCACCTCATAACCTGTCACCAATGAGAAATTTAGTTCGGTGCTCTAACACTGCTGAAAATAACTCTAACCTTGGGTATAAAAGACAGGACATGCTGATGAGGAACCCCTGGGCAGACAGTAAAGCATTGCATAGCATTCCCTTGTTTCCCATTTCCCTGAAACTATATGACCTATGGCAGTCCTCAAATTCCTTTGCCCAAAGATGTGAGCTTCTTACCATTCAGCTTGCTATTAGCATATTTCTCTGCACTCCATGCCACAGTACCTCGCCTGTTCCCTGCAAACAGACTCCCTCTATAGGGCATCAGTATGCAGCTTGCTTAAGGGGGAAGAGGAGGAGCAGCAGAGGGGAGGAAGAAGGGAAGGTTGGGAAAACAAAGCCTCTATAGTCGTCTCTCCAGCCAGGCCAGACCGAGCTACACTAGTGGGGGTGAGTTATGTAATGCCACTTGCAGGGCCCACTTCCCTGTTTCAGAGCTGCAGCACACACTAATCCGTACTCAGGAACAAGCCCTGCCTTTGAAAATGGGGAGGGGGATAAAAAGAGAGCTATTAGGGAACCAGTGGAGAAGGTGTGGTAACAAGAACATTACCTTCTTATCTGTAACAAATCGAACACAGACACCTCCCAGTCAGTCAAAGTGGTTATCAGTGCTGCTTTATCTGACTACAGCAGAGACACGAGACATGACCTACAATACTGACTATCTGAACATTAACATTCAAAACACTTTGGCTGCTCATGCCAGAGTATTTTTACCAGACAAATAAAAAGCTGTCGCTGTTCACACAAGGTCTGGATATGCAGCTTCGGTTCCAAGCATATAACTGCTGAATTACAGTAACTTGCGACAAATATATGTAACTAAACATGGTTGTCACATTAGTGTGATTAACTATAAATGGTTTGTTGTATGATAACAATAGTTCCCTGATAATCTTTATCATACACATGGTAAGGGTTTTAATGAGCAAACTTAAATTGAAAAATTATATATACATCTTTTGAATCAAATTGCATTGTTTTGAGGAATTAGTGTTAATACTCAATCACCAGACACATAAGTTAGTTCTAACCATGAAGACCAGGTGGAGGAGTTAAAGCAGTTATAAATAAAAGTCTGATTCTGATTTACTGAGCTGCTTGCCTGGAAACCACATGACTGGCATCACATGAGAGGAGGGAGGAGAGTGGCACAAGGTTTGTGTGTGTGGTTGTGTGTCTGCCTCCCCATAGGCACAAATGCACACAGCATGTATTTCACTCCCAGCACCACAATGAGCTTTGTGATCAGTTTCCTTGGTTTCCACTGACAGTAAGCAGATATAGGCAGCTCAGAGAGGTAAACAACAGCAGCTCTTGCTGGTGCACTGCTACAAACACAGACACTAGCGATAGGTGGGAGGAGAGAAAGTAAGAGAGTCAGGAGCAAAGGGAGCGAGATGATTTGGGGGGGTTGGGTTAGAGGAAGCCAGTGTAGCAAATGTTGGTCAGGGCTACAGGCAGTAGACACTGATCACCAGGCTGCTTATTGTTTTAATAACACAATCATTGGTTTTGCAGCTCCCAGATGGAACATTTCTATTTGGAAAAAAATTATCTCTGTTAGATTTCACACATTTTGATGATATCCTGTCTACTAGAGATGACAATATGTCACACTTGGGGCAAACAAAAAAAGTTAAATACTGTGTTGGTGGTCCTCAATTCATACTAAATTAAAAATAATAATAATAATAAAAACAATCCACCTTCTTATCTATCATTCTTTTAAATTTGAAATCAGGAGAGTTCTGCATATTCTGGGATGTAGGCAACATTAATGCAGCCTGCTAGCACACTGGCTTTAATAAGGATTGTAACAAAGGTGCCGTCCACACGGGAATGGATTTAGGTCGATCCGATAAAGTTTTTTATCATTTCACCCTCTCGTACACACGGGAACTGCGTTCTGGGTGCCCTGAAACGATACTTTTTGAAAACGGGTTCCGGACGTCACTTTACCTTCACCGTCACGTGACCAGAACAAGACATAACCTCACACAACAACTGTTTTGGTGTGTCCGGTGGCTCTGTCTGAGTCTTTTTACAGCGCCACATGTAGGTGTGGCATATGTATTACATCATTTTCACCATGTGTTCCGTTCCCATCTTTACGTGACGCGTTTCTGATCCGTTATCGTGTGTACATGATTTTTTTTCAGCCTGCAAAAAAAAAATCTCGTGTTGCCATGTGTACGTAGTCTTACAGTCAGGCTTTAAGAAGTACTGTAAATTACAGTCAAGCTGAAGGACCACTGATGCTAATGCACTAATTTTTATAACGATACAATGTTTATGAGAGAGTTTTTGCTGAGTAGTGCATCATGTTCTTTTTTTGTTTTGTTTTTTTGGTGGCCCCCAAAATCTTGTACACACAAATGATGAAGTCTTAAATCCATAATTCACAACAAAATAGTGCCATGTATTTAAGATTTAAGCAATTATTTTCATGTATAACATGTTTGGAAACAAATATTATCTACAAAGATTTTAAACATCAGGAAGATGTAGTTATGTGCCTGGGACAGAGCCAGAGTGATGGTTGCTAGTTCTGCACTACAGAAGCTGTGACCTAGTTTTAGCAGTCTCTAACATACAAGTGTAAATGCACAGAAACAGCCTCTGACAAAGGGAAAGGAATGCAGAGGTTAGGCACGCACTAGGCCCTGTTCCTATTACATGCATTCCAGTGGATAGACCTCAGTGCTGCTGCACTTTCTTGTTGGTACAAGCTACCGCTGCACACAAAGTCTCTTGCATGGCTGACAATAAGGGGTACAGTCTGGCACTTGCAGCATGTGACCACATACAGTATGTGTACAGGAACACTTATGAACAGATGAGTGTATTTTAAACCTTTGAAGGCAAAACTATTACATTGTTTATTAATTTAACATTCACCTATGTGTTTTTAAGGTTATGAGGCTATGTCAGTTTTTTTTGGGGGGGGGTTGACATGACTATGGTGACTAATCATGCACATTTGTTAGACAGTTCATCAGTGCACATAAAACCACAAAATGACACAATAATTCTCTGGGAAAATGGCAGGAGAATTTGTGAAAATCTGTTGTTGCAAACACAACAAACGGAGCAGCTTTCTATCGACCGAAGAAATACGAGAATTATGACGTTTCTATGATTCAGTTAAGTGAAATACAATATGGTGTTAACACAGGATTCTTTATTCTGAAAAGTAACCGGATGTTTTATTTCCCTACTTCCTCCACCGCTTGTGCTAAATTCTGCTGAATTTATACGGCTCTGCTGCAGCATCCACCAGAAATAGAACGAAACTGAGCAGACCCGACACACAGCCGTTGTGCAGATGTTTGCAACCAGTGTATTTGACACATTGGCAAGAATGGATGTGCTTCGACATCAGATCGGAGACACAATGCAACCATTAGACAACCAGCATATATTGGGAGTTAGGAGGAACTGTCACTGATGCAAAGGACAGGTTTGGAATTATATCAAAGCAAATTGTGTTTTTATTTAGGAATGTAATGATAAGCATATCTGTACAGTTCATTTAGAAATAAATGTTAGGTTCAGTTCTCATTGTTCTCCAAACAATTAACTCATGGGAAGTAAACAAATCAATGGCAAACTGTGCTGTTGTGTAAAGTTTGTGTTTGGATCACAACACCAACAGATCCTAACAAGCCAAAAGTCCTGCACTGAATGACACCACTCCACACATGAACACACCTCTAGCTTTAGTATACCTCTATCTTACAACATAGATTGACTGATGCACTGAAGCCAAGTACATGTTGTCATAATGTAATTCTATGTTATGAAAACTATGTGAGAAGGATATCTTTTAAATGTCACATGGTTGACACAAGCATGAAGATGAAGACAAACAAAAATAGAAACTTGATGGTTCTATTCTATGTTCCCAAATTCCTTTGTTCAATAGGCTATTGCACAATCATCCAAAAAAAAAATCAAAAGATACAGTATAACATGTACTATGATGCCACCTCAAATGTGTGGAAAGAAAGTCAAAACAATGCACATTTTGATTGCATTTGGCTCAACAGGACAGAGTTTCAGACAATGAAGATGTAATTTATTAACATACCGATTCCATGGCTGTGGGAGGAGAATGTCAGTGGGCTAAAATCCAACTAGAAAACACCTGCTGCTGCAAAATCCTGAAAAACAAGATGAAAACAAAACCATGCATTAATTACTAGGAAGCACAAGTAGTTTCACATTCCTAATGACATCTGGAAATACCAGGATGAATGAAGAGTGTCAAGTTTCTCCTCCCAGTATTGGGTCTCCCACCATTCTCTAGCAATCAGAGAAAGGCATAAGGAGCTTATAAGGAGCTTTTGCAAAGTATGAATGCACCCAAAAACATGGTCATCAACTGTCTGTATTTTGTGGTGTGTGGCATAGAAAATAAAGCATTTATTTTCCAGCACAGGTAAAGCTAGAAACTAAACATACATTCTATAAAAAAACTTGTTGCAGGTTTGACAGTAAAATACCAGTCATGATCAACAATGGAACTGACCCTGCTTTAGCTGTTTTTGTACTAAATTTAATGCACTGAATATGTAACTTAAATGATAGTTGGAATTTGATCAGTGACATCATCACAAAAGTAGTTTAAAACAGACAAAAGCACAGCTTTATAGTATAAACACAAACAGTACTGTGTAATTCTATACCATGTGTGAAAATACTGTACATTGGTATAATTTATAGACTCAGTATACCACCCAGTCCTTCACAAAACACATCATGGCATTGTGATAGTCAGATACCTAATATTCACAGTTGACAATGCCCTTTCCTGGTTCCTATTAAACTAATTTAAAGCGTATTGGACAAGTAGTCATTGAGAAAAATCAAAGGACAGATAAAATGACAGATTTCTGAATGTGTAAAGTGATACTGAACTATATTTATGTATATGTAAACTAACTAAGTATGTGCTTTATTTATCTCCAATGTTGATTATTTGTTTATTGATTATTATTATTTAAAAAATTTTATATTATGGAATGTAAATGGTGCACAAATAGAGTTAGGGTTGAACCAGGTTGTCCACAATACATCCAAGTCTCAACATACTCAGCCACAGCCAAGTGAAGCTAACTAATGTGCCTAGCCTGCCTGCCTAGCTACCCTTCCCCCAGTCCCTTTCCAACTACAAGGACAAGGATTTATTAGGATTTAGGAGGCAGGACACGAGAGAGTATTTAACAGAGGTCCATTGTCAGGCTAAACTGGTAACATTCCAGTGATTATTGGACCACCCCCCCACCTCCCCAGTTTGGACCCACTTTGACCCATTTGGTTTTGAAGCTTTACAAGTAGACTGAGAACCATCTGTTGTTAGCAACTAGCTGTCAAGGCTAAAGCCACTAAGAAAAACAGTGTAGACAAATCCCTGGGAATATTACCCAGAAATCTACATTAATGTGTACGTGTCTATCATTTGTTAAGAGATATCCAATATCTCTGCTACACGATACTATAGTGTTGGACCTGTACAAAGGGTTTAACAGGGCAGAGCACTAAAGCTAACAGTACAGACAGGGTGGCAGGTGGAAACACAGGACAGGATTAAGGCCAGACCTCACTGTGAAGGCCTAAGCATTAAGAAGCATGAATGGTAGATTTGTATTTGTGTTTGTTCCAAAGTGGAACTTAAGGGGCTTTCCTGGCAGGAATCACAGCACTGACAGAATGCAATATTCCAGCCAGGAAGCAGGACTCTAACCTAGGCTTGAGCAATATATTGAATATACATAACATAACATAACATAACATAACATAACATAACATAACATAACAAGCCACTGGCATGTGGTTTAATCAGTCTCACATCTCTCTCTTTCTCCTCATGCACATCTCACAGCTCACTGCTCACTCCCTGTCCAAAACTCGGACGCACAGTGTTGCCAACTTAGATACTTTATTGCTATATTTAGCAGGTATTCAGACCCTCTAGGGACTCTTTTTCAAAAAATTGTCTAGCGACAAAACTAGCGACTTTTTCCGGGATACTTATTGGAGAGTCTTGGAGATGCTGATGTGAGAGCACGTACCATTCTAAAGGTCTTGATGTCCCATCCACATAAAGCGCGATATGAGGAAACAAATAAATTATGAGGACGAAGGGGAAAACATCACGGTGTGTCTGCTGCTGTGATGTGACAATTATTTCAGATTAGATTTCGAGATATATATCATGTATCGCATTATATCCTAAACATATTGTGATAATGGTTATAGGCCATATCGCCCAGCTCTATAACCTCCAAAAAGAGATTTGGATACAGAATTGACTCCCCTTGATGTTCACCAACATACATTTACACAGTTTCAACTGAGAATTGTACACTCTGGAAAAAGTTCTTAACCACAAGAACGTATGATTTGTATGGTATACTATAATTAGTGAAAAACAGTAAGGCAAAACATATAACTGTCACAATATTTCAGAGAAATGCAGCTGCTCAGAGTATGACAACAGATCATCTACTGTCCATTCCGGAGATAATTTCACCTAAACATATTGTGATAATGGTTATAGGCCATATCGCCCAGCTCTATAACCTCCAAAAAGAGATTTGGATACAGAATTGATTCCCCTTGATGTTCACCAACATACATTTACACAGTTTCAACTGAGAATTGTACACTCTGGAAAAAGTTCTTAACCACAAGAACGTATGATTTGTATGGTATACTATAATTAGTGAAAAACAGTAAGGCAAAACATACAACTGTCACAATATTTCAGAGAAATGCAGCTGCTCAGAGTATGACAACAGATCATCTACTGTCCATTCCGGAGATAATTTCAGCTGTACCATGCATAAAATGAATATTTAGCAGAGGCTTTTTATAGCTCAAGTATATTAATACACATCAGGACCAGTTCCAGATGTGTACTTGCTGGAAAGGCTGGCTGAAACTTGGCTAGGGCATCAAAAAGATTTTAATCTGAACTTGTACCTACTCTTTAACCAAAATCTTCAAGATATGGGTAACAAAAAAAATCAGAAGGTGATCTTTGGATTAACTTAATTGGCCACAGCTGACCCAGGGTTTTAAACTTCTCCCTTAAGAGGCCCCTCAACTCCTAAGCCAACTGTCATTTTCATGTCTACGCCAAACTACTTTTACTATTCTATTTAGAACAATTTATGCAAACGCAAATAATTGATCTCAAGTATAATCAACCCCAAGAATCTGGTTCTTATATATGCTGCAGTTATACAAATTAAATGAAAATTACTGTAACAATGCATGTTTCACTTGTTTCCACCAGCATTCATAGTTAAATCATGCACACTAGGTGGCAATGATGCTAAAAGCATCTGAGGTTAAAGGCCAAAGTAGATCTGGAACAATTAATCGATTACCAAATTAATTGTCAACTATTGTGATTATTGATTAATCAGTTTGAGAGTTTTTTTGTATATAAACCAAGCTCAGATTTTTCAGCTTGGTAAGTGTAAATATTAAATTAAGTGTAATAAATTTGTTTTGTAGACAAAACAAGACATTTGAGAACATTATAATTTCAAGGTTTGGAATTAATTGACAAAATAATCCATAGATTGATTATTTAAAAAAAATATCTATCCTTAGTTGCAGCCCTAGAGTTGCTTGAAGTTCAGTTCCATTTAATTTTGTGCCGAGTAAGAAGCCCACCCCCATAGTATGGAGATACAGCTAAACACTCAGCAGTCATGAATAATTACAAAATTCTAGATCTGCATCACCATGGCAACATGTCTGCATATTTAATTCACCTGCATGCTGGACATGTCCTTGTTTCCAAAAAGGTGTTTAAGCTTATCACTACCTTCAAAGTTTTTGCCATACAGTGCATTTATGAGGATCAAAACTGTGAGGGACAGAGAAGGAAGTCAGCAAAAGTACTGTATAAAAAACAAGCCACAAGCTGAGAGACCAGGTGAAATCAACACTCGTTTTAACAGTGAAGTTCAACAAGAATCACTGGCTGCTATTAATGCTAACAGACTATGGCTGCAGATGAGTATAAATCTCTTCACTGGAGCTCAGGCAATGGTATCACACTAGGGTGGCATGAAAATGCAATTGCAGCAAACCAGAACATCTTGCTTGTTGATTTTGCTTATTTAAAAGAGTGAAAAATGCTAAACCAGCATGTCTCACCAAAACAAATGTGGTCTTAACGGCTCACACACATTAGTAAATCACACAGTCCAGGAGGAGAACGACTTTCTATGGAACTAAAAACTAGGGCTGAACGATATATCGTTATTGTATACACCATGTGCTCATTTTAATACTAAGTTTAAGGCAAAATGTTGTTTCTTTCAGTGCTAACTGTTGCAATAATTGCTCAATGACGGTGGTAATGGCATTAAACTTATATGGTGAGGTACCAAAAATGGGACGAGTTTAATACTGAAAAAGACATCTTGTCAATATAGCCAAACCTGTAGACCACGAACAAGAATTCCTTGACTCCTTGAAAACATTGACTTTATGAGGACCCAGTCGTGGTTTTGATGAGGCAGAGCCCCATTTCTGAGTTAGATAGATAGATAGATATACTTTATTAATCCCAAGCTGGGAAATTACTGTTAGAGGTTTGAGGTAAGATATGGTAAAGACATGGTTTTGGTTAGGCTGAACCAAAAGTTAATTAATTAACCCGGGATTCCACTAAATGTGTATCCATTGCGTAGCATCTCCACTGTGACATAGGAAGTGGAATTCAGCATGACCAGGACAGAATGTCAAAAACCGATACAACATTAAGCCTCCCTTTTTCTTTTCTTTTTAGAATAGAAGCCCCTGTGTTGACACCATGTCGTAGTTCGCTTAACTACATCAACGTAACTCTTGTAAACCTAGCATTCTCTTCTCATTCCTCAGTTGGTCAGTGAAAAATCTTTGTTGTGTTTATAATACATGTAGTTTTTGAATTATAGGAAGAAATCCTTGTCTCACAGCTCCAGCTGTGCTGCATGCTGACTGAGCTGTGAACAACACCCACTGACTCTGTGAAAAAAAACCTGGCAAATTTACTGTTCTCAATGGACGAGTAGACGGAAAATGTACTTGTGCTATCTCAAATTTTGGTCGCAAAACAGAGGCCTGTCCTAACAAGAGTAGCTGTCCAAATCTGTGAGTGTGTTTTGGCACCTCATAACAGGATACATGCATTTCTACAAACTGAAAGCTCATAGAAATAGAGGGAGACTCACTGCTGCTGCAAAATTGGAAATCTTGACCATATAACACAAACGCATCAGTGCATCTCCCGAGGATACAGAATACCTCTTCAGTCAGTCCTATGTCTGGTTATTTTATCAGCAAACAGATCACAGGCAGCTGAAAGGTGATGCAGAACATTACTATTTCACATAGTGTATTACAGACATTGTTTATGTCATGGCATCTACATCATTCATGCTAACACCACAGTTTGCAGCACAGCACAGTTTGCAGCACAGTAAAAGATCTTGAATAGAATTTACAGGCTTGATGAATTTGTGGAGCGCTTATATAGGACACAGTATCCACAGCACATTAGAAATGTGGGCACAGACAAAACTAGCATGTTGGGCTGATAGGTGTGAGAAAATTAAAAACGCAGCCTGGTGACAGACCTATGAAATATTACATTAGCCTTAAGTTATTCTGTTGCCTGTCCTATCAATGACAATAACACAAAAGTAAAGTGGAGAAATGATTTTAAGACTGACTTTAACCCTTTTAGAAAGAATGCTAACACACACAGATAATGTGAATTCCCACCCCTGGATAATACCAAAGAATAAGAAAACATAAACAAAAATATGGTGCAGAATTGACTCAGCTGACTCAGAATAGTTCTAGACAGGTTAACAAATGACCACAGGCAAACTGGAAACTACCTAATACTAAAATATTAGAAACTACCTAATACTAAAATAATAGCTCAAAGGTGGCGTATCACCCCCTAGCGTTGTGGAGGCAGATACAAGTCATTCAATAAATTAATTCTCCACTCATGCTTGTATAACTGAGACAAAGCAGTGGTCCCAATATAATAGTAACATTTGCTGCAGTGCTGAGATTCAATAAATAAATTAATAAATGGTGTTCTAAAGACAAAGAGGAGAAACCCAAATTACTACAGCTGACAAAAGTTGTATGTGCATTTTCCTCAACATAAAAACTACATTTAAGTTTAAACTTCCAGACAAAGCTAGCACATTACTGAATAGTGTATAATAGTAATTTTGCATCAGATGCAGATCTATATTTGCTATAGTCGTTTATAAAAAGATCCCGTATTACTGCAGTGTCAGTGGAGTGTCAGATAACACAATGATGTTGGTGTTGTGTCGTGCCATGCTAGTTTTTACTTACTTTTAAACAGACATTAGTCCAGGTCTGTTACTACCTCTGCTGTAGGCTTAAAAGCAGAACGATAATTATGAAACACAGTTTGTATTAAACACAGATGACACCCTAACTATAATATCTAGAGTTGGCTGTGACTCATCACTGATGTTGATGAACCCCTATATTAAGTTGTGGCCCTAAACCAAATGAACAAAAGGAAGCAACAGCAGCTTAATATAGCAGCCTCTATTTGGCCTGCAGTATGTCAGAGCATCAGGTAACAGGGCTTATTGTAATATCTTCACTAATTAGATTCAGTCCCCTGCTCTTCTGCACAAATACTGGAGGGAAAACCTGACACTGGAGAGTATGGGGAGACAGCTGGGGGGAGGAAGAGGAGGAGGACCGGGGGAGGAGTGACAAAAAGATGCACACTACAACATCTCCTCTTCTAAAACATCTACATTATTGATAAAGCCTCATTTATACAGGGAGGGACCGCAGCACACACAACCTTCACATCTTCAGCACAAGCAACCAGCATGGGAACCACAATGACAGATCTATTCAAATAAGTTGACCTAAACACCAAACACACCAGTGTGAGATAAAACATCAGCACAGAAGATACAATGAGAGGTAACATGGCAAATGCAGAGAGAAGGGTAAGAGGAAGGGCAAGATGAAACTAGCAGGTAGAAAAAAAAAAGATTAACATATAAAGGTGAGACTGAGTAAATACCAAATTAAGAACATAGCAACTAAATCAAAGCCTGATACTGAATTAAGGCAGAAAAGCGAGTGGAGGAGGAAAAGGATAACGGCTGCAATGAGACGGTGGTAACAGCAGCACTGCTCGTGACATAGTTTGCAACAGCCCTTGTTTGTTCAGCACAGCCATGCCACAGCAAGCTCAGCTCACTCTCTTGCTTGCTCAGTCCCCCCTTGCTATGAATCTTCTGGTGTTGTCAAGGTAACAAGCTCCCTGGACTGGGAAAAATCTTTGAATTCAAAGATGTCTTTTTTCCCCAAATGCTGTCCTCCACCTGAAACCCGAATGTGTTCCCAATATACAGCTTGTGCAATTTGGGGTATATTCAGCTTGGCTTTGCAACAAAGAAGAGCACTTTTCAGTTTTTCAAAGGAATTCAAACATTACCATAATCTGACTCCATACTGTAAAAGACTGGCTATTTCCGCTGATGCAGGTGGAATAAAAATGCAGAACAATAACAGTGTAGTGCTTGTTCAAACAATCATAATCACAATGTTCAAAGCTGATTTTGCAAATATAATTATTCAATTAATACTAGGCATCATCAACAAGATGGGATTTGAACTAATTAAACAGTGCTCAACAAAGTATAATCCATTCTGGTCAAACATCCCTGGAATGTATTAGCTCAATGTAGTAACTCAACAAAGAGATTCACTTTACAAATACAGGTACATTTTTGTAACTGATTGTGACTGAAAGACAAACAGCTGAGGGGGCAAGTGATTGATGATGAAATATTGAAAGACCAAAAAAAATTGAGAAAAGGTTCTTGAACAGAACTCAGTGAAGTTAAGATTAATGTGTGATGAGATAAAATACACAATATTGCAATTGGATGAAAACAACTTAATTATATTTGGTAGGAGATACAGGATATTCTAAGAGATACAGAAATGCTGCTACCTTTATGTGTGCCTCCATTTTCCAGTCTAGATATAGGCACTAGAAAAAAAGAAACACTGAAGGCCAGATGCACCCTGCCACACATGCACACACACACGTAGTTAAGCTGCAATCACGTTTGTAAAGATCCCAATTCAACCCATTTAAGGCACAGTAACTGGTGATCCCAAGTCTAATGCTATACATATTTTATGCAACTTACATTCTGACTCTGCTACTAGGGGTGGGGGAGGTCGATACAGTGAAATATAGCAACATTTTGCATGCCGATTTTGTATCGCCGTTGAGACACCAAATATCGATTTTTAACGTATATATTTATGACGGATTTTCAAATAAACATTAACCTTTGGAATAAAAACATCAACTGACATCTCAGTTCATTAGAGGTTGCCAATCGCCAAGTGCTCTTAGAGCTTTTGTGCGACTCTCGCAAGATTAAGGTTTTGGATTTTGGAGGGAAGATGGTCGAAATAAATGAGTGATGGTTATGTGCCGCGAGGTATTTTGGATTTTATGACAGTGAAGGGAGGAAAGACATAGATATGACATATGTGGTTTGCCAAGATTGTCAAATGAAAATAAAGTACTCCAGAAACACAACAAACATGAGGGCTCACCTCACCCAGCTGCATTAGCAGATGACTGCCAAACAAAAACAGCACCACTGAAAAACCAACTGACCCTGAACACAGCTTAACAAAGCTATCCCCAAATTCAGAAGATAACTCAGTCCATTGCCTACATCATATGCAAAGACCTGCGACCATACAGAAAACGAAGAATTTTGCTACATGCTAAAAACATTTGAGCCCAGGTGCATGGTCCCATCTTCTTGTTTCTTTTTCAAAACAGCGTTGCCTCAAGTGTTCTGAGAAGTAAAGCTTAAAATCAAATTTCTCATGTTTTTTGGTGTATCCCTATATCCTTCCCATATCTAAACATCACTAAAATGTCACAATAAACACTTCAACCACTACTGAAAAAGAAGGGCTTCTCTGTTTACCTGCGCTCAAGCAAGTGGTTTTGAAAAGTCGAATTTAGTTACATAACCAGCACATTTGCCATGCAACGAACCCTCCCCCCAACAGCTACTCCCAGTCGTGGGCGTAAACATTCAACTTGAAGAAGCGCCGCGGAGCAGTCAGTCCGGCTGGTAGCTGGCCAATTACAAGTGAGTGGGAATGCACTTGGTAGTTTGCCAATCTTTCAGTGTTCTGGGGGCAGGCATTAGCTCAGAAACAGAGTGCCTGTTCAGAGGATGGCAGAGAGCAGCACTAAACTGGCTTAATCTGAAGAGACTATTAGGGTTTTGACCATAAATATTATTTCATTTATCTAAGTAGACATCAGTAATCTCAATTTTTGGTTCAAAAAGACAATTCTATGTGACCTTTTAAGTTGAGGACTCTTTGGAAAAAGCACAAAGGATTGCTTTAATGTGTGACGCATGGACCTTGAGAGCAGTGGATTCATGACTATCACAGTACATTATCTCAACGAGGACTGGCAACTTAAGTCACACTTTCTTCAAACTTGAACGGTATCCGAAAGTCACACAGGGGCTAACATAGCAGAAGGTTTGGAAAATGCAGCACACAACTGAGGCTGTAGCCCTTCAGGTAAACAAAATCATTTTAATGTGTTCAACAAATATATTTGCTTCATAAGTAATTATAATGACTTAAGATATTTGAATTTTTCCCCTATTCTTGTATGTGTATGTGTGTGTGCACATGCTGCAGAAAGAAATCGGGCAGTCAACCATCTCTAACAAGAGGTCTTGGAGATCAGGAGAGACCTGTATACACTGACGAGGGCCCCTTATCCCTTGTCATCGCCCTGAAGGAGAAGTCATGTGCAGTAGCAATCTTGCTTGGTCAGACTTATGGTGATGTTGCAGCAACTGCAGGCCCACGAAAATCATTTCTGCCAATTGCTGAGGAGGAGGTGAAAAGACACACAGCACCCCCAACACTGGCCCTCACAGAGGACCCTTTCAGCTGGTGGAAAGCACAGGAAAAAGTTTATCCTTTACTGCCTAAACTGGCAAAAAGATACCCCTGTATTCCTAGTGCAAGTGTCTCAGCAGAAAGAGTTTCAACAGCTGGTGACATCATCAAAGCATAAAGAAGCAGTCTGACCTCAGAGCATGTTGATCAGTTTCTCTTTCCAAGCAAGAATGTTGACATTCTTTGACTGTCCACATGTCAGGAATTTTAGTACATGAGTTAGATGAAGCATGTGTTTCCAGTTCCATTAATAATTACAACTCTAACAGTTTTTAAAAGTTTCTCACAAATAACAAGAGTAAGCACTCTGAGAATACAAACCTCTTACAATGCTGCTCGGTTTCCCACTGTTTCAATACACTTCCCTGTTTTGCAAGGTTGACAACTGTTTAACAATTGTGTGTCCAGATCACCACCAAAAAGTAATGATTTTCTGCTCATCTACATCACCGGGAAATTTCACCAAAATCTAATGAAATGCTACTCACAGAAAAAAACATGGACAAAGCATAAACCCCTTGGCAGAGGTAAAAATACAATTTATTATCTATTAGACATCAATGGCATTGCCTGAGTGATCAAGTCACCAGAGCCCCGAGAAAAATTTGAGTAACCACCAAAACATTGTTAATGTTTCTACATGCATCCTCTCCTGACATTTTCAGGGGTATTTTATGGCATTTTCAATTATATCCCAACTAGTGGCAGCCATCTTGCTTTCCTAGGACAATGACATAGTTGTGCTTCCTCCTTGCCCCTGTCTATTTTGACATAAAATGATACACAATTATGTTACACACTGGGGAATAAAAATGTTATTACTAATACAAATAAAATGCATCATCCAAACTAAATATATCATAAATTAGCATAAGGACTGGGATGTGTTAGATGTGGACTCTAGTGCTTCTTTCCCAAAATATTAGCCAAAATGCTAAGACAAAAACTAGGATGTACAATTCATTTTGTCACCATGCAGTTGAAGCATGTGTTTTTAACAATGACACTATAAAGTACATGAAGGCCAGCCAGCCTATTCACTGACACAGTGATTAGATTTTCTTTCAAGAAAGCTTGCTCTGCCATTCAGCCTCACACACAACTTGAGCATTTCCACAGCTCTGCCATTTGTCATTTTCTGTTGCCATGGTTGCAGTGAAAGACAGAGCTCTATGAATATTGGAAATGGAGTAGCAGCACATGGTACATTATCGACATTAACACCTGCACATGCTCCAACACCACAGAACAAGTCAACACTGTTGGTTCTGAAAGCCTGTGGCCATCCATACGCCCACACAATTCTCTGCTAGTTTAAAAAGTAGGCATTTAATAAATATCTCCCACTGACACACATTGTGACCAAACAGACTAAATACTATATCCAGACATAAAGCTTTCCTCTTAAATTCAACATAGAAATATCGAAGTAAAACCTAAAATTTTCAAATTCTAGATTCTTGATGAGTGAAGACTTAAAACATGTGTCAGTAGTGAGATATAGGGAAATGCTGACAGTTCATGTTTACCTCATAGCTGTACATGCAGGCACGTGGGCTTGCTAATAAGTGGGAAAAAAATGTTTCTGGTACAAGAAACTTACTATGTTGCATGTGCTTACTTGTGTAAACAAATCGTGCATGATGCCATGATCAAAGAGCAATTTCAGACTTCCCTTACATTTCACTGACCTTGAATGTCAAAGACTATCATCTACTATTTGACAGGCTTGAGCAACATAAACTTCTGAGTTATTCTGTGACATTTCTTATTTCATCTTCATTGGAAAGCGGTCTAAAACCTGAGAAGGCATTACTTTTCACAAACACATGGAGTGGTGAGTCAGTGAGTAAAATCAGCCATTGAGGAGGGTCCTGCATAAAACTGTTACTTGAAAGCCTAAATCTGGTGCCCTGTCTTTTTTTAAGCTTTCATTCCACCTTATACAGTTCATCTAAAAAAATATATGTATTTGACCATGTACTGTATGTTAGTGCAGGAAATTCCTTTTATTTTCATTAATTTTCAAAACACTTGAAAATGAATCCTCTTTCCACTCTTGAAGGTTGCAGAAAGAGCTGGAGCCAATGCCAGCTGACATGGGTGGGTTACACCCTGGATAGGTCACTGTCCATCACAAGGCCAACATACAGAGACAAACAACTAGTGGTACAACAAACAACAAGCACTACTTGAACATAAATTTGATGATGGTGAATGGAAAGAAAACTTCAGTTTGATGTGAAGGCACAAGTTATGTGGCATAGATGCAGGCCCAGGTAGAGCTACCTGCTCTGCATTTCTGCCTGACACACCTCCGATGGACGGTGCCACTTGGAACATCTCAGGATGTGGAGCAGCTTTTGTTCATAGGCAGCCTCCATCTCCTCCTCCCACGCAACGGTCAGCTCCACCAATACGACTAATCTGGCGGGTGCTGATGAGAACACCTTGTAGGGTACGCCAGTTGAACACGCGCCGATGACACTCTAGCGTATTGGGTGACCAAAGTGGGTGGAGGTCAGACAAGAGGCAGACAAGAGTTGGGATTACTAGCACTGTAGTGCTGTGAAACCAGTACTTCCACCCTGGGTGCAGTCTTTCCTGCCGTCAGTCAGTCTTCCCTGGCTGCCTTCCAGTCTTTCCTGGATGTCAACTGATCTATTCTCAGAAGACACTGTTGTACCAGAGCAGCTAGATGCAAGCACAGGTAGAGCTACCTGCTCCGTATTTCTGCTGACACCGGTTGTCAGCTATGGCGCTCGGTATAATGAAGCCTTAATGCGATCCATTCGTGTGCCATTGCCGACACTGCCACACAAGAGCATACCCCTGTAGTTAGCAGAGTAAGATATGTCTGAACATTCTGGGTAATAGTGGCATAACACAGCTATGTTAATAAGGTTATTCATTGCCGGAATAAGGGCTTATTCGAGTCACGGGCGATGTGTAGGTGCATGTACACATAGTCACTTAAGTCCACTCGCTTTAGGATTGGACACCAGGGGAGTGAATTTGAATTATAGCCTTGATATTATCATTTGATTGGCCTGGGACACAGAATCTGGACAGAACAAATGACAGAGCAGCCTCAAGTCACCTGACTACTGAACATTGACAGTGAAGGACACACATTCATGTTATCAGTGTCTTAGAAACGTATATATTTACAGAAAGTACTTATATATATATATTTACAGAAAGTAACCAAAAACAACCAACAGCGGCCACAACCAGGTACGCTGCGATACACTGCGTGAATAATACATTTCAATTTCATAATTAGTTTGAATGATCTATGTTTACCAGAAGCTGGTTTATTTTTTCTGCATTGTTGATGGGGCAGCACCCTAGCGCCCCCATTGATGAGACGCCACTGCAAACAACCATTCAATCTCACAGACAAGTAGATAAGTTTACAAAAATTAGCCATTAGAAAAGAAGTAATTCTTTCAAAAAACCATTGTCTTCTGCAGTTGAGGTAAATACAAGCCCTGGTCACCGTTTGAAGAATTAAAGTAGCCAGCTGGACTTCAATAAGTAGTGGTCTGTTTAGCAGACAGCTGGCACTTATAGAAAGCTCTGGGTGGGTGTGCATGTATTAAGGCAGTGTGAAAAATACTGCACAGCACACAGTGGGAACATGACTACAGGAGTGAGTGGCGATGCATGTATATGATAAGACAGCACGGCCTTAAAATAAGTTGCCTCTAAATGTAAACATGCCAAGTCAGAACACTATGTGAGGTCACCAGCATTTAATGGAGCTAGTATAATATCCACAAAAATATGGAATGTTGGTAATTTTTTTCCTCACACTCCTGGGAGGGGACAAACAAATCACATGAGGGCTTGCTGTAGAGAGCTTTGAATCGTTACATGAGAGAAGCAAGTGCCAACTCCACTCTATGTGAAGGCATGACTGCAGCTATATTCATACAAGAGCAAAGAACTCAGATTGATGGCACCACCAGAGTAGCAGTTGTAGCATTATGACAGAGGACAGCATATTACAAGATGGAGTGTTTGAGGTGTGGCAAATTATCTGTTTTCCACCACGTGATTCATTAGTCAATCAAGTAATTAAAATGAAAATAAAGATCTTTTTTCCACACTTTACATCTATCCTGACATTTGTAAAACAAAACATTGCTGTTGAATAACAAATAATCAGCCCCTTGTTGCCTTACACACACAGTAGAAGGAGCTTACTCACATCCATGCAGTCAGGTTACAGTCTCACTTGAACAAGTCGACATGTTGTGATTAGATATCAAAAACAAAGCTTTCTCACTATAACTATATAAAGATACATAATTCTAGTAATAAAGCAGTGTTTCTGTTTAACACTCTCTTTTTGTCAAAAAAGGAAACAAGGCAAACAATTCGGTCCAACGCCCCTTTGCTTCCTGTGACCAGTGCTTCCTGAGGAACCAGGGCTACTGCATAGATGTGGAAATGGGGGAGGAGACTGTCACATACAGAAAAGGGAAGATGAGAATGCAATATGGCTGAGTACTGCAGGGTTCTAAATTTTGAAGATGAGGGAGAATATATGGCACAGACCCACATGGCCCCACATACTCACTGAGGACATAAACAAACCAACAACCACCAAAACTGGCTTTTGCATTTATTATGAGATCAAATGACTCTTAAGTAATCATGAGATGTATCTCCTTCTAGCACTGATCGATAGCAACAGACACATGACACCAGTCAAAAGAATACAGTGGCACTAGGTTTGGTTGATATCCAACTTTCAATACCGTGATATTGGGCTGTCAAAATATCTGGATAGGCGATATTGTCAGAGTGAGGGATGAATAGAAGAAGAAGAATAAGTATATAGATATAGAGGTAAATAAATAAATATAGTAGAACAGGTACAGTCTGTATACTAAAAAAAAAAGTCTGTGAGCACAGCAGGTTTCACACACACACACACTGCTTTTGTTGTCGTCTCTGGCTGATGCAGCTCACAGTGATGTTGATAAAACCTATTTTGAAGCTTGATTTTCACTACTACCATCTCACTGAAGCACCTTTACAACCCCCCCCCCCCCCAAATCATGTAATTGTTTAATAGTTTATTGTTCTTATAGGAACTTATTTACCCAGGTAAACACATTCCTGGTAATTTTGAGTGACTTACGGTGTCCTTATGTTCCATAATCACATCTGTGAAAAAAGTTATCAAAACATATAGAAAAAGAATATAAAGCCTTGTTCATCATAACATTTGGGCATATATCTGGGATTTTTTTTTAACCTGAATGAACCCGCTTGAAAAAGGCAATTTACACCATTCCTATTGCCAGTGGTTTGTCTGTTGTCATGCAGTGTTCATTTTCAACTCTGTCATCTTTCTTTGAAACATGACATCACAAACCCAACAGAGCTTGGTGACAATATCATTTTGTAACTTTTGCTTCTGTCACTCATTCAAACTCAGCAGCATGTTAACAACGGGTGCTAATAAAAAACAATACAATGAAGTAAAACAAAATTAATGGCTGGAATTTGCATTTCTGCCAAAAATTAGGCAGGGAAAGAAGTAAAGAGCGTGTTCAGTGTGATCGTAAATGTGAGTTGAAGCCAATAAAAACCATAAAGCATTGCAGCGTCATTTGACTGAAAATGTGAAAATCATGGGTCTATCAATTCAAAATTTAGCTTCATACAACAAAATTATGTTTAATCTGGAACTGTACTACAAAGTAGAGAATTTATCTTTAAATTTAGACAGTGGTGCCACACAGTCCACAAAAACAGACTGATCACAACCTTGGGAAACATAATGAGGTATCAACAAAATCATAGCCTCTGACATACAACTGTTTGAGTTAAAACACTGGAGGCAAAATATGCGCACATTTAAAGCTTACCGGATATGTGTTTTTCCATTATGTAAATAATTTAATGGTGGGGCTCTAAAATCTGACTTGAGCTGGCTACAAAGCAGAGGGGGCATTTCCATGCAGGAAGCTATGTGATACATCATACTGATTTTATGACACTATGGTTTGCATCCTGTCTTCCAGGTGTGTTTTCTGACACCACAGACCATGAATAAAATACTGTCTGTCAGCAAAATCACTGATAAGAGTTTTCTCACAATGTGGAAGACAATTAAAAAATCTTTCTAAACCTGTATTATCACCATAAAATACCTATAATGACATGAAGCAATTTTACACTGCACTGACAAAAATCTTATGGCACAATAGCTCGCAGAATGGAAAATATACAGTATAGTCAAAATGAAAAAAATACAAGTGGAAATGAACGAGCAATGACCAAATATACACAATTTGTAGCAGATGTTAAAATGCGCACAAACATATTTTTCCTTTGACTGTTCATCTTTTCCTTTGAAAACGATATAGTAAAACAGGCTATGCCGAGATAGTGGGTTAGAAATGGCTTTGTATAAGTAATGAGGAAGAATAAAAGCCTGTCCTACATCCACGCCAGAGATTAGACTGCTGGCTGCTGTTTCTATAAAAAGATTCACTGCAGGGAGTATGCGTGGCACAAGCACACATGCAAACACACACTCCGTGTATGCACACACACGCGCAAACACAAAAACAAGAGAGAATATTTATAGGGAAGTAGGTTCTAGCATCACAAGAACTGAAATGGTGTCTGGTTGACTCTAGCCATCCAATCACAGATCTGTGACGGTTGCAAGCCTTGGCAGACAAACATTGGGAAATGCTAGAAAGAATGGTAGCCAATTTAAAATGCCTTCGACATTTCCTGTTCTCCCATTTCCAACTTCTCATTTAGACTTCCATTCTGGGCAAAGTAAATCACACTTGAATTAGCCTCACAATGAGCGACACAGGGACATTAAGACGTAAATGTCTAGATACACAGGCCTGCCACATCCTGGCCTGTAGCTTTAAGAGCTGCTCTTTGCTGCCACATATTCAGGTGGGAAAGTCCCTGAGCAGTGTGACTGAAGTTGATGTGATTTTCCACTCCCTTCTGTCTGCTCTGCTTAAACACACTAGCTAATTTCAAACACTGCCCCCTCCAAAGAGGCATTTCATTCTCACCTTCTCCACCGATGTTTTCAGATGTGAAATCCAGGAAAGGTGAGGAGATTTGGGTGCAGACATTCTCTGGAGTTTGTGTTTACATGTGACAAAAGCAGTGGGACAACATCTGCATATAAACACAGTGTGAAATTTTCCAGATGATCTAAGTGAAAGGATGGTACCTGGTCCATTTTACATGGAACAGAGTCTTGGGTCGCTTGCAAGTGAACGCTGGCACGATTTGCTTATAGTGGGCAAAGGCAAAGAGACTATCTAGCGAACCAAGAGGCATTCCCCACCCAATCAAACAATCAATCAAATCAGACTATCCTGGTGTGAAAAATGTCTTAAAACATACATCAAATTGCTCTGGTAGAGCTTGAAAAACTACAGCAATGTGTAAAAGAAGAAAGTTGGTGAGATAAAATTAGGAACAACAAATTAACAACTCCATAGATTTCAGCAAATGTTACAGTGGTCATCTTTTTGCATCTTCTACTTTGCTCTCTATTTAAATCCATTCTTTAGATGATGATATCGAGCACCACGCTAACTGAAAATGAAAACAGGAAAATGAATGTACACTGCAGTGTTACACCAAAAATACCTCAGCTAGCAAAAACAGACCAGAGAAAGAAAAAAAAATAGCTTGTTCTCCCAGGTCTTATGTTAGCAACTTCCCATCAATGCTGATTGGAGCCAAAGCAATTAAAAAAATGTGTGTGCAGTATTTGACCCAGGACTAAATGTTGATTAAACATTTTCAACACACTGTTGAAAAACCAGATTAAACCCAGGATTTAATGGTTGTTATGACCAGTTGGAAAGTGCATGCTGTCTTGTTGCTGATGTCCATGTAAGGTAGAATGGAGTTCACAGCACAAGCAACTCTTAATGTGGCCAACATGAACACAAACCACTGAACCTTCTTCAGCTGTCTACTGAACCCATTTCTGTCTCAAACTGGGCCCCACTGGATGTGTGTGCAGTGTGTGACAGCTTTGTCGCTGCTCTGCTGTGTCAATCTGTTATTCACATGGGGGGGGTGTGTGTTGTCTGCTGTGGAGCTGCTGCCATGTTTTCATTGTGTTTGCAATGACAAAGTGTTCTGAAAAACTGCTGCATAACATTCAGTTTTTCAAATACAGACCCTAATCAAACCTTTTCAGTGCAATTTATAGAAAATCTGAACATGCAACATGTAAGTACATGTTGCATGTTCAGATTTTCTATAAATTAAATTGCTGAAATGTATAGCATGGTAAAAGGAATATTTCATATTGGGCTGAATTAGTAGTGTTTATAAAACTTACCTCTGGCACCATTAGTTGCTCGTGAGCAACAATATTTGATCTTTATGATGCCAAACACTGTCAGAAAGCTTTATGGGCATGAAAAAAAATATTTGACCAACAGTATTTATGCTAGGTGATAATGAATGGTCACATAGTGGCTAAAGCTTGTTTGTTTTACCAGGGGTCCAGTGGCTGGATTGCCAATGCAGTAATCTGAAATTAATGAGTAGGTCCATGGTTTGTGATGCAATGCTACTGTCGGTGTGAAAATGTCTTATACACTTTCCCTAGAGCACCTCTTAAAAACTGTCACATGCATACCTCTGAGAACATCCAAGCTATCCTGGAAGGCTGCATGAACTCAAAAAAATGACACACTGGCCTCATTTGTCTGAACTACACTTCGAGTCTAAAGCTTTAAATGAGAACAGCCTTCTTTTTGCAGTCAACAACGCAGTTGCTGTGTCTCAATCCATGGGCTGTATTCTCCTTAGTGTGGATTTGTCATCCGGATGTCGTCAAAATGCATCACAGCACCGAACCATGGGTTGTTCCACTTGATGCGTAAATTCAGCTGCTCCTTCTCATGCGGCCGACATCTGTCCATTTTTTGAAGGATACATTTGTGTATCCTTCACAGCAGAGGCTACCCCAGAAAACCTTTTTTTCCCCCAAGCAACACGAGAACAGGTTTGGTGGAGCCTGGATAATAGTAAACCAAACACAAACTCAAAAAAAATTATAAATAAAATTATATAATTAGGTATATTTCATTTAATTCGATATTATTACTTGTGGATTAAAAGACAATTAAGAATCTTAACCATGTTTATTTGACCTGGACAAACCTGTGTTAGTTCTAATATTTCATGTCTAAAAAAGTTACAGAGTTGATGGTGGAGTTAAAATACTGTTTTAGAAATAATGTTTTATTTCTGTACAAATTTTATCTCTTGTTCAAATCATAAATCTGTGAGGTGATTTATAATTCAGTCTGTCATTCCAGGTTAGTCACATTTAAGGGAAATTGTCTTGTCCATGTTCATCTCTGTCACCAGTGTCATCTACATTTACTCCAGTATTACATGGGATGTTTAAAAAAACTAATAAATAATCACAAAAATTCAGACCCAGAATTAAGACACACATAGTAATGGAGGCTAATGTAGCATCCATTACTGTGGCCTCAATTACAGTGACCTGGGAACAAGAATTTAAATTCCACAAGCACAAGTACACTTTATAAAGCAGCCTTTGACAGAACATCATCTATGTGAAAGTAATTTCCCACAAAATACAATGAAGAAAAAGTAAGAAAAGTTACTCCATCAACAGGTGTAACATTAGAGTGCTGTTAAAACAGACAGTGGGATGAATCACAATCTCTTTACAGCCACCAGTCTGGCTGTAAAGACAGGAAAGAGCTGAGTGGTGAAAATGCATGTACTGGTCAAAAGGGTGCTTAGATCCTTTGTGGCAAGTATACTGCCCCACAGCATGCGAAGGGAAAAACAAAGTACAGATTGGAGAGCAGGGGCGTGGGCCCCAGCTGATGGACCTCCTCTCTTTGGTCTTTAGGTATGCCTTTGCTTTTCATTCACATCCCACTTGCACAAGCGCAGAGGCCCGTCTCCCCACAGTCCTCCCATCCCCCCTTCCTGTTGTCGCATTTCAATGTAAATGGGTGGATGAATGGTTGCAGCTGGCCCATCAAAAGGCCAGCCCTGCTGAAGGCCCTTGGTGATTGGGATTCCGCCAGGCCATACTATCCCCACCCTCCCCCACCCAACACTTTGTCACAACAACCTCAACCCCGTCTCAGCTTAAAGCTTATGTCCAACATGAGGAAGACGGCCAAGTACATGAGGGCTTCACGAAAACTGACACAGATGTTTGCCTGTGAACACACCAGCAGTCAACACAAAGTAATTCCTCAAAGTGGCAATAACTCCTACACATATTTTATTCATATGAGGGGTGACAAGACATGTTTACAATGTTTACAGTGACAAGGAAGAGAAAAGTCAAAACTCCTTTCACATATCACATCAGGGTGTTAAAATGTCATGTTGGAAGAGGAGCTCAAAATATCAACGTGAAAACTCAAGCATTACAAATGCTCAAGAAAATATAATTCCAGTTCTTTAAGAACTGTAATACTAGAAACAACAAGGTACAACTTCACTTTTGGTAATGAAAGCCAAGTGCATTACACACAATAAGGTCTTGCAGGGAAACTGAGTGCCGAAGCTGAAGTGGGATTGAAACATTTGGTTATTTACACCGAGAACAAATGATACAGATAAGCTGCTTCTGATTTATTTTGGCAGTCTAGTTGTAGAGTCTGCACCTTTTCCTGCATGACATGATGACAAGCACAGTTAGAGCAGTAATCAAAAATTGTTCTGCTGTTGCTGGGTTTGAAGGCATTACGTGCTGGATGTTTACAGTGTCTCCTTCATGACGTCAAACTCAACTCACCAGAGGAAAAAGACAGAAAGACTAACATCTCGGCTGGAAATGAACACTTAACTGACATGTGTAATCAGTAGGTAAATGGTCCACAGGTTCCTAATGCAGACAAAAGCCCAATGTTAATGGGTGCGGGTTTACTGATTGATGGAAAAGCAACTTCCTTAACTTAGCTTTATTCCTTAAATTCTAATCCAAGTCCCTAAAACTAGATAGGTAGAGAAGCTAAGAAAAAAATTACGCTAAGCAACTCTGTATTTCTCTTTCCCGGTGTGTCAGACCTGGCTAAAACACAGCAGCCTAGCCCAGAGGGACACATTACACAGACCTGGCTAAAACACAGCAGCCTAGCCCAGAGGGACACATTACACAGATTAGCCAGGTCATTAGGCCTCAGACCTGGTCAACTAGCCCTCATCTTAAATGTCATGTGTGGATAACACATCATGCCAAGGAACTTCCTGCACATTCAATACACCAGCTCTTGAACCTAAGAGTGCAAATTTTGGTACTTTTTGTTTCCATTTACTTTGTTCCACCTCAGCTTAGTCTTAGTGTACATAAACAACATACCATTATTTGTAAGCTGCATCCTACATGTGAAAACTGGCTCTGTAAAGCAATGCTTTCAGGCTTGACTAAGAGTGCAGTTTGTATAAACCAGCAGCACAGAGGCAGATGGTCGCAAGAAGCATTTTCCTCATCAAAACTGCTGAATGTCCATGTTTATAAATGAGGAATCTGTTTCGGAAACTTTTTGCGAATGCCTCTATACATTTCCAGGCATACCTAACTAGTGCAATGCTACTGTTGTCTCCTTCTGTCTTGACATGAAATGCATCACTTTCTGTGTGTATTGCTGAAATGTTGCTGTCGAGAGCTCTAAACACCACTACGCTAAGAAACAGAGTCATTTGTATGCAACCAACATATGTTTATATTAAAAGATATTCACAACAGATTGACAACTGCCCCACATCCACAACATTTTAATTATGATTTTAACGTGCAGCTTCTATTCTAATCTGACATTTATGAGATAAAAAGAAAAATCTTTCTAAAGCTTCCCTGTTTTCTCAGTTATGACTGACAGAAACAGAGACTTTTGGAAACATGGTCTTATCACTCACTACATGACTTTAAGCTCTAAATGCAAAGCAATAGACAGTTGGTCTCACAGTCAGTCCAAGTAAAGACATTTCAAGTGCTATAGTACCGTTCATTTTCTTAAATAAAGCCACTAACTGCAAATACTAGATTATTTTCTTTGTGTGTACACCAATATGACTGCTATATTGTACGTGAATGTCTGTCTGTTGTTTGACAGTGTTACCAACTACTAAAACCAGTCAGCCTGAAAAGACACAAGTTCTCACTAGAATACGTCACTTCACACAAAGGGTTGAAAAAAGCGTTGACAAGTAAAATCAAGGGAGGAGAAAACAAAATCTTGTTCCACAGACACTATTTTTTACTTGAATGAGTGATGAGAGATGATTATTGCACATACAGTCAGCCGCTCTGCACATTCACGGATCATACTTGCTGCTGCTGCTGTGTGCACTGCCCTCACATAGCAGCGCCTGTGAGCACAGTAAACACAGATGATCACTCGTGCAGCAGAAGTGAACATTTCCTTCTCTGAAAGTATTCATGGTTATGACAGAAAGTCGCTAGATTTGTCACTAGTCGCTTTTTTGAAAAAAGTCTACACGGAAATGGCACAAATGTAAACGTATACAAACAGAACAAACAACACTGTTGTTTGTTTTGTATAAACTTTTATTTTCTTTCTTTTACCCCCTTTCTTTCCCCTGGCTCGGTTCATTCTGTCTCTGTTTCTTTTATTCTATCTGTAATGAGTATCACGTCGTCTTCTCCGTGTTTTGGCGCAACGTTACAGCACTACTTACAGGCCTGGCATATGTAATTCAGCAATTTGAGTCGTTGCAAGGGGTTCGGTGTGGACAGATATTTTCTGAAACAATGTCATCTTTAAGGGGAACTATTTTGAAACGGCAAAGAAAAAGATTGTTTACGTTTTGTGCTGTTTCCATGTGGCTGTTGCCTAAATAGAGAACATTTCCCTTTGAAATGCAAGAAAGTGGGGGAAGTGCAAATATCATCAAGAGTAGCGTGGCAGAAGGCATGCATGTAACCACAGCCTGACATGAGTTAGAGATGTCGTCAACCATCAGGACATCGTGAATCCCAAAATGAGCTCTATAGTCCCTGAGGGAAAGAGTAGGACTGGGGGGCCGCCATTTTGTTCCATTTCATTTTGAGGATAACAGAGGGGGCAAAGGACTTGGTTGAATTTCAAAGGGCTTCAGATGCCATTTGAGTATCTGCTGGGATTGTGCTGGTAGAACCGCAGCTTTAACAGATTCAGTCAAGCTGAACACAATAGGAGAGTGGGGAGAGGGAGAAACCTAGTCAGGGAGAGAGACCGAGACAGAGAGAGGCAAGAAACAGGAGTAGCCATGCTTGTTTACCTAAAAGGACCACACTCTCAGCACAGGAGGGGGAGGGGAGAGCTTACATACAGAGAGGGCAGGCAGAGTGGGTGCTGAAGTTGCAGTTAAAAGCCTTTTTCCTCTCTTGGAACAAGCCAATGACTTCTATCATTTCAACCTAAAGGAGGTTTCTCAATAACAATTAGAGGAGAAATTGCTCAATGAATTATATACTGTCAGCCACCTACGCATTTCATCATTACATAATACATCTTAAAGGAGAGTCTCATACCAGGAAAAGCGAGGTCCATTCTTTTCCCTGAACAACAACAGATAGACACCAATTGTTTGCCTTAATCGACTTTCAGAGTAAGAGGATCGCTGTGCATCCCACACTACTAGGCACAGGCAGGGATATTCAGTCATATGTGTTTTATTATAAAAAGATGATTTGTTATTGTGATTATTCATTGTCTTCTTCTTTTGACTTCTCCATCTAGCTCCATCTTTAACAGTGTTTGACCACTATAATCACTATCTCTACTCTGCATGTGATCACACAGTTACATAAATCCAAATAAATCCTGAAAAGAAATTCGGTAAAGAGGCATCTTGAAGCTGCTCCTCTAAGTCCAACAGTTGGAAGATTTAGCAGAAGCTATAAAATCTACTTGCATCTTGCTATCTGCTCTTCTATCCTCAACATACTGTGAATCCTTTAACTAGTTTGGAATCTCAAGTAACACTTTTGCTTGAAATGTCCATCCCAACACACTCTGTGGTGTGGTGTCTTGTGATTCTGAGTCTATGTCTATATTCAGATTATCTGTCCCACTGTCCCACAATTCAAACATGATCCACAACAGTTTAGATTCCATAGTTGCACACAACCACGTTGTCACAATAATGCCAATAAGAATCGACAACTGAAATGACACTTGATATACATCAACATGAGACCTACAATTGCTATTTAATGTTTTACCCCTCTTCCTAAAGTGTCACATGACCCTGATCTGCGACACATTGGGAGGGCGTCAGTGGGTCTCACTGGAATTTGCCTTTGAGTATTTCACACTTAGCAACTGCCAACCACAAGCCAACCAGGGCCAATTAACAACATCTTGCAAGACTCATCTGCAAGTTGATTATCTGACTAGAACTCTTGCAGTCCTGTAAACCTGGATTAAACTATAAGGACAACAAAAACATTGTAGGCCACGAGACCACATGTGGCCATATATGAGAATAAAATAAACTGTGTTTAAGTAAACATGCAGTCATATTTTAAAGCTCAAGTACTACGGTGCAACAACTGCAGTGCTCACTATCCTTTGCATGTGCCCCAATTTGTCATCCTTGACATGCTTGTCCCCGTATTGATAATTTTGCTATTATTTGGGTAGTGTCTCTCAAAATCAACTCTAGGGTAAAATATGTTTTTCAATCATTTTGATGAGACTTGGTCATAATGATCATCTACTTCATTCTGTGCAAGGTCCATCATCCTGTACCAGAGTGATCAAAAGAGTCATATTATGTTGCTTTCATTCTTGTTGAATTAATTCTACATTGGAATCATCCAAGATACTTAACAAGTGTAAGCATAGAAAAGCAGAAAGAAATGCTTACCTGCCACTGAATTACACGCAAAACCTATCCCCAAGATACAACCTCAGCATTGACCTTACTAATGTGAGCAAAACTAAATTTCCTGTAGCAAAAGGTTGATATGCCATAATTTTACCAAAGCACATGTCATTCAGGTTCCAGCATTAGTGTCTTATGACACTCTTAGCACTAGAAAAAGGCCCAAGATTAAATTAAAGATACACAATTGCCCACTACATTGCAGTCAAACAAAAATATTGATAGAATATTACAGGGAGAATAAATCAGATTTTGAATTTGACTGACCAGGCCAACAACATCATGACATCATGGTCATTTCAAATGTGAAAGAGAAACTAAAATTCAATTTGGATTTCTCAATTAGTATGGGGGTTATCACACTTTCACTTTGTAAACATCCCAGTGGTGTTTGGTACTGCACAAGAAAAAAAAAAACATTCAGCATAAAAGCTTATTTTCGTTTACGTCCCAAACACAGTGATCTCTATAAGTAACAGAATTAAGTATTTGAAACCATATGAAATGGGGCTTTAACTATAGCAAAGAAATATAACCTACGCAAACTCAAGGGAGACAGAGATACGCCTCACTGCCTCTGCAGTATAGTCAACATGAACGCCCCAACAAACTAAAACACTCTCTGTATCTTGGTGGAAAACACCACCAGCGGCACTGCAGTGTTTTCCTCAGCATTGGTACTGCACCAAAGTCAAGAGCTTCTCATCCACATCCTCTTTCAATCCCCAACTGATCTTCAATCCAAGAAAGCGGTGTCTCTCCTTTACATGTTATCTACCACAGAAAAGACAGACACTCCACTGAACCACCGTAGTTAATAATCACAGTGGCAGTTATCCTTTCATATAACACACTATGAGACAACCATCTATTTACCAACACACTTTGATAAGTTCACATAGCTTGCGTGCATTTCCATACACAGGTTTGTAAATTGTCTTACAAAGCAAAAATTCATATATTTCATTAAGTTGTTGCAATCTAGTTATTTGTTTGAACTTGTGGCACATCCATTTTGGCTTGGCTGTAATAGACCAGCAGATGGATAAGACGTAGTGCTTCATGACAACAAATTAAGACGGTGTGTGCAACTAACAGGATCAGCACATGGACTAGTATTATATCAGGCCAACTGCAAAATAACTACTGCCACTGTGACGGTCAAAACAGGTCAACATTTGGATGTCATTAGTTCTCTCTGGGAACTGCAGTAATAATTAGAGCGTGAGATATTGAGAATGTCTTATAATGGTGAACACGAGAGTATGCACAAAAAGCACATTTCTACAAAAAAATGTGTTTTACCTTCCTGCATCAAATACAAGCCCTCCAATAGACACGTAATTGACGACTGTTTTGTTCTGGTAGCTCACGTAGACATGCATTAATGATTTAGGAGGGTATGCAACACAAGATTACTCAAAACATTATTATTTAGAGGAAATTTGTCAACACTCGATTAGTTCCAGTCATATCACAAACAGCTACTCGATAGACCACAGATTTATTAGATTGGTTTACGTGACTGTAATATACAAAAGATTTCGACTACTACATTACTGTGCAGATTATCAGCAATGAACCAAACAACATGGTACGAAACTCTTTACATTACCAGATAAATCAAAATAAGTCGAACCAAATTAATACATCACATGTTGGCAAATCATCAGCACATGAATATAATGCGAGATGACATATGTCCCAACACACACAACAACCACTGTGAACCACAGGGTATAAATGGTTTGTTGTTATTACCATGTTAGCTTTGGAAGTGCAAGCAAAGTGAGTCTTACCTCTGTTGGGTTCCACAAATAATTAAATGAAACGGAAACGGTTAGTCTACGCCGCGGTGTTTTCGGCCGATACTGGATGGTCCCATTTGTCGACGTCGGTTTCAGTAAAGACTGGCCCGGACACATCCGCATAAACTCGCGACGACCATGGCAGCTCAACAACAGCTCAGTGGAGTCGAGGCTAGCGCTAGCTTGTTGCGACCGTACAGACCAACAAACAGACGTCCAACAGAAAAAAAGAAATAAAATATCCACGAAAAGTCGTTTACAGCGTAGCCTTTTCACCTGCACCGCAAACTAGAAACATTAAACAGTCGACGTCAGGCTTGCTTAGGTGGACGTACGCCATTAAACGATGATATTTTGTTTCTGTTTAATCCTCTCCGCCAACCCATTCGAGCGGTTTTCGAACGGCCTTTGACTTCGTTGTGTGGACAAACGGAACGGAAATGCTTCAGGATAAAACGAGAGTCCTCATTGGCTCTAGTAGTGTGGGCGGATACCGTTTCAGCGCACAGTGATACTGACGCCATTTTGGATCCAAACAGCAGTCTGTTTCCACTTGACAACAAGCTCAAACTTGGCTCCAATATGGCTGACCGAGATTCGCAGTTTCAAACGCAATAGACCACACTCCATTATACGGTTGGAGACCAAGAAAAGGAAATGGAGTACCAACATTAAGTTTGTTTGTTTTGTCCACCCTTAGACTACACAAAACATATATACGAACTGTAGTTGGTTTCTTTTTGGGGTATCTGTGGTATTTTAGACATTACATTGGTAAGCAATGTAATGTTTAAGCATTCACAGCAAAACCTACTTTGAACGCACGCCCAAATATAGCATACAATCTAAGACATTTAGTGAATCTTGTATTGACTGTATGCAATGGCCAACTCAAGTATTACATCATATAATTACACCGAACACTTCTGACCATATATTTAGATCCTTATGCGGTCGGGGTCTCTGTTTACGTTGGACGGGGTTATGCATCAAATTCGCCGAATAACAGAGTTCGCTCGAAAGCGGAGCGTGCCGGTGAAGAAATTGAGGCACCCCATATCCAAGCGAAACGCGAGAGGATGAAACGAAAGCTGTCATTGGCCCAAAGAAAAGTTGCTTACCCTCATTGGATATCTGAAAATGCCAATCAAACTGTCCTGCCCTGTACACGTAGCGTTTCACCAGGTTACCTTATTTACAAGAGAGAGGTTGTTCAAAGACCTGAAATCTGTCTTAGTTTGCACTTTGCTTCAAAACACTGTACCGGGAAAGTCCACTGATGTCACTGGACTTGACTTTTACCTGATCAAGTGGTTATTTGCAATTAAAACCCTGAGACCATTTCATGGCACTTAACCTCAAAATATGTCAGATGTTTTGACAAGTTTGATTGTACAATTGTCAGAACTCACCGAATCCATATACACCCTACTCTAACAATTTAGCTGACAGGGGCCTCTGCTGGTGAACTACTATAGCGTTACCACGTGTCGAAAAACCTGCTATGTAATTTTTGTTCACGTGCTTTCAAATCGTCAGAACAAAATGTTTGTTTATACCGCTGAGTTACAAAAATAAGCTTAAGCTCATTAAATGTACGTTTAATGAATGTATTGAATGCGCAATGACTCTGCGCCACCTGGTGTATTAGGAACACGCTCTCTAATTTAGCATAGTTAACTAGGAATATGCATCTTCTAAATGTAGATTTAATGTAGATTATAGTTCTGTAACATAACTATTTCAGATTACAGCGTCCAAGAGTTTCCCTAAAACACTGCGCAAACATATGCGCAGCTGGTATGTCCTCCAAGAACATCCGGTTCAAAGTTCAAAACAAAGATGTTTTGCAATGCATTAAGATGTCTTTAAATGTAACATTCAAAACAGAATCAGCACAGCCTTTGCAATTGTGAAAAGTAGATAATGGCGATAGATTTTAATTTAGGTTAAATGCGTAATTTTCTTGTTTATTTTCCGTGGAAAATAGTAGCTATTTGTATTCTTCTTCTCTTTGCTGACATCTTTGTTCAGCTGCGCGATTGAATACCAGCAAGCTAGCTGTAACGGAGGAGGTAGAGGTAAACAATCAGTTTTCAGCGGAAAAGAAAATTAATAACTATGGTGTAACAGTTGCCCTGTAGCTGTCAGTGAAAACCGGCACCATGTCAGCTTTGTTGTTACAGTACTATGTTGGTCTGTGTAGAAAATACAATAGCCGTTTATTGTGGTCCTTGTCGAGGCGAAACTGCCACATACAGGCAAACAAAACGACAGTCAACTTTAAAACCGTGCTGTCCAGACGCGTCAGTGTCAGAAAGACGTTTCTTTCAGAGTCACAGAGGACGTTTACTAGTCATCGCGAAAAACTCATCCAGGTGAGACCAAGCAGATTAATTCAGGCTGAATGATACGTTGTTCATGTTCTAGGGTTAGGGTTTATTCATATTTTTGTCACAGCACAATAAAACATGTTTCATTATTATTATTATTCCCACTTTAGAGTCTTCTTCACAGGCCCTTGAGTCCTACCTTGGTGGGACTTAGCAAAGAATTAATCAGGAGCAACCTACTGAGGAACCCTGTTGGTTTGGCAAAGCTATTAGGTAAGAAATCATTTGCATTAGCATCAATATGATTATATGTACATACAGTATGTCTTAAGTTATTACACAGTGACTTGCTTATTATTTTGATTTCAGGGGCAACAAACTTCTTCAGTACATCTCAGTCAAAGCAAGAGAAAAATAAAAGTAATGGACCAAAGGGGAAAAGTCCAGAGGAAGATGAAGGTAAGTAAATTGCTTTGGCAGATGGCTATTCAACAGCTTTCTTTTTCATTCAGATTTTTTTATTTACTTATATAATTTGCTGTATTGTTCAGAGGAGAAGAAACGCCGTGAGCAGGAAGACCAAATGTACAGGGAGCGCCTGCGAACCCTTTTCATCATCGCACTCATCATGAGCCTACTGAACTCCATTAATACCAGCGGTGGCAACATCTCATGGAATGACTTTGTCAATGAGATGTTGGCGAAGGGAGAGGTGTCACGTGTGCAAGTTGTTCCTGAGAGTGACATTGTAGAAATTTACCTTCACCCTGGAGCAGTCATCTTTGGAAGACCTGTATGTTGCTGAGCAGGACTAATTCAAAAATTAAAATGTAAGCAAATTTAAATGCTAACCTCTAATTTCCTGTAACTCTGCCTGCTTTGCAGAGGCTGGCTCTTATGTACAGAATGCAGGTCGCCAACATTGACAAATTTGAGGAGAAGCTTCGCGCTGCTGAGGAAGAGCTTAATATTCACACAAAGGACAGGATACCGGTGTTGTACAAACGCAGCGGATTCTTTGGAAAGTAAGGAGATGAATCTTTCAAATCCATAGTCATAAGTATATGAGGTGCCAGTAAAGGATTCAAGTTCCAGTGTGTTGTGGTTATGGGTAATCTATCTACAGGAATGGAGCACAGTATTTACAATGATTTTGTAACCGATCTAATATAACTGGGACAGTTAAGAACAGTTGTGTTTTTCATTGTCTTAAAAGTCCTTTATATTACAGAGGGAATGGAGTCTGCCATGTGTGTACAGTAGCCCAGAAAGGACAAATTAAACACTGGGTCTAGGGAGGGCCCCTTGTGTTTTAATGCTGCCTCAAGGTCACTGTAGTTTATCATGTACACTTTAATCGGGAGTATGAAGCAAATGCTGCTTCATCCGAAGATGCCACTGAATCCTAAACACTGTTCTACTGAGTAGTTTGAAGTTATACTCTCACCACACTAAGTCAAAGTCAAAGAATGTGTTAATTATAAAAATATTAACAAATTAATTGCAATCATCTAGGTTATTATGTGTTGTAACCATAGTCCTCTAATGGTTAAACTGTAGGTACAGTATTTTGGTGACTTCAACAGTTTGACTGGTCTCAAACCCCTGATTTTGATTTTGTCATGCATTGAATTTGAAGAAGATAACAAATTAATGTTTTCTCATTCGTTCACTTTGCAGTGCAGTCTACGCTCTGGGAATGGCTGCTGTTGGTGTAGCTATTCTTTGGTATATCTTTCGTCTTGCAGGCATGGGCGGCAGAGAAGGCGGCTTCAGTGCTTTTGTAAGTGATGTCAGATAAATTCATTTTCATGTTTACATTTTACTTTTTGTTGTGTTCCACTTGCACTCATTTATCTTTAGTATTAATTGTGTGCTTTTACAAACCTCACAGAATCAGCTGAAGATGGCCAAGTTCACCATAGTGGATGGCAAGTCGGGTAAAGGTGTGAGTTTCAAAGATGTGGCAGGAATGCATGAGGCAAAAACTGAAGTCAAGGAGTTTGTTGACTACCTCAAGGTCAGTTGTGTTTAATACATAAGCCATGATTTTTTAATGTAATATACCCTCTGAATATTTGATCTCAATGAAGTAATCTAAGATTAAAGTGACTCTGACTGATTCGTTCACCTTTTACTTCAACCTTTTATCCAAAGAACTCACAGGATCTTTGAATATGACTTCTCTCAATGTAAACTTTTAAAGCTGCAGTAAGTAACTTGATCAAAGTGATTTGTTTTGTTGCTGTTATTCTGCTCTTGTTTAGTCTTTGCAATCAGAAACAATGTAACATGTTTTGTATGCTGCATCTTTCATATGAACACGGGCTCTGTCATGCAATACTATAGGAGCAGGGATAGGTGAAGACAAGAAGTGTTTATTCCATCAAACTTTTTGTGGACATTTCTTGGTGTTTTCAGTCACACTCCAACCTGATTGCAGTCTTCTTGCTTTTGCTTTGCATTTGTTTAAATTTAAAAGATACATACAGTTTTAAAGTCTCTTTTTTACCACACTGGAGTGTGTGTGTTATGTGTTGTCAGAGTCCAGAACGCTACATCCAGCTGGGAGCCAAGGTTCCTAAAGGTGCATTGCTGCTCGGGCCTCCAGGCTGTGGGAAAACACTGCTCGCTAAAGCTGTAGCCACTGAGGCTCAGGTACCCTTTCTGGCAATGGCTGGTTCTGAGTTTGTGGAGGTCATTGGAGGTATGTCAAGAATACACCAATAATTAATATAATGCATGTATGTGTATAAATCTTTAATTTATGTAGGGACAAGAATATGATTTAGCATAGACCAATGTAATTTATTGAATGAGGTACTTACTGGATTATCATATGTAGTTGACTGATTTACTGTTTCTGGAAATGTTGTTGTCACCCCAGAGATATTATATCTTTGGTATATACATATATAAAAAATCCGGGCATCATCACTCAACCTTTTTGTGACAGACTTAGTCTAAGGTCAATTTCTAAAGAGAGGTCAATTCCAAATACCACTATAAAGTCAAACACAGTATCAGTCACACAAAAACGTATATATTGGAATAGTGGAATAAGGAAACAAAATCTAAAGTCAAAAAAATTACTATTTAACTTTTTTTTTTTTTTTTTTTTTAATTTTACTATTTAACTATTTAAATAAAAAAGCAACTGGCAACTCTCAGTCTCATCCTGAACAAACACGGGCTCAGTGACCACCAACTTGAAATTGAAAGACAAAAACAGAGAACAGCATATATAATTCACTAAGAGTCTTGTTCTACAAAGAAAATAATCAAACTTTCTAAGATTTACCTACAAAAACCCCCTGCAAAATATATATCTGCCAGTCACAGTTGCCGACATGTATAGAGTTAATATAGAATGCATCCAGCTCTACATGTTACATAGAATGTTTAATATATAGTGTGTAAATGTGTTAAATGTGTTGAAGTGTTGAAAATGTGTGTACACTATATGCGAAGTGTAACTGGGAAATGCTTTGGCAACAACAAAAATAGTCAGATATTCTATATTTCACGTTTCATCTGAGTTTTTGAGAATTATGTTCTGTGTAGGCCTTGGTGCTGCGAGAGTCAGGAGTCTGTTTAAAGAGGCTCGTGCACGCGCGCCCTGTATTGTCTATATCGATGAGATTGATGCCGTAGGAAAGAAACGCTCCACCAACATGTCGGGGTTCTCCAATACTGAGGAGGAGCAGACCCTCAACCAGCTGCTGGTGGAGATGGATGGTGAGTAAAGTTTTCAGAGCATTTTGTTGTCATCACAGGCAGACAAAGTATAGAAACATATTAATGACCCTCTTGTTTTACAGGGATGGGAACGACAGACCATGTAATTATGCTCGCCTCCACCAACAGAGCAGATATCTTGGACAATGCTCTAATGAGACCAGGCAGACTGGACAGACACATCTTCATAGATCTTCCCACGCTGCAGGTAATTGTAATTAACTGTATGCAATTGGACACAGACAGCTTATTTCTTTATGTACTTGATTTGCAGTACTACAGTTCAGTTTTACATTTTCACTGGTGAGTTAGAACAGGCTGGTGAGTTAACACATGTGTTGCACATGTGAGTACACGTGCAATGCTTTTGTACGCAGTAATCGTGCAATAATAGTGTTTCACTTTCACTTTTCTCCTGTTCTGCTCACAATTAGGTATATAAAATTGTTATCTTTTAGTATTTTTGATATTTACAATCACTTTTTGCATAGCTTTTTGCATAGCTGTTTATCCCTGTTCCATTGTACACTTTTGTATATGTTGCTTATTTTATACCACAGTGTCATACTGCCTGCTCCCAACCCTGCTGTCAGATTAATAAAGTCAGTTCTAATCTCTTTTTTAAAATCTATTAAAAGTCAATGTCAGTATGTTTACTTATCAAAGCAAAGCATGTTTTTTTGTATACTATTACATTCATACAAAATAGTGTCCCATTACACAGTACCATTGTGCATTCTCGGACAGACAAAGATAAACATACAGAACAATACTGGGCAATCACACCATGTTAATTATGTGTAATCATGTTTTATTAAGCATTTGTCAGTTAATTTTTTGCCCCGTTTTCCTCATTGTCTCTCAGGAGAGGAAGGAGATCTTTGAGCAGCATCTGAAGATCTTGAAGTTGACCGAACCAGCTAATTTCTACTCTCTGCGTCTGGCTGAGCTCACCCCAGGCTTCAGTGGTACAAAATAACACCTGTTTACATCTGTAACCATAAAAATATGCTTCCATCAGTAAACGTAACACATTTGATCTATAAATATGCAGCATCATTCTTCATCACAATACAACATGGTTTAGATTTACATTTACTGAAATGTCATGTCCTTGTGGTCACTTTGTCTCTGCAGGTGCAGACATTGCAAACATCTGTAACGAAGCTGCTCTGCACGCTGCCAGAGAGGGACACAAGTCCATTCATACCTTTAACTTTGAATATGCAGTGGAGCGAGTCATAGCAGGTACAAACACTTAATACAAACGCTGTACAGTAGGGAAACAACAATTCTCAATAGCTGCTATGGAAACATCTGATGTATGTGTGTGTGTGTCCTCAGGAAGTGTAAAGAAGAGTAAGATCCTGTCTAAAGAAGAGCAGAGAGTTGTTGCCTTCCATGAGTCTGGACATGCTCTTGTGGGATGGCTGCTTGAGCACACAGAGGCAGTCATGAAGGTAACATCTTGTTAGTCGATTATCATTTCTCCTGTCCAAGGAGCTCATGTTGTTGCCCATATTTGTCTGTCTGTTTGTCTGTAAGCAGCATACCTGGGATATGGACCATATTAAACAAGTGTTTACCTTGTGAGAAAAGGGGATTGTAGTTTGCACTCTAAGTGCTTGCTCTATTGAGTTGAACATATGAATCTGGGTGTCTGCCTCATTCCTTTGTTTTAACTTCATTAGACATTAACACCTCAACAAGTCAAAGTCAGACCAACCAGGACATCAAATAAAGTGTTGCAAAAAGGTTTTTGGGGAGAGTTACCTGAGCTGAGGGTGTGAGGATAGAAGATCTAGCCTCATGTCTAGTTTGTAAAGCCCAATGAAGCAAACTGTGATTATAATATACTGTGGTAATTATGGTTCTACAAATAAAAAATGAAAATTGTCAATGTAAATTAAAATGTGGTAGATTGGCATCAGCTGCCAGATGTGCCAGCTACAAACCTACCCTCAGCACAAATATGAAAAGATCATTAAAGGTCACAGGTTTTTATATTTATGACCAGATGACTACAGGAAGACTTGTTAAGACCATCTTACAATGAACCCACAGCAGCAATTTATATTGAAATTTTGATGATCTGATTGTCATAATTAATCACTGTTTAACTACACAGGCACCCTGTGCTCATGAGATGGACCACACCCAACATCTAACGCCACAAAAACACCAGTCAAAGTACTGAGAACTGTGTCTGTGGTCACAACACACCAGTTAAAAATAATTCCAGCTGCAACGAATTTAAGGACACACAGAAAGTTCTTTAAGATAGTAGTTGAATGAAAATAAGCAAGGAAGGTTTTTTTTAACTGTATTTACCGATTTGCTTATGTGGTGTGTTTTTTCCAGGTGTCCATTGCCCCACGGACCAACGCAGCTCTGGGATTTGCCCAGATTTTGCCTCGTGACCAGTACCTGTTCACCAAGGAGCAGCTGTTTGAGCGGATGTGCATGGCTCTGGGAGGACGTGCTGCTGAAGCAATCACCTTTAACAAAGTCACAACAGGTATATGTACCTGATATCCACTGTGATCACAGCCTGCTCACATGTGTATTCGGGGGTATCAAAAAAGAAACCTAGCCTTTTTCCATTTTCATGTTACCAAATTTATTTTGTTACTTATTATTTAACAAAATTTGGGGCTAGCCAGGAAATTCTTGAGATGTTTTGTATAGGGCTGCAAAAATAATCAGTGTGTTGTTATTTATTTTGATAATGGATTAATTAGTTGGAGTGTTATTTTTTTTATTTATTAAAACAGACTCAGATTCTTCAGCTTCTTAAGTGTAAATATGTTCTGGTTTCTTTGCTCCATATTTACAAAGAATTCATTAAAACTGAATAGTTTTACTTTGTGGAAAAACAAGACATTTGATTGCATCATCAATTCAAGTTTTTGGAAACACTGATCAAGATTTTGTACATTTACTGACATTTAGGGACATGCAACAAATCGATTAATCGAGAACACAATCGTCAATCACTATCAAGATGAATCGATTATCAAAACAATTGTTAGTTGCAGCCCTGCTTCAAAAGAACCTGGTAGAAGGCATATTATCTTTCTACATTTGATTGTCAAGTGAAAAAGTGAAACTAAGTGACAGATATATGCTGAGTATCATAAAGGAGACAGGAAGGAGTTTTAGACTCCCATGAGCCATAATGTAATTTGTAAGTGCAATTCAATTGTTAAATAAATAAAATGTCTCCAATTTTGCTGTGTTTCTTTATTTGTAATATATGTCTTGTTCTTCATGTGGAGCCTTCGTGTGGTTTTCCACAGTGTGGACATTAAAGTTTAACCGTACCTATTAATTATTAATTTAAATTGTATTTTCAGAAATGTTAATATACACTAAATACTACATAGACACAGACTGAGTATTTCCCCCTTAATATTACAGTTGTAAATTCATTAATTGAATAATCCATACTCTCTGTCCCAGGAGCTCAGGATGATCTGCGTAAGGTGACCCGTGTTGCATACTCCATGGTGAAGCAGTATGGCATGTGTGACAGTGTGGGTCAGGTGTCCTTCCCAGACACAGAGCAACAAGGTGCCATTGGCCGTCGTCCTTTCAGCCACGGCCTGCAGCAACAGATGGACCATGTGGGTGCTAAAACTGGATTAGTTCTCTGTGCTGAAATTAGCGCACACTGAATGTTGACATAATGAGTTTTGACTATCATACTATCCTTCAGATCCTTTAAAAAGTATTTATTTTAACTTGTTTAACTCTCCCATTCTTTTATAAAAGAGAACAAATCAGTGTTGCTGGTTTAGAACTTGTTACCTAATGATTTCCCTGAAAGTTGTTTTATTTCATTACAAAGTAAAGAATTGTTGTTGTTTTAGGAGGCTAAGATGTTGATCGCCCGTGCTTATAGAAAGACAGAGAAGCTCCTACTGGACAACAGAGACAAGTTGACACTGGTCAGTTGTTCCTGGTTTGATTGTACATTTTGTACATTCTGTAACATTTGGTGTAACTTTTGGTTTAGGGTGGTTACCATATGTTACCCCCACTTGGGTTCTGTTTGTTTGTTTATTTATTTTTTTTAGTTGGCCAATGCCCTGCTGGAACGAGAGGTGGTTAACTACGATGACATCGAGGCCTTGCTTGGTCCACCACCTCACGGGCCCAAGAAGATGATCGTCCCTCAGACCTGGGTGGAGGCCGAGAGGGACAAACAAGACACGGGAGAAGACGAACCTCAACCACCTCGTCGCAAACACAGAGAGGAGGAGATGAATCCTGAGCTGGTCTAAATCTCAAAATGTGTGTGGCAACGTTTTTAAACTGCTGCATTTGTATAGGTCATCACGGTCAGGGGAATTTTTTATAAGAGATTTATAGTGAAACCAACATTAATCAATGCAGTCCCTGAATGTATAAACATTTCTAGTTAGCTGAGTTGCATTGTTTTTTCTCACTTGCTAGCTGCATATAAACCTATGGAAACAATAAAACAAGTCTGTTTAAAGGTCCAGTGTGTAACATTTAGGAGGGTTTATAAGCAGAGATTCAATATACTACGCATAAGTATGTTTTTATAAGTTTATAATCACTTTTAAATTAAAATCATTTGGTTTCCGTAGCTGTAGAATATGTACTTTAGGCAATGGTTGTGTTGAAAGTCTGCACTAATAACTATAATTCATACATGACTGTCACCTAAAATCTCACAAACTAATAATTAATGCTAAAAATACACCATAGATTCTTAATATACTTGGGACAGGGGTAGACTGAGGGAGGCATCCTCAATTTGTTGCATGTTGCAGCCCCACTATCAGATGTCAGTACTGGATCTTTAAACAGGACATTTCAAACAAGCATATAGTGCAGAAAGTAAAGCCTTGTCTTTAGATTCTATAACACAACACTGTGCCAGAAACTGTGGGATCATTGTGTGCAGAAAAACTGTGTATGCAGGTGTGAATGCAAGTTTTATTCATTCATTGTCTACTGCTGTATCCTCCACATGAGGGTCAGGGGAAGCTGGAACCGATCCCAACTGACATAGGGTGAAAGGCGGTTTGCACCCTAGACAGATCTCCAGTCCATCACAGGGCAAACATATAGAGTCAACCATTCACACTCAAATTCACACCTATGGTCAGTTTGGAGTGTTTGTACACTTAAAGTGGAAATAAAAATGCACTCATAGGGTGATTTGACTACGTTGCCATGTGCAACATTTCAAAGGTTTTGTCATGTGGAGCGGCAAATGTGATCACACAGGTTGAGGTTGTGGACAGAAAGAGACTGACGTTGTGTTTTCTCTTATTTGTTTGCTAATATGATATTGTGAAGGATGTTGTTGCCAAATATTTAAATAAAGAAATATTTAAATATTAAACATTGTGTATGTGCATGTATGAATTCTGCCTAAGCCAAGTTTTGAATATTAAATGAACATTATAGACACTGAAGTGGAGCTTTAGATTTATTCTACAGACACCAGAAAAATCTTAATTCAATAAACAAATAATAACAAACAACAAATGACCACAGAATATTGTGTAAACAGTATCTCCAGTGATATTTCTGTGCTGAGATGGCTGTGAAATACTTGGAGGATTTTTGATCAAAAGAAAAACAAAATATCAAAGAAAAAATTATCTTATAAAACAATCACTTGTATATAAAAAAATGGTTTTTTTAAAATGTTTTTTTTTTCCTTTGTAATTCAGGTTTGTATGCATCAATACAACGCAATCCAAGTCTGAGGATAAACAAAACCGAACATGGACACATTTCAACACAGGTACTTTTTATCTGGTAACACACACAGCTCGTCCTTGTGGCTGATCATGTCAACACATTCTTTTATACATTCCTAGTTACTTTTCCTGAGCTGAACCTCAAAACAGCACAACAAACCAACTCGCTTCCATATGCTCCTCACTGAAAGCAAAGTCACATTAGATTAAATCGCCATGGTTTTGTCTGGCATTTCTTTCTTTTTTTCCTCTGTGCAACTTCTTTTCTGTGTGGTGCAGGCTACGTTAGCGTGGGTCATACATGTTGGCCAGTTTCTGAAAGCGTGGTCCCCAGTCGTTGAGGTAGTCGTAGTCCTGGTCTGCGTCAGAGCCGCTTGAGGCGATGGAGCTGAGGCTGCCTGCCAGTGAACCCTCTCCCTCATAGTCATAGATCAGAGCTGTGTCATATGGAGGCACGTTAGGATCATTGTCTGCTGCTTCAAGGCCCTGAGAAAAGAAGAAAGTTGGACCAATTATTATTGATTGATAAGTGTAAAGAAAATGAATACATTGGTTTTTCCATCAGAGGTGAAGAGACAAGTACTAAAATTAAAGGAACACATTTTCAGGCCTAAATTGTGGATTCATTCTTTTCTCTTCACCAGCAAATCAACACTCATACTGCAATTTATAAATACAAAATAAATCCATAAAGTATTTCTTCCACATGACCCAAAAGGAACTGTTAGTATCAGGAATCTTCTAGTATGTTACCTAACCTTTCACTGCAGTAGTTTCCAGGGCAGATGAACGGAAGCAGGGATATTCCTCCTTGCATTTTATTTATTTATTACATACAGTACTTATTTTCTCAGTAAATGATGTGATTTCAGTATTAAATAACAATATCACTTTTATTAAAATAGCACCTTTCATAGATAAAATGTGCAAAAATAGACACACATGAATATAGTAACGGTAATTTAATGATTTATATAATCTATATGTTAAATTCAAGATATTATGTTTTTTTCTGTTTTATTTAGGTTTTTTGTGTTATGTGTGTTTGTATCATCTAAAATATTTTTAAAATTCAATGTAAAAGGCAAATTTATCCCATGATTTTTAGCTGTTTTTTTTAAGATATCAACAGAACTTGCATGTGTGATGAAAATGGGAAGGGTGATCAACCATTTTGGGCCACAATAGTGACAGAGCAGTTTCTCTGTTTGTGGGCTGCTGTGGGAAAAGTAATTGATTATTTCCACCTCTGGTTTCTACCTTTATGTTGTGATCTGGGCTTTTTTTAAATATATTACTGTCATGGATTTTCTAGTTGAAGCCACTCACATCATTGATGTAGTCCTCGATGTCAGTAGGATCTGCAGGAGGCCTCCTTGGGTAAACGGGAGAGGGCAGGTTTTGTGGTGCATCCCTCCTGAGGGGCTGCTTTCCTCGAGGAACACTTGGCACTGGGCAGTAGGACCCCGGAGTTGAAGGTGCATCAAGGGGATTCCACAGCATATCAATGTTAAAGGCATTCTGCAATGTGAGAGGATAATATAAACAAACAAAACAAAACACACACCCCATCAGTTTATATTAAGTTACTATTAAATTCTCATTATTGTACAAGATTGGATAGTTTAGATTTGTAGAAAAAATACATCAGGTTATGCCCGATGAAGATATGATGTTTTGTTCCAGTGTTCAATAGCTTGGACAAAAACTGTGCTGACCCCTGGTGGTAAGTATTGATTTTACACATGGCCAAACACCAGCCACTGCATTCAAATTTTGCCAGTGGCTTTCTTTGTTCCATCTTAAATAACTGGTTCACTCTTTCATAACTTTCTTGTCCAAACAGCACAAGGCTCATTGTCCCAGACTCCTCCTCCTTTTACAAACACTGGAGCTGTCTCTTTGACTTCTCTCTCTTTCTCTCTCTCTCTCTCCTCTTCTACTTAAAGTGCAGTGTGAGCAATTGAGATGCTCTTCTCACTGAGCACCTCCCTGCAAGATTTCACTACCAGAGCATGCCCCCTCTTCCTCTCCCTCGCTCAGCTCTCAGTCCTCTTCTTGGCATTGGGCGGGGTTTGCCTCAGAAGACGGTAACTAAACCCCCTCTTCACTACAACATTTTTAATTTCAGTACCAAACTGTGAGGATTTGCACCTGGATCAGCAAATAACATTACTATCCTATGTATCCTATCCTAGGTTTATGTATGTACTATATACACTGGTTTAGACCTATGGAAAAAAGTGACTTATTGACACTTTGAACAGAATCAGAAAGTCATGTGATCTGCATGGTCTTACCTCATCCTCCTCACCCCCTCCTTGCTCATCATAGTTGATGACATTGTCGCGGATGTCGTCCTCTGATTCCGCGATGAGAAGACCTGTTCCTTTCTTGACGTGGTGGCGTCTCCCACAGGTGGTCACCGCTACAGCCAGGAGAAGCAGCACTGCCATCAATCAAAGGGAAATCAGCGTAAAGACATTTTGATGATCAGTCTTTATTTGGTTAATGAGACCATAACCAACATTTTCTTTTATTATCAATGGATTTGAAGAACTGTTATAGTAATGGTTGGATTTTGGCTGAAAAATTTTAAACAGCTGTTAAACCTTATGCCAGTTTGAGAGGACGCGTGTTTCAAGAATCTTTTTGACAAAATGTTATTTCCCACATATTGTTCTAAAAAGTCACATTCAGATAAGGAACTATTTTACAGGTGAGGCTCAGTGAGCAGCAGAATCATCATACAACAGACAACCAACAGTAATATATATGTCTTCCACCAAGAAGATTATATTGTTGGCTGGTTTTTGTCTGTACGTTTTTGATGTAGATGTGGCTTATATTCCAAAGAAGAAAACATTTGATATTGGTGCTGAGCTAGACAAGGAACTGAGATTGAGTCAAAATGACTTACACAGCAGGAGTGCCACACTGGCCATGATGATAATAAGTGCGATGAAGCTGATCCCCACACTGGAGCCTAAGACAGCCCCTGCCTCAGACTTACAGTCTCCATAAGAGTCACAGACACACACAGTGACATTGACCTGAGCATAAGAACTCAGAACTGGACTGCCAGAGTCTGACACCTTCACTGTGACCACATACTCTCCCTCCTGCAGCTCTATGAGGGGCCGGAGCACAGCGTGAGTACCTGAAGCAAGGAAGGGAAAATGGGCAAAGAGAGACAAACATAACGGTTTAACGCCAAACAAATCCAAACCACCCCTTCCATCTACCTCCATGATGCTGTTTCCTTACCATTGAGTTGGACAACAGTCCAGTTGACTAATATGTATTCAGTAATTTCAAAGTCAAAGGGTGCAGCCTGTGGAGGAAGGTCTTCATCCACTGCAGTCACAATCAGACCGGACTTCATCTGGTCTGCACTTCTACACACAGAGCCACTCAGAGGAAATAACTGAGGGGGGAAGTCATTGGTCTCCTTCAGTGTGATGGCAATTGTAGCTGTGTTTGACACACCTCCAGCATCTACAGAGGTCAACAGAAATACACAGTAAACCACAATAAGTGTATACCATCTTATTCATTAATAAAATCCAATAAAAGCACATCAGAACATTTGCCTGTTGATAAATGCCACATAAATTACATTTATTTCATTTATAGCAGTGTGCAAATACAATAGCTATGTTGTTGCACCCTGGTGCCTACAACTGCTACTTTCACCCTACTTCACTCTATCTAGGCTTTACTTTTCTTTTAAGAAAGTTACCTCCATTTATAAACACAGCCATTGTGCTTGTCAACGCCTGACCTGTTACTGGAAGCCCGATGTATTTTGCTCAGGTACAAAGTGCGACTATTTCCTGTCAAAACAATAGCACGTTAAAGGATTTTAGTGTCTCATTTAATCTTACATAGCACCACTTCTTTTCAAACTGGCTTTCAAAATAAGACCCACTGACCTTGGCTTTTTACCACTTCCTGTATCTACCTTTTGCCAAAATGCTTGAAAATAAAAATGAGTTATTCAGTACTGGTAAAGGGAAGTAGTCACATTTGGCACATGTGCAGAACAAATTGGGTTTCCAGTAACAGATCAGGTAATGACAGCACCAAACACCAGGCCATTCGGGCTGCTGTATAAACATAATGATGCAAGATGGTGTCCCTTCATAAAGCAAGGCCCTTATCTTAAGTACATATAAAAGGCCTATTCCAAGGCTACAAAGGCCTATGTAATTTTTTTTAAAAAGTGATTATACCCTTTTATAAACATAATTATGGGTAATACATTCAATTTCTGCCAGTACATCTTCCTAAATGTTGCACACTGGACCTTTAAAGTATTTTCATTAGTTGATTTGTCAAGAAGCCAAATGTTAGTTTACCTATAACTCCAATAGTTGAAACAGCTGCAGATAGATTTTTTTTAAATGTTAGTGGAACAGAATCATAAGAAGTGGATGAACTGACCTGTAACCTTTACTGCAGCACTGTACACATGGTTTTTAACATGTGGAGATCTCATGTTAAAGCTTCTCCTGGCTGTAATGTCTCCTGTATCTCTGTCAATGTGCAGCCATCTCTCGGGATCTCTGATAATCTCATATCTAGCACACCGAGAACAGGAGATTTTTTTTGTGTTTTAATTTGTTCTATTAAATCAATTTTAATAAAACAGGGAAAAAAAGGTCCCCTTCATACCGCAAGTCAGAATGATCAGGGTCAAAGGCAATGTTGCTCTTCAGTAGTGTACCAGGGATCACAGACTCGGGGACCACAATCTGTACAGGGTCCTCCCTGAAATGCGGAGCTTCGTTCTCATTCATGACAGTGACCACCACTGAAGCAGTGCTTACTGGGAGGTTGGGAGCCTTATTACTTAGAGCGTTGAGGTTTTCCACTGTTAGAGTCAGGATGTACCTACTATGTGCCTCAAAATCCAGGGGCTGTAAAAACAAAAAAGGCCAGAGCACAATTTGGTAAAGGAAAACACTGTAACATATAATAATAATAATAAAAAAATCCAAATAATGATTCTTTCTTTTATAATCTACCAATTATAAATTTGGGAACTAAATTAAAATCTAACCACTAGATGGTGTTGTTGAGTTGTGTCAATGTAGACCTCAATTTGAAAACCCCTGTCATTCCTGGGCCCACCAAGACACCACCACCACCACCACCACCACCACCACCACCACCACCACCACCACCACAACAACAACAACAACAACAACAACAACAACAACAACAACAACAACAACAACATCAACAACAACAAAAGATGTGTTTTGATGGACAATGGGTAGTAACACATAACTCATTAATATATGAATGCAATAATAATTATTTTATCCAGTAGTGTAAAGCAGGTTTTCAACTTTTTTCATGCCAAGGAGCCCCAAACTGACGGAGGGGTGAGCAGGGACCACCTACTATACAGTATATATTGTATAAAATTGTTCTAATATTAAAATGGGTCTAGTGCCATGTATAAACATACCTTGTTATTGTGCATTCAATACTAAGCTTTTGAAATAATCCACATGAGCATATATTCATGTTTTTATTTTAAACATGTGCAACATACAGTGAGTAGGATGGCCATGCCGCTGCCATTTATAAACATACCTTGTTCAGTGATACCATTGCCAAATTAGACAATGTCTGCCAATTGCATGATAATCATGCATACAAGTTATTTAAATTGATTTTTTTATGCTTAAAGTAATTGTGCAGCTAAGTAAAACCACATTATTTTCTGTTGCCATCTTGGGTTTTTTGATGTGATAGTCTGTTATATTTTGTAAAATCATAAATGTCCCTTGCTCTTGCCACAAGGAAAATGCAGAAAACAGTTCAAGTGGGGAGAGACTGATGTTTTTGCTGTGAAAAGCTGTGATGTTTGCTGTTCTGGAGTTTGCCATTTTCTTTTAATAACATATATTTATGTCCAAAAGAAATTTGTTAAACACATCGACTGTATATACAAAAAGTCGACTATACCTTCACCACTGACAAAACACCCTGGTTGGTTGCAGGGTCTGTAGTGATGGCAAAGTTTCCCTCAGGATCGTTGGAAATGAAGTATCTGGCTTCCCAGTTCCCTGTTCCACGGTCGTCTCTGTCGCTCACGTTCACCCGCCCAATCTCATAGTCCTGCCTGTTCTCCACTGCAGTCATACTGTACTAAAGTAACACAAAAATGAACAGAATTACAAATAAATATCCAACCTAATCTCAGATGAATGTTTTAAGGGTCCAGTGTGTTTTATTTAGGTTTTGTAGACAGAAATGTAGGCAGAAAGTATGGTTATACACTTCAAAATACATTTATACACTTTAAATTCAGTTGGCTCTTGTAGGCTTAGAATAAGCCTTTTCTATGTGCTTTAGACAAGGGTCTTGCTTTATGGAGGCCACCATCTTCTGCTACTGTGTTTTGCCTTTTAAAGCAGAAAACGATTTCACAAAAATCTTTGTCTGGCTTGTGAATGCCGCTTTAGACATGCTTGGGAAAGGGAGAGGTTTGTTAAAATGTGCAGTCCCGCCGTTAGATGTTATTATTCTTTCACAGTGTACCTTTAAATAATAAGAGTAAACCTATTTTCCTTGTATTGTTTTTCTAAAACTCACCGAGGCCGGGTTAAACCGTGGAGCATGGTTATTGATATCAGTCACATGGATGATCGCTACTCCTTCACTTGTTAATCCCATGCCCCCCATATCAGCAACCTGCAGTTTTAATCGGAAACCTTTCACCACCTGAAAAATAGTGCAACAGATTTTAAAAATGATTAGCCATACAATGATGATCCCCCCCCCAAAAATCTAAATCTTAAGCAGCATTTTGTTACCTCTCTGTCAAGGCCCACATCTCTTGTATATATGGCTCCTGTCTGGTTGTTGATACCAAACATAATCTTGGTAACAGCGTTTGCTGGAATACTCTCCTGGCCAATGATAGAGTAGCTCAGAGCAGCGTTTTCCGTCATTGGGTCGTCTGAATCAGCGGCTGAAACCGACATCACTGATGTGCCTGTTGAAAATAATCCGAAGCTTCAGTCAGCTGTTAGGATCAGCCAGTGTGAGTCACTGATATGTGACATCCAAAGTGTAGTAAAAAAAGGCAACTGGACTTAGTTGAATTTCTTGAAGACGTTTCGCCTCTCATCCACGAGGCTTCTTCAGTAGTGTAAAGCCTCTCATCCAAGAAGCCTCTTGGATGAGAGGCGAAACGTCTTCAAGAAATTCAACTAAGTCCAGTTGCCTTTTTTTTTACTACACTTTGGATACCATGACCTGGATGAATGAGAATCTTCACAGACATGATATGTGACATGTTCTGAGGCTGCGGGGCTTTCAGTGAAAAATGAAGTCAGACTCGAAACTAGGAATGCACAGTATTATTGGCATGATATTGGTATGGACAATAATGGATTTAAAATGTATTATCAACTATTTGCAAACACACCAAAATCCCCTGATATGACTAACTGCTAAAACAATAGGCTGAATAGCTGCTTCCTCCTATTCAGGCAAAATAGTGTATTAATTTTACTACAGAAGAGACTAAATGTCCTCTGCAGTTGGTTGCAGGGAAAAACATATGTACTGCATATTGATATTGGTTATCAGCCCAAGTACACCCATTATTCTAAAAAATAAGGGGAACGCCATTGTGTCACAAAATGAAAACAAGTTATTCAAATGTAATTTGAAGTCATCTATTGACTGATTATGGCACTTTTCCACTACAAAGTTCCTTGCTTGATGGGGGCAGCCATTTTGTACTGCCATGTTTATACAGCAGACCAAATGGAAGAATGGCTCCACCCACATACACTTGATGCCTAAAGCACCGAAGAAGAAAGAGAGTAAATGGCAGGCAGACTGAAAGTAAGATGAGCGTGTTTACACCTGCAGCACATGAAGGCACTTGAAAAGGGAGGATTGAATGGACCTTTAAGGTCACTATGTAGAAAGTAGTAAAAAGTCAAAGGTAGAATATGTAACACATGGATATACCTGGGACTGAGAACTCAGCGATTGTTCCAACAAACTGGCTCTGGGTGAAGGCAGGTCTGTTGTCGTTCTGATCCAGCACCACTATCTCTATGGTGGTGGGATTCTCAAGCCTCTCTCCACTGGGCGACAGTGCAAAAGCTTTAAGCTACACACACACGCACAAGTACAGAGACATGTTTCTCAGTAAACACTGCATTCATGAGAGTGTTTTTTCATACTATTAATTACCACAAATCTCATACATTTCATGTGGGAAGCACTCAACGGATGACTGTTTTATTTGCAGTACATGTTCACAACATATGCTGGAAATGGCAGAGAGAAATGTGCAGGATGTTTGGTTCATGGTGGCTTACATCACAGGTCATCTGGTCTGAAACATCCTCAAGTGTCTCCCCTGATGCCCATAAAGCCTCTTGGAAACTGACCTCTGGCTGTTTGTACTAGCGTCTGAGACGGATATATGTTTTAACAGGAAAAAAAAAAAACATGGACCTACACTTAAAGGAAGAGAATGTGGCCAATTTCTTCCTGAGCACTTAAGGGGCTTGTGTTAAGTACGTCTGTTTGTGCTACAAAAAAACTTGTTAAGTGTCTGGGTGATTTAAAATGTCACATCAATAAATGCTCTCTCACCGTGAAGCTGTTGTATTTCTCCCGGTCCAGTGGCCGCTTGCTCCTGATCACCCCTGTTTTATCGTCAATCTCAAAGAGATTCTTGGGCTCCTGGTCCACACCCGGTCCCTCCAACTTGTAGATCACCTCACCTGTAAAGATTTTGTCTGATTTGATCTGGAGAGAAAAAGGAGAACTGATTGTTGGAACCTCATGGGGTGGTGATGGTGGTGGTGGCGGTGGGGTTAAGGACTAAAAAACATATGTCATAACACCAGATGTGAGTATGTTGTCAGGGTCCTAGAAAAAAAATATTTTTTTTTAACCCAGAAAGGCCTTTTCACTTACATCAGCAAATAGAACTGTGAACTTATAATCCCTGAGAGTCCATATTTTATGCTTTTCCCATTCAAATTTTGACATATCACCTGTAAAACTAATCCATCACTTCATAAAAGTGCCTCAGTATTTATATTGTGTTGGTGATCTCTAACAGCATTTGCACAACATTTACATCTCACTAACTTAAAACATAAAATGAGTCGGTGCTGTATTCGATCATCTTGTCATGAAGAATTAAATCAACAGCGTATGGTTGAATTTAGCATTGTGTTTAACTTGGTTCTGTATAATCACTAAGAATCAGGCATTAGCTCATATAGGTATTGATACATACTCATATTTATTGTTAATATTATTGTTATTATTCATATCCCAGATATATGTAGTATATATAATATATTTCTGGATGCTGCTGACTTTTTAATATTTCTTAAAAAGTAAAAGATCAGATTAAATTAAATTGTGTAACTAGTTTGTCTGCTCTAAAGTGAGCTGCATACATACATTCTATGTAGCCAGCCATATTTTCCAGAAGCATTACTACGTTTATGTCAGACACAGTTACTATATATAAAATAAACAGGCAGTGTTTGCCAAATACATTTTCTTGCTAATTCTTGTAAATATTCTTGTCGTTACGAAAAAAAATTATAAAACAAAAATCTGATCTCTGTTGTTCTGCTTATAAGCTAAACAGTCAAATACAATTTTAGTTTGAAGTTCTTCAAATTCTTCGTACTTGTTAACGAAAGAAAGTAGCTTTACATTTTAGTACAAGAACAATGTATGTCACAAATCAATGATTAATGTAAATGGTTAAAGCTATTCTCTTGGAACATGAACATGAACATGTTGCAACCAGTCAGTCAGCTAAAAACACTGAGCAGTTACTCTGCTAAACAAATGTATTCAGATTCATTTTAGTGTTAGAGAGATGTTATTCACTGAAAAACAAAAAGTAAAAGTAATTTGAGTGGTAGATTTGCCTGATTCTTGTGAGGTTTTTTTGTTGTTGCTTATTTTTGTCTTTGAGGTTATTGGCCACTTAGTTCAGTTGCATTGGAAGAATAGTAATTAAAGGTCCAATGTATAAGAATTATGGACATATATGTATATACAGTATGCATATATATATATATATATATATACATACACAGTATATGGTCTGGTTCTGTCAAAAAGTAATTTGAGTGGTAGATTTGCCTGATTCTTGTGAGGTTTTCTTTGTTGTTGCTTATTTTTGTCTTTGAGGTTATTGGCCACTTAGTTCAGTTGCATTGGAAGAATAGTAATTAAAGGTCCAATGTATAAGAATTATGGACATATATGTATATACAGTATGCATATATATATATATATATATATACATACACAGTATATGGTCTGGTTCTGTCAGAGATTTCTTCCTATTAAAAGGGAATTTTCTCTCTCCACTTATGCCTAGTGCTTGTTCATTGTGTGAACTGTTGGGTTTTTTTTTCTCTCTGTAATATTGTAAAGGTTTTGGCCTTACTATGTACAGTGCCTTGAGATGATGTATGTTGTGATTTGGCATGTTGATATGTTGTGATACAAATAAAATTGAATTGAATATAATGATGAGACTGTAGTTTGTAACTCCTCTGCTGACCTCCTCCCAAATGAAAGAAGTGTTTCAGAGAACTATGGTGGCCTTTGCATGCCAAAAAGCATGTTGTCCTTTTTCTAAATTAAACTTTCACCTTAAAACATCAAATGCGCGCCCTAGATGGTTAGTCTGTAGATACGTAGTATATAAGATGGTGGCCTCTGTAAAGAAGGGGCTTTCCCTTAAGTAGATATAGTTAAAGGTCTATTCTAAGGTTTCATAAATACTTTTTTCCATTTTAAAATGATTTAATTGATATACAAAAAGCACATATGGGTAATATATTCAATACTATGCACTAGACCAGTAGAGTGATCCTGTAAGTAAATAATTTCTATAGCACATCTACAACCTGAAAAAACCCCTGTTGACTAAAGTGCTGTACAGACGATACAAATTCAAATATGAATGCAGTGTATACATAAACACATTTCAGTACGATTTCCTCGAATAATGAAGGTTTCAGCAGTTATGTACTGAAAACTACAACCAACTTTTTTTTGGTTACCTGGACAAGGTCTTCAGGAACTTGTTTGCTATTCTCCAGCACTCTGATTGGAGGGATGATCCAATCCCTCTTCACTCTGATCACTCCCATGGTCCCACTCACACTCCCTTGGTTTCTCCAGGGATAGAGGACGTGGGGATGCAGCTCTTCCTCGTTGCGAGGAGGTTCAACAGAGCTCCACACCTGCAGGAAACAACCACACCATAATGAACACATATTGCTTTTCACTAATGTATGTGTAATGACCGATGCTGTCGTTATAGATATTTGCAGCGGTTTAAAAACAATGTCAGGAGAATTCCTCAGTGCTATAGCAGTCCCATTGGCCGGATGGAATATGCTCGCTGTAAATGTAGAATCCATGGGATTGTTCAGGGCATAAGGGATGAAGGTCCACAGCTTCAGGTTTCACACACTAATACATGTCTGTGATGGCTTCCTTTGATCTGGGTGCAAATTCAACTCGGGGTCGAGGAAACACAAACACTCATGTCAATTTCACAAGCTCTGCTTCATCGCGCTGCTGCAGGTTACACATTCACACAAAGTACACAACACACACACACACATGAGAAACACACTCACACAACAGCTGTTGACTATGGATTTAGATCCTGCGCTTTCCCACCCACATTCCGCCCTCACACTCACAAATTCCCACTTGTGCTCAGTTCTGCACCTGACTGGGAGTTTGGAGTCACCTAACGGATCTGTAATTCCACCGATACTGTTAGTGTGCATGTGTGTGTGAAAGCCTGTATATAAGTGATATACCTACAGGACATACACATGCATCAAATAAACACCATCCCACGCTCATGCATACACACTGTTCACACACTTCCCTAAGTTCCCTCCTCCTCTGTGGGAATTCATTGAAGTCAGCATTATACTTCCCACATGTGTAACAGCCCAAATCCATGGAAACTGCAAATAAATGTCAGCATTCACTCATGCATACATAAATCTTGGTGAATAATTAGTTTTACTAACTTTTGAGTGATACCAGACTGAATCAGCCGAATGAGCGGAAGAATCTGTGAATATTTTGTGTTCAGCAAACCCTTCCCTGTCTCTTGAGTGTGGGAGCTGATATTCGGATCCTCTGACAAACTGCAGGGCCGCTCAGGGAGGAATGGCAACAATGGTGGGCATCTGCAGGCCGAGTCGGAGGGTAAGTTAATCTTAGACTGTTCTATATGCTTGACCTCAACCTATTTAGCTTTTTTTGTGGCTATCATCATCCACACATCCACAGAGATGTTTACACTCACATTCCAGCGCTGTATTGTATGTCACCCACAGGAATTCATCCAGATATATATCTACTTCCATATCCGAGACTCAAACCTCCGCCAGCATAGCTCGCATTGTGTATTGTTACCTCAAAATCAATAACAACTGTGTGACACCGGTTTTCTTTTCCAAATTATCTCATTCAAATATTTGACTGTTTTGTGGACACAACCATTTTTCTACATTTGAGAAAGCACATGTGTTTAAGTTAACTGCTGAGTAGCTCGGACATGAGTTAGGATCATCCATGAATATAGAGAAGAATGAGACAAATCTATTATGCAAATATTGATTTGGTGTAATGAGATGAGATCTCAGATGTTGCTTCTAACAAATTAATTTAGCCAACACAGAAAGCACTCAAACGAAAAAGAAACCAGACTGGGATCATCGCCAAGATCACTAGAAAATGTGTACTTTTCTTTTTGAGTTATGCTGCTCTCAGAATAAACAGACAGTCAAACAAGCAAACAAACACATGCAGCCAAAAACATAACCTCCTTGGCAGAGGTAACTAACTTTACATTGTAATACAAGAACAATAGTATATCATGAATCAGTGGTTAATTAGAAAGACTTTTTGCAAATGTATTCAAATTATAACCTAAGTATTGTTGTGGAGTAGCCTGTATAAATGGTAAATGTATTTATATATTCATACTCTTTACACATACTCATACCCATTCATATGCTGCCGGCACAGCCATCAGGGTTAGAGATTAGGACACATCAGCATGTAGGCTACTGGATTCAGGAATTGAACTCTCAGCCTTCTAGTTGCCAGACTAACAGACTAACCAGTTTCTTTTTTTCTTGGTTTATACAAACAGAGTAACAAATATGTGATGCCATTAATTTCCAGAAAAGCATGTCCACAAATAAGCAGCACAAAGTGTCTGTATACTTATTACTGTGCTGTCAGTCATACCAGCAACCAGTTATTTATTTGGATATGCATGCCTTTGCACAATTTCTGTACCACATACAGTATTACTTCTAACAAACAAACACAGCTTACATTGTCAAAAGATGGTTGACTCTCACCCAGGCAGGTTACATCCTGGATAGGTCAGCCAATTACAGGACCAACATACAGAGACAAACATCCATTCACAGTCACATTTACACCTTTGAGCAATTTAGAGTGTAACTACAATCTGCATGTCTTCCAACTGTAAAAGGAAGCTGAGAACCCAGCAAAATACATGCAGAGTACATGCCAAATCCACAGAGAAAGAGCCTGGATGAAACATGATTTAAACCAACAACCTTATTTCATGTCATAAAATGTTGTAAATATTTTATTAATCGGATTTTAATCATTATAATTGAGAACAAACATGTCTTTTACCTACAGTCTTACACACAGCTGCTATCCCTGTCATGTCTGAACTTAACAGGATGCTCTGTTTTGGACAGTGTTATGGTCACAACTATCTACCACTGCTTTAATGTTTTTACCAGACCAGGATGTGGAAACACAGATGAAAGTGTCGTGTTGCCAATTAGACCAACAAGTCCCTTTTCTGACAGGCTGAGTGATGACACCACACACAGATCAACTGTTTTAGAGGCTTTTCCCAGATACTGTTGCAGCTTGACCTTTCACCTCCAGCCCTCACAGAAGTATGGACAGCTTGTTTGGGGATAAAACGGTTCTCACAGCCACAGTCATTGCTACTGAGGACCGTTTGAGAAAGACTGGCCTTACGTCTTTAATGTTGGCTTTGGAGAATGAAAATGTCATGTCCTCTTGTGTTAGATTTAGTTTTTAAGTTTACTTGATCTATGTTAAAGCTGCAGCATTGCTTTTGGTGAGTTTTTGTTGTTCTTGGTGTATGTATGTAGATGCATGTACAGCAGCAGCACAGGACTGAACAACTGGGTTATTTTGAGCAGTAGAATTCACTTCTGAAACGTTTCGTGGGCGCTTGTTTGTGTTTTACCCCAATCTGGTTGCAGTTGTCTCGCTTTACTGATGCAATGTTGCTGTTGACTCCATCGGCCACAGTAATGTCACTGGACATCACAAGATTTAAACACAGCTATACTGAGAATCACAGAGAGTCATATGGAGCTGATAGACTTAATCAACACAAGCACCCCAAAAGCACAGCCCTTCACCAAGACCACTCAGTTTCCCACAGTGTCAATACGTTCATCACCAAAATCTAATGCTTTCTTCCATAGGCCATACATACATGGCCCCAGAATCCTTTTACTGGCTCATTAATACATACCAAAAATTGTATATCAGCCTGTCCTTGTTGTCTGCCACTCACACAAGAAACACGAAGTACAGAAACTACAGATTTATCTTTGGTTAATTTAAGTTGCAACGCGGAAACTCCGTGGAGCAGAGTAATTTTAACAATATGGCCATGTGAGAGGCTAAAATCATGATCATGATTAAAAAAATGATTGTGAACCCCTACTGAACATCCAGGTTTACCACAGCTGGAAATGCATTAATCCTGAGACATTCAGACATTCATTCCCAAAGCCAATGGAGCTGTCTAGCTTCCAAGAATTTCCACTGGTACAGATGCATTTGGCTGCATCTAGGACACACATTCATGAGCCATTACAGTTGTACTTCCGAGCAATGCTGATAAACTACCATGATTTAAGTGCATTTAAATATGGCAGTGCTAATGCCTGCCAGACACAACAAATCATCCATACTGATTGATATTTCTGTTGTTGCAAGCTTTAAGTAATGGTATGTGGTGTGTGTGTGTGTATGTGCTGTTTAAACCACACTACAAAAAGGAATTTACCAAAAATGACACTACAATTACTGTTTTTAATAAGAGAAACATTTTTCTCCTAGTGATGTTCAGTTTCATTTGAGAAGCAACGTCCATCCATCCGTCACTCACTGGTGCTATACAAGAGTTAGAATCTATGTCTTTATCTGCATCTAAATCGTTTCCTCCAGGGTCAGAAAATATATTAGTCAAGGACAAAGTGAGCTTGAAACATTTGAAACTTTACTTGCAATTAATGTTTCAGTGAAATAGATGGATATCTTTTGCTAATGAGTCCAGAATGTCCAGCAAACCGAGAACTATGTTAAAAGGTAGCCTGTTCACAGGACAAGGGCAATGTACTTTGTATATGAACTGTTCATTCGTATTATATATGCACACAATACCTATAAAAAAGTAAAAACAGCTCTAGATGATACAAGTAAGGAAACAAAACAGTCACTGTCCCTCCCTTGGAATCTTTATATTCTTTAAACCAGAGGTTTCAAACTCATGGCCTGTGGGCCACATGTTGCCCTCCTAATCGATTTCATGTATCCCACCACTGAACAACAAGTTATGATGAGTTATTTTTGTGTGTTTTTTATTATTCCTAGATTCATTTTGCATCATAAATATGTTTGTTATTGTGAACTGTATAATTCCATAGCAAAACAAATACTTTTATTTTAAATTCTGTAGAATATGGTCACAAATATCGTTACTGCCAAAAAACTTATGGAATGTTGCAATATCATGTCAGCAAATATCACCCATCCTTACTGAACAGTTGCTTTTTCACTTGCTTTTTCCTGACCTGACTAGATGCTCAGTGGCCCCCAGGCCATTTCAGCTTGATAACCCGGCTTTATACTGTCACAGTGGTGCATTTAGCATTAAATTTTAATTGTAAGTGCTCATGAAAAGTTCTTACATTTAATTTGGACAACTCTGGCAATGTCCTGATGGAAATGTTTGATGGAACTGTCTTGGAAATGAACCAAAATGCCACCGTAACTAAAAAGGGGCAAAAAAAACCCCATACATTTTCTCCTCCGTAATAGTGTGCGAATGGTGCAGTCATGCAAACAACTCAAGAGACAACTATGCAGCCAAGATATTTTGTCTAACAGTCCCTTCAGCCACAGGGTAAGAGGTCACACAGGTGTCTGCCTGTTCACTTCTGCTGCTGACATCCACCCACAGTCGAGCTGCTCACACCCTCCTGCTCTGTGCTAAGTCATGACTGCCTGGCATTGATGGAAACTATTTATGGTGCCACTACATGCGTGTGTCGGTCCTGGAGCAGATGTCTGATGCATAAGAATGCTGAGCAAGGTTATAACATAAAAATAAAACTAAAGGTTGGGCTCAGTCAACACATCAATGATTTGGTTTGATTGACAGGTTTACATGGCACAATTTTTTTGAGACACAGACCAGAAAGCCAAAGAAGAACATAAATCATAAATAATACACAAAAACAAACCCCCTAACAGTTTTTCCAGATTTAAGATGCTGCCTTATAGGCATTAAACCTAAACAACCGTTCATTCTGTCATCATCAGAGCACCATGACATTTAGGGGTTTTGAAAAGGGCCTATAGACCATATATAGGAAGCTGACATGTACTCTTCTGGTTTGATAGTGAAGGCTGGGTAATAGAAGAAAGTAGGAAACCATCACTGGTTACAAAAAGAACTCCACTGAATGAAAGTCTAAGGGAAATTATATTGATTTATAATCAGTAATTTCAGAGTGGCAACTGGTTGTGTTATATATACAGTATTTATAATAATCTAAGCTTCCATTTTAAAGCCTTTAGAATCATGGTTTAGCTGGCATGGTGTTATTGTTTTGCAACTGACATTATGTTCCATTTATGAGGAGCTGAAACTAGCGAGTGAGACCATTCAATCCACAGGAAAATATTTGCTGATGTTATAAATCAAGTGAGAAGTAGAAGTTTTCTCACGGACTTCCATTCAAATTGAATTCTTTTTGCAGTCTTTCTTATATTGTTCACTGAGAATTTGACAAAAAAATGTCAAAATATCTTGGAAAGTGAAGGAAAATTATAGAAAATTCCTGGGCCAAATTTCAACATGTTTGTCCCTGTCAAATGCCACTTCCCTAAACCCTTGGTGCAAACTTGTCCAGAAAACTAACAGGTACAAAGGAAACAGAACTCCTTTGGTGGAGGTAATTAGTATAAGACAGAAAGGGCAATAGTGACAAATAAAAACTGAAATTAAAAAAAAAAAAATTTGACAAATTAATGATTGAATGAAATGTAGTACGTTTGTTTACAACTGGACAAAACTCCTGAGTCTTAAACAAAAATAAAATAAACTTTACAGCTCAGTCAGCTAGTTTATGATCTGGACTTTTCTCTCTTCATCCTCTGCTCCCTCTGAAACCCTAGTCAGTGTAAAACAGCTTGCAGGTATCTATGTGATTCAGACTCTAAATCCTCTGACTGATTGTTTCCGATGAGTGAGACCTCAGTGCCAGCTGGCCACTGCTACACTCGCTTGATTTGTACCCAATTTCATGGTCCAGGAGTGGCTCGCCCCTTTTTCCACGAGGGGGATTACGGAGCGGGACAAATGGCATCACGTATGCATCTGGGAACAGCTGTGGCTGCTGCCCACTCCACACCACAGCACAGCATACATACTCCGAACCCACCCACTCTTCCACCACTGCAGGCCCCAACACTGACTGTCCACAAATGAGTGAGTGAAAACCAGCAGGTGACGCTGAGCAACGCCTCGGAGTTGGACTGACAGCAGCTTATGTTTATCATTCAGATTACTGGAATTTATGATGAATCTGGATTTCTGAAACCTCTGCTAAAGAGGTTTTATTTTTGGTCATGTCTTGGTTTGTCTATCTGTGTCTGAGCATTGTAATAATAAAAAAAGGGATTCGGGTGAAAGTTTCTATAAAGATGAAGTTTATGGCACAAGGAAAAAGATTCAATTTTGGTGGTGATCTGAAAACAGATCAGGTTTGTATTTTTATTTGTTAACCTTGTGAAATTGGAATGTGCTGAAAATGAAACTCTTTTTTTCCTTCTTTCTTTAATTTAATTCAATGGCAATCATTGTACATAGAAAATATGTGCATTTGCTTAAGTGATTCAACGCTTAATGCGTTAAAAATGTATAAAATATAGCATCTAGGCTATGATTTGTTTACATATTAAATATAAAAATATTAAAACAAATAAATAATTTTGTTTGTGCATTTTCATGTGATCTTTATCTAGCACTTGATTTGCCTTCTTCCACTATGTACGTTTTTATTAGTGATGTAGATTCAGTCTTGAAAGGAAAATGCCACCAAAGATTTGGCTTTGGAGTTTGCAGTCCACTTTTTTATTCTGAAAATGTATTTGAAATGTCGTAAATCTGGTTTGACAGAAACTTAACCACTCATACAGTTAAATCCACATTCTTGGTGTTGATCTGTGTTGTGTATGTTGTATCAGTGATAGTTGTGAGTAAGCTATTTTTAGATGATAATTTTGTTTTTGAAAAGTGGCATTTGTTTGGAATGATGTGAGATGTTTTGATGACTCTTCTTTCCTGAGGTTACAATGGATGGATGAACCACTATTCAAACATCTATTCACATTCAAAATTGATATTTTTGCTGAATACAACACAGAACGTTTCCATTTAACAGGATTTTTATTTTATCTCGATATTGCTCATGGCATCATTGCGTACATCAGCCTCATTACAAAGAGTTTAGCTAGAGCAGCATAAAAACTGATTACTTTGATCCTACACCACTCAGGTCATGTTTGAAGTTCACAATTCTTTTAAATCATTCACAGGATTATGTACCACTTTTTACATAAATAAAAAGTGTCTAAGATCCTGAGTAATTGAGCAAAAATATACAATATGTTGTGTAACGTTATGGGGCTCAGGGCCTCACTGTGACAAATTGGTTTTCCCCAAGGCTCTGTCAGTGATTTATCACTCCCACGTTCAAAAGAGACATTGCATATTTTCATCGGACTCTTTCCACAATCAATTAACCAAATGAATTAAAACCAAAAGTGGCGCAGGTTTAAAACAATGTCACTGAAGCACATAAATACTCACATGAAGATGTGAATTATCCATTTCCACACTAAACACAAAACTTTAGAGCACATTATAACAAGACTTTCCTGGTGAACCTCTAACCTGGGCTGCATTACAATTGCAAACAGAGTGAAAGATTGATAATGGTCAGAAGTGCTGTGGGTAAAATGTCAGTTTACACTGTCATCCATTTTAGATTTCAAATAATGGTGTCTGTGAGTGATGCCCAGAGCCTTCTGTACACATGTGGAGTGTCATTCCCCTCACAACATTTCATCATCCCTCTACCACCAGGGTGAAATGTTTATACCAGCCACAACCTCTGAGTGCAGAGCCAGTGTTTAGCGCCTCTGTTGATGAAAATCAGTGGATGTTTCCCCGAGGACATCACTCGGGTAAAAACTGTAAACTGTATTTGAGGAGCAGGCCAGCTACAGGTCATTCTCCAAACAGGATCACACTCTGAGCAGGAAGTGAGAAGCGAAGAACAAAGAATAGAGTGACCATAGAATGACTCTAGATCCACACAGCAAAGGAAGGAGAGGAATCACACACGGCAACTCAGCGCAAACACAAAAGACCTTAAAAGAGCACATAAAATCCAATACTGACATTTTCAAAGCAGTCAGAATCAGCCCCCAATCCACTAGCTCCATCGTACAAACACCTGCCCTGTGCATTCTTCCACAGTCAGTGAACTTAAAGCTGCAGTGCGTAACTTAAGGTGATTGTTTTGGTTGTTGCTGCTGTTTGGTGGACAGAAGCAATGTAACTTTATTTGCATATAAATAAAAACGGGCCCTGTCCAGCAAAACTATTAGACCTGACTGAAGGAGCGTTTTTAAGTGGGTTGGATTTTTTTGAGCAGTAGAATTCACTTCTGAAACTTCTCATTGACACTTTTTTTTTTTTTCAGTCATACTCCAACCTGTTTGCAACCATCTAGCTTCACTGGCCCTCACAGTTGCCTCCATCTGTCTTGACATTAAAACAATTGTTTCTTTTGTACAGTGCAGGATTGTCGCCAGGTGACACAAGATCGACACACTGTTGTACCGAGAAGCTTTGAAAGGGTCTGGTGTGGAGCTAATGGGCTTAATTACAGTTGTGTTAACTGATTTAACAACAGTTTGAATTCATCAAAAAATGTTTAAGTCACCTACTACAGTTTTGATAAAAATAACATGGGCAAAAGGATGTCACTCACTTACTCTCTCATTCATTGTCTACTGCTTTCTCCTCCACATCAAGGTCACGGGGAGCTTGAACTATTCCTAGCTGACATTGGGCAAAAGGCAGGGTACGCCCTGAAAGGGTGGCCAGTCCATTGCAGGGCCAACACACACAGAGATAAACAACCATTCACTCTCACATTCACACCAACAGTCAGTTCAGAGTGTCCAGTTAACCCTATCACCAAACGTAGACTTTCTGTGAGGCAACAATGCTAGCCACTGCAACACTGTGTGACCCCAAAAGGAACTCAAGGCTCAAATAAAAATTCAGCATTAACAATAAAAAGGCAGTCATTTTGTTTCCTTACCTGACAAAGCAGTGCACCCAGCACAAACACCATCAACATCTTTGCTGTTATCCTCCCAACCTGCACTCAGAAATAACAGACCACTGATGAACAGAGATCTGAGGCTCCTCCACTACGATCTGAGTGACTCCACGGGGCTAAAGGGCCAAACGCTTCAACCCTGATCTAACTCCCTCTCCCCACGTCTCTCTACCCTCTTGCAGTCTTTTCTCCCCTTCCCTCTCCAAGCGTCCGTCCCTCCAAACTCCCTCCCTGTCCAAAGCTGGGGTATGTGTAACAGTCGTGGGGGTAAAGGGGTTAGAATTTCAGCAGGGTCCCTCCCATGTTCCCCCCAGCACATGTGCTGTCACTCACAAACCCAATGAAAGAGGGATAGAGGGAGAGAGAAAGAGAGAGAGAGAGAGAGGGATAAAGATGAAGAGAGGGGCAGGGCAGCTGTTGGTGGTGTAGACAGAAGTGTCTGCACCAGCTGAAAGTAAGTGAGTAAGTAAACTTTACTGGACACTTTTTTTTTTGAAAAGCGCTTTTACAGCAAGACACAAATGAAAGAGAGAAAAGGAAAGTCAAAACAAAGTTGGACAAATCAGAGAGTGTGCAGTTACTATGTCAGTAAAAAGTCAATTAATCAGAAATGTATTAAATTCATTTTGAAGACGTTATGGCACGAGAACTGATAGTATGAGGTCACCTGTATCTAAATTCATGGATTTTATGTGATGTCAGTCTTGTTTTCAAGACAACTCAAAATTACCAACTTATTTTGTTTAGTTAATGAAGAATTTTTATTACTTATATGTGTATTACTTAGTAAGTAAAGTTTTTTAGAAATTGTACTGCAGAACTAATCTACAGCTGTAAACAAGGCAAAAACAAAAACTTACAGCACCAACATGTATGATTAAGTACTACCTTTACTTGATTAAGTAAAGGTAGTATTCTATCTCCATTAGCCCACAATGCTGTTACAAATATGGATGTTCTACTTCTGTCAAAGCTGTAAAAAAAAGGTGATGAACAGTAAACACAAAAACCCTTTAAATCAGTTTGATCAGGTTTTTTGACCAAATGTTTATTGTCCTTTACAACAACATGAAGAGTAAAAGAGAAATAAAAAAATATTTCCAGTCTTTAAAAAACCCCACTGGACAACACAACATCTGTCAAAGTTATAAAGGATCTTAAAAAGGTCTTAGGAATTGATATTCTTCTTAAATCTGTTTTGTTCAGATCAGCGTTAATGTCGTGAGGTCAGATGCGAAACCTCGCTGAGCAGTGCGGCGTGTACTGTGCTGTGCCCTCACACGTTCACAACCCTTTGATCTCCTGCTATTCTGGACACTGTGTCAAAGCAGGTGAAGATCTATGGGATGGGCTCCATGGGTGATGTCAAAAAAAGGGATCGCCACGGCTGCGACGCTTGTGTCACTGTGACTGGAAAAACCGACGGTGAGGAACGTCTGTGTATACGAGTGAGGTGGATGTTTGTCCACCGCAGAGGGGGAAAAGTTGAGAGGACCTGTTTGCTTTGTTGGACAAATGTCCTCGAGGGTGGAGGACGGATGTGTCTGGAATTACGGGATGAGAGAACGGAGTCCAGATCTCCTCCACGCTACTTGAACACTCATCAACACACTCTCAGCAAGTCTACTCAGAGGTCAACAGTCGATAGAGATCTTTAGAAAGTAAACAAGACTGGACCACAGAGGCTTCTCCTTTATCACTGACCAGACACGCCGTTTCAGATGAAATCGAAACATGGAGACTCACAGTGACATTAAACACCAGCACACAAATAAGTGAAACTCACAAATGCGTCATGAGTGTACAGTTAGAAATGAGACAGTGATCATGTGGATATTACAGTGGAGACACTGTCATGGTAGAAAGTGGAGCAGTGAGAATAACTGAGTGTGTTGGCAGGCTGACCATGCATGTTGAGTGGGTGTGTGTGTGGTTCCGGAATAAAAGGATGATTTTACAGCACCTGTCTCTGTCACTTTAGGCAGAGGCAGTCGGCAGGAGCCCCCCCGGATGTTTTCCACACACACAAAAACACACTCAAAACAGACTCCTCCATTCATTTGACAGCCTCCCCAAATCCTTAACCCCATCTTAAATGGTTAATTCATACATTTAATCTTATCCAAACCACAGTTCATATCTTAAAAGGTGCGGCTTGTAAGATATAGTGACATCTAATGGTGAGACTGCAGATTGCAATAAACGGAGGACTCCTCTGCTCACCCCTCCCTTTCCTAAGCATGTCAGGTAACCAGGACAGCCTTCACATACAGAAGAGATGTACATTTTTTCCCCCTTTTACATAGTAAGCTTCCACTTCAAAACACAAAACACACAAAACACACACCCTGGCTGAGTGTTTGTTTGAGCTCCTGCTGAAACATGGTGTTCTCTGTCAAGCAAGGCCCATACAGAATATAGAGAACATTTAAATGGCATGGTATTAATATATTTTCTAATTACATAAAAAGATTATTCTAAGGCTATGAAAACGAAATGATGTTTATTTCCTACACATATACAAATGTGCCCATGGGTTGTATGTTCGATTTCTCCTAATAAATGCCCCTAAATGTTAGGTACTGGACCTTCAACGAGAGCCTCAGAAATGAGGTTTCCTCTGATAACAAGGCTTTGGTCACAACAAAGTTGTGCACACTTACACACACACACACACACACACACACATGCACGTGCACACTTACATACACACACACACACACACACACACGCATGCACATGCACACACACACTCAAAATTTTCTGAAGTGGCTTATAACAATGCTGTGAGACAGAGATGGTGCAGTGTGAGCGTGAGTGTGGCTGTGAACAAATTTCAAATTTGCTCAAAGAAATCTCATGCACAGATGAAAGTGTCAGTTCAAACACTCTGAAAATGGAATCATGTTGGCAATACCAAAAAAATGTTACCAGTCCCAGCTGTGGAAACAGTGGTTCAGATGCCTCTCTGTGGGTTACTGATCTGTGTTTGTGTTTTTTTTTTAATAGATTTTATTTTTTGGTTTTTTTATTCTTGTCTGGACCCTGAGTGTACAATAAAGTTCTGATTGACTGTTTGAAAGAAAACATTTTCTACAGATTCAGAGACAGAACTCTGCTGCCCACTGTTGGCAGAAGAAGTTGCATATGAGCCATGAAGCTCTAATATTGAGACAAGTGGACATTCTAAGTTTAACAAAACTTGCTCATACTCATACAGTGCATCTGTAACATTTTGCTTATAGATATTAATTCAATCCAAATGTACTTCTATAGCACGTTTAAAAATAACATAGTTGACCAAAGTGCTGTATGTCATATAAATACATAAAATGGACTGGACATAAAGTCATCTAAACCAAAAAAAATGAAGGAAATGGAATATAAACCCAATACAACACCGATACTCTGCCTGCTGCCAGCATGTTAGCAAATAGTAGTTAGTAGTTGGCAAATAGTCAATAATCTTTACACACCCAGCAGAAACAGCACCTTTGAAGTCATGTTTCTGATGGGATGATGAATAAATTCCTTACCGTTTAGTGAGATGAAAGCAAATTAAGTGAAGCGTGTGACGTAAGTGAAGGAAAACACTGAAATACAGATTGTAGAACCAAAACAATGAGTGAGTTTTGGTACCTTTCACACTGTGAATCCACTGTTAACTTAAAATCACTCAGTAGTGAATCTTTAGGAAAGGTCTGTCTGAACCCCATCTCACTGACAATGCATTTGTGTATATATATATGTATGTATGTATTTGTTAACACCCCACACTCAGTCTGGGAAGATTCTTTTGTGATGTAAGCTTTTGGGTCAGAGACAGCCAGGAGTTGCTGTGGTTCACAGGTTATAAGCTGCTCACTTGATGAGCTTCTATGCACAACACTTGTGTCTCATGAGGCCGAACATCATAGGAAATTTAATTCTCAGTAAAGTGGACTACAAATTAAATCCAAAGTGTTTGTGGGACACTGCACTGTGCAACTGCCACCTGTAAGAATCTGGACTACCAATTTCAAAATTTACAATTTATTCAGTGCCATGTTTGCAACTGGATGTTCAAAGACACCACCTGCACCAGCAGCTCTCTTTGAGGACATGCCTTGCTGATGAGAACAACACTGGTTTAAAATGCCAGAAAGACAACAGTAACTGAAATAACCACACGTTACAACCAAGGTATGAAGAAGTAAAGAGGCTTCAGCAGCAAAGGACCACACCAGGTGCCACTTCTTACACTTTATTTAGGAGTTTTCTGTACCTAATAAAGTGGATATCGAGTCAAGTGCCTCTATAGTCTCCCCCGCAAATGTTCAAGCACATTCCCAGAAAGTGGGGCTCAATTTTGTAAAACAATGAACACAAACTGAAGAGAGTTAAACTTTGTGCAAAATAAAACACGTTCTCTCTGCTTGATTCCATCAAAACAACATGATATGCTTTTGTAACAGAGCAAATAAAACACTGATGTGGTCAGTTCAAAACACAGTCATCAATACTGTTCATGCTACATATTCAAACACATACAGATGTGTGGAAATAAGTTAAAATCTTATTGTTTTGTCTATAGAATTTACATGTGCAAAAGTAATTTTATTTTACATAGTATGCAGTAAAACTGTAATCTCCCCCAACTACTACAAAGACAAGCAGTGCACCAACACAAAACGGTTACAAAAGAGTCAAGTCACTTGAAGCCTCTTTTATACTCTGACACATGATTGAAGTGTTGAGTTTGCACAGGTGCAACAGGAGTGAGACTAATTGGTAATCAAGGTCAAGGTGTTTTGAGGTGAACAAAGTGCAGCAATTGATGCAGCTTATTTTAAATGATATGCAAAATCAAAAAAAGAAGGTCTCTGTACAAGGGTTTTAATGAGAAACAAATACAACAGAGTTCCAGCCATTTTGGAATGTTGGGGTTGACGAGATTGCTTTGAGTTTCTGAGTTGAAAATCTGAGAGTACAGGGGGCAAATTGTGACAGCAGATGGAAATATAAGAACCAAATCACAAAAAAGGAAGATGAAGCCTGGTACAAATTAAGCTTTTAACTGTGTGCTGTGTCTGTATGTACAACCCTAATTTCAAAAATTATAAATTATGTAAATAAAAACAGAATGCAATGATTTGTAAATCTAATAAACTATATTTTATTCCCTAGTAGAACATAAACAACATATCAGATGTTGACTCTGAGACATTTGACCATTTCATGAAAAATATTAACTCATTTTTAATTTGATGGCAGCAACACATCTCAAAAAAGTTGGAATAAGGCAAAGTTTACCATTGTGCAGCATCCCCTCTGTTTTTAACAACTGTCAACTGTAAATGTCTGGGAAGTGACAAAACCAGTTTGGAGTTTTAGGAAAGGAATCCTGTCCCACTGATGCAGGATTCTAGCCGATCAACAGTCCTGGGCTTTTGGGGCCCAATTTTTCTTTTCATGATGTGCCAAATGGTTTCTATTAATGAAAGGTTCAGCACTTGGACTTTTCTCCTGTGAAGCCATGCTGTTGTGATGGATGCAGTATGTGGTTTAATATTGTATTTCTGAAATAAACAAGGTCTTCCCTGAAAGAGACATTGTCTAGATGGAGCATATGTTGATCTAAAACCTCCTTTCCAGATGTGTAAACTATCCACACTATAAGAACTAATGCAACCCCATACCACTGAACTGTCCACAAGCTGGATGGTCCCTCTCCTCTTTAGTCTACAGGACACAGTGTCTGTTTCTGGAAGGTTTCCTGGAAATCACAGCCCATGCAGTGATTTCCAGTAGCGAATCATGCCTGTTTTAATTCAGTGCAGCCTTGGGGCCCGAAGATCACGAGCATCCAGTTTTAAACTCTGCCCATCTTTACATCTGAGAGGTTGAAATGCTCCTTTTATACTCAGTCATGTTACTGACCTGTTGCTAATTAGTTGTCAAACGCTCCTCCAGTTGGTTATGATTTGTGCCATTGACTTTGGCAAAAAATGGTAAAATGTCTCAGTTTCAGCATCTGATATGTTGTTTATGTTCTGTTGGAAATAAAATATGGATTTATGAGATTTGAAAATTATTGCATTCTGTTATTATTTAACTCCGGCTTCCTCCCACAGTCCAAAAACATGCAGCTTTGGGGATTAGGCGAATTGGGCACTCTAAATTGTCTGTCTCTGTGTGGCCCTGTGATGGACTGGTGACCTGTCCAGGTTGTACCCCGCCTCTTGCCCTATGTCCGCCCTTTTTGCTCTGCTGAATATAGCCACTGTTGAAACAATGGAGGCTGTCAGACACAGCAGAGCATGAAGAAATGAGTTCACGAGTTTCAAAAGATTGTACTTCTCGGATATTACTGAGGTGATAATAGCATGGTAGTGCTCTTGAAGATGAGTCAGGTCACTGCACAACACTCTGAACACAGGTGACTCTGGGCCCCACTGATCAGAAAATAAGGAGCCAAACCAGGGATGTAACATGTAAGTGCTTCTCACATACTGTATTTATGACATTAGTGAAAGGTTTCGTCTACTGTACTGTTGTCATGTCATTAATAAGAATCGTTGCATGGAAAACATGAGAAATGCCAGGTGCATACTACTCTCTTCATTGTTTTTGGATACAGAACAATGAATAACATACTAATATAAATGAATAACATAAACAGAATAATATAAATGAAGATTGTTTTATCTATTATTATAATACGGTACAATCAGTTTTAACACCATTATAACATCAAGCTCAAAGGTTTTATATTTCAGCTTAAAATAATGAGCTTTAAGCCACATTGTTAGAAGAAAATGTAAAAAAAAGTAAAAAAGAAAAGTAAATATGTTTTTAAGGTTTTATAGATTGATACATTTCAAAGTGCATTGTCATTATAGTGAAATTTAGTGTAAAATACATTAAAAACAACTAAACTTTGATTAATTTTAAATATGGATGCTTTCATTTATTTATATGTGTGATACGCTCTGATGTGCTCCTCCAACTTGGTGTTTCTCAATGTTTTTCAGGGCAATTTCACCTTTATGACAGTACTGGGTTCATTTATAACCCTGTGGGGTTGATCATTGATTTGATTCATTTTGACCTTACTATTTTATCATTCTTTTATATCAGTGTTTCTCGATCCTGTTACTGTTTTCCTGCTCCAACGCACCTGATTCAAATGAACAGCTTGTCGTAAAGCTCTGCAAATACCCGATAACGACCCTTTCAATTAAATCAGGTGTGTTGGAGCAGGGAAACATCTAAAACATGCAGGACAGTGGGTCCTCAGGACCAGGACTGAGAGACACTGTTTTACATGACCGCTGACAACCTGCTGGTGTCCAGAAAACAAGGTCTCCTTTGTAGATAACTGGAAAACCTTTGGGGGAAAACCTGGTCTCATAAGAGAGGACAGCATCCATCCTACTTTGGATGGAGCAGACCTCATAGCTATAAAATACTAATTTTATTAGACACCCAAACCTCTGACAATCCAGAGCTAAGACCAGGAAACAGAGGTGCAATCCTACAGTCAACCCCCCAAACACCACATAGTGTCTGTCCCCTGACCACCCAAATTACAGGAGGAGTGCCTAATAAAAACCTAATAAACACCACTAAAAGTGAATTTCAAAATCTCAGGTCACTTTCCTCACTCTTAGTCAACAATTTAATTGCAGATAATCACATTGATCGTTTCAGTATAACTGAAACATTGTTCACAGGAGGGGGAATATGTAAGTTTAAATCAATTAATACACACATTCCTGGAAGCACGGGCTGAGGAGGAAGGGTTGTATCAATTTATAACTCGAAATTATGAATTACATCCAAACTTAAATCTACCCATAAGTCATTTGAAAATCTTACTCTTAGTCTTTTGCATCCAAACTGGAAATTACAACAACATCCTGTCTGTCAGGTTCTCTAACATCCTGTCTGAGTTAGTTAGTGAGTACAGATAAAGTCATTATTACGGGTGATTTCAATATTCATGTAGATATTGTCAGTGACAGCCTTTTAATGCAATCATCCGCTAGTTTATACATTTTGCCAGCAATCCTAATTTGCAGTGGGGGTCTATTAATTTGGATTTCAACTGTAAGTTATCCTGCTTGTGGTTTCCAGAGTCTCTAAGAGTAGAATGGGAGGCAGAGCTTTGAGCTACCAAGCTTCTGTGAAAGCAGCTCCCGCTGTGGGTCAGGGAGGCAGACACTGTTGCTACATTTGAAGTTAAACTTAAAACTTTTCTCTTTAATAAAGCTTATAGTTAGGGCTGGTTCAAATGAACTCTGAACAATTGCTTCTGCTTGGGGAACAGCCATTATGCATTTATCTCCCTCTCTCCCTCCCTCCTCTCCTCAGTGCTCCCACTTTTATGATAACAATAACATTGTTTTCCTCTCCCTTCTCCTAGTTTGTGCTCTTCCTCTCTCTTTGTTCTTATCTCATAGCTCTCACTGAGTCCTGAGCTCGGATATTATAACTATAACCATTACCATATATTATATAACTACTCATTACTGCTAACATTCATATTATCCTCATTCACCAACGGCTTGTCCTTTTCTGAGGGTCACATGAGGAGCTGGGACCAACCCCAGATGGCGACAGCACATGTCACACCCTGAATAAGATGATGATAATTGTTATTAATGTTACCGATTCTTGAATCATCCTGGTCTCTATCTTCTTATCTTTCCTCTCTCTGTAATATTTCAGGTTTTGTTTTTAATCTGCTGAACCTGTGTCTGTACCTGTGACACCTACTGCACGTCCGCTGTCCTCAAAGAGGGATCCCTCCTCTGTGGCTTCTCACATTTTTTGTAATAAGCCCTGGTACAAAACATTAAAAGGTATTTTACACCGATATATAAGTTTGACTGGTTTACTCTTTACTGTGATTGTTGACTTCGGCATTTTCATGTTGGTGTGAAATTTTCATTCACTTATGTAACAATTTTCCCTGTCAGTCACAATTACCTCTTTATGTTGGTTACGTTTTAATGTTCTGCAGGCTGTATTTTTCTTTTTCGAAAATTTTGCATTGCAGAAATTGCTGTGACTTTGATCACCTGCGGGGGGCAGTGTTACACCATGTAAGTTCAACTGGTGGGGGGAAAGAGGAGACAGGAAACTTATGAGACTTGAGGGTTTGTCTCATAAGAGAACCTGCTGAAGAATAGAACAAATAACTAACGACCCTGAGGAAGGAGAGACAAAAAAAAAAAAAAAAATGGAGCAGAAAAACCCCCAACAAAGACTCACAATACAAGCGGCAGAACGCAGACTGCTTGTGAAAATAACACAGTCACAAAGAGCTGAACAGCATTTCTCACTATCTTTACATGTAAAACAACACAGCATGTTTAAATAAATAAGCTCTGCATTAAAGTCAGCATGTCACTTTGCTTTTTGTGTCTCTGAATGTTGCTTTCAACTCATTTCTTCATCGGTGCAGAAAAACAGTGAAACACACTGAAACATAACCAGCAGTGAAGGGGGGTGAGCACGCGTGTGCGTGTGTGCGTGTGTGTGCGTGCGTGTGTGTGTGTGAGAGAGGTGCCTGTGATACAGCAGCTCTTACTGCCTTCACCCCAGTCAGCCTCCACCATGGTGGGTTGCCAATTAGAGCCAACACATATGACACACTTGACTCCCCCGCTTGAACCATGGCTGGAGATAATAGGCCTCTTCCTGCAGCTCAATCGATGACATACTGTCCCAGGGTGGACGTCTGCCTCACTCTACACACACACACACACACACACACGAAGATGCTCCCTTTCCTACTTTCTCTACCCCAAACCACTTATGTGTCAGAGAGTAAAATGTCAGCTTTTTGTTTCTTAGAAAGAAATGCAGTAAACAAACAAACACACACACGCACTGGTTTCCATGACTTCAGTGGACATTGCATTGACTTAGTACATTCATTTCCTGAAGACGTATTCAAACCATAACCACAATTACTAATGCTCTAACCCTGATCCCAACCTTATCCTCAGAAATAAGGTTCTGCCTCATTAGGAGCAGGTTTTGGTCGCCTTGAAGACTACTGGTCCTGACCAGCTTTGACAAGCAAGTGCAAGTACACAAACTTTTTTGGGGGAGGGGGTATCTGGATCTGGATTTAATACATAAAAAAAAAAGGCTAACCTTGCGAGATGGGGACTTTATGGACAATAAGGCTGAACAATGTAGGGAAAACATCTAATTTTTCCTGAAAAAAATGTTTCAGTTTTGACTTGTTTTGAGAATATTCACTGTCATAGCTTAAAAATGTGATATGGCAATTTAATACAATTATTAATTATTAATTTCTTCCAACTGTAGTCTTAGAAAAATCCTATGGTGACATACAGCAAAACCATCAAAACAGAACAATTAAATTGCAGCCTTTGCAGTTTGCTAATTGCATTGTTTCAAACTGCAATTTGAAATGACTGATTGTTCAGCCCTAAGTGGCACAGTGGAAAACTGGCGATTGCAGAGGTTTTTTTTTTTTTTTCTTTTACTTTCACACAAAATGATTCCCACTCTTTTTTTCCCACTATGAGATAAGACACAGAATTCCAATGCATAGTGAAGTTACAGTGTGTGTACCTAGAGCTAATGCATCAGTTAAGTGTGTTTATAAGTCAAGCTCAGCCCACAGGAGGTGTGTGTGAGCAGTGTGAGGGCACCTGAGTCACGGAGCTTACACACATTATGGTAATGGATATCTGCTGTGTACTGTAATAGCCTGATGGCTTGTGTGAACTTGCTCTCACTTCTTGACACTGCGGTTGCTCGGGTGCATCTTGATGTGGTTGTTATAGACCTTGACTATCAATATGACCGGGTCAGAGCTGCAGAAGCACCAGCATAAACACTGCATCAGTGCACAGTCATAAGACTCTGTGTGACGCCAACATATCTGCACAACAACATCCACTCTGTGCTGACTGAGAGTCAAGCTCACTTTAGATTAAGTGTATATCATACATAGCCACACACACACACACACACACACACACAGAGAGTGCATAATATGTTGTATACAAACAGACAAATTTACAAGAGTTACAGTGTATGAAAATGCGAGTGAATGGGTGATGGCAAAGCTGTAGTTTAAAGCAGCTTTTGAGTCGTCATCAAGAATAGACAAGTATTGTATGAATACAGACTGCGGGGCTTTTTTTGGGAGGGTGGGAGGTAGAAGTGAGAAGAGGGTCGGATGGTGGTGGGTGTGGAGTTGGAGGTTGGTGACAGTTATGTGCGTGCACGAGCTTAATCTGCCTCCATCAGCTGTCAGAGTCAGGGATGTCAGGGCGACCAAGGCTCCTGGTCTTCCCTCTCTCTCTCTCTTTCTCTCTCTGTCCCTCCCTCTCTTGACTGGCAATGTCATGTTGTCAGCCCACATATGCTTGTCTGCAGTCGGGGGGTGCGTGTGCGCGTGTGGGGGGGGGCATAGGCACATGGGCAGCCTCCGTCTTTTTCCTGTCGCTGTCGACACTTGTCTTATTGCCTGTGAGCTGCCGACATTGTCCCTTTTTAACCCTTTCAGCTGTGTCTATCTGCTGCTCTCTTCCTTCTGTCTCTCTTTGCATGGAAGACACCAGAGTTACAATTTTCATTAATCCCTCTTTCTTCTGGTCCAAAAAAACAAAAAAAATATTTAAGCGCAGGTTTAAACAGGTTTTTCACAAGTGGGGATGTGTTTAATCAGCATGCACTCAGCAATGCATGTAGATTTTAATCAGCTTTGGCTCCTATTGGTATCAGTGGGGACGTAAGCCAGGGTCAACACATTCATTTCCTCTTTGCCTGTTCTTTTTTTAGGAAGAGATGCACCATTTCTGGCACAGTGATACACATTAATCTCTCAGCTGTTCAGCATAGTTGTTAACGTCAATGTTTAAAACTTGGCACACTGCTTAATATCATTGATTTCATCAATCAAATAATCTAAATCAGCTATTCCCAAACTTAAGAACACTGTGGCTTACTTACTGAAAATTCTCTGGGGTCCACAGCCAAACAGCCAAACACGGATCAGTAATACCCATATATATTATTGTTTTCATGTGAACATGGAGACAAAAAAAAAAATCAGTGCAGATTAATAATCTGTCCACAGTCATAATTATCTATCAAATATCAATTTACAAATTAAAATCAACAAACCTGACCAATTGAAAGTGGATATTTACACATAAAATGTCACAATATTGCGATATACTATATGCAATATATGACATGGCTTTGTTTTACTCCTTCTGAGTATTCCTTAAAATTAATTGTACATATTTTAAAGCAATTTAAAAATTACAAAACTGAAAATGAAAATCATATTTATTCATTTACATTTAATGACCTTTCACGGCCCATCTGCAGTACTATCATGGCCAACTAGAAGCCACCGCCCAAATATTAATTTCCAGAGAGACCAAATGACCACAACTTAAGTATTGCATACTGAACCTTTAAAAATAAACACAAACTCAGTTTTGGTACGGAGATATACCACTGATAAAAATGGATGAACAAACCAATGTTATCTAACAAAACTCATAGATGTTTCCTTATAACAAAACCTGTGTGTGTCAGCTCGTACAAATGATGAGTGGGGTCACGTTTTTCCCTTAAACATCTCAACAGGGACAACTGATGAAAAACACACCTGCTGAGCAATTTCTCTGATCATCAATGGAACTAAACCCTCTTTTCTGGAGAATTATCGCACTATACTAGTGTTACTTTATTCTTATTCTCCAGATGAGAAACCACCTTGCACTGAGCAATGGGAGGCCCACACGCAAAGAGAGCAGTTGAGCATTTATATCAGTATGGGTAACACACAGTGCTCTCGCCCCACTGACCTGCCCCTGGTACCTGCCACAGGGAGCTATGAGATGACCTGTCAGTCAAACTCAGATTAATCATCAGTCTTCTCCTCTCATGGGGCTCACACTCAAAGTCTCGTCCAAGTGATTACATGCCAAGCAGCCATCTCCAGCTTCTACTTTCCACACAAAAAGCTGATATCTCTGTCCATGCATGCACCTCCACATCCCTGTCTCAGCATGCATGCTGCATGTAAACCATAAATCTCACATACTGTACAGTTTATTTGCATTTTTGCATTTTCTTCAGTCCTTACTCGGCTGTTGTACAACAATGTCTGAAGAGTTCCAATGCAGAGTTTTATTAATTAAAATTTTTTTCAAATTATTATCAAATTATAAAAGATGTAACATTGCTTATATGCTACATCCTCCATCTGAAAACAGATTACACACAACTGACCACAAAGCTGCTGTTGCCTTATTCTGACTTGACATAAACAAATCACTTGTTTTATACGGCGCTGGAATTTCGCCCGGCAACATGAGATTAAACACTGCTATACTGAGGAATATAGCGAGAGTTGTATGGAGCTGAAAGACTTTAAAGGCATACACTACAGTTTTAGTCTCAGGTGTTGCGACAGTAGAAAATAAACCTCCACCAGGATGAGAGGTATTTAATAAATAATATTAAAATTTAACCTCAGCAATGATATACATGATTCATTAAACCCGATCACTGGTTGATCAAGCTTTTGTGAGCCTTGATCACAAAAGCTTGATAACCTTGATGTGAGCCTTTATATCTGCAAGCCTTTATTTTACATTTTTACACCCAAACCATCACACAAATACATAAAAAAAACCCCACAAATACACTCAAAGAAAACTCTGTACACCAACACAAACACACATAGACACACACAGACACACACAACTCCTCCTGGCTTTACCCTTGCCCAGAGTGCTCCCTGGCTGCAGTCTCCATAACAGTCTGAGTGCTTTATGTTTGCTGTAACACAGAGTCATCACTGTCAGAGACATTGATTTGTCAACAATGTTGTGATACACTATAGATGGATAATGGCCCATCTTGTGCGCAGTTGTTGCATTTTTCTTGACAGCAACGGAGAATCTGTTGTTGTTGTTTTTTTTCCTTCCTTTCCTCTCTTCCCCTCCTCTTTAACCTCCCTCTACACACAGAAACACACACACACACACTCACCCCTGCAGTTTGAAAACAATAAAAGAAAAGCAATGTGTCTTGTTCACCTACTAAATAGCCGTCTGGTTTGTGTCTCCTGAGGTGGTTGCACATCAGTGGCTGGCTCATCTATCAGGACAATGCAGTGGCCTCAAAGCTCCAGGTATAAAGATGATAAATACCTCACCTCCTGAAAAGGCCATGGAAAAAGATGGATGGATGTGGAAAGAGAGAGATGGTTACAGACATCGAAACAAACTGATGGTGGGGGGGGAGCAGTGGGATCAAAGGAGCAACTATTCATGAGATTAACTTAAACATAAGCCTGACGTAACCAAAGAGTTGACCTTATAAGTCACAAAAGAAATGTCTAATTTAGCAGAAGGAAAATAAAGTGCTGACATTTGAAGCTGTTTACTTAATTCAAGTTGACTTCAAATTTACTACAATGCATTTTGATATCCAGGTGAATTTCCATCAAAAAAATAAAATAAAATAAATAAATAAATAAATAAATTCCATTGCCACCCTTTCCATTTTGCCACTTTTTTTTTTTTTATATTATTACTGTGTTCATTTGTAGTGAAATGTATGATTGTTTGCCACATTGTCCACATTGTTTAGCTCACCATTCTATGCATGTAGTTTAATAGTAATGTGTCAAGTTTTATTGTGTGATTCATTTTATTTATGTCATTATAATTATTTATTATCTCTCGTGCTTTGTGCGATATTGCAGATGGAGCTGGTATAGCAAAAAGATGCAAGAAAAATGGCAGGTGTTCATCTTTTTTTCCCCTCTGTCTTTCTGTAATTAATAATTACATGATTAAATCTACAAAACAGATTTGTGAATAAGTTGTAATTTAAAGGATTATAGCTTAATTGAAATGGGTTGCACTTCATTATTAGACATAATTATTAGCAAATCTAATATTAACCACCATTTTGGATCACCATGTTTTTACAGTAGCCCATAGTGGACAAAATTAACATCTTTCGATGCTAACTGGAGGCTACATATATTCCCTGACATACTTGTAAGGGAAGGATGAAGTGAGGTCTATTCAGCTACAACATGCACCCTCAGCACCAAATGGTGATACATTTTACACACTGCCCATTTAATAGTGAAAATAAAGAAAAATATAGAATATACTGTAGTTGACTTACTGTACATGGGATTGATGCCCATCGATCATTTTAATACATGTACACAGAACATGCTGCATCTGCTGAACTTGATTAAACATTTTATTTTTTTTATTTGAAAATTTTACTGGCTTGTTGTACAAAAACAGTCACGTAAATGCATTTTTATCATTCATATAAAATTGAGAACATTATTTCACAAGGCTCCGTATATTAATGGCCCATCAGACTCTTTATAATCTTCCCAATAAAAGTGCTTAGAATTTAAGTCAGTAAATCTGAAGCTCATATTATATATAGGAATAAACATTGCATTGACATAATTAGATATTTCGGTTACAGCAAACTGCATAAATACAGCTATTTAAACAAACTGGTATGCATTTTTACAGCTGAGAAAATAGGCAGATTTAATTAAATCCCAATAAGATAATTTGCTCTCTCATCATCCCCATCTTCCTCACATATACTTCAGACACTAATATAGTGAAATTAGATTAAGATGGTCATATTAAAATACACTATTTGTTTTTTCCCTTCAACGATTTATAGCTAAAACAGTTTATAGTTTAGAATGTGCAAAAGATAACGGCTTTAGAGAACATAAGAAGGGCTCTTCACAAAAAAAGTTAAATAAATAACTGATACAACTCAGTCCAGGCCGCATGTGCTGCAAACTGTATTCCCTGTACTATTTGATTAAACAGTACTTCCTCCTCTTATCAGGGCTGTCACTGCAAGAAGGAGCTATCTGCTCTGTGATTGGCACACGGCTGCCTGCTGCCTGTGATAGAGCTCCACTTTGCTTAGGTAAATAGGAACTTAACTGAACTGAGACAATTTAAACAGTCTAAATGTAAGGAGATTAGAACTGGCCAAACAGTGGCTGAGCATGGGGATGCATGGCTGCATGAATAAGAAACACACACACAAACACACACCTAATTCACAAAGTCAAACAGAGAGACGTGAGCATGAAAGTGGACAGGGGGAAAAAAAAAAGACACACAGAGGGAGAGGACAGCTTTTAGTTGTTTTGATGCCTTGGTGCCCCCCGACCGACAACATCATTGTCTGTGCTCTCAAAACACACACACACACACGCACAAACAGATACAAATTGCATGAGGCAGGCAAAGCAAGATGGACCTGGGGACAAGTTTCCGCCTGGATGCCCTGATTTCTGAGCCAGTCTCGCTCTGCTCTGTTCTGCCCACAGGCCTTTTCCACACTGGCCAGTCAAGTGAGTGACCTACGCTGACTCTAACACTGTGTGGCAGGGAGACCTAGAGACAGATGTTCCCTGCCACTGGCATGGTACTGAAGTGGACATGGTATCCCATGTGCACACTGTGTATGTGACTGTGAAGAAAGTCACATATACAGTGTGCACATCTCTCTCGACTAAAGAGAGAGAGTGAATGTTCAAGCAGCAACGTTGGAAGGAAGAGCAGCAGTGGGTTGGTGGTGTCAGGTGTGTGTGTGTGCGTGTGTGTGTGTGCGCGCGTGTGTGTGTGAGGGGGTTGTAAAAGAAGAAATAAATCAAGTCAAAGCAATTTGTGGCAATAGCTGCTGCAGTGTCATTAGGAATCCTGTCACGCAGCAGCTTCTCTTAGCAGGCAGCAGACACAGGTTGACAGCAGGCCAAAGAGGAATTTTAATTTTTACCCCACGTCTCAAAGCTCCCACCTCAGATACATTTCTTAACCACTGAGTCAACCTGCCAGCAACAGCCGCCAAACTCACCGTCAGCAAAACTTTTCTGGAAAATAAACTGAAACTTTCAATAACGTATTAATACAAGCCAAATGAAAAGCCACAAAAAAGGACAACCTTTTAAGTTGTTGATTCATTCAGAGACAAAGTGTCCTGTTATCCAGAAGAAGAAGAATGAATAATGCTGCACCAATAATTCAACAGATTACATTATATGATGCATTCAGCTAAACGAAATGTTTACAGTAAACACACTAACATCTTGTATAGTGGCGGCATAGCAGTTAAAGAGAAATCAACACATTACAAATTTGCAAACCAACAGATCCAAATCATGTTTTTATGGGAGGACAAGCAGCACAACACATGCAGACATGTTGGGTCTAGTGTTGTGAGAAGAGGAGACTGTGGTAATAATGCTGCCTGAGCAGAACAGGGCAGAGTAATGCTGCACATTTCTCCTCACAGCTGCCACTTTAATGAGCAGACAAAATGACCACCGTTGAATAATTAATATGCGGGTCCATTAACAAGGCATTAGAATGCATTCTATGTCTTATTGATTTTTTTTCCTCCTGACTTTTTTTTTTTTGTGTTGAAAACTTTTACTCCATCCATAGACCACTCTGCGTCCAACGCTGGCACGAGTGAAATATGGCTGCTGCTGTTTAAATGTCAGCTTTGTAATTACACATGGAGCCGCGAGATGGGCAATCCCATCGGCCCCAGGGCCTCTGACTTATGGTCAGGAACTGATGGTAACAGCACAGACACATACAAACAAAACACATTCACACGTAAAACATCTCTCTTTTGCAAACACAACAAACCTAAACACAGATTACACACCTTTTTATTTACTTTACAGAGTTTATCCATTAATGAAAACTGAGTGCAGCCAATCCCCTCGTTCTTTACTGCAATTATAAAGAGTATATATTTCCAGATATCGTGTATTTAAAAATATTATTTAGAGTTGTGAATAAAGTCTGTATACATTTAAATTAAGACAATGAAATTATAATTTAATAGGGTTTATCTTTAAACATTACTAAATGATTCAGTGTTAGGAGATGAGTTTAAATTGTGTAGCTTCAGAAAAGCCTTAAAAGGCAAAATAAATAAGGATTAATATTAGAAGAAGAAGAAGAAGAAAATTTAAGATTATTGTGTGATGTTGATGCTAGGCTAAAATAAGCCTTGAGCTTCAGCTTATTCCTTTTTTGGTCACTGATGTTAAGAGATTTATGGTAAACTTTTATAATTTGAGAAACAAACCAAAATAAAAGAAATTCATTAATTCATTCATTTGTCACCCTTTCTCATTCAGTTGTCTCATTTTTTGTTTCATTAAATATGAATCTAAATCAATGTTATCTAAAAAGTTAAGGTATGTATGTGTCTTTTGATTTGTCCTGTGATTTTAGGCAAAAGCACAAATTATCTAAGCTATTTTAATTCCCGTGTTTGTCTCTGAGCAGCACAAGTCACACAGTAAAGAACACATTTTTGTCATTCTTTTAAGACGTCTCAAAGCTCCCACCTCAGATACATTTCTTAACCACTGAGTCAACCTGCCGGCAACAGCCGCCAAACTCACCGTCAGCAAAACTTTCTGGAAAATAAACTGAAACTTTCCATTTTTTTATCTAACAGTGAGAGGGAAAAGTATAATTTTCGTCAAAAAAAAAAAAAATTCTTTTGAGAAATTTGTTATTCTCAAGACTGCATCTTAATCTGCTTTACTCGTGTGCCATCATTAAATGCCTGAATTCATAGGCAAAAGATCTATGTATCTACAGCAGTGAAACAATAATTCAAGTGAAAGTGTTACTGAAAACACAACAATATCAACTGAAAAAATGACGACATGTGTTTCAGTTAATGTCCTTGTGTTTTCCTAATTGTGGTGGTGATTGGGACTTCAGGGCCACCATACTAAAGGGAAAAGCTGAAAGAAGAATTATTTTGTAAAAATATCAAATCTAATGTGGCTATAGCTTCTTTAATGTTTTGTAACATGTTAAAAGAAATATCTTTTGATCTTTCTTGGTCAGACAATGTGGAAAAGTCATCTTGGAAATTTGATTGACATTTGTTACCTCTTGGTGAAACTTTAGAGACTGGATGATTATTCAATAAATCAAATAGTAATCACAAACCTAATCTGTAATGAAAACAGCCTTTCTCTCGACCAGTGCATCAATTCAGAAATTGATACAAGTGTCACTCCTCTGCCCTGTGTGTATAATCCTTTTTGCTCAGCGGCCTAACACAGTCTAGTGGCATGTGGGACGCCCTGGTTCAATACACTACCTCCCTTACACACTCCGCCCATCAGTCAGATTCTCGGCTCAGATACCTGCTGGGAAAACCAATCTATATCAGGACGAATGGAGGAGAAGCCAGGCCAGATCAATGTACAGATATTGATACACGCAGCCATGCGAGGACTGCACTCCCTCTAAACTCGCTCTCTCTCTCTCTCAATGAAAAGATTAGGAATTGAGATGAACTGCTGAGTAAGGTGTGTGTGCGTGTGTAGATGACAAAAGAGACTGTAACACACTGGCAGATAGTACAGGCAGAGCAGAGAGGAGGTGGAGATAGAAGGGAGGAGTGGAGATACACGGTAGAGACACATATTACCACCACAGAGCTCAGTAATGGTGTGAAGGGAGCACGTCAATAATAAATACCCCCCATTACACCACAGTGGACTGCTGCTGTAGCCCGTTATAGCACGACACCTGCCGGCTCCCTCATCTACCTCAAATTACACTGATGCTCTCACACAGAGCATCAGTGTCTGTGAGAGACGACACGCAGACTGCATCAAACACCAGACGGGTCTACAGCACGGCTACATGCACAGATACACACATAAAATCGCACCTGCGGCTGCTGAATTTATTTTTCCAGCACAGTACAGAGGTTGATTGTCAGGGTTTGATCCCCTCTGATGACTCCCTGTTAGGCTTTTTTTAGGCTCTCTTTCCTCCCCCTTCTCCCTCTCTTCAAACAGACAAGGCTTGACATCCAGGTGTTTTATAGTATTTGTGGCTCTGATCATCCATCAAGCCGATCGATCACTCTCCCAGCAGCTTTTATTAATGATCTTGTCAGCCAGCCCGCTCTTGGGTGCAGCCGCTTGTCCAGAATGATAGATCATTAGCTAGTCTGCCTGCTATTTATTCTCTCATGACCTTGTCTCTCTCCAGTGTAGAATGGGCCGAGTTATGAGTGGTAGAACATGATAATTCAGTAGTGATTCTGTTGTTTTGTGTTTATTTTTTTGTTCAAATGCAAAGACAAATCAAATAATGGAAGAAATAATAAACTCATTCAAGGAAAAGTGGCAAGACCACAGCATAAAATGTTGTAGTACAACTGAATACCAACATTCTATATTATATCTCCCTCCGGACTGTGGTAGTGTCAAATTATTGGCAGCATGGAGGTTACATTTACACCCATGTTTGACTGTTTGTCACCAGTATAATTCAAAAGGTTTCAGAGATAGTTTAGATTTTTTGAAGCATGGTTGTATTAGATCTCAGCCTGCATCAGTTTCATGAGCCAGTCTGGTCGATCTCACTGGAACAGATTTTATAATATGTCTGCTGCTTTTAATCAGCCTTTTCTTGTTGGAAACTTAATTATACCAATATTACACCATTGACTCCCCACACCAAATCTTAAACTCTCTTACACCAATGTCCATAGCAAAAATCATTTTTTAGCTCATAGGGATGCAGGAGCTGCTAGTCTACTTCTGCCTCATTTGGTAAATTTATGTCACAGGGTACATCAAAACAAAGTTATTCAAATGCTGAAGTCACGAGATAACACACTTAATCTCAGTGATGGAGGCAGCAGTGGATAAACAAAGCTTGAGGGTCACAGTGTAAAATTATTGATTTTCTCAATGGAATTTGGTGTGGGGTTTACAAACTTCAGTTTCAAGCCAGGAAAAGGTCTAATGATAGGATACAGTGGCAAACATATGCAAAAGACATTATGGATTTAATAAGCTGAGTCTTTAGTTAAGGGGCTAAAATGTGTTTTTCTTCCTGTCCCTGCTGGCAGCCATGTTATTAGTGAGGGTTGCAGGATGGTTCACAGAAACTGCAGCATGCTTGACAGCATGCTCAATGAAATAAGTATTAATAATGTGGAAATAACTCCTACAAGAAAAAAAAAACTGAATAATGCCAATACATTTTGAGGTAGTTATACTTAGGGCAGCCAGAGGAAAACTGAGGGTCCTTGGCAGAGAGTTTTCCATAATATGTATTTGAAAAAAATGAATCATCACAAACAATAAGGAAAAAATAATTAACTGACAGTGATGAGGGAAATAAAAGGACAAGAAAGAAAGAAAAGACTGATAAAGAAAAAAGGTCAGCAGAGAAAAGGGCAAATAGAAAACAGAGCACGAGTCAGCAGGAGTCTCAGAGGAACGAAGCCCGAGGCTGAGCAACTGAGGTGTAAGTAGCTTTAGAATAAACATGAGCTCCATGTAAACAACAACCTGCCATGACAAGCATCGGTTATGTGCCCACACAGACCTGATGGGGATGTGGATTCACTGGCGTGTGTGTGTGTTTGTGCTTCATACGCATGGCGTCCCCAGGGCTGGAAAGCCTTGCATGTCACCCTGCAATCACTCCTCCTTCAACCCACTTCCACACATAAAGGCTGTCATGTTGATCAAGTAGCTGCAGGTCCGGAGCCTTTTGTGATCTTCGGAAGCGTGAACATATGAATGTCTGACTGTATAATTGTAGCTTGATTTTCTGTTTGTGCCAGAATCAGCCAACAAAGCAGCAGCATGTGAGGCTACATCCGCATTACCAGGCTGAAGTGATTGTGTTTTTTTCCTTTTCACTGACGTGAGTCAGATCGGATTTTTTTCGGCTCTGTGTGGGCAGAAAAATCTGCTGATAAATTCAGATTTTCAAATCAGAACTGTGTCGCCTCAGTATGTGGTCTGAGATCAGATATATTGTATATGCACTGACGTGAGTGTGACTCGTCATGGATTGATAAATGGCTTGTATTTATAGAGGGCTTTTCTAGTCTTGATGTCTAGTCAAAGCTGCTTTACACTACAGTTTTGCCATTAACGCATTCACAGCCTCACACTTTCAGTGTGCGCTCCACATACATACAGGTGTATGAATGTGTGAGCGAATGGGTGTGAATGGGTAAATGGCAGAACTGTTGTGAAAAGTAGCTTTGAGTGGTGCTACATAAATACAGACCACTGTTGTGATTGCAGTTAATGGAGGGATGTTAAATATTTGAGGTTTAAAGACACAGTGTGTTAGTGATATGTAATGGTGAGACAAATGGAGGAGTCAAACTGGCCGAATGTGAAAACACAAACTGTAAATGCTTTGACAATGTGGGAAACTGCAGAAACACAGTGCTACAAGATGGTGGCCTCCATAAAGCAAGGCCTAAAGTAGAAATAAATGTTTTAGTCTAAGGTTACAAAAAACAAATTATTTAATTTTGATGTGATGATACTTTGATACAAACACACTTATGGGTAGTACATTCAATCTCTGTGGATAACTCCTAAATGTTACACACTGGTCCTTTAATAAGACATATGGAGCAATGAAGTCCAAGCCCAACTAGAGTAAATCTACCAAACTCAAGTCAAGCAGTTTTCCAGTGGCTACACAGTATGTGCTGTTTGAGAGGACAGTCACATTTACATGAAAGTCAAATTCAAGATAACTGTAGTTATAAATGTGAAGTACTAAATTTGATCTGCATTGAATTGGAATTGAATCAGAGCTGAACAATACAGCTGGAAATATGTAGGTGCTCCGCTGTGAATTAAGAGGCCATTGTGTGTCTGTGACTTCTGACCTGTTTAATATTCAGTCACTGTTCAAAGAGACGAGGGATGAACTTCTCGCTCTCTCCCCCAGAAACATTCATGACGGACGGCTTTCATGTTCACAGCAGGGAGACAGTCTGCGCGGGGGGGGGGGGGGGGTCTTCTGGGGGGCGGGGGGGGGGGGGGGGGGGGGGGGTGTCTTCTGAGGAGCCAAAGTAACAGAGGATGAGTTGCACTAGCTGCCTTGTGAAATCTGAACATGATATTTGAATTATATATACTGTACATGGTGAAGTCCCTGAGCACATTTCTGAACTGCTATACTGTAGTAACCCCAGTCCCTCAGGTCAGGTAACATACCTAAGTTAAAGAGAAGCCCTTTGTCTGTGAATCATAACTTGAAACATTGTAGACGGTCTCATTCAAGTGACAAAAAATACCCTTCACTTGAATAGTTTAATATTTTGTTTAGGATTAGGATTTAGAGTGTTTCATGAGAAGAGTTGGGATCGTCCCTCTAGATTTTCATCTCATTTGCCCGCCGTATTGTGTGTTGTTGATTGATGTAACAATGTTTTTGGCAGCGCTTTCAAACACACAAGTAAAACAGAGGGGACCAGGATATGATGGAATGTTGTGATGTGGTGTTTTCTCCAGAGTACTTTGTGGTGGGAACACGTGGTAGTCCTTGTGACCTTTCATAACAATTTGAGCAATTTTGCGCAAGGGAATATTAGAAATGGTCTGATTTAAGCAGCCAGAGCCTTTAGATCTGCGGCAAATCTAAAGGCTAAGATACATTTTTTTTTTTTTTAATATTTTGTCATTAAAATATCCATCACATCCTGTGTCTACATCAAATATAATATTGAAACCGACAAACTTGTGAAATATGGAAAACTGTTACCAACACCTGTAACCAGCACCTGTAACCAGCCACGTCCACCATCGTCTTTGCCTGCCTGAGCAGTTCAGAGCAGCTTCACCATCTGCCTCCTTTATTCTCCAACCTGCCTGGTTTAACAACTCCTGTTTACACACTCACTCTGTCTGTCCTGCTCGGTCAACTGGAAACCAGTCTCTAGTGAAGAGCCTCAGCAAATAAGAAACATTGCCTGTTTTCTACACTGATCAGCTCAACCCTCCTATCTGTGATCTTATTTCCAAAAACTCTATGACCTTTAACACTAAGACTGGAAGCAGCCAGCCATGTTCTGTTCAGAAGTTAAATAAATCTGCCTGAAACTCATGGGAAATGTGCTGAAACTGTCTGAAGACCTTAAACAAAACCTTTCAGGCTGTTTCTAATCTTTGTGCTGCATTCAACACAAAAAGAGAGACAAAATAAAACTATCTTCAAGTATGCCAAATAATATTTATCCATCAGATGTAATTCTTGATGTTGTACCTCATGTGCATTTCCAACCTCTGATTTTCATCCTGTCGAGCATTTCTGTCTGCTTCGAGACAGGTGCATGCTAGGATAAGATTCTCAGAAGCGGGTAGAGGAAATGAATCTGTGATTGAATGAACTGGCCTTCAATCAGTGTGCTTGATGTAATAAAAAACATTTTTTTTTTTTTTTAAAAAACACTGCCTCAATTCCTTGTTAGCTGATGATGCCACCTGATTCCTGTTCTAACACGTGTCCATCATCTGAACTAAATTACAGTAGAGAAATAAATCTTGGAGGCTGGTTTACACGAGTGAAACTGTGACAATGCAAAGAAGAGTCAACGTGATTTTCAGCCGATGCTACTGAGATCAGTAGAAAATCATAAAATCCAGTGGAAGAAAAACCCCTTTATGTCACACAAACGTTTCACTAAGCGCAGGCTGTAGGGACAAATGTGTGTCACCAACAATACATGACCAGAATCTAAATGAGAAATTGATATCTGCCACACTGTAGAGGTAATTTGAGCTACAGTATGTGGACACATTTTAAGCTTTGAGATTTGTGATTTGGTGGCCACCATGTGGGTTTTTGACACAGGTGTCACCTGCAACCACAGCTTTTGTTGAACAACACCAGCTTTCAGTCACACGGGTCTCTACTCATATGATTTACTTCTAATTTCCTCTAAAATGAAACATAATTTATAAAACTGACACAATGTTCTGTTGGAGAAGGCCAGAAACTAGTGATTGAGACCACTGACTCTAGGAAAATTGTTTAGTGAGGTTATAAATCAGGTGAGAAGTAGAAGCTCATTTCTTTTTTCAACCAGTGGAGTTGCCCCCCTGACGGCGATTCAATATATTTTCTCTTCTTTGGTATTGGAAAGACTGCGTTCATTTTCTTAATAGACATTCTATGTGTGTCCCCCATCATCCGCCCTCCAGGACCCTGGGGCCCAACAAGCAGCTATCTGTAGACAAGTTCTTCAGCAACGCGTTTTTGAACATGTGTGTGTTTGTTTGAAAGAGAGGGAGATACGGGGGGGCGGGGGTGGGGGTGGGGGGGTCCAAGGGCACGAGTACTCCATCAAGTTTGAGTCAAGGGAATATCCACTGGTGTCCAATTTCCCATGTGTGCAGCAGGTGAGTAGGAGAACCCCTGCTGAATGCCCTAAACACACACACACACACACACACACACACACACACACACACCATAGTAGAGTGCACTCACCTATAACTGCACACCAGCTCTGCACTCACTCCTCTGTTTTGATTCTTATCCTCTGCTGCTGCTGAGCCTCAGCCCCGGCCCTCTTGCCCGTGGCCCTGACCGGCTCTCAGCTGTGGCGTGGGTGGTTGGGTGGGGCAGTGTGGGGATTTGGGACCACTGAAGCTGTCCTCTGGTGCTCCTGCAGCCCTGTCTGCTCATCCATCGTGGCCTGCCAGCCCACAGATCGATAGCTCTGCTCTCTTAATCAGGTCTCTGGTGACTGTGGGCGGATCGTGAGTGTGTGTTTGTGTGGACAGTAGCTTGCACAGGATGAGAGTTTGCACTTATTTTTTTTTCTTTCCAGCTTCACTTTTCTAACTGCTCATCGCATGTGTTTATCTCAACTTTTACTTCAGTGTGTGCTCTTTCCCCTTCTTCATCTCCATATCTTTAACATATCACTTGTTAAAACCCCATGCTGGCTTCTTTTTTGTCATTTCTTTAATCCCCTCTTTCTCGAGACAGCTCTTGTATTTTAGCTCCTCTCTGTGCTTTTATCTTTCATCTTTTCATGTCTTCTCTGCCTATTCTGGCTGCACGCCAGGGTCTCATTCAAAATGCGTCTAAGAGTCAAGTTGTCCTGGTGCTGTTGCAATCTATTTTGACTTGTGATGAAGACAGAAGAGACGAAGCGTCTGGAGAAACGGCGATGAGAATGGATGAGAGGTGAGAAGAGCAAGCGGAGAGAGAGGGTTAGTCATATGGAGTGCGGGGCATCCAGCTGTGGTGTTGTGCCTTTCTAGAGTATCTGTCTTCAGGCTCTCATCACACCTGCGTAACCACAGCTGCACACACACACAGAAAGTAACAAATCTGGTTTATGAAAAAGTAGCAACCAAAAAATAACTCAGAACCACTTTTAATGTAAATTTATAAAACTTTTTTTACTTTTCACAGTATACTTTCAAGTCCATCAGAGTGTGTGTGTGTGTGTGTAGACAGTAAAATAAACTAATATTAACCACCTTTTCCTATAAATATAGTCCCTTAATTTCTTTAATTGACTCTGTGCACAGAGCATCACTTATAACTTCTGCCAAAGCTTTCTCCTGAAATTCAGTCAGTTCTTGTCAGAAGGGAAAACTTATATTAACATTAACGATTCAAATTTCTGATATAGATGGAAAATGTTTCCATTGCCTTTTAGTTGGTGTTTTAGAAGACAATACAATAAAAAAGATGTTTAAATTTCAGCTTCGTAAGGGGACAAAAGCAGATCACCGCTGCATCCCTCTGAGCACAGCCTCCGCTAAATTTCATAATTCGTAGCTAAAGACTTTTGGTAACTTCTGCAAACACCAACTGTAGAACATCTCAGCATTGTTGGCTGACAGTTTACCAGGAATAGTCATGCTGGCTTATTGAATATCTGGACGCCACCGTGCATATATTCAATTACAAATAATTCCACCAACAAAAACACCATCCCCTGTCTTTACCAAGAGGTATTGTTGTGTATTTAATTGGAACAGTTGAATGTCCTGTTTAATGTGAAATTATTCATCAGGAGCCAAGGCAGGCTACACTAGCTGTTTCCCCACTTATTAAAGCAGACATGGAACAGTGTATCTCACACTGATGCTGGATATAAACCCTTCACACTCTAGGTTCTGTGTGACATATTAACTACGTGTAGGTATCCATGCACACATGGTATACATACTGTTTTAGTGTCGAGAACGAAATGTCCAGCAACTGCATCAGGAGTGCCAAAACTAAATTACCTCCATAATAAGAAAATGTTTTTTTTACAGATTTGTTTTCTGAGTGTTGTCTTACTGCCTCCAGGAATCATAGACATTTCCTTTGCGTTAAAAATAGGTGACCTGCCTTTCTTCTCTTTCCTGCACCAAAGAGGTTATAAATGGCTGTGTTTCGCTGTGAAGAGCATCATGACTCAAAAAGTAAAAAGCGGATATAGATGAAATTTTGTGGGGATGGAGGTTATGGACCAAGGAAGACATTATAAGAATTAGGTGGAGTGTTCCAAGGTAGAGGTGATCCTTATCAGCTGACAATGGGTGAGAGGCAGATTGAGCATCCTGGACAGGTAACTAGTCCATCACACCCAAAGGGCAAACATAGAGACAAAATGGCTCATACTCACCCCCAGCTGAATGTCTTAAAGTAGCCTAATTCCAAAAAAAAAAAAAAACATGGTTTTGGTCTGTAGGAGGAAGCTGAAATACTTTGGAGACGACTTATCTAAACACACACACATGAGGAAAACATAAAATATCAACACGGAAAAGGCCAGTGTTTGGACAGAAAACCTTTTCCCCTTGAGAAACCACTGTGCTACTCAACAGTCTAAATCTCCCTATAATCCATACTGTAATGTACAATGGAACACTATGAGATACAGAGTCAGTAGCAAAGTCCACAAAAGTGGGCCATATTAGGTTGCAAGACATTTAACAGTACTTGACAACTTACATGTTGTGTATGCCACATCGATGTTAGTTGTTTGACATTTTAATCAATAATGGAGTGGCAGATAGGTATGTATGCCTTTTTCCTGATAAACACATATTTTGTGCTCTTTCACATTGTGCCTTAAAAAATACCATACCAATAGAAGATTCTAAACCCTAAGTTAGCTCAGAAGTTAAAGGTCCAGTGAGTAAGAATCATGGCGCTTTTCCACTGTACAGTTCCAGCATGGTTCTGCACGGCACAGCTCAGCTCAACTCTACTTTTTTGCTTTTTCCCCAGAGATAGTACCTGGTACTTTTTTGGTACCTGCTCTGGTGAGGTTCCAAGCGAGCTGAGCCAATACTAAAATGTGAGGTCAACAGGCTGCCGGCCACTGATTGGTCAGAGAGTGATATCACTGGAAGAGTCATGAGTGCGATGTCTGATACAAGAATCAAACCGAACAATGCCGAACTGCAGATCAGTTAAAAAGGCCTAAAAATCCTGAAAACATTAAAAAGGAAATTCCTAAAATCCCTGGTGTCTGGTGTATTTAGCAACAGCACTGCTGAAAGCCAGCGATCATAAGATCACAACCCAGTCAGCCATATTTCAGTTTGGTGTCAGACAGAGTTTGTGCTCTGGTCATGTCGGAAGTCCTGAACTGATTCTAATGAATCAATACACCAAAAGAACTGCTTTGTTCGTATCTAGTTTGTGTGTATTGCGTATAAAACAGTGTCATAGCAGTTTTGTGCAGCTGTGCTATGACGACCCCACCCACATCAAGGAGGTATTATGGAATAATAGAATACGACATGCCTGATAACAAACAGAGTAGACTTGGGTTGTGCCATGCTGGAACTTTATAGAGGAAAAGCTCCATCAGGGACATCTAATGGGGAAACTGTAAACTGCAGCAAAAATGGGGACTCTTCTGCACACCTACCCTTTTTCGAAGCACATCAGTAAATTGACGGCCGTCAAATATCAGAAACATAGTGCGAAACACAAGCTCTGGCTAGTTTTTCCAATTGAGGCTGCTGAAGAATTGGCATTGGCCAGTTATAATTTAGGTAACTGGCAGACTAGTGCATATATATGCATGTAAGTTAACACATCCTGTTCTTAGAAACTTGATTAATGCTGCTGAGTGCACAAAAATGTTAACATTTTTTTGACAATTATTGATTTTTTGTTTATGCATGTATGTATCATTTATTTTTATTAAACTGTTATATAAGATGGAGGGAAAAAATTGGCATCATATGTGGGCCATCGGTTGCACTGATTTGTAAACACTAGCATTGGAAAACCCATATCTATCTACAGCTTGTAGAAACATGCCGGCCTCCAAAAGGCAAGACCCTTGCCAAAAGTCTACATACAAGGCTAGAAAAAACCATCATGATTATACAACTGGATACAAACACATACTGTATGTTCAATTTCTGCCAATAAACCCCCCTAAATGTTACACACTGGACCTTTAAGTTATTTTTCATGAGGAGTTGATCCATTAGTCTGTATTCACTCAGCAATCTAATCTGTGATGTTTGTCAGACCAAAGGACACCACTGCAACAGTCAGGACTTGACCAGGAACCAGTATGTTGTCATACATGTTGATGCAGTCCAGTGGGTCAGGGAAAGAAGTGTCGCAGGAGGTCCTTCTTGTTGACCTTGCCCATCTGATTTCTTGGCATCTCCTTCACCAGTATCAGGCCTGTGGGGACGGTGTAGGGCGCCATGTGTTCCCTGCAATAAACACTGGTGTTGATCAACTGATGCATACAGACTAAACTAATACATGTACAGGGTGTGCACAGACTTACACATGTGCAGCGACAAAGAAGAAAACACAAAAGCAGAATAAACGCGAGCCCTGTGGCAGACAAGTCGAGATAAGGAAAGAAACGTCCTTCATACGCTCTGCATCCACAATTCGCCTTCCAGACAGAGACAATTCCCTCTGTACAAAACAATATAATCACTGTGGGATGAAATAAAAAAATAATAACAAAAGGAAAAACAGAAGGCAGAGATAATTAAAAGTGTTTTATTTTTTCCTTTCTGAGTGCATGGTTGTTACGTCAAGTCTTGAAGCCTGGAGCTTTTTTTATTATCTTCTTACCTAGTTTGTTTGTTAGTGCATGAGTGTGTGTTCATAATGACTCATATCACTGCCATCAAACTCTACTATTAGCAGATGTCTCTGTGACTCAGTGGCTGAAGTGTGAGCGAGTATTTGTACGTACGTACATGCACATCTCTGTAATGGGGCTCACTCATGTCACCAGTTTCTCCAGGGCAGTGTGTTGTTGGTGTGTGCATGGGTGTGCGTGTTCCTGGCTGTGTGGAGAGCAGAGAGTGTGATAGAGATTCAGACCGACAGCTGAAGCCGGGGCACTGAGGAGTGAGCATCCATCTACTTGTTTATGTCTCATTTTATCTCCCACTCTCTTCCCTACACTCTGGGCTACAGCAGAGGGCTGTGTGCTACCACCGCCTGTCTGCTGACAGCACCTGTGGCTGCAAACACTGTGTGTGTTTGTAATTATGTGAGACTAGTATATGAATGTTTGCGTGTACTTGTATTTGTTAGCTCTTTAAGTCCTTTTCGGGCATTAGCACTGACATTGTCAGGACCAGTAATCCTCATGGAGACAAAAAACTGGTCCTAATGAGGCATAACCTCATTTCTGAGGAATTGGTCAAGTTTAGGGCTGATGTGAATTGTGGCTAGGTTCAGGTTAGGCATTAACAGGTTATGGTTAAGGATAACACTTTGTTTAGGCTGCCTAAATGAATGGAAGTTAATGCAGTGTCTAAGAGAGAATAGCCGCGCAAACCTGTGTGTGTGTGTTGTTTGTGGATGTGTCATCCTGGGTAACAAGCAGCAGCAGTAATCCAATTTTGACCACAGTAGTTGAACCTAATACTAATAGGTCAGAAATGCAAACTTATCCCGGGCTAGCCATTGTTAGCAATACCAGTCGATAACAGCACTCTACATGCTATTTTGTGCACAAAAACAGCGTAGCAACATGTCTACAGTTAAAAATTAGACAGTACTGTGCGATGCCTGAATTACAGTGAAACTAATACAAAAGAGGTGCTATTGTTAATAAAAGTAAAAGGGTTTTTATTTAGATTGTAGAGTTTCGGAGTTAAAAATGTTTACTGTGAACTACGCACACACTTAAACAACATCACCACCCAGTTTCTCTTAAACCTGGAGTGAAACCCTAATTAATAAGGAGCGCTTGAGCGTTACATACACATGTTGAATGAGTTAAACTCATTGACAGTTTCCTAAAACGCAACTTTCAGTCCCATCATTCCAATTTATATGCCAGTGACCACAGAATTTAATGGACATAAAAACAACAAGGTTGTGGTGGCTTGAGACTTTTGCACAGTATTGTATGTCAGTTTAAGAGTCAATTTGTAGACATAAAATCAGGCTAAACTGAGCTTGGCTTGACTGATATTCTTCTTTTATAACCCGCTTCTTGTGCATGATTTGTCTTTAAATGTATGGTTTATGCCTAAAACCTGGATAAGAAAATAACAGTGGTTAATCAGTGAGAGGAAGCGAGAAAAAGAGAAAAAGAGACAGAGCTGTGGATATGAAAGCAAGCTAAATTAAGCCTAGTTTACCAATAATTTTGCGTGCCACCTTTCATTTGGTTTTGATTTTGGGCTGCAGCCTGAGCAGGAAAACAACAGAGGTTCAACAGAAAGAAGCAGAGGGAGAAGGGAAAAGGAGAAATACAACTTAAAGAAAATCACAGACAGGCAGCAGCCACGCATAACACCTATGCTTTACTAAATGTTTATCTGTCACTCAGCTCTCAGGCATTTTTCAAAATCAGGCACTGGGTGGAGTTAGCCTCAGTTGTGGGGGTTGAATTACCATTTAAGGCTCCCAAAATGCAGCTTCTGTGTGGCTCCAAAGCCAAAAAGATGCAAAACTTTTGCCTGTTCCCCTAAACTCACTCTTGTGTGTATAAGCCCATAGTGCGGCTTGCTCAGTGATCCTAAAACTCAGAAAGTCGTGTAGGGTGAATATAGTTTTACTCACTCGGACAATGTTGCTGACTAATATAAAAAATGTGTTTCGGGCAAACAAAGGAAGAAAATGGTAAAAAGATGTATGTGACCAAAATGGGTAGAGTCAAAGAGGAGGAAAGGATTTGAAATAGCAGTGTTTGTTACTGCAAAGTGGAGGGTGGCATGTCACCAGTAACTGTCTGCATTAGACAAAATAAACTCTGCTGACATTTAAGAAAGGGAGGGGAAAAAAAACAGTTGGCTCAGCACTCCGCAACAATCATTTATTCGCTTCTCACGCATATTCTTCTTTTCCATCTCCTGTCTTTCCTTCAGCTCCCCTCATTAGTTTAACTCTGGCCTTTCTTTTACTCACATTCTTCGCTATTGATCTGAGGACTGCAGGGCAAGTCACTGGGGATGAGTACGCTGAACTGCTGCAGAGAATTGGGAACATTTTTTTTGCCACAGGGCTGAAAAAACAAAAAAATTGTGGAAATCATCTCTGTGAATCACTATAATGAGATGGGGGTCAGCACTCAGCTGCAGTAATGGGATATGGTGCTCTTTTTTTTTGGTAAATTCAGGGTGATGGATTGGTTGGACGTCATTCAGGTCAGTCTACACTGGTGGTACGGGCTGGAGTTTCATACTTTCAAAGGTGGCAAGTGGTCCAGTGGTTAGTGGTTTAATCCTTATTGGATAGTGTGTGGACCACAAACAGCACTGTCTTTAAGTCTTAAAAAAAATACTAAGGGCTGCATTTTAAGTGCTAACAAGACAGAAACTGAGAAAGACTAACTGAGAAAGACCAGTTCATATTTATATATCCATTAGCCATCATTATCTCCATTTTGTCACAGTCAAATTATGATTTCCCATTGTGTAGTCAAAGCAATAAGTACCACAAGAAGTGCGAACATAAACATATTCAACAAGCGTACATAACTGGATGACAAGTGCCGTGGTAAATATGACTCAACCAACAGTTTTAAGTCGGGATTCAAGGGAATTGTCAATTCCATGACATTGTGAGAAAGTTTCTCAATAGTGTTGTGGGCCTGTGACATGTAATGGTATCAAGACAAAGGTCTTGCAAGCAAAAACTGGAGTTTTGTTTCAGCTGCAATGGAGCAGGGCAGTGAAACATTACAAGCATATCCATCACCCTTTGCACTTTACTCTCTCCACTCCATTTTGAATTTGGTGTATGCCTTTGTGGAGTCCTGTTGATGTTCTCATCCCAACTGTGTGAAGCTGCGCAAAGATAGGGGCTTAGTAGCGAGTGAGCGAGAAATTTAAAATGTGACTAAACCCCTAAATCACTTTTTGTCAGGTGTAAACCAGTGTATATGTGATAAAAACCAGCAAATGTCTCTCTCTGGTCAAATACCAGCTTCTACATTCAGATTTTGCCACTGGCTATTTCAGTCCCTGCTTGCATCACTGCTACACTCTTTAATTACTCTCTTGTCTAATCACTGCAACGCTTGTTGTCCCAGACTCTTCCCCCTTTAATAAAATACAGATTTCACTACTAGACCATGCCCCCTCACTGAGGTGAACTCTCCCTCCCTTCTCTCCCTTACACAGCTCTCAGCCCACTTCTTTGCATTTGTTTTTAAATCAGGCATTGGGCTGCATTAGCTGTAGAAGAGGGGGGTTAGTGACACTTTCAATTCTGAAAACATGTGTGTGCGTTCCTTCATTCAAGCTGTTGATCACACTGTTGTCGTCTAGTGGTTGACTGATATTTTAGCTTCAGCATTAGATGGTAGCTATGTTGCTGATTGTGCCACTCACACAATAAAAAAAACGAATGACCCAGCAAAGCAAATTACACAAGTAACACAACACTATATTTTGTCCCTTCAAAAAGACAAAAGCTAATTACACAGAGCTTCAAGCAATCAGAGGACATCTTACAGGCTTCATGAGCTACTCAGAACTATATTAATATCATAATAAATACCATACTGTGGACTTGCTGTTTTCATAAAGTTGAATTAAAAATTAAGGATACTTAAACAATAACACACACATGAATCAATGAAGATTTAAAACATATGTTGAGACACCAAAATGATATAATCAGGCTAAAAGTCACAGTACCTTGCCCAGATCTTCAGCTCTGGCAGAGTCAACCTGTGGCCCCTCTTTAGCTGCACCACCGCTGTGACCTTCTGACCCCAAATGGCATCCGGAGCCCCAATGACAGCCACATCTGTGACATTTAAATTGAAGGAATGAATTAGGTTAAAAGAGGCCAACATATTTGTAAGTGTAGGTAGAAGGTATTTTTATTATGAATAAACCTGTGCAGCAGTCGTACCTGCGATGGCTGTATGAGCCAGTAGGTGGCGTTCCACCTCAAGGGCACTGATTTTGTAGCCGCCACTCTTGATGATGTCAACACTGGTACGGCCCATGATCCAAAATGCGCCGTCTTTATAAACTGCTGTGTCTCCTAAAGGGCAGACAGGACAGAGAGAAGGGTGATCACTGGGAAATATTTCTATAACTTTTGTTTTTTATAATTTTATCATTTTGTCCCAACGTAGCAGCCTAGCACACTTAAATCTACTTCAATTACACCCACAAACTGTGACACCCTTATACCACAGCTACTACATGAGGAGGAAAAATGAGAGGAGAATTGGCTAGACAATTGTAATGAGAGCCATTGCAGTTTGATTTTAAATATTTTGACATTTATTTTAAATTTAATTTTGGTTTAATGAATATACAAAACTACATAAAATATATATTATATATAATGTGTATAAAACTTTTGATAGGGAAAGGACAGGAAATGAGAAGGGAAAAAAATAAGATGGATTGGGTAGTAAAGGCTTTACTAACTCTGCAGAAGGGAAGGAGAGAGTGAGAGAGAGAGCGAGAGCAGTTGGTGAAGTGGTGGCGGGAGCTCCAAAAGCAGTGGAAGAAGGCAAGTAGAGAGGAGAAGCCACTGTGGGAGGAAACCTTGCTAGCCTGCGGAGGGCAGAGCAGATTCAGCAAGGTAGCAGAAGTAAGCAGGGGCAGCCTCAGCACCAGGCTCCAACGGTATACCATACAAGTTCTACAAGCTGTTTTGTGGAACCTCCTGAAAGAAGCGTAGAAGAACCAAGTCATCCCTTAAGAGCGGCAAAAAGCGGTTGGAGTCTTCATCCCAAAGGAACCAAATTCCACCACCATCAGCCAGTTCAGGAGCATTGCGCTCCTGAATGTTGAAGGGAAAATCTTCTTCTCCATCCTGGCAAAGAGGTTGACCAACTACCTCACCAGAATGGGTACATCGACACCAGTTGCCAGAAAGCAGGCGTGCCAGGCTTCCCAGGGTGTGTGGAACACTCAGCAGTCATATGGGAGCAGATCCAGAGAGCAAAAAAAGAGAGAAGTGATCTGCATGTCGTATGGCTCAACCTTTCCAACACACACAGGTCTGTCCCCACCAACTCAACGAGTACGCTTTGGACTTCTTCTACATCTCTGTCTGTATTAGAGCCCTGTTGGCCAAGTAGTTTAAAGATCTTCAGATGTGCTTCAGCCATCAGGACTTCACTACAGGCTGGCAAGCCTGGAAGCAGACATTGCCATGGGATGTTCCATCTCCCTCATCCTGTTCATTGCAGCCTTCCAGATCATCCTCAAAGGGGCAAAAAAGATGGTCGAAGGAGTGAAGTTACCATCAGGTCAAAGGCTACTACCAGTAAGAGGCTATATGGATGAAATAGCCAAATTGTGCAGTCTGTTCACAGGCGGTGAGGAAATCCCGTTCTTGGGAAGCCAACCTGTCCATAGCCTAGGTTGGACTTACACGGCAGAGTTCTCTGACAGACAGATGGAGGAAACAGTAAGGAAGCAACTTGCAGATGGCCATCAAGGAACTGGCTGAGGTGGCGGAGAAAGGCAGCTTCTGGCTGTGGCTAAAGAGGAAGCATGGAAGTTGGGGGCTGTATAACACTGCATGAGCAGGGGGTGGCAGGGAGAGATCCCTGCCGTAGAAAGCAGGACTACCCGGAGAAAACCCATGCTTACATGGGGAAAATATGCAAACACCACACAGAAAGGCTCTTAGTCAAACTAGGGTCCAAATTGGTGACCTTCTTGTGTGAGCCAACAACGCACCACAGTGTGGCCCCTTCAACTAATCAAAGAAAAATACCAAATATAATTCACATGACTAGTTACAAAGAATGTAAGATAATTAAACCTGCCTGAACATAAGTGTAATTGTGTCTGAGGAAGAGAAAGTCAGAGAGCAGTGGATGGATGAGAGTTCCCCTCATATCCTCCACACAAACACACACACAGAGGTGTCTGGGGGACAGGTGTGGGGGAGGACGAGTACAGTGCATGGGATGAGGGACTCAGCTGGGCCTGGGGATGACAAGCAGAGGAAATGGGTCAGTATGGATGAGTGGAGAAAGACAGGGGGATAAAAAATGGACATTGGAGGGAAAGAGTGGTGAGAAGAAAAGAAGATACAGGAAGGTGTCCACTCAGATTATTACAGGTGGTGCGTCCACAGCTGGGACTGAGGAGTGAGAGGAGATGCGTGGTGGTTTGAGCACGACACAGTTGTTTTTAGGGTTGCACGATTGAGCGGAGGTGGTGTAAAGAAAGAGCAGACAAAATCAGGGATAGAAGCTGCAGCTGGAGACACGGTTCTACTGAGGACATGGAGGACAATGCATTTAATTTAATGGACTGTGGAAGAATTACAATTCAACACTTAAACAAATATGCCATTACCATTTTGAACATATATGAAAAGCTGTATACTGTTTTAAAATATAAACACATTAAAATGTGAATAACAAAGTAAGACATATTTTTATTGGATATATTTTGTATCTATTAATTTAGAATTTCTTCCACATTGCAAAGAATATTTTACAGTAAATCTGATAGTTTTATGTTTTCCTTTAATCCCTGTCTGACCTGCAACACTTCCAAGGCCCACCAGTGAGATGAGGCACATACTTTATGAAGCATTGTGTCATAAATATATACATTTAAAAAAGAAATATGAAAAAATTCTGATTTTAGTTGGCAACCATTAAAGGACTGAGTTGATGCTTATTCACTTTGATTATAAAATCAATATGGCTTATATATGGAGCTTTCTGTATTCATTTATTTTTTTAACGTTTAGGAACATTTCCAAAAAGTTTGGCTGTGTGTGCAGTCTACACCAGAAATATAAAATCAATAAAATAAAACAACTGGTCTTTCCTCACCTGGAATCAACACAAGGAAGCATTATAGGGAAGAGATTACATTTTGATAGTTGTCTGTTTTTACTGCAATCTTCCATCTGTCTTTTACTCCATCATTTAATCTCATTTGTTCTCTTGTCTAACCCTGTATCCCTCTATCCATCTTACATTAATGTCAACTTCTTCAATTTTTCCGATTCCAGTGTCAAAGTGTCACACAAACACACATGACTTTCTTTCTTTTTTCCAATTCTTGCCCTCCATTTTTATCCTCCACTCTGTCTGGAGCATCTCTCATCACATCTCCTCTTCCCTTCTCCCCACCTATCTTCCCGTCTCCTCCTTCCCTCCTTGCCTCAGCATCAATAGAGGGCCCATCTGTTCCCATACATCACGCACTTCATTTCAGTTTATTAGCTGGGATAAATCATAAATATTTCATTATACATCACGGGCGGCTGTCGCCTGCACACCGACAATTTATCACCGCTGCCCTCTCTGCTGGCTTGCCACGGCGGCTATAAGCTTTCCAGTCTATTAAACAAGATTGATACAGTGTGTAAATTTAGATATTGGGAATTTCTTCACAGACCACTGCTCCGCACTGATAGGCCAGGGTAGCGGGGGGTGGGGGTGGGGGGGGGGGGGGGAGGGAGAGAGAGAGGGGGGGGGAGGAGCATGCGAAGGGGGGAGTAGAAGAGCTTGGCTGGGTGTTAACGCTGTACTCTCTTCCTCCTCTGGATGAGGGGTAAAAGAAATCAAAGTGGCCCTTAGTAAATAGATGGGGAAAAGGAATGGGTTACATATTGCTTTTGTGTCCTGTGTGTGTTTGTGCATACATATGCATGCACGCAAACAGGAAAAACACCACAATGTTTGATTTAAAAAAAGGGGCTTAAAGAAACACAGACAATATACTTGAGCTGAGTGTGAAGTAGTTACACAGGACTCTGACCTTGTCTCTTTGAGGAGAAGGAAATAACGGGATAGAACAACATGTTTGGAGAGAGAGACACAAGTGGGAATAGCGATTGGAGAACACAGACTGATAAAAGAGGAAAGAAAGGCGGGGGTTGTTGGGAACTGTGTTACTAGGACACACACACGTGAATATATATACAGTATGTGCACACACATGCACACAAACACCACTTCAGGCATCAGAGACTGCCATTATGTGTTACAGCGTTGAAGCCAGATATGGCCGAATGACTTTCTTAATTAAAACGATAAGAAGCCTAATTGCACTGGGCTTTCATCTCATTCTGAGGCATTAAAAAAGTGAAGGCACACACTGTGGAAATATAAAAAGAAATAAAACTGATCAAGACTGCGTCTGAGAATGGAAGGCAGAGAAAACTCCCTTGATGAAAATGACAATTGTCACCTCCACAGAAAAGAATCAAAATTACATTTTTTAAATGATATTAAATGTCATTTTGTTAGAAGGAAAAAAAGACAGGGAGATAAGTGTCATTTTTACCTTTAATAATGCAGAAATTACCTTTAGAGTAGCTGGTCTTTATTACTAAAATGCAATATGAATTGAAATTCTGAGAATTTGCTAACACAAGCCAGTGATAAGAGAATCCAGGTGGTTCATTAACAAAACACTGAGAGCTGCATGGAGCTCTACAGTACTGTACCATTTCGTTTTTGCTTAAAACACACAAATTCTGCTGCAGATGCTCCTGTTGTTCACACTATTGTGGGTTTTTTAGATCCCAGAGAAGAGAAATCTTTTAATACTTAAAGTCTGTGTTTTGGTCTGGATTGGCAGAAACAGAGACCTTTGAAAACAATACCTGCATCTAAGGTCCAGGATAACCTGGACCTTAGAAGCTAAGTGTGGACCTAGGTGGATTCGTCATCTGCATGTCGTCAAAATGTGTCACAGCACTGTGCCGTGGCCTGTGTGGATTTACACAGGAATTGTCGGCTCCTTCTCATGTGCCCGACGTTTGCCCGTTTTTGTAGGATACAGCAGAGGTTATCCCAGAAGTCTTTGCGCATCGGCAGCAGAGCTTTTTTCAGCCACACGAGAACAGGTTGTGGAGCCTGGATAATTGTAAACCAAGCATAAATGCAAAAAAGAATAAATAAATAAATTAAAATAACTAAAATAAGCTTAAATAATAGCAAAACAAAAATAATAAAACAAATATAATAAAACATATTTTAGATATATTTCTTTTACATGAACTATGTTCAAATGTATCAGTTTTTCAGGATGTTTTGGTGGATTAAGACTTGAATCCACAGTCAGATTTCAAGGGGCAGAAGAACTGTGATACCCTAACCAAAACCCAATTCTAACCCTAACCCTAAAACCAGGTCTTAACCCTGAAAAAGCCATTTTAAGGGGTGAGAAAAAGTGAGGCCCAGCCAAAATGTCCTCACTTTGTCAGAATGTCCTCACTTTGTAGGAATTATACTAATTTTGGTCCTCACTCTGCAGCACGTACAAGAACACGCACACGCATGCACACACACACAGGCATGACTTTCACCTCCTCTGGAGCCTGGATCCTCCCAAGTGTGCAGCCGACAACGTCATCTCCCTCAGTTGCACACCTGGAAGGATCCAGACTCTGGAATGAGACACAGCTATTGTGTTGTAAGTCTCAGCACAAGCAACACTCAAGTGTTTTAAAGTGTGCCTGATGAGGAGGTGCACCATATAAGTGGAGTCAGTCTTTCATCACATTCATCACAGCCTAAAGTCTCACAATGCGGGTTACGGCTGAGTTCCTGCCATCAATGTGGAGAGGAGAACCTCATCTAAACAAAGACAGAGGTCTAAATGTGAGTCATGCCCCTTCTCCGAGTGACTGTAAACACTTAGCATATATGAATATTAATGTTCCACATTAAAGCCCCAAAGCCTAGATGGAAGAGTTAATGAGGATAAATAACAGACAGTCATGCAGTGAAATCTCAGCTTTGACATTATTTATCATCCTTAACTTTTGTCACAGCTCCTATTTTAGTAATTAATATCATACAATGAAGCACTTTGCACTTGGATGAGCGATCTAATTTGTTTAATATAATGCAATTAAAGGAGCATGAATAGCTTTATGTTAATGTTACTGATTATATTCCTTGCTGGGTTGCTTCTATACCAGAAGATAACAAGCTGAACTTGAGGATTGATGTCTGTCTCAAATCTGAACGCATTTATCAAGCAAGCTGTGCAGCTGCTGTTTACATGCCCCTACTCTGTACTGAAAATCTGACCAAGATCAGTAAAGATGACACAGTAACTACGTATACATGTGCAAAACACATGTGCAAAAATGTGCAAAATTCCAAAAAAAGATTCTTTCTTCAATGATTTTATTATTCAATTAATCAAGCACTAGTTTGTCCATAAAATGTCAGACAATACTGAAAAATGTTGTTACCAAACCCGGAACTAATGACATTCTCAAATTTTTTGTTTTGTCCCCAAACCAAAATTATTCAGTTTTAATGATTTTTTTACATGAAGTAAAGAAACAAAATAATAAAGTTTAAGAAGCTGAAAAATGTGACAGATTGTTTTCATTATAAAGGACACACTAAAAGTGATTAATTGATTATTAAAATAAGTGATTACTAAATTAATTGTTAACTAATAATTGGCATGGGCACAAAATTAAATTGTCCAATTGTGGTTTGTGTACACATGTATCAAGCATTCAGTTGGTTTGGACTATTTTGACATATGTAATGTTGTCTAATTCTCTGGAAGAAGAAGCAGAAGTAGTAGTTTCACTTGCACCTCGCTGAACTTGCACATCTTTCAACACATGCATGTCGTTATTACAGATGGGCTTTGAAAGTTTTCTCTCTCAACAAGCTCCCTCTCAAAGTGCATAATTATCAATCAACATAAATACCAATTTACGAATTAAAATCAACAAATTTACATTGAGTGCAAATACTGTTAGGCCTCTATGCTGACTGGCTGACACTGGAAACTTCAACATAAAATGTCACAATATTGCTATATCCTGTATATTACCTGCTATACAAGGTCAGATTAAATAAAAATTAAACAAAACTTAATTAAGTTTTGTTTTTAAGTTAAGTTTTTATTTCTAAAATTACAAAAGGAAAACAAAGAGGTTTACTTCAACTACTCATTTCTCACTAAGTCAGGACCAGCATGTCTTGACACCTGTGCTGTAAAAGTTATGTTGCATGAAGAGGAGAACTGGGAGGATGGGAGTGTTGGTGAATCCCACAGGGAGCTCTGACATTGGAGCTAGAGGACACAATCTGACTTGGGGTAAAATATGACACCAGGAAACATGGAGAATGGCTGCGGAAGGGAAAAGGAGAGCACAGCTGGAAGCAAAAGACCTATGTACAAATGACTAGTGATGGCTCTGCAGGATATAAGCCAAAATGTCTCGCTGTGGAGAATTTACCTTGCAGATACCAGAGCTGAACTGCCCTGGTATCACTTGGTGGAAATGCATATAAACAGGGCTGCAAAAGGAAAGAGAGGACAAATGCATGCACTCTGAGATGTTTGTGTAGATGTGTGATAAGAGCCAACACTGAGGAGAAGGTGACAGTTTTCCTATAGAGCTGCCAGTCATGCCATATAGCACCCACTTGCACTGGAGAGAACACCTCTAGCCACCCCTAAAGCTCACTCCTCTGATTCCTGCACTCAATTTTTTTCCCCTCTCCTTTGACTCCTCTTCCTATTTTCCTGTCACGGGCCATTATTAGTTTTATTTGAACTTTTTGAACTTGAAACCTAATACATTATCAACTGAAGTGATTCTAAAACCTGTTTATATTATTTTCAGCTCAAAGCAATTCTGCTGACTGATGTAGCAATAAGCCGTTTTCAGGTTATGATTATATTGTAGAAGCCTGCTTCATTTAATCTTGCTCTGGACAACACTGGGCAGGTCTGTGAATGTTTGAAAATAAACCAGAATTCTGCTTCACTTGATTAAGGTGAAAGTGTCGACATATTCAGAAAAAAATCTTGATTTGTTATAAACCTTACTGGAGACAAATAAAGGCAAATGTAAAGATGGTGACTTAAATGCTTTATGAAGGGTTAGTTTCACTTAAGAAACAATAAAATGCAGAAAAAAACATCAGTTAGCTCTCTCTTTTTAATACATGTGACAAACTAAATACCACATTTCCATCATGTTTTCCACTTTCTGTTTTGTTTGCTTCAGGACTGAATGGCACTCCATTATTAGTGTCACCTTGATACACCCTCTTCTTCTCTAATGATTTAGTGGAACCCAACAGGTGAATTAGTGCCACTGATGGTTTATCTTGATGTCACGAACTCCGAAGAGTTGCTTAACAACAGCAGAGGATGGAAAGGCACTTCACTTACTTTGCTATTATATGCTTATTTTGTGAAAGTTCTGTTTTAAGTTTGGGCCACATTTAAATGAAAACTTAACTATTATTTTACTGGAGAGTAGAGAGTCATTAATGGTCTGAAACATTTCAATATTAAAAGCACTCAAAGAGCGCAAACCCCCACCAATGCCGCGCAAACCCCCACCAATATCTCTCACAATGTCAGTATGGAAAGACTACACAATTACACACTTACAAAACAAAAAAAACTGGGATGCTGTGTAAAATAAATACAGAATGAAAAGATTTGCACATCTCATAAAACCATATTATATTCCTATTGTAACATGAACAACATATCAGATGCTGAAACTGAGTCATATTACAATTTCATGAAAAATGTTAGCTCATTTTGAATGTGATGGCAGCAACACATCTCAAAAAATTGTAACAGAGGCAGCAAAAGGCTGAAAAAGTAAATTGCGCAAATCAAAAACAACTATTTACAGGAGACCAGGGAACTGCTCTGATGCTCCACATTTCCTGGTAGCTCCACGCCCCAACATGCAAGGGGTGGAGCTTAAAATAACTAGCACTCAATTGGCAACAGGTCAGTAACATGACTGGGTATAAAAGGAGCATTTCAGAGAGGTAGAGCCTCTCAGTTGTAAAAATGAGCAGAGGTTCACCAAAATGCAACAAAGTGCACATAAAATTGTGAAGATTTTGAAGATTCCAACATCTACAGTGTATATCATCATCAAAAGAGGCACTGCATAAAAACAGGCATGATTCTCTACTGGAAATCACTGTATGGGCTCATAAACACTTCAAGAAATCAATATCTGTGAACACAGTTCACCGTGCAATCCACAAATGCAAAAAAGAAGCCATATGTGAACATGATCCAGAAACACAGCTGTCTTCTGATGGTCTGAGGCAAAAATGGAAAACCGTTCTCTGGTCAGGTGAATCAAAATTTGTAATTCTCTTTGGAAACCTAGGACCCGTTTCTATCTAGACAATGTCTCTTTCAGGGAAGACCTTGCATATTTCAGCAAGACAATGCTAAACCACATACTGCATCCATCACAACAGCATGGCTTTGCAGAAGAGTCCAGGCGTGGTGCTGGCCTGCCTGCAGTCCAGACCTTTCGCCAATAGAAAACATTTGGCACGTCATCAAACAAAAATCCAGCAACAAAGGCCCAGGACTGTTAAGCAGACAGAATGGGACAAAATTTCTTTCCTAAAACTCCTAAAAAAGTGGTCTCCTCACTTCCCAGATGTTTACAGACAGTTGATAAAAAAGAGGGGATGCTACACAATGGTAAACATTACTCTGTTCCATTTTTTTAGATGTGTTATTGTCATTAAATGTAAAATGAACAAATATTTTTCATGAAATGGTAATGTGTCAATTTCAACATCTGATGTGTTGTTTGTGTACTATTGGGAATAAAATATGGGTTTATGAGTTTTGCAAATCATAAACTATTCTGTTGCATTCTGTTTTTAATTTACATAGTGTCCCAGTTTTTTGGAACTGTGGTTGTACTGTACATACAAAAAAACTGTGACACTAGCTGAGTTAAAATCAAGAATGTCAAAAAATCCCCTATCCATTATGAGAGAATCCTGAATCCACACCAGCGACTGAATCACCAACAAAATTTAATAATAGATTTACAGAAAAGTTCATCAAAATCCATTCCTTACTTTTTGAATAATGCTGCTCAATACATAACCTCCTGAGTGGAAGTACCGTAAGTACTATGTGCTGAAGATCAGCAGGAATAAACTAAGGAAAAAATGCAAGCTGCATGATGCATTATGACTTATAACGTCTTGAATCAGTTTACAGTTTCACAACAACACATCCAAAAGAAGAGTAGATAGGAAAGCCTTCTTTCTTCTTCCTACTGTATCAAAGCCAAAAAAATCCATACTAATGTATGTTCACTCCAGGCTCAGTGATTGATTTCACATCAAATTATAAAATCATTAACTGTGCTGCTGTATATTACTTCTTTTGCACACCTTCAAGTGCCTAGAAGCATTTATATTGACAATTATAATGGTCAAATGGCTGACTGTGAAAGCTGGGACACTTTAAACCTGCAGTGAACCATAGCCCTACTTAAAACCTACACAAGTGCAGTGCTCCAGAGTAAATTTTATTTTACTAGGACTCATGATGGAGCACAGTGGCCACTAACTGACTACTGTCATTATCTCTGACAGTCCTCACCTTACAAACAACAATATAAAACCAAAACTACCGGTACCTCATTCACTCAGTCAGTTTCCTGACACACTACAGACAAATTAAAATCTTGTTAGCAGTATTTTGAAAGAATTTTCATCTCCAAGCGGATATGGATTAACTTGTACTGTACAAAGATGCTCTCCACACAACTCAGTCCACTTATTAATCACACATTTTGGCTCCAATAATCACAAATAACTCTTTTCCACAAACCTCTCAAACCCAGTGGCAACACCCTCTAATCCACTCATAGCCAATTACTGTGATTCTGCCCTCTTAATTCTCCTGTCCCCCCTTAACCATACAGCCACAAACGTGGAGTCATCTTCAGGAATAACCTCTCATTTGAACATCATATTAACCAGTGACTCAGAACTGCCCTCTTTCACTTCAAAAATATAGCTCACCTTTGCCAATTACTTTCCTTTTCTGCTGCAGAGAGGTAATCCAAAGTACTCTCTAAAATCATCTTCAGAAGTCCTCAGTAAACTCTAAAACATCCAAGAACTCATCCCCACTGTTCTCAAGAAACTTCACCAGCTTCTTGTCCCACAGCAGATCCACTTCAAAGCCCATCTTCTCACTATAAAGCCTCCATAACCAGCCTCTTCCCCACCTCTCTGACATGCCACCCTCCTTCCTCACCACAAGACTCCTGCTGACTATGCTCCTGTGATGCCAACCTCCCCTACACTCCACTCACATCCAAGCACCAGCTTTGGGGTGACAGGGTTTTCTCCTTTGCTGCTCATCTGGAATTCTCTCCACAAATATCGCACTGTGAATGTAACTGTTCCTTGTGGTACTTGTGTTTGGCCAAGAGCTTACCATAAAGGTATATAATCATCTTATGTTATCATTTGCTCCCAACACCCTCATACCCCAACTACATGGTGGGCAGAGAAATGAAAGGAGAATTAGGTAGACAACTGCAATGTCAGACACTGCAGGTGGATTTAAAATACTATGTTTACATTCATTTGAAATTGTTTGTCAGATTTATATCTATTTATTTCAACAATCCATGTTTGTAGTATAGAATGTTTTTGTTTAGCAGAGTAGCAAAAAAAGGCAGCATTAATTAACTGGACAGTCTAAACTGACTACATATCCAGTATAATCCTAGAGCCAGTTCCAAGCCCGGATAAATGGGATTTTCATTGGGAAGGGATGCTTAAAAAAAATCTCGGCCTAAATATACAGTATATATATCACCAAAAAAGCAGGTGATCTGTTGTTTGTTTATCTATTGCAAGCTATATCATCAATGCAATATGCAATGCAATATAATCCCATATCTCATATTTTCGAATACTGAGCAGCCTTTGCAGAGGTCATCATCATCATCATCATCATTACTATTATCATTATTATTATTATTATTGTTGTTGTTATTGTTGTTGTCATATGAAACTAAAACTGTCTGATGAAACAGTCCATGACGCTCTCCTTTATGGAGGCTTAAATGTTCAGCTCTTGTTACAACTGTGTTAAAGAGGTTTTAACTAGGTGTGTAATGCACTAACCACTGAGTGTACAGTATGTGTGTTTAACTTGATTGGAGAACACAGGCAGGTAGTTGTGCAAGGGACCTGTTTGATAGCTTCCTACAGAGCAGGCTACAGTGAGAGAGAGTGTGTTTTGTGTGTGTGTGACTGTGTGACAGTGTTCATGTTGCTTGAGGTTCTGGTCTGTGGGAAGCTGATTGCACTGGCTCTCATTATGTGGCCAGTGGCTGTAATGGAGTGTGACAGCAGCATGCTGTGCTCTGGATCTCTGTCCTTCCAGCCTGCAAAGCCAATTAAACACACTCTGCCCTGCTCTCCCACTGCCTCGCCCTGCTTCAGTTTCCATCACTCCTGCCTTACTGATTTTCACAGCCCCCCCTCCACTGTGCTTCTACTACTTCCTCCATCACCAACACCATTTGTGCCCCATCCCTACCTTGTCCATCTCCAGTCTGGGGCCACACATGCCACTCTTTTAAACCCCTTTAAGCTCAACATCCCCAAGTTCAAACTCAACTCCTACCTCACAGGTTTTTTGCTTCTGGCTCTTACTTCCTGTCATGTACATTACATTTCAAAGCTACAATTGCTTTTGGCCAACTACATACACCTCTCAGTCTCCCCTATGCCAGTATAATACCTGTCTACTGGTGGCATTACAGGAAAAGTGTGTGCGTGTGTGTGGGGGTCTGCTGACAGCTTCCTTCTGTGTTGCCAAACACACAAACTCACACATAAAGAGAAAGAGGGAAAGGAAGAGTGAGACAACTACTCTTGGTTCCTTAGACTCAGAGCAATCATAACCACTTAGGAGGAAGAATGCCTTGCAGCACCAATAACACTCATTGTCCATTTATAGTCACCCAAAATGTACACAAATATACACACACATACCTGTGTGTATAGGTACACTTATACCCAAATTATTTGTGTGTGTGAGCTTCCATGACAGGCCTGATGGTCCAGTGATTAAAATCAATCACTAAAAAATGTAGTCTGCAGCAAAGACGAAAACATATTTTGACACCCTCCCATGAATCTATGAAATTGTGTGTGTATGTGGACAAGAAGAGTGGAAAAGTGTGAGTCTAAGAGAAAATGGATGAGGACGAGAGCAAGGCACTGTACCTGTTTTGAACCAGCCAGTATCAGTGAAGGACTCGCTGGTTTCCTGATGTTTGTTCCAGTACTCCTTAAAGACAGACGGACCTCGAACGAGAAGCTCACCCTCTTTCCCCTCCAGACCTGAACGTACCTGCAGTATGTTTACATAGGAAAGAAGGGACCAAGATAAAAAGTTAGCAAGAATAATTTTTAAATGACTATCTAGACCCTCAGCAATCGGCAACATAAAACACAAAATTAATTTCAATTGAACGCGGATTAGAAGTACTGAGTATCATAAATTAATAGGTTAAAAAAAATCCTGTTATAAAATTTCTGAAAAAAAAAACAACACATTAATTAGTTGTTTTTATCTAATGCACTTGTTTTTATCTATTGTAAAATAGCCAGTTTTTGTAAAATTGGCTAATGCCATATTTGATCATTGATTACCCGAGTTTCTCTGTGATTGCCCTCCACAATTATTGTGTTGGTTGAGTTACTCATGACAATCTGAACTTCCACACCTGGAAGCGGTGACCCCACAGCCCCTGTCAACAAAGAAGAATCAGAATCAGGGTCAGAATCTGAACCATCATTACCTGGACTAACTACCATCATTACCTGGACCAACTACCTTCTTTAGTTACTATGTAGTGGTCACTTTAGATCTTTGAAAGTAGTACATAATTTCACAGACCATTGGTTAATTATTAAAGAGTGAGTTTCTCAGGTAGTTGTAATTTACTTGAGTTAGTTCATCATACCGAATTGTTGACATGTGCCTGTTTTTTTTTTTTTTATTGATATCTGTCAATAAAAAGTAAGATACCTGCCAAGTTTGAAGCCTGATGTTCCATTACATTTTTAGATACTGTAGATAGCACTAAATTAAAAATATAGTATCTCAAGGCACTTAATACATTAAGGCTGAGAGAAACCCAACTGTTTCCATAACGAGAAAAGACCTGGGATTAGTGGAGAGAAAAACCTCCCTCTTAACAGGAGGCATTGTGCAGCAGAACCAGACTCAGAGATGTGCTACTCCAACGTCAGAGGCAGTTGCTAGTCTGTGAAACAGGGGAAGCTCATTTCAGCCCAAGTTATTTATACACAGATTCTGCTATTTGTTTCTAGACTTCACTCGCAAACTCTACATGGGACTGAAGCAGAAAAGGCCCCAGTGTCATTAACTTCTACAATGCTGTCAATAAAAAGTGGTTGCATATTTTAGATAGTTTCACCAATCATCATGAATTGATACACCTGCCAACTGCTTCATTGACTCCCAGAGAAGCTGAACTTCCCTGGAAGTGACATTTTTGCCACATTTATCCAATCACTATTTCATTCACTGCAGTAAAAAAAAGCTTTTCTGTGCTATTTCAAAGAGATTAATTGAAGGTGAGCTTCCACTGGTTTTAATGTGCCATGTTGCTAAAGGAATGTTTGTGAAGAAAATGGCGAAGAATTTCAATATATGTAACTGTGATGCACTTTTGATTTGAAAATCCAATACTTGAGAAAGTTCATAAACTGAAGACAGATTTTGTGTACTAGAACATGAATAATTCCACAAGACTTCAGATTTATCTGTTGTCCCTGTCTCCACAGCAGCAGTAAGTCAAACAGACTTCACTGCCAGCAGCTGCAACATGAACACACTACTTTAATATTAAACATGTAACGATAATACATACTGTTCAATAGTACCTAAATCAGAGTGACCCAACTCCACTCAATATTTTAATTACATTTCCACGCTAGACTAGGTTTGTAAAGAACCTTTATTTTACATTGCTGTATTGATACCAGCAGTTATAATGATATCATGGACAGCTGTGGACAGTGCGAACAAGGTTAATTGACACCTAAAGCACAAGATGGCTCTGGTATCTCATTTTTATTAGAGTCATAGCGTGGGGGATTGTGATATATTATCTACAGCTAGAGGGCATTCAGTGTCTTGCTCAAGGACATTTCATCTTTTTGGCCTGGTGGGCATTTAAACTTCCGTGAGGAGAAACAGAAAATATGTCACAAGTACAGTAGATAGGATTTGACTAAAATATTGTAAATCAAGTAATCTGAGAGATAAAGTCACCTCTGTTTACAACTTCACAACTCAATGTGTACTGTCTTACACTCAAATCAAAAGGAAGTTTAGAGAGAGAGAGAGAGAGTGGGAGCTCCTTTTGTTTGTTCCACTTCTTCTCTATACAGGTAAATTTCCGTGCCAGATGCACCCACTAAAACTTTCCATTCTGTAAAGAAACTTTAAAAAGTCTACAAGACAGTTGGAAAATAAAACACATTAAAATGCAGTCAGTATCAGCATCAGACTTAAGGCAATCTGTCCATTCAGAGATGGACAGATTGTACATGACAGAAGTCATCTGTCCCGTATAAAACAAACATGTCTGTCTGTCTGTGAGTAGTTCAGGACAGAGTTGCAATATCAAAAAGTTTGTATTTTAATATACTGTATGGTATCCAAGCAATCCTTCTTACTGCATCTTTAAAGCTTCAGCACAGAACTGAACTTTCACTTAGGGCACCAAAGGGACTGTTGTGGGCTGTGCCTAAGGGCTGCATCAGCAAGATACTGTACATAGTGGGATGTTGTACCAGTGCGACGTCAATGAACGATAACTTGAACGTGACACAGTAGACAACAATGGCTTCTATGTCTCAATAAGACACCAAGGTCTGTATAAGTATAAAATCTTGGCATTGAAGAAACAACGGTTGCAAGTGACGCTTTCTGTTGCCCCAAACTGTACCAAACCAAACCATTCCACTGGATGGAAACACGGCTAATGGTGGTCAGCTTTTTACTTTACTTTTGATAGTTTCTTAGATTAGATTTTTTATTAGAATTGAAATTAAATATCCAAGTCAAACTGAAATGACTACTTTCACAAATAAATTGATGCTTGTCACCTTAATAAAAAAATGGCCCTCTTTTTTTTAGAATGATGATTGGAGTGTTTTTAATCAAGCCAAATCACTTAAACCAGTCTATCCGGAGGTAAAATGTCCAGCAACCTTTTCAGCCTCCTGTCTTTTTCCTCTGATTGGGCTGAAGAGGTGCAGATTGGATAGTCTTCGATAAGCTCCACATCAAACATGAAAGCGAGCTATAAAATGACCAATATGGACTCTCATCCCTCCACAATCCATTTTTGTTAAACTCAGGGAATCTATGTGCACTTCGTTCATCTTTTCTCCTCACATCAAGGGTCTGAGAAATTTGTAGTGTTTTGGTCCCAAAGATTCAACAAGATTGACAGCCATTTTGAAGATTGCAGGCACCCTTTAGTGTAAAAGCTATATCCTGGACATAAAACAGTCTGTGATGAGTGAAACAAAGACGACAGAGGTTCAAGTGCACTTAATGACGGATTAAATAATGTTCAGGTGAAATATATATATATATATATAAACGTATATAAATATTTGTATGAAGACAGAGTCAGGACATGAGGATGTGATGCTTTATCTGTTCTGCTCTAAAGTAGGAAATCATCAAAAAGATGAAAGAAGCCACAGAGAGTGAGATAATAATAAGATGGTAGGAACTAGAACAAACTAATCTCACATGTTTACATCTCATCAAGGTCAATATGACCTAGAAAAGCACAAGGCTGTTATTTTGGAATGCTCCAATATTGTAAGCTACACAACCAAATCAGGCCAGTTAGACACCTCTAATTAGAGTAAAATATTATTCATATGATTGCTGTCGATATGGCGTATTAAAAGCTGTGTATGAGTATGTTACTCAGTTGGGGAAGGACAAAAAGAAAAAGTGTGTGTGTGTGTGTGTGTGTGTGAGAGAGAGGAGGAGAGAGTGGGTGACTCCACTCCACCACTCTTCTGAGAGTGTTTCCTACGGCTGGTATTGATCCATTTTAACCTACTTAAAGGCAAGACTGGAACACACTGACTCAAACAGCCACAATCTCATGACTACATGCACTCACACGAACACACATCATGTGCGCAGACATACACAAATCTTCCCAAGTCTACGCTGCAATGGAAATATCAATAGACCTCTTGAAGGCTTCTTAATAATCACCCAAGAGGAATCAAACAAGGCCTGTTGAATTTTTATGCCAAACATTACCTAACCTGACAAACAAACAAAACAACAGACAGAGGGTTTACCCAGTCCACATGCAAGTTAATTGGCTTTACCTGTAAAAGGAAGAGATGTCTGGGGAACAGGAGGGGATGGGGAAGATGGGGAAAGAGGAGAAGAAGAAAGGGGGAGAGGACAGGTAAAAGAAAGCAACAACCACCACTCATCTGACCTCATTTCCAGTCCCTGTCTTTGTTTCTGTGTGTGTGAGGAAGGTGGAGGTGGGATCATGGGGTTTAACCTGACAGCACATCAGAGAAAACTGCCTGTGATCAAAACACGACCTATAGAGCTGAAGTACTGAGTACTATATATGAGAGATAATATATGTGAAAAAGCAGACAGGAAAATTACACTCAAACTATCAATGTTAATTTAGAAGAAATGGCATTTTTATTTGCAAACCTTATACTCTTTAACTGCTGTGTCAATGAATGTGCGCTTGAGATCCTGGAGGCTCTGCCTGCAACCATAATCCCTGACAGTGTATTTTTGATGTAACAAGCAACCTAACATGTTAGTTAGGTTGCTTGTTAATCTTGTACATTTTTACAACAGAATAGCATTGTTTTCCATTTCTCTCATACTGTTTGGCAGGTACTTAACTGTAATCAAAAAAGGTTTTCATTTTTGGTAAAGCAAAAATCTAATGATTTATTTTTTCCTCGGAAGGTAATGCTGTATTTTTTTATTTGTAATTTTGAAATAATAAGTTATTTTAAAATGCAAAGTATTTTTAAATAATAAAGGATTTCACTCTCAATCAAAACAATACCAAAATACCTCACTTAATGACATTGGGGAGCAGTGAGGGATCATGAGCTTCTGCTCACATCCTGATTAAGTTACTGATCTTCTGTCATGCTTCAAAAGCCCCCACAAAATGACCGGTTATTTTAAAAAAATGTGACACCCTGGTGAGTATGAGCTCTGCTGAACAGCAGGTCAGTGTCTAAATAAAAATACTAATTCTTTCTGTTCTGTTTCTGTTTCCTTTCTCTTTTTTTTTTTTTTCAAAAAGGCTTTTACTGAGAAATATGTGTATGACCAGCAGTTGTGCAGCTTCATACTAAAGGGTCCTGGCATTTTACTGACAACATAAAGGGATTTATAGCATTCAAAAATGTATTATTTATGGTGATTTTCAGAAGCAAACCCTATGTAAATCATAGTAGCAGCTCCACAAAGAGGATGACATCATTAAAAGGCGACAGAAATTAATAAAACGGTCTGGTACCTGGAAGACTGTTGGAAACATTTTATTTGTCTCATCATTTTTAGATATTTTAATGGGAAAAATGAAAGAGACTTCAGGAAGAGCCACAGATGCATCCTTATGCATCATTTTCTAGTTCTGCAAACATTACTAATGACAATGTACCTTCCGGGCACAAGATAAGACATAAATTAATTAACTGACATTGTGGCAAATGAACATGAATATACACATTAAGACATTGTTTAGACAAACATTTGGCAGCCTTGTAAAGAGTGATTGTATTCATACCAATAGTTCCTGATAATCAGATGCCAAACCTTGCTTTATAAAATAAACATTTAGATCCGATCAGGTCTGATTTTCTGCCTTACCACAGTTTGTTTGGAAGACAAAGTCCTGCAAATTCAGCTGTTGTGTGTTAGTGATGTTTGATTTTTTTACATCTGAGGTTGTATGGCATTATTTTTATCAAACGCTGTGAGAGAACAAATTTAAACATACCTGTAATTATTAATGTGTGTAAGTTATTGTGTGTGTGTGTAGTCAGTCACGCTTGTGTACCTGGGGTGCGTGGGCCCTTGAGAGGGTTGGACAGTGCCATGCCGATCTCAGTCATGCCATAGCGTTCTAGCAGTGTGTGTCCTGTAATCTCCTCCCAGCGCTGGAGAGTGGGAAGAGGCAAAGCAGCAGAGCCTGAAACCATTAACCTAAAGGAGGGGGGGGGGGGGGGGGGGGGGAAGAAGAGAGAGAGAGAGAGAGAGAGAAAGGAGGGGCAGACATGAAGAAAACACTCCAGGCTGTACATAACACATTTCACAAGTTATACTATAATATGCCATAAAAACCTTTGTGGACTATGTTAATTTAAAAGGACATGATAGTAATAATAGTTTATAAAAACTGTAGGTGTTTAGCCTGGACAAGAGGTGCTGTCCATGGCACAGACACAAAGCTATAGTTCTGGTATGTGTGAGAGAAAGAATTGGAACTTCTAATATACAGTAATTTCAATTTATGATATTATTGTGAAAATTGTAAAACAAAAAAAAAAAAGTATGCTTTAATATATTACAGCTTTTATTTTTAGATTCTTTAACATGAATGGTTGGAGCCTCCTGTCTGTAATCTATGTTCATGTAGTTGGTATTCAGCTTTCAGAAAAAGCTTAATGATATAGAGCAGGGGTGCCCAATTCGGGGAACACGGGCCACATTTGGCCCAGGCTTTTATTTGGCCCACCTGATCTTTCCCATACGTGCCCGTCTGTGCCAGCCGCCGGGCACTTTCGTCCCAACGGCTTTCAAGGGTTACTGCAGTTCACTTTCTGACCACCACCAGTTTTAGCGGTTGTTGAGTTCCTGGCTCTGCCTGTCAGCAGGCTCATGACACAAGTGAAGAGCAGAGCTTATGATGGAGTGCTGTAGTGTCAGGCAGTGGCATATGGATAAAAGAAAATTTATAAAAAAGTTGGCAAAATTATTATGTTTTTTTTTTCTTCCACTTAATTTGATTCCTCGGCAGAGTGCCTTATCTATAGACAGAGTGTGGCAGTTTTAAAAGAATACAACATTTGTTGTCATTAAGAAACCAAACCTTTACCTCAGTTCGCATTGTCTAATTCCCTAATCATTACTCAATCTAATTTCATATTCAGTCTTAAGTACATTCCCTTTGGTTTCAAAGTAGGACAACTGTTTTCAAACTGCTTAAAAAGCAGTGTTACAAGGGCATTTGTTATTGCATTTTTAGTTAATTTTATAGTTATTTAAATTTTATATTTAGTGTTAAGTACATTCCTACTTGTTACACACGTTGGACCATATCCAAATGAAGTGTTTAATTACTTTAAACATTTACATTTGAGTTTAATGATAATCGTACATAAAAATATGACACATTTCAATAAAATGTAATGTGATGTAAACTGATGTAATGTGAATGTTTGTTTTGGCCAACAACCCATCCAAAGAATTAATTTTTGGCCCATTATAGGGAAGAATGTGGACACCCCTGATATAGAGGAAACTGATTAAGCAATATTACAAAAAACCCCACAAATAATCAGTGTGTTATATAATGTAATCTTAGAAAGCACATTACTTAAGATGTTTTTATGGAACATTTTAACAATAGTTAATAATATTTTTCATTAAATGGTAAAATGTTATGTTCTACTGGGGATAAAATATGGGTTTATGAAATGTGCCAATCATTACATTCTGTTTTTTATGAATACTTTACAGTGTCCCATTTTTTTGGAACTGGGGGTGTATAATGTCTTATCATTACATGAGAGTAAACAGTTTGTTGTAGTTACTCGATAGATTAAATTTGCCTTATCTGTGGAAATATAGTCCAGGTTCCAAAATCTAAATGTCTAAACCAAAATCTAAATGTTGCTTTAAGAGCTGATTGATCCCACATGAAGTACCTGATCCTTTCTTTGCAAACCGCTTTGACAAAGTCCTTGACGTGAGGCTGTGTGAAGTGCTGATCAAAGTACTGGATCAGCTTGGAGTAGATTGTTGGCACAGCCATGAACACATTGACCATGGGAGCCTTGGAGCTCAACAGCATCTCCCACACCTGCAGCAGAGGAGGGACAGAGACAGAGACCAAGAGAGAGGAAAAAAAGCACAAAAGAGCGAGGGGGGAAGGGAAAGGGGGGCAAGACATAAATTAAGGTTAAAAAAAGAAAACTGTTACTAATTTGGGCCTAGCAAACAGAATGATTTCATCCTTATTAGTTCATGTGATGGAAAACAGTGACATTTCTTTTATTTGATGTAAATTCCAACAACAGCAACCCATATTAAACCAGTCAAAACAATGCCAGAAAAAAGACAAGGAAAAAGGCAGGATCTGTAAAGGTCAGTGATAAGAAAACAGCAGACTGCTGTGGGCCACTTAAATGGCACACACACACACACACACACACACACACACACACACACACACACACACACACACACACACACACACACACACACACACACACACACACACAGGTTTGCATAGCTATTCTTCTTATGCCTATACAAAGCGTTATACCTAACCTAAATCATAACAGCTAATGCCTAACCCTAACCTTAACATAATCAAAATTCAAATACTAGCTCTAAACTTGCTCAGAAATTAGGTCCTGCCTCATTGGGACCAGGTTTGGGGTCTTCAGGACTACTGGTCATGACAAGGTGACTTACTCTTACCTTAGCCATATTTTCTAGTGCCCTAACTCTAACCATGACCATGACCTTCACCTAACCCTAAGCTTAACCTCAGTCTAATTTTAAAACATGTTGTCACCTTAAAATGTAGTAATTTATGTTTTGTCGACTTGATTTTTGTCCCTATAAGGAAGACTTCCCATTCTGTGACTGTGTTAACAAAATTTAGGTCCCCACAACATAAGGAATACCAGACATACACAGACTGATTTCCATCACTTCAGAGGACATTGCATTGACTTACATTAATTTCCTGGAGACTTTTTCTAACCTTAATCACAATTTCTAGTGCCCTAACCCCTAAAGATTATATAATGTAATCTTAGAAAGCACATTACTTAAGATGTTTTTATGGAACATTTTAACAATAGTTAATAATATTTTTCATTAAATGGTAAAATGTTATGTTCTACTGGGGATAAAGATTTATGTTAAGGGGGCTTGATTTTTATCCCCAAAAGGGAGACAAGTTCCCGTAATGTGAATGTGTAGATTTAGGTCCTCACAACATAAGGAATATAATATCGGGTACACACACACAGTAGTTTGGGTACAGTGCAGTAAATGATGGAAGGATAGGACAACAACCTGAATTCAACAACAGCTTCTCCCCACATGGGAGACAAATGTTCCTCTCCAGCTGTCTGCCCTCCCCTACCTTCTCTACTCATCGTCAATCTTCCTCCTTTCAGTTTACCTCCATTCCCCAAGGATGTCTTCTTCATTCTGTACTTTCCTATCTGACCCTGGATCTTCCCTTCACACCTTTCTTTTTCCACTCCAGGGTGCCAGAAATATCTAAACACATCCTTCTTTTTTTCCTTAGATTCACCTCATCACAGATTCTCTCCAACTTCTCTCTCTCTCAACTCATTTTTCCTGATAAACAAACATAATGGGCAATATACAGACGAATAAAATGGAGGTGATTAAGACTTGTCTTCAGTTTGGATGACGTTTTTCACACTGTCATTAGAGGCTACTATAAAACTTTTTGGCACCAACAGTTCACCTGTACACGTACAGAACAGAAGTTTGTGCAGAGGAGAAGGATTATTAACTACGTGTCCTGACCATTCTGGGTGGTGTCTATCAAATGCAGTGGAGCGCACCCACCAAGTCCAGTCTGGAGGAGAGAGGGAGGCAATTTATGTCCGTCAAAGAGTTGGCCTCCACCTAGGGGACCGACAGTGGTGAGAACCTGGAGTGATAGCCTGCATCCTAAACAACTGTATGAGCTGCTTAGTCCTGCACACAGCATGGGACTCCAATACAACTGCCAGATCTTAAAATATGATTAGATAAATCGCGCCAAGCTGTCAAGTATCAAAACATGGTTTTAATTATTGATTATTTCAGTTTTGTTAACTTAAAATTAAAACATTTTTATACATCATTTTTACAAAATTACATGTATTTCTTAATCAACATACATAATATTCAACTCACACTTTTATTCAATATAAGTACGATGATTATCAGTGCAACAGCCTTTAAAACCAGGAAAGGTTAACACAGATACCCTATCGAGATATGATAATATCAAAAATCTACGACTATATCTTGTCTTATGTCGTGATATGGATATAATATTGATATATTGCTCAGCCGTAAATTAGAGGAAAAATTCCATGGTAATTCATCGAGTAGTTGCTTAAATATTCCTGTCTGGTAATGGGGTGAATGACCGACAGTTTGCTATTTGACCTAATTTGCCACTACTGGAGCCAAAATAGTGTCAAAAGCTTCATGCTCCCAAGTCCGGCTCAACCTAAACCATTAGTGCATGAAATATTACTTTGGCGATAACAGTTTTAACTCTGAATTATAGAAGAGGTGGACGTGAGCATGTAAGTAACGCCTCCATCAATCAGTCTACCTAATAAAAAGCCTTTACCTGTTAGAAGGGGAATTCATGCATCATCTGCAATAATACATTTGAGTGCAGCTTTTATTTACCAAGTAGAATATTTAAATATTACTTGCTAAATTAAGCCGATGGGGATTTAAAGAAATATATATGTACACACACACACACACACACACACACACACACACACACACACACACACACACACACACACACACTGTATGAGCAGTACTGTGTAAACCCCCAGGAAGAGTATCTGTTCCTGTCAGTCTGAACACTACGCTTAAAAAAGACTTATCTGTAATTTACTGAATCACAATTCGTGGACTGTAAAATTTTCGCCACTATCTGCAGACGAAATCGGTAAAAATCAATGCAGGCCTCTGCTGCCGAGCTGTACCCTTCAGAGATCTTCTAAGGGGAAAAGAGGAGACAGGCTATTGATTACTTTATCAATGTACTGTAACTTCAGGAGGAGGAGAAGAAAAGCTTTTTTCTGAGGTTGAAAAGAAGGGGTTTTGTGGTTTGTTAAGCAAGGTCAGTGATAACAGTTGAATACTGATAGCTTTAACACTGCAGCAGATGTCATGTATGTCCTTTAAAGACCTTTCCTTGCCATCTACCTTGACTGCTATTTCACCATTGAGGTCCAGACACACTATCAGAAATACACATACGGGGAAAAACACTTGCGTCTAAACTTCTATACACACGGACACACACACCAGGCACCCCATCTTCTCCTCCCTCCCTCCCTCCTCGGAGCCTAACAAGCACTATAATCCTTCAATGTCAGCTCATCGATTGATCTGCTGCTTAAGCCCCTGCTGAGAGTCGGCATTGGTCAGATACAAAGCCACACAGAGCAATTCATCACTGAGCCCCAAACACTTAGTTTGACAGGCTGGGAGGGAGGGTGTAGCGGATGGAGGAGAAGGAGGGGAGACTGATAGAGGGAGAGACAGCGAGGAGATGAAGCAAGGAGAGATGAGGGAAGAGAGTAGTAGAGGGAGGGGAAACACAGAGAAAGAGGAATTGATGTGGAAAGAGCTGAAAACCCTTTTTCAGCCACGTGGCATCGAAAGTCCTTACAGTCGAGGCTCACTGCTGTAAAACTGCCTCTTTTGTTCAAGGGGTGTTAATGAAAGTTACACTGTACCAAGAGACAGAGTTAGAGCTAGAAAAAAGACAGAGATAAAGTGCAGTCTAGACCTTCTGAGGCTGGAACTCAGGCAGCATGATGCAGGTGGCGCCCACCCAGAGAGGGCACAGCAGCTTATTCACAATGCCATGCACGTGGTGGAGCGGCAAGGTGTGGAGGATGACATCATCTCTGGTCCAAGCCCACTCTGAAACCAGACACTGGACCTGACAGGGAGAGAGGCAACAGGAACATGAAATGGGAAATAAATAAATTAATGTGTTTAAGGTAATTTTAATGTAATTTAATGGGAATTGTGTGAATGTTTCTTAATCAGTTTTTGTCACCTTATGGGACAGACAATAATGCATATATAAAGTATATATCTGTCCGACTATTAGACCTGTCTGTCTATTGGTAAGAGTATTGAGATACAATAAGTAAGTATCCCAATACAGGGATGACAATGCCACAAAAAAGGCTGACAACCATTACTTTTATTAATTTGCAGTTCACAGATTTCAAGTGCACAACAGTGTAAAACTGGTACCAGTGTTTCTTGATTGAGAATGAATGCAAATTTTTAATTTACTTTTTCAAATCTTTAATTACCCTGAGGTAACACAGTGTCTCCAAAAATATTAATGCAACAGCATTGGCATTTTGCAGGAGTTCCACTTTAGTTGCCTTCTCTGTTTTAGACAGGCTGTGTATTAAGGTTATGCAGATGAATTAACAGCGTTAACATATGCAAACAGTCTGAAATGATAGATGCAGAGTGATTCTGTGACACGGAGAAGCAGCAGGATTATATCTCACATCTCTGCAGCTGCAGTGTGACGCCAACCAACTCCCTTTTTCCTAATCATAGTATTTATTCATCTAAAATAATAATACATAGAATATAAAGTTGCATGATATTAGATTTTTTGCTGATATGCTGATATATCTGGAGTGCATGGGACAATAACCATCGTTTTCCCTCTGCACAACTGCAGAGGACATTTAGTCTCTTTTGGTGTGAAATTAACATAGTATTTTGGATACTCATGTTACAGCAGGTGTAAATATTATTTTTCTTTATTGTGCAAAATAAATAAACATTAAAAAAAATAGATGGAGAGAGCACAAGTATAGAACTCAAGGAGGTAGCAGCTTATTGAGCCTACTGTTTGTCTGTCATATCAGGGATCCTGATGTGTTTGCCGATATCAGATAATACATTTTCAAGCCAATATCTGCCAATACCAATATGGTGCCGATAATATTGTGTATTCCTACAATCCAATATCATGAGATATTTCTTTTCTCAAAGACATAAATAATATAGGACATGGAAGATAGCCATCAGATGGTCATTTTAAACCCAAGCTTCTATCAAATTTGTCTCAAGAATTCCTTCACATTAACCTGACACTGGAGCTTTTCATGAACTGTGAAAACCTGATATTGTTGCCTTCAAGGAAAACAGACAGACTCACTTAATCATTCGCTCGCTCACTTTCCTGAGCCAAACAGAGACAAATGAGGCTCTGTCATCTTTCAGAGTGATTTCATTTCCGACACTCTGCAGGTATATTTTTCTAAAATCTTCTTCAGGAGTACTAATGGCATAAATGAGTGATTATTTTAGAGACCTTGATAGGACCAAAAGAGGAATGGATGTGGGTGGGTGTCTAATGACATGTGTGACTCCATTTATAAGTCTTTTGGACCTCTTGATCATCAGTATTTTCTGCCTGCACTGTGGAAAATACCTGCCTGAAGATAGACTTCAGTCTCTCATTGAGTTCTAAAGTCATTGTCAGAGCTGGGAGGTTTGATTTTTGTCATAACCTTTACTAGAATATGTAAATCATCTGCAATTTGCATGAAAATTGGAAGGTGTTCAGAAACTATACCGAGGGGGTAGCACATTCCAGTTCATTAAAAATCATATTAATAATTTACTTGAAATCTTACCGTAGGATTCAAGGAGTAAAATGCAAAAAAAAACACAAAATATGAAAGAACAGACTGACAATTGTGTGTATGGACAATTACTAACGAGTTTTATTTTGAATTGTCTCATCTCTAACTGTTTAGCACTAGTATACTAGTAGTATTTTTTGCAGACTGAACGAACAACCAGGGACAGTTTCAAATGTGTAAGATGGAGGATTTAAAAAAGTTTCCAGATGTAATATTTAAACATCATCTTCATCATCAAAAAAAAAAGCGTAGCATTTGAAGGCCATGTTACATATAAAATATAATAATGACAAACATTGACAATGTGGTGGGAAAATGTGTAAACTTTGCAATTATTGCTTAAAAAAGTAGATATAGACTAATCAGTATATATCAACTTGAGTGATTTATCAGTCCACCTGTACATGACTGAAAGAAACAATTATTTTCATAACTGATTAATATTTGATTATTTCCTTGATTAATCAATTTATTGTTTGGCCAAGAAAATCCTAAAATTTTTACTGATCACCATCAAAATAATGATGTTCTCAAATTCTTTGTTATATGGAGCAAAGAAAGCAGAAAATATTCACATTGAAGAAGCTAAAAAAATCAGAGTACTTGAACTAAAGCTTAAAAAAACACTCCAATTGATTAATTGATTATCCACAGAGTTGATGATTGATTTAGTAATCAATTAGTGGTTGCAGCCCTATGCCTCTAACAACAACACCAACATAAAGTTATTGTTGAGTAAAACACCGAGTGAGTCACTTTATATGTAATATTAAATCTGAGCTGAAGGGAAAAAAAGCACGTCATTTTACATAAGTGAAATATCTCAAGAGCAATCTTAGTTTATAATGTGAATATTAAGGTCATATTGTATATATTCTGGTGACTTAATGTATAGACCATTATATTGTTATAATCATAACAGTCAATCTTTTCTATAGATTCACATGTGGAAATGCATGTTTATTATTCATTACCTTGACCTCACTGTCTTTGCTACTGTCACAATTTCTCCATTTGGGACACAAAGGATTATCTTATCTTACCTTAAAGTCTAAAAAAATCATGTGTATAGTTATGGACTAACAAAAAAATACCATGAAAATTAACTCTAACATAGATGTTAAAAATTTGGTAAAAGCTTAAAAACAGCCTTACATGAAAACAAAATTAAACCTTATACACTATAGTGTATAAGGTGTAAAATGCTGCAGCATTTTAGTGTAAAATGCTGCAGCACGAGTTCGGACACACTTGTTTCACCTTATCAGCCCAATAGATCACTTTTGTCCCAAAATGCAGGCTTACTTGTAGTTCCCAGAGTCCATAAGAGTAGAATGGGAGGCAGAGCCTTCAGTTACCAGGCTCCTCTCCTGTGGAACCAGCTCCCAGTGTCAGTTTGGGAGGCAGACACTCTCTCTAACTTAAAACCTTCTTTTTTGATAAAGCTTATAGTAAGAGCAGGCTCAAGAAAACCTGAACCATCTCTTAGTTATGCTAGAGAGCTATGCTCTCTAGTTATGCTAGACCTAGACTGCTGGGGGATTTCCTGTGGCACGCTCATACTCACATTCACTCTCTCACACTCATTAACCTTCCCTTCCTGTCCTCTCTATCTCTTTCTCTCCCTCACTCTCTCTCTCTCTGTCCAGATCCAGTTTTCAATGCTATTATTATTATCACTAACAATAGTATTATTGTCATTATTATTATGCTATGATTAAAAGTTCATCAGTATCATTTCTTATCAATAATCTCTGCTGCTACTTGTATAAATGACACCGTAGTTCTATAAACATGACATAACTAATTCTAAATGTGATACAACTGTCGCGTATTTGCTGCTGGTCTCTCTCTTCTGTCTCTACCTTACCTCCCTCTTTTCCCTTTCTCTCCCTCCTTTCTGTCCACCACCTCTCCTCTGTCCCACATTTTCCTTTCACCCCAACCAGTCCAGGCAGATGACCGCAAATCTTTGAGTCTGGTTCTGTCAGAGATTTCTTCCTGTTAAAAGGGAGGTTTTTTTTCTCTCCACTGATGCCTAGTGCTTGCTCACTGTGTGAACCGTTGGGGTTCTTTTCTCTCTGTAATATTGTTTTGGCCTTACTTTGTACAATGCCTTGAGATAATGTATGTTGTGATTTGGCGCTATACAAATAAAGTTGAATTGAATTGAATTGAAAGAGAATATATTAATCTTGAAGAAGCTGAAAAAATTGATAATACATTATAATTCTTATAAAACACTGTGATTAATCAGTTTTCAAATTGTTAACGATAAATTTAGTACCTGATTATTAATCCATTATTCGAGTACTTGTTTCAGCCCAACTACATATTAGCTTTTTAGAGAGTAAGCACTGCCTCTAATGTGTTCCACAACGACACAGACTTAGCTACTTTTTTATTAGGTAGACAGGAAGGCTAATACAGGGGTAAGAGTGGCACGTCATGTGGTCTTCTGCTTCTGGTTTGTATGTAACAACAATGCCACATTTAAAGTCACTTAAATCACCTTTCTTCCTTATTCTAATGCTTAGTTTGAACTTCAGCAGGTCATCTTGATAATGTCTCCATGACTGAATGCACTGAGTTGCTGCCATGTGATTGGCTGATTAGATATCTGCATCAACAAGCAGTTGAGTAGGTGTTCCTAATATAGTGGCTGTTAAGTGTAGTTGTTGCTGTCAGCCGAAGCTTGAGTATACAACGGGGAGGTAAATTGTAATTTCGTTTAATTCAAGTACAAGTTCAATTTAAAAGATAAAACTTACCATAGCTTGGATGCTGCTGTGCGTATGTAGAACGCCCTTTGGTCTCCCTGTAGTCCCACTAGTGTAGATGATCATAGCTGGTCGATCAGCCCAGTCTGAGATGGCTGTTTCCTTCTCTTGGGACTCTGCCCCATCTAAAGTGCTCAGGTTTGAAGTAGGAGGTAGTGTCAGACACGGCAGTCCCAGCTTCAGAGCCAGTGGCTCAAGGGTGTCAGCAAAGGGGTGTCCGGCCACCAACAAAGAACTCTGGGAATCAGAGATTACATACTCCAGTTCTGCCTGAGGGTGTTTTTGGTAGAGTGGCACTGCTGTCCCTCCACACATCCAGGCTGCCCACTGTGCCACTGTATAGGAGGCATCATTAGCACACAGGAAGGAGATCCGTTTTCCTTCCAGACCACCAAAGTCAGAACTGAGCGCAGAACTAATCCTACCTGCAAGACCAAAGCTGCTGCAATACAGCTGCTTGTAGCTGTGGCTTCCACTGTGGTCTATGATAGCAAGCCTGTCTCCAAATGCTGGAGCTCTGACAAACACTGGCCTCTGGTTTATCCTCAATGATGGGGCTGCTGTCCATCCATGAGCTCCTTTTTGGACCACAGTTCCCAGTCTCCACTGTCCTGGTTCTGATGGAGAAAAAGTCCTGTGAAAAGAGGCTGTCCAGTGAGGCAAAGTCCTCTTCAGAAAGTGACGGGCAGTGGCAAAAAGTCTTGATAACATGTTTGAGACTCAGCAGTCCATGCCCTCCACAGAATGAACTTTAAGACAGCTTCACCCTCAGACTCACGCATCTGCCCATATCAGACAATATCTGGAAGTTGACAGGGGACCAAAAATTTTAGTTTTATCACACAGATTTTCTGCCAAATGAAAATCTAATTATCCTGATTTTACAGTATTCAATTTTACTGCTGGTAATCACTTGCTCTTCCCTTTCAATCATCTAGCACTGCAGTATTTAATAACTGGTGTTTTTATGCACTTTTCAAACATCATGTTCAGAAAAAGAATCAGAAACATGCAATGATTAGCCAACTGACAGTAAATTAGCAAGTAGGACTAAAATCACCTGAGGAACTGACAAGATAAAAGAAAAAAAAGATCAAAGCATCATAATGACTTTTTAATTTTTAGTCTAACTTATAAGTGAATCTGACAAAACACTGAATCCTAGTTTGAGTTTCCACATTACAAGCCCTCTCACATTTGTAATGGAAGCATGCATAGTAAATGCAATAGTAAATAACTACTTTGAAGTAAAAGTAGTGAAGAGTTTGTGTTTTGTGTTAGGGCTGTTGTTCGCAATAAACTGTAAGAAAAACTCATTAGCAATTATTTTCTTATAAGAGAATGGTCAAAAAGCCCAAACCCCAAAATGACAATGTTCTCAAATGTTTTGTCAACAAACCAGTGATAACTGAAAATTTTCTTTTTTTGTTAGATGGGGCAAAGAAGTCGCTAAATACTGACACTGAAGTAGATGAAAAAAATCGGAATTATTTTACTTATAAAACACTGAACATATCAATAATTATCAGATCAAATTATTAATATGTCACTTTATGTGAGATGAACATTGACACATATTTCTCAGATTTTGCCAAAAGGATAGTTATGATCTTTAGTCCATGATCTGATATAAAAAAGGATGACAGTAAAGTCAGTAATAAATAGAAAGTTCAGGTGAAGTGGTCATTTACGCTGAACTTCGTTTTTGTATTTGAGAGAGAGACAGAGAGAGCAACTGTGACATAGACCGACCACAGTGAAAAATCCGACGACAAAATTACATTTTCTTTTTAATGTTTACTAAGCAATTCAAGTGTTCTGTCATCTTAACATCTCTGTTAATTCATACTCACACGACCTAAAATGAAAAGTCGGCTTCTCTGAATGTGAAGGACGGTGCATCAGCGAAAATCTGCCGACACGGAACAGAAAGCGACAGCAGTAGTTCCTGCTTCGTAAATACACACATACCGGTTTGGCGACTTGGACTTAAAAAGTACTGATACTTTTTAGGATAATTTTGTCTATAAGATATTTTTCGCTGCCGAAGAGGTTGTTTTTTGCGTTTGTTTGTTTCTTTGTCTGTGAATAGCAGACAAAATGGCACCTGGTGTGGTCTTTTGCTGCCCTCCTCCAAAATATTGGACATTCAGAGATGGTTGTCTGCATACCTTGGTATTTGAGTCACTGTTTATAATTTCGAACCAGTCTGGTCACTCTATTCTGACCTCTTAGATTCCCAGCATTTTTTTCACCCAGACAGCTACTGGTACTGTACTGTATTCACATTGTGTGTACCGTATATGGAGCAGATAATACAACCCCAATTCCAAAAAAATTGGGCTCTTTTGTAAAATTTGAAGAAAAACAGAATGCAATTATTTACAAATCTCATAAACCCATCTTTTATTCCTAGTGGAACATAAACAACATACCGTAGATGTTAAAACTGAGACATTTTATCATTTCATGAAAAACATAAGCTAATTTTGAATTTGATGGCATCAACACTTCTTAAAAAGTTGGAACACAGGCAACAAAAGGCTCCAAATGTAAATGGAACAAATCAAAAACAGTGGGAGGAGCCTTTGACAACTAATTAGGTTAATTGGCAAAAGGTAGGTACTATAACATGACTGGATATAAGGAGCTTTTCTGTTGCGGCAAACTGCATCTAAAAATTGTGGAACAATTTCAGAAAAAAAATTCTTAATGTAAATTTGAAGATCTCACCATCTACAGTTTATAAAATCATCAAAAGATTCAGAGAATCAGGAGGAATCTCCAAGGAGAAGGCACAAGGGACAAGGCCAAAGGTGAAAAGTGGATGCTTGTGATCTTTGGGTCCTGAGGCATCACTACATTAAAAACAGGCATGATTCTCTACTGGAAATCACTGTCTGTGAACACAGTTCACCTTACAAAACTCAAATGCAAATTAAAGCTGTATCATGCAAAGAAGAAGCCATATAGGAACACAATCCAGAAATGCCGCCATCTTCTCTGGGCCAGAGCTCATTTAAAATGGTCTGTGGCAAAATGGAAAACTGCTCTGTGGTCAGATTAATCAAAATTTGAAATTCCTTTTGGGAACCATGGACACTAAAGAAGAGAGGGTCCATCCAGCTTGTTATCAGTGGACAGTTCAAAAGCCTGCATCTCTGATGGTTTGGCAACATATGCTCGATCTAGACAACGTCTCTTTCAGAGAATGCCTTGTATCTTTCAGCAAGGCAATGCTAAACCACATACTGCATCCATCACAATAGCATAGCTTCGCAGGATAAGAGTCTGTGTGCTGAACTGGCCTTTTACCAAAACAAAACATTTGGCACATCATGAAATGAGAAATCCAGCAACAAAGGCCCAGGACTGTTCAGCTGCTGAAATCCTGAATCAGACAATGGGACAACATTCCTTTCCTAAAACTCTATTAATTGGTCTCAGGCATTTACAGACAGTTGTTAAAAGAATGGGGATGGTACACAATGTAAACATCACCCTCTTTGAATTTTTTTAGGATGTATTGCTGCCATCAAATTCAAAATGAGCTAATATTTTTGTGAAATGGTAAAATATCTCAGTTTCAACATCTGATATGTTGCTCTATTAGGAATGAAATATGAAGTTTGTAAGTCATTGCATTATGTTTTTATTTACATTTTACACTACAGCCCAACTTTTTTGATATTGGGGTTGTATTAAACTATTCTGTGACCTAATTTGAGGTACAGTGTTTATAGAACAGAGGTGATTCTTCACGCCCCCCTCACTCTTCAGAGACGAGGGCAGAGGATGAGTGCAGCATATACACAGCTACAGTATATACCCCACACAGAGATGCATTTGGCTTTAGATGACATGCCAGTCTTACCACACAGTGTGCCAACCAGCTTGGCTGGCTTCATCATCTCAGTGCAAGTAGACACATTCAGCCGCCAGCTGGCAGTCGCGGGCCTCAGATAAGAGAATGGTACAGACATGGCACACGTTCAAAAAGTTTTCACTTCCCTTTTCCAAACCCCCTACACTGCAAACGAGGATGGCATGTTCCTAATGAAATTGGAGCCTTTGTTTAGAAGAACTCCCCTCCACTCTCAGGAATAGTATCGTCAAAGACCACTTGCTCCCATTCGTAGGGAAAATGCTATGTAGGGGGAAGCTATGGTACCCCAGCAGCTATATCATTTTAAGAAAATCCTTTATTTGTTGGGCATTTCAACCATCATCGGTCTTTGTGATGCAAACGGCACTGCCACATTTTCTGCGGATTAAGCCAAAAAATGACCAAATGCCATCTCCGATGATGAAATGAGGCACAGCCGATCCATGTTTTTGGATTTGTTTCCTGGAAGATGGCCATATATTTGATATGCGTTGCATTGGGAGTGGAATTCCATTGAGCTTTTTTTTCCAGCTACTGGAAATCTACAACACTGCACGAATAACGTCCAGCGTATGTCTGTTTTTCAAGGGTGAGAGAACCACACATGGCAAACATAAGGATTTATAATTATGGTTTTGGGGGAAACCTGATGAGACAGAATATGTAGCGAGCAGAAGCTGGCATTCTGCTGCAGTGGCCTTTTGCCAGCACACATTCAGTAAAGACCACCTGAAAGGATCTTGCAACTGATGGGCAGGATGGCCGCAAGCCGGCGCCAACTCCCACTTTGGCAACAGAGTGCATCTGAGGAAAAGGGAAAGAGGGGACCCCCCCATAGCTCTACGAGAGAGGCTGAGATGGTAACACAAACCATGGGGAGTGCCCAAGCATGTGTCAGGTTGGCATCACTGTGAGAATGTCTTGGCAAGCACGCCGTTCTCTCCCCTCCCACTTCAGCTCACACACAAACACACTGTTGCCCTGTTTGGAACACATGGTACATCAGCAGCGGCATCTGGCTGCACTGACTCCTGGCAGCTGCGCTTCGTCTTCGCCAGTTGGGAGTCTTGGCACTGCCACTTCATCAACTACCTGTAGCTTCTCCTGGGTAAAAAGGCAAGCAATGAATTATTCCAAGGCTGCAGCTGCAAACTTGACTTTCATCCAAGAGATTCTGCAAACATATGACTGCCTCACAGAGCACATGCCACCCACATACTATTGCATGGTTGATGACATGGCTTCCATTTTGCAAAGGGATTTCTGTGTTCTTGTGTGATGGCATGTATAATTTGAGGTGAAAGATGCTCTGTGTTGAATCTATAAGCTTAATGTAAGTGAATCCAAAGAGGCCAAGGGAAAACAACTCTATAGACAAAGGGAAGTTCATAAGTCTACAGTGATTATTTTTCTGTAAATGATTAAAATCCTGAAAAGCACATTCAGCAAACAACACAAAATAAGTGCAGAGGTACAACATTTCAGACAGGCAATGCATTTTTGACTCAATGCTTTTCATCAGTTCATCTCTTTTGTTTGGAAATGGTGTTGAAAGAGTAACTCAAATGGCGGCCAAGGATCACACTGAAAGGAATTTCCGTCTCATTTATTTGCAATGAACAAAATGGATATATGACCTTTCAACTCTACAATTATTGCCTCACATTCCATTTCTAATAGAGGTTTTGACAACCAAGGACATTTGCCAGAAGCACTTGGAATATATTTCAGGTGACACCATGGATTACTGAAAAATAGAAGGGCAGCTTTTTGTGATCATTGCTTCTTGTCTCAAATGAGATTTTCTGTGGCATCAATTCTAAGATGAAGCAATGTTGCTTTGCTAAATGCTTCTTTATTTCACGGGCCTTTTCACCTTTTATTGTGGAATCTATAATGAATGATTATCCTGTTTATCACACAGGTGACTGTAGTGCTAGACCAGAAATACACTCACTGACCACTCAATAAGTTTACATTTGTTATCACTAATGATTATGTGAGTTACTGCTACCTTTCTATCATTTCAATCCAACTGGATATTTTCTTTCATTTCAAGTAACAGCCAAAGAGAAAAAGTAGGTTTTTGAAGAAGATTTAAAAATCTTGAAAGTCTGGGCACATCTGATGTGCAATAAGATTTTAATATCAGTCCTAAAATGCCCTGGTAGTGCTCAGTTTTACCAGCTGCCATACAGTTTAGACAGCAGCATTTAGATTCTGTGCTCCTCTGTGTCTTTGTTGGTCATCCTGTAATGTCATCCCCTGTTCTATTCCCATGTGTTCTGGTCCCTGTGTTTCAGTTTTTTTTTTTCCTGTTCATGTTTTATTTCATACATCTCCAAGTGTCTTGGGTTACTTTGCCTTTTTGTGTTTGATTTGTTTTATTAAAGACTCGTTTTGTTCTTTCAAACCTGACACTCAGATAAAGTGAGTGGCTTAAAAAAACAAGAAACATTTGGTATTCATTTTTATTATTATTTCTTCATCAAGAATTATATGAAGCAGTTCGGAAACCTGTTATGGTAGTCCTTTTTCCCAGAGAAATATAGTTGTTAAACTGTTTGTCTGTCAACTAAAACCCACTCTTCAACATATAAACACACACACGAACCTCTTCTGTATCACAGTTTTTTTTCCTGTGAGTGTTAGTCATCTGACAGTGACCCACTGGGAGTTTTTTTTCCTCCATCTGTGTCGGTCTGACCCATTTTAGCCCTCGGCCATGTCCAACTGTTCCATGTCTCAAACATATGTGCAGTGGCAGGGGGATAAGCAAACCATGGCCACACAGGACCCACAGACACACACTGCTGATATGACACTGGACTCTGCTTCCCTGTCTGTCTGCTTCCCATAGCATATGTCATCATCAGTATAAGCCCTGAGGATTCACACTTTAGTGATTTGACAATTTTTACCCTAGCCTATCCTCCTTCTCCTGATCTGAGCCAAGCATGTCTGTCTGTGGGACAGATTTGATTGTTAGATGTAAGGGAGTTTGTTAAGGGTTTTGAATGATGTGTAAGACTTCAGTATTTTTTTCTTTATTACTGTTTTTGCACTGGATGTGTATTTGCTGTATGACTGTGTGCTCTCATTTGGCCTCCACTTATAGGGTAATTACCATAGAATAGAGTTGCTAGTCAAAATGCCCATTGGAATGAATGTTTGAGTGAATGGTTGTTTGTGTGTATATGTCCAGGGTGTACCCGGTCTTTTTCCCTGGCTCCAGCTCCCTGTGACCGTTCTGTGGAAGATAAAGCTGTACACAATGAATAAACTCAGGGGCTGCTTTTTGGTATCAACTGGCAAATACAGAACTTTTGGAAATAATGATGCAGTTCCTCATGTTCACTTCCTGACTGCTTCTTATCAACTATGTATCTACTATCAGCTGTGAATGAAAAGCTCTCTTAACACTTACTTACTTTCACTTTGTTCATTTTGTCAATCTGCACCTTTATTTCTTTTGTTTTTCTGTCTTTATTGAGCACTTGACTTAGTGGACAGACACTAGCTGTGCAGATCATAACACTAGCCACTGAGGAAAAAATAGGCCAACCAGAACAGTGACTGGGATTTTTTCCAAGTGGTCCTTGTTGGCAGATGAGATGATATCACTGTTCAGAGCCAGGGCCCACTGGGGACTTTGGTGTGGGAGGCACATATGGGCAAACAGGCTGCTGATGAGCCTCCCATCATGGTCTTTGGTCTCCAGCAGAGGATTTAAAGTATGATTGTGCATTATTTGGGTTTGTGCAGTATTTTGAATTCATGTTGGTTAGATGGCAGATAAGTTTGTTTGCAAAGATGCTCTCCTGCTTGCTATTGTAATTTACACATTCTCTGAATAACTGAGGCAGATGGTGTGGTCAAATGGATGGAATAAAGTTGATTTAACTGTAGACTTAAGGTAACTCACCGTAAATAAATGATGGACAACTTCCTGACCTACTGGCTTTAATAAGCTTTGGATCGCTCTGGATTTTTTTCCACTAATGCCTTATTGATTCCCTTCTTTCCCTTTTAACTCCCACATATGAGAGTGGAAATGATTCTGTTAGACAGACGGCCAGGACTTCCACCGCCCCCCCCCAACTCATTCTGCATCCTCATCAGTATATTGCCTTATTGAACACTGAGAGGCTTATAGCATCTCATTCAAACAAGCAGGCACATGGATATGCTATTAAATGTCCATATGTAAAATGAAACATTTACTTCTTCCATATTGCATCTCTTTAAAGCTGCAGTGTGTAACTTCTGGTAATTTGTTGTTGTTGTTATTCTGCCTCTGTTTGGATTTTATAAACAGAAATGATGTAACATTATGCATCCATCTGTCAAGTAAATCTATCTGACCTGTCTTAGGGAGTGTTTGTGTGTATACAGTGGTGGTGCAGGAGAAGACAGGCTTAAGAAGTGTTTATCCCGTCGAACTCCGGAATAACCATCTTTTCTGAGCAGTAGAATTCACATACAGTTGTCTTGTTTTACTAGCGCAACAAGATCTAAACACCCTCAGTCACTCTTACATGCGTTGATACATAGAGACACAACAAGACATGCTTATTACAGGCTGCTTTGGTGGTGTGCTGTACTCGCGGAGACAGTGTCATACGCTGTCTAGCCTCTCAGGGTGGACAAAGCTTACCAGTATCTTACACTTCAAGTACCTAAATTGCACATATTTTTAATTTAATTTGCTTGTTTTGATCTAACAGCATCTTCTTCCAGTGAGATATTTAATAATCAAAGCAATAAACAAGTCAACTTGTTTATTGCTTTGGCTTATCAGTAACTTAAATGTCTAGTGTGTAAGAATTTGTGACATCTAGTGGTGAGACTGCAGAATGTAACAAACAGAGGACTCCTTCACGCACCCCTCCCTTTCTTATGCGTGTTGCAAGCCTCCATTTCAGAACATAAAATCACTCTGGCTAGCATGTCTATACATGAGTGTGACCTTCGTAAAGCAAGACCCTTGCCAAAGGTACATATAAAGGGGCTAATTCTGACGCTACAAAAACCAAAAGACGATTTAATCTAAAAAGTGGTGATACACTTTTACAAACATACTTGTGGATAGTTTTCTGCCAATAAACCCTGCTAAATGTTACACACTGGACTTTTAATCAATATTCCCACTTGGAAAGATACTCTGAGAAAAACAAGCCCTTTTTTCACTAGTGTGCCAAGTTTCCACTGTATAGGAATCTAATCTTATAATTTGTTGTCAGCTCCACTTTGCAGACTAATACAATAGTATATGTTTAGCAGTTCCAGCATCTCTACCAGCAGTAATCTGTAAAACTGTAAAAATGTCTTGTGAAACTAAACAAGCAAAGAGCTACTGAGATGGAGTCCAGAAAATGCCTCACTCAGTACTTCTGCAGATAAAAATTTTTGGGTTAAAATATTTATTACAGCTAAGGAAAGTGAAAATAAAGCAGCTCCTTTTTAGTAAGCAGGTAGTGCCATCTTGGGTCATGTAGAGCTGCTGAATCTGTGCTTTCTCCTCCCTTTTCAAAAAAGGTGATGCAGAGAGGAAAAGCAGACAGTAAAATCACAGAGTGCAGTGTGATGAAAAGAGTGTGTTTACCTTTGGAGTGTGGAGACATGATGGGTGTGTATGTTGGGAATGGGATGAAGAGAAGAGTGGGTGTAAAGTGAGAGTGTTTGTGCACAGACTTGAGGGGTACAGCACACGTGTTCAGAATCCATGTTATCTGTGTGTTCATTACTACTTTGCATTTGAGGCACAGAGCTTGGATGCTCCACTAAATTGCAGGAAGGATTGTTAGACACGCGTGTTATTAATTTTTTCAGGGTCCCTGTGGCGTCTGTATGAATCTTAATGCTGCTGACTGGGCTGCAGCTCTATCGACTTTCGTTAAAATATGAAGAAGCTTTGCTGGAAGCGCCTGGGGTCATTAGCTGAAGAGTAGGCGCAAATCCCTCACCAAGCCTGCTCCGGCTTCGCCATGTTAAATGCACTCTTAAAATATTCATAATCATACTCTTGCCTACACAAGCGCGCACACACATACACACATATATATATGCACACAGACAATGCACTAGGGACATAAGGGGATCAATATTAAAATGTATTCCTGTTTTGGTGTGCGGTTAATTAGCTGCGGTTCTTTTAAACCATGAAGTTTGAGAAGAGATTAACAGTTTCTTTTTGTACGCAAGACAATATTTACTTCTGCTCCATCCGTGCTGATGCAGGCAAAATGCACATCATAGCATGGCGACAAATAGAAACAAGGATTCTATTTAGTACTGTGGCTTCTTTAATATTGCACAGAAGTCTTTCACAATCTTATTATGTGTGCACTAGCTTATTTTTCACTGTGACTGTTTCTGTTTTGCTGTAATTTGTATGTATTTATGTTTCTGTAATTTAGTGTGGATTTGCATTAAATTTTGTAACACTTATTTATAGTGAAAAGAGAGTGTTTCCGTTTGGTTCAGTACAATGTGTACCTCTTCAGGAAGGCAGTTGTGTTCATAAATCCATAAATTATTCATTGAAAATAATGGTTTGAAATAGCCACCCTCAAGTACTAAGTCACTCCAATAAGCTTGAAAAAAAATCCAAAAGAGTTGTTATTACAACTTAGTGTTTTAAAGACTATATAGTGTATGGGTGACTATATTTATCAGTGACCATAAATTGGTGGGAGGTAGAGTAAATGGTGTGATCTCAGCAAACTGCATGAAACCAATATTGAAGCCCTTATATCAGCTATGGATCAATAACCCTACTGCAGGTCAGAGACTTGTGTAATACTGTGAGTCAGCGCTTGTGGATTTCTGTCTGTGTCTGTGTCCATGTGTGCGTGTGTGTGCTTGGGAACACTGCTCTTACAGCTCTCATGCTTTTATAGTCCAATTACTTGGGAGAGTCGAACAAAGTTCCGGTCCAAAAGATTTCAAGTTACATTACTGCATTTATCCAAGCAGTTATTAAAGCATGTCTATAGACTATTGCAAGAAAACATGTCTTTATGCAATATAAGAGTCATTGCACTGGTTACACAGTGATATCTATACAACTTATTTAACTGTGGCAGTTATATCAGCTAAGCAAGAGGAACAATGGTAATAGGTTACCTTTGTGTTGTTCTTGGAGGCCTAGATCTTTTCCCATGTCAACAAAAACAAGATTTTGATCACCAATTAATCAGTTTGAGTTACTTTTTTTAATAATTAAAACAAATTCATCATTTTGAGATTAAGGAAACAATGATCAATGTTTTTCAATGGCTTCTGGCATTTTATGGACCAAACAACTAATCGATTATAAAAATAGTTGTTAGTTGCAGCTCTACATTAAGCTGAAAGCAATACTGCCCTTGGCACAACAGAAAACCCTTTGAAACAGCATTCAGACAGGGAATTAAGCTCTTCATTGAGTCACATTGTACAAGTCATTGGATTAGCACCTGTTCAAACACTGGTACTGTATATTTGTCCATATTTGTGTTGGCCTTGTGACTCTGACACACCAGAATCAGTTACAGGTTACCTGTCATCCATTGTGTGTTACAGGTAACAACCAATATGATGTCCTTGTCAACAGTGAAGATGGCCATAATAAGTCATTTGATAAGCTAAGAGCACGCTACCAGCGTAATCTTGAAAATTATTAAGTGAGTTGTACTTTATTCCATGCCTATAGTTATTAGTTATCATTAGTTATTATTATCATTATTTCTCCACTTACAACTTCATAAAACACCAGAAACTATAAATAAATGAGAAAATATAAATAAATAAATACAAGAGACCATTGTTACATGTCATCCACACAACCATAACATTCAGATGCCAGAGTTGAAAATAGATGATGGTTGCAAAAAGAAAATTCTGTCTGAGTATAAATAGGTGAAAAAGATTATGGACGTTACAACTTTATGGAATTACATGATGACTTTAAAGGACAGAAAATCACTGCATTTGAATGAAAGTGTTCCACTGTTCCATACACATTTTTCCACAAAGACCAACCAAAGGCAGAATAATAATATCAAAAAACAAAAAAGCAAAAGTTAGACACTTCAGCTTTAAAAATTTAGGCTAGAATTATAAGTCACAGCAGCCTAAATCGGAGCATTGTGATCAAATCATTCATTTTTTTCATTCGTTCATTCACCATTCTCTATTGCTTATTCTTTGAGCGTCTGCAGGTGGAACTGGAGCCACTCCCAGCTGACTCTCGACAAGAGGCTGAGTCATTGATTACAGATTAACAACACTGATTAATACAAGTAAAATTAATCTGAAAGAAAAGTATTTATGTGCCCAGTTAATGAAATACCAAATTATTAAAATGGCTTATTATACTCATGCTTCTACAGCTGGTTGTATTAAATTGTATTGAACTAATTATTAGCTGAACATGACCCCTGTGACACATGCTATTTTTACCCCGGGATAATTTGAACAGGGGTTAAGTTACGGCCCATCAAAGGACACAAACATGTTTGAAGCAGGTGCTGCTGTGGAGATCATGCCAAAACAATCATGTTGCCACAGAAAAGAGACACCCTGCCTAATTGAAGGCTGTTTGTGTGGCACGCTGCTGGACAATGGGCCTGGGTTGGCAGATGTATCTGGGGGGTTGAATGATACACACAAAGCCACTGAGAACAATACTACAGGACAATGGGGGCCAGCAAGTGCACACGTGTGTGTGTGCGTGTGTGTGTCATAAAAACATGCAACAAGACAGACACATTTTTATTTCAGAGAGAGTGACAAGGATTTATTTGTACAAAAAAGGGGTGGGGGTGGGTGGGGTCACAGTGTATTTAAAAGCTGTAATATTGTAGTTATCAACCACCTTTGATATTTTTTACAGTTGGGCACCAGCGCTCCCTGCGACCCTCAGTCAATAAAGTGGTAGAAAATGAGTGAGTGAGTTAATATATGACATCTATCCAGCAGTATATAACAGTATATAACAGTAATTAGACAACAATAAAGATGTTTACACATTCAAAAATATTCACATCCATGTTGACATTAATACTTTTCTAGTACTACGCATTTATACATCTATAAATTGTATACTTGTGTTTTAAATGAACAAATTTCTAGTACTTTCATACAATATGTTTAATAGCGCTAGGGGCTATATTATTGTTGTTGTTCTTTTTTTATTTTTTTTTTAAAAAAGTGAATAAAGCTTTATTACCACTACTACTGCTACTGACAAATAAAACATTAAGTTTGAATGTATTGATTTGGCAGGTATAATATTGTAGAAAAAGGAATTTCCATATATATTTGTTCATAAATGAGGTCAAGGTTCTATTTAAAAATATTGTCTGATCAAAATCATGATTCAGTAGAGAAACTGCACAGTGAAGTACCGATACCAAAGATACTGGAATGAGAGGCTTGTGGCAGGAGCTTATTTGTCTAAAAATTTTCAGGATTTCAAATTTGATGTTTGTCTGGCTCATTTCAACACCAACTTATGCTATCGCTCAAAAAACCCTCAGCTAATCAGAAGCAAGGCTCAAACTGAGTGAAAATGCCCTGACCCTACTACAGCTCCAGTGAGAAACGTGACAAACATGGTGGCAAGGGGTGTTGGCTGCCCCTGGGAAATGATTTTACCATCCCAGTTGCCACCCCCAAATGTAATATACTGTATTTGTATATATTAAAACATAATTACATGATTATTACTGCAGAAATTCAAGCCTTCCTGTCCCAACTCCACAACATAAAATAAACACAAATTCCAGTCCCCTGAAGTGAATGGTTTCACCCAACAATCAGAACTGGGAAATTTCTCCAGGAGCAACATTTAGACTCACTACATCACTCTGCCACTCTCTGCAAGGTAACAGGTAATGACAAAGGCAAAGTAAATGTGCTTGATACTTCATATCTTCTTATGGAAGTCAACACTTAACATGTAAACCCGTGGACCCTTAAAGGTCCAATATTCTTGGACCTGTATACCAGGGGGACTATGGTGGCCTTCGCATACCAGAAAGGATGTCATTCTTCATCGTTCCCATAGTAAGCTTCTGTTTCAAAACGCTAAATGCATCCTGTGGCCAGTTTGTCCTCTTGGGCTGCTGTATGGAGACATACAGGTACAAGATGCTGGCCCCTGTACATTTAAAAAGGCCACAAAAAACAAATTATTTAAATTTTAGAATGATTATACACAAAGACAAACATGCCAATGGGTAGTGCCTTCAATTTCTGCCACTAAACCTTCCTACACCATTAGTAGAATATTTGTGCAATGTAAAACAACTCATACATTAGTGTTTAAAAAAAATTCTGTTTGGAAGGAATGTATTACCCTCTAGTAAAGTTTTCATCTTAGTCTTACTCAAGACAAACCCCCTTCCAGTGGTACGTATTGATCTGCGTTATAGCTTAATGTTGGTCTTTATGGCGAGGCTGTGGTTAGACAGGCTGGGAAAACGACTTACTCCTGCCCACTGCTATAACTGAATCAATCCATTAGGTGAGTATTGAAACTGTGGTCACTCTCCACAATGTGTTGTGATTATATATATATATGCCTGCAAATTGAATTATTCAGTATGCAATTCAGTTATGAGCAGCATGTAAAAACCCAGATAGAGATGGATGTTTTCCTCAGGCCACAATGCATTACATCTATACATAAAATTGAAAATGGGAGCCATGACATCAGGCTATGAGGCGTAATTATAGCCTGTTCAAAAACACTGGGGCTTGACCGAGACAGTGTGTGTTTTAGAGTGAGAGGGAGAGGGGGAGTGTTTGTGTGTGCATGTCCATGGGAAAGTGACTTCTGTTTAGCTTGCCCCCCCCCCCGTCCCCTCTTTCAAAAGACTGTGAAATCAGAAATTAAACGCTGCACCATCATGAAGCAATTCAGCGTGATACATCATCCTCTCTTGTAATTGTTTGTTTATTGGACCCTGTGCAAAAGCAATATTGTGAAGGTGTTTGCAGGCTCTGGGAGACAGCTTTTAAAGTGGACAAGGGTCACACTCTGTCACCAAGTGATATGGGAAACGATAGTAGAGACTTTATTAAACCTTTGTCAAATATTAGAAGAAATGAAAACGCTCTTTTTTCATTCAAACACTTTTAAACACATATTTATTTGTTCGGTGTCTCACATACTCTGCATGATTACTGTGTAAGCCTAAAAAAAAAGCGTGCACATAGAAGTGACCTGACCAGCAATAACAAGCTGTTGAGGTGGTGGCAGCACAGACTGCATTGATATGAGCTGACCACACAGGTCATGACCTGGATGACCTTTCAACCTTTCACTTCTGTGGTCCATTGTCCACATTCATTCTAGTCCATTTGCTCCTCTTTCGTTTCTAGCTTTGCACAACACAGGGAGAGGAAGGAAACATGGTGAGGCATAACATTTTAGTTGATGAGATGACAGAGCAAAGAGACATCAAAGGCCTGAGCAAAGAGAAACAGCAATTTAACAATTCAAAGCAAAAGCCATGAAGGGCAGTTATTAGGGCAGAAATGTGAAGCAGTGAAAATAAAAAAAATAAAAAAAAATATATATATATTTTTGCAAAATAAATGCTCTTGCACTGTAAGTCTGGTTCATTGAGACTGTTGGTGATGAAATGTCTGACATAAAAAGGCACATACTAATAAATGTTTTTAATACATTAAATATTTCATAATTTGTCAGTGTCAATAAAAAGAAGTCAGAAACAGATTTAATTTAGTTTTTAATATAATTAAAACCTTTTCACAAACCTAGACATAACTGCTGTTCTAGTGGCAGCTAGTTGTAACGCCAGTATTATTAGCTGTTATTATTGTTGAAACAATATTTAGATATCCTACTTATGTAAAGGGTTTTAGAGAATTCAAAATGACTGTCGCAAATACACAAACACTGACTACATGCTATCAAGAATGAACACTTTTTAATTTTGTGTTGATCGGAATTAATGCTTTAAAGTGATAGTTCACAGTTTTTTGAAGTGTTTTTGTTAACACAGTCAGCATTTTGCATACAGCTGCAATTAGAAGGTGCAAGCAGGCACACTCTTAGTAATATAATAGGCTACCAGCAGTGACTCCAGGAAAAGTAGATTTTACAGTCACCTAACAAAAGGCTCACCTAATTAAGTTCGTGCCTGCTCAATGTACACTGTTTTAATAAAACACTTGCCACTTTATCTCCTCATTAGACAGACTTTTCTTGTTGGGAGCTTTGTAAATCACATGCTGGCCTGCACAAAAGTCCATAGAAAATCTGCACGTGGTAGTATTTAGGGCTCTTAACGAAGGATGGGAATGAGTATTTGATTATTCGCTTTATTATAAAAGGTCGATCAGTTACGCTCACTACTAGTTGTATACTGCATTTGAAAGATTCAAAACAAATACAATATATTTACAAATGTTTCTTCTCCAATTACTACCTTATCTGTGGTGCATTTAGTTTGTGGACTAAGTGTATTTGCACAAGTGATGGAATTTAAGAGATTTCTTGAATGCATCTTGAAGCTGCTCCTCTAAGCTCAACACACACCCTGCATTACTTCTACTATTTCTCATGCACTGGAGTTCAGACTATTTGTCAAATAATATTCTTGAATATTCACATAGAATTTTTTCTAGAAAAGGCCCATCCCTATGCTCCTTACCGCAAGTGACAAAGTAACAGACAAACCTGCTAACTCGTAATCCTTATTAGCTCTGTCATCCTTATTATTGTGGAATATCCACTGACTTTCTTATTCCTTTAAGAAGAAAAATGTGCAGCCAAATACAGAACATATACAGGGTTCATGGTACAGACTGACATACATGAGCTTAGTGACAGCTGTGGTGTCTGTGAGCAGGTGTGATGGAGGGATCCACAAGACTAATTTAGACATACACTTGTGGTGCTAACGAGGCCTCTAACACACATACACATACACACACACACACACACACCTCAGAACAAATTACCTGTTCTCAACCTCTAGCACCTCCCACCCTTCCTGGTTAGTGTGTGCATGTGTTCAGGTACACATGCCATATGCACTCTCTCTCTCTCACACACACACGCACAGATGCGTGCACACACCTGTCATTTGATGGCAGGAAAGAATGGCAATGATGTCTGATGAATAATTCAACTTTCACACCAAGTTCTCCTCTGAACCCTCACAGAGCGATGACTGCCTCATACATCCTCTGTCACTCCTTTCTTGGACTCACACTTTGTTTGGTCTCATTTCAGACGTAACCTGCAGACCCTGCTGCCACCGCGAGTTTCCTTTCTGACAGACCTTGTTTTAAACTCCAAGTACACATGAAAGTCACTTATGCGTCAAAAAAGTTAAAGAGAATAAACTATTTATCTGCAAAAAAGAGGTCTGCATGATTCAATTATGTATTGAAGACTATTTGTCCATTTGATCACATTTCCCTATGGATACCTTTAAATAAAAAAAGTGATAAAACAAGCCAGTTTCCAGATTAAAATGTCAAAAACTTAAAAAAAATAAAAGCCTAGCACAGTTAAACTTTAGTATTTATTCAATAATTTTTGCTATGACACATATATGCAGTGCCAATACAGACATTTAATTTACTTCTAATGGTAGAGAATTTCAATATGGTCAAGGAAGCCACTTCAGAAAGGTAGTTTAAATTGGCCTTTTTTCTTGTTTGCAATCCTAATTCTGCGAAACATGAAATCAGATGTAATTCTTTATTGCTTTATTTCTCTCTTACATACCGTAAGCAATTAAACAAACAATTAAATAAACATCAGTAAATGAATATATAATGCTGCACATTATATATTGCACAAACAGTGACAATGCACTCAGATTACAATCAAATGAAAAAAGGAAATAAAATAAAAGGCCGGTGCATTCAATCTTTGCCAACAATCCAAGGCCATGTACAATACATGTTAATGAGCTGCTGGCGTTGTTTGAAGGGTGAGCCATGGAAATGAGCACACACTGAGCTGCAATGTGTGATAAGAGTGTGAAATCTGACAGAAGAAACAGACAGACAGAAGGAGGCTGAGCTGCAGGGCCCCGAGATCTCACTGTATGTAGAAGAGGGAGCCGGGAAGAAGGTGTTGCTACAAACTGCTACTGTGTGTGTGTGTGTGTGTGTGTGTGGGGAGGTGGTGGTGGTGTGTGTGTGTGTGTGTGGGTGGGGGTTAAGCTATGGATGGCAGATGTCAGATCTCTCAGCCCCCACCCCCACTATAGGACCACCTGTTGGACCAAGGCCATCTGGAAGGTGGTGGGCTATCTGTGCGGACTGATACTGCAAGGGTCTGACCCAGCAAGCTGACCAGTGATACATGATCACACCACATGACAAGAAACGTCCCATCACGCCACCCTCCACCCCCCCACCTGTCTGTCTGTCTGTTTCCTTTTCTGATTCAGTCTATCTATGCCATATCACCCTTCCTGCTTGCAAGTTTGTGATCACATATTCAAATCCTACCCTGGAATATATTTTTTTGAAGTTCTTTTACTGGGATACTATGCGCATTGTGTTTACTTTTTTTAAATTAATTTGTCAGTGACCATGTAAAAAAAAACAATCAAGTCCATTAAACTCAGGAAGTAAAATCAGCCTCAACCTTCTTATTATAACCAGTATGAATGTAACCAGTGGTGTCGCACACTCTATGCTGTGAAGTGTATGACAAAACGAGGGATTTTGGCGGCAGTCTCCATTTAATGTCTGACAGGACAAACCTCCTGTCAAACACAAGTGAACCCTGAAACAAATGCAATGATAAAAATAAGTTCAAATGTCAGATGAAAAGTGAATGTATAATCTATATAAAATTATAAATTATAAATTGTAAATTATATATATATATATATATATATATATATATATATATATATATATATATATATATGTGTGTGTGTGTATATATATATATATAAGGGAAACTTATATATATAGTTGGTGTAATACACATACAAATTGTTAAAATACATGACACACAACTTAATTACTATCACTGTTACATGAAAGCTGTATTTCCATAATTTCTCTTGAACATTTCTGTCCAACAGAGAAGAACAAAAGTCTTCTTAAACTGAAAGTGCTATTAAATCATCATGTCTTCTTTCACCTTAGCATCTAAAGGGAAGGAGGAGACTTTTGTAGAATGAGATGTATAGTGTTAATGCTGTATTTGCCATATGTTTTCATCTGCTTTTGTGGGATTTCTTTTTTCCCTGGTACTTAACCTTCACACCCCAGATTGGAGAGACATGTTTACAGATTGTGGAGGTTACTGAGGCATCACTCAGACACAAGGATCTATTGTGAATTTGCCTACCTAATGAGTGAAAGGGGTGTTGAAAAATGGAGGCGTGAATATTCTAAACAACATATGTCATATCACAGATATAACATATATCTCATGAGCTCATGTTGTGTGTGGTTAGCGTCAACTTAGGAAGCATGCTTTTGCTGCAGCTGTGAATAATAACATCACCACAGAAAACGTTTCATAAGCCTTTTCTTTTCTTATTTAACTTTCATTTTGCCAGGAAGTCATATTGACATTTAAAGGTCACATGACATTAAACCAATTTGAATAGTGTTAAAAGTGTTTTAAAAAGTGTAAAATGTAAAAGACATTGCACACAAAATCAGCTTCATAAAGTTTCTCCTATAAACAACGTAAGACAGACCAAAAATACTAATTTCTAATATTATATGTACTTATGTATATTATATGTATATTTATATGTACTTGTCTACACATGCACAATGTACATTTTGTTAAGGCACAAATTGTTCTATAACAGAGTTATACACTGCCTGCCCAAAAAAAAAGTCTAATATTCTAATATACTCTAATATTTCGTTGGACTGCCTTTAGCTTTGATCACATCACACATTCGAGGTGGCATTGTTTTGATAAGCTTCTGCAGTGTCACGAGACCAAGATCACCAAGATCTTTTACTGATCAGTCGGACCACTGCACAAAGCCTTCTCCAGCACATCCCTATGATTCTCAATGGGGTTAAGGTCTGGACTCTGTGGTGGCCAATCCATGTGTGAAAATGATGTCTCATGCTCCCTGAACCACTCTTTCACAATTTGAGCCCAATGAATCCTGGTATTGTCATCTTGGAATATGCCCGTGCCATCAGGGAAGAAAAAATCCACTGATGGAATAACCTGGTCATTCAGTATATTCAGGTAGTCAGCTGACCTCATTCTTTGGACACATAATGTTGCTGAACCTAGACCTGACCAACTGCAGCAACCCCAGATCATTGCACTGCCCCCACAGGCTTGTACAGTAGACACTAGGCATGATGGGTGCATCACTTCATCTGCCTCTGTTCTTACCCCGATGCACCCGTCACTCTGGCACAGGATAAATCTGGACTCATCAGACCACAAGACCTTCTTCCATTGCTCCAGAGTCCAATCTTTATGCTCCCTAGCAAATTGAAGCCTTTTTTTCCTATTGGCCTCAGTGATTAGTTGTTTTCTTAAGGCTACACAGCTGTTCAGTCACAATCCCTTGAGTTCCCTTCACATTGTGCGTGTGGAAATGCTCTTACTTTCACTATTAAACATAGCCCTGAGTTCTACTGCTGTTTTCATTTAAGCGATCGTCGATCACGATCATTCAGGATTTTTTTCCGACCACATTTCTTCCTCAAAGATGATAGTTCCTCACTATCCTTCCAGTTTTTAATAATGCGTTGGACAGTTCTTAACCCAATTTTAGTGGTTTCTGCAATCTCCTTAGATGTTTTCTCTTCTTGATGTATGCCAATGATTTGACCCTTCTCAAAAAGACATCTGTTTCTTGTTTTTTTGGCCAGGCAATGTATATGGAACATTTAAACGAACAATACACAAAGTTGGATTACTGTAATAGAATACTTTCTTTTAAAGATGAGTAAATAAAAATGTTAACCTGACTCTGTCTACAGATTTTAAAGTCTTCCCCTGTATTGAAAAAAAGTATTTAAATTTGTGTTACCCATTCATAAAAAAAGGTAGTCAATTTTTACTCAAGTCTTATTTGCAGGCAGTTAGAAGGAGGCTCCAATGAGTTAAAACTCTGTTTTCACCTTTCCTTGATCAATGGGGCTTTTAATTCGGCATCTCTGTGGGTTAAGTTTGAACAGTATTCACAACACTGTCAAAACCAAAACCAGATGTTTTAGCTTCATGAATACCTTGGGGACAATGTGAATTGCTTGACAGAAAATGATAGAAGGAACTGACAAGAACAATGGCATCATTTTGTGTGTATGTACCATGTCCCTATCAGATGTATAACAGTTGTACTATATTGTGATGCATTATTTACTGGGGATTGCAACCCAATCTTCAATAAGAAAGTGCACAATATAACGTTTCTGATATAAATGTACTCAAATTCTGTAACAGGCTATTTTAAGTACATAAGGCAGCCATTTAAAAGAGACAAGGATTCACTTATTAAAATATTAAACAAATTTGTTTGGTCACCCCCCTCTAAATCTCCCATGACCCATTTGTGTGTCCTGATCCAGTCTCCTGGTATGACTGATGTAATGTATCACACCTAGAATAAACTGATAAAAAGGAAAAATATGAAATTCGGTTCTGTTGTGCTTTATGGGTAATAAAAGGTGTGTTACCCAACCAAATCTAAGCAGGAACAAGAATAAGGATTTGCATAATACCATTGCCGCTTGTTGTCATGACTCAGGTTTATTGAAGAACCAGCTGGCAGCACATGATGCGGCCTTTATTTGTGTCATGCTCAACACACACATACTGTTTCTTTGACTTCAGAGGACATCACATTCATTTCCTGGAGACTTATTCTAACCTTAACCATAATAACTACTGGCCTAACCCTAACCTAACCCTAACCTCAGTCTAACTTTGAAACATGTCTCTACCTTAAAATGTACTAATTTAAGTTATGACAACTTGATTTTTGTCACCTTAAGACAAGTCTCCATAATGTGATGGTGTAGATTTAAGTCCCCACAACATAAGGAATACTAGGTACACACACAGTCACACACAGACACACACAAACACACCCACACACATAAACACACACACACTTAAATGAGCACAATCATTTTTCTGTGTGTTTTCAACACTTCCAAATGTTCTGTATGTGTATGCATGTGTGCAGATGTGTGTGTGTCCAACTCCTGCCACTCTGTGTGTACATTATCGCTTGTCTGTTTTGGGGTCATATTTGGTAAGCGCTTGAGTGATGTCACAAGATGAAGTGACAGTTTGTCAGAAAGCGGGTCATGGGGCAGTCACTGTGTAGGCGGCCCTCTGCGCCCATGTACCGGGTATAATTAGGCACTCATTTCCATATCAGTCAATTACCAACAACCACTCTGGCTGCTTTCTCTCAGGAATCTTCCCTTCTGGACACCAGCTCTGAAGAAGGACAGATTTCTGCTGGCTGCAGAAGTAATTATTTTCCTGTCTTTCTCCCTCCTGCCCCTTATTATGACTGCTATTGGTAAAACAATGGCTTAGGTTTTGTTGTGTTGTATTGCTGCGGGCACCATCTGTGGTGGTGAGGGGGAGGCACAACAATACCATATGGTCAGGGCATCAGCAGCGGGCTATATCTGCTCATCAAGTCCTGTCATTGTCATCAGCCACTCTGCTATACACTAGCCCATGTTCATCTGTTTCTCTTTCACACACATACACAACTGACACAGCAAGATATGGCCATATACTTATTTATGAGGCAAAGATGAGGTTGGATGAGCAGCTGTCTCACTCCATTTTGATTATTTTTTTTTGCCCGATTACCAGTCAGCTCGCCTTTTTTTTTGCCTTCAAGTGACACTGATGCCACAGAAAAATGTATAACTTGTTTGAAACATACACTGTGGCACAGTTTTGATAACTTGTAATCAGTTTTCATCTGTGCTAATGAAAAAATTTGGCAAATCAACATCAATCCCAGCCCACAATTGCTGATTGGTGATGGGAGCTTGGGGCTTTTTTAGACGTACCCATCTGCTGTCTCGCACCTCCTAATCTGCAACACACACGCGCACACACACACATAGCATTTACTCGTGTCACCATTCTATCCATTATTGTTTTTGTCTTAATTTTTTATTTGTGTCAAGGATTATAGAAAATAAAACAATAAGGATTTATGTAAATGGCATCTATCTTTACTTTCACTGATTTATTTACAATATGGACCAGACCAAAGCCTTAACACCCAAGTAAGCAATATGGTGACAGCTATACGCTTAAAAGATAATGAGAAGATGAAGGCAAACAGGGGGAGATAATAAAAGAAAGCTGCTACAGTATACATTATACAATGAAAGGAGGTGTGAGAAGATAGGGAGATATGGGCTCTGGATGGAACATGGCAAAATAAATAAGCATGTTATTTTCTAAGAGGACACAAGGACATGGGCTTGAGGAAAAACAGATTACTTGTAAAAGATCTAAAAGTGATACAAAGCGATAGAGTGAGTGGAAAGGAGGGTAAGGGAAGGACAAAGCTGAAGGCATGTGAAAGCTGAGATAACCGCTTATCCCCGCGTCATCTCAGTCTACGTTTTATCTCACTTTGCCTCGTGTCGTATCTTTTCCTATAACTGTGTCTCACCAAATAATAGAAACCCTGAAACAAAGCCCAGTGTCACTGTGGTTTTTAATTGGTCTTCAGAATCCATAATTAACAAAGTACACACACAACACACATTCTGACAGTACTTGCAGATTGTTCTTGCATTTATCACATAGTAACACTTTGCACTGAAGAAAATTGCGGATGTTTATAGACACTTTACTCACATTTTCCACTAGATTAAAGCATGTTTTATGTGGTGTAGGATTGGATGACTAGCTTTGAAACTATTTTATACATGGAAATTAAATGAATCGTTGTGAAGGGGGTTTAGAACTGAAACCTAAAAGGAATAGTTCAGGTTACTGTAGGATACTGTACAGCATGAGGCTGTTTCTTTGAACCATCCTGTGACTTGCACACTTGCGCCCAATAATAACCCAATAAAATCTATGCCTGCTCAACCTTACATTATCTCAGGAATATGTTAGTAGCCTTTTCCCACAGTTTGACAACATTTTGCATCTCAATGCCTCATCAGTAAGTTCAGATGTGTCTTCTTGTGACTTCTGTGTTTTAAAATCTTTGCTCAGATTTACCTAAGTGACATAAACTTGGGTTTCCAGCCAGAACAGGTTGTCTAATGGCGAGATAAAGTGGCAAACAAACGGTATATTTCAGCTATCACAGACTTTATATGGTGAATATTCTTTGGTGAGCCTTCTGTCCTGGCTGGTAGCCTATGGTATCAGTGAGTGTGAACTTTCCCTTTAATAGAAAAGTCAATTGTTTTTTTAGCTGAATATAAACAATGGTCCTGCTGTTAGGACACTGAGCTACAGTTCATTTGGCTTTGTCTTGCTGTTTAGCAGTAAGGTCCATATGCACAGGCTAATACTCAGATCTCAGATCTCAGAGATATTGTTGAAAGGATCAGCTGGACAATAGGCAGGGGAGCTTTACTCTACACTCTGTCTCTGTTTTGCCTCTGGCATAAGAAGAGTTCTTGGGTTAGAAAAGAAGATGTTGAGAGAAACCTCAGACTTCTTCTCTCCCTTCCTGGTATACATCCTCTGTTCCTGCTCTCCTGCTCTCCTCCAGTCCTCCCCTTTCTCTGCAGTCTGGGACAATTCCAGCGACTACTTATCCTAACTGTTTTTGTTGACCAGTCATCCTCTCATGGTTTTTTACCCTCTGGTCGCCTATAGCACCACACCATGGGAGAGCGAATTTTTGGGCTGACAGTTGCCGCTGGCAAAGTGAGTAACGGTCTGACAGGCAAAGTGGGTGATGGGACAGGGGGGAGGGTGGGAGGGAGATAGGTGGGGGTTCTTGCCCACCGAGACAGCTGCAGTCCCTCTCACCTCCTGGCTTTTGGAGGTCAGCCATGTTACCATAGCCATAAGGTCCTAATCCTTGGTGTGAAGCATAACCAACATCAATGGGATTTGTCAAGAAGAGAGGCCTACTACAAAAGCTCTGTTAATATACTAGATAAGAAAATGATCTGGGACTACAGCTCTGAAGGACTCTAATTTATCTACAAAGATTAACATTTGTTTTTTTTAACAGTAGGACTGCAAATAAGGATTACTTTCATGATTAATTATTCTGTCAGTCATTTTTGTTTTCACTCAAATAACTGGTTAGTCGTTGGGTCCATAAAATGCAGATAATGGTGAAAAAAATGATCAAATGATGACCTCCTGAAATATTTCACCTGTTTACAAACCAATGAGATTCGGTTTACTGCCATAAAGAGGCAAAGAAACCAAAAATATTCAAATTAGAAAAGTGGCAAATGCTTTGTCAAAGCATTGCCTTTACAGACACAAAAAATACCTTCCACGTCTGAAAGAGATACACTGTGGCAGTTATTCGGGTTGGGGTAAATTATTAGTCAGAGATAGGCCTAGGGGCCAGGATAGATGAGGTTAGAGTTAGGCTAAATATCCGGGCTAGTTTTTAGACGATTTGATCTGAGCATCTAAATGTGTCACCCGGTGCATCTCTTTTAGACATGGAAGGTACGTTGTGCATCTGTAAGGAAAAGCTGTGGTACAGTGACAGAATGGAGGAACACTTATAACCCTCTTGGACTGAGAAGAGATGTTTGGTGATTAATATAGTAGTCATTAATTATTTAATCAGACTCCCACAGTCTCCCACAGTATCAAAACACCTTGCACTATATTTTGCATGGCTACAAAGAATTTGAATCTGGATCCAGATCCCCAACAAAATCAAATCCAATGAAGATTTAAACCAAAGCCTTCCTTTCCTTAATTTTCTAGAGCATACTGCTCACAGACAACTTCCTTTGTGAAAAGTAACACTAATTTGTAATTTGAATTTATCTCCTGTAAAAATGTCCATAAATGTTGAAAAAAACCAAAAAACTTTCTAGCAAGAAACAAAACACAATTCACACGACATGACCAATACCCAGTAAATTTTGTTTTTCTAGTGCTATCTAACTTTTAAGTGTAGCCGAACTTGGGAGCTGTGTTTTGCTGTCTTTGATTGTCTTACACAAATTTCCTATTTGATCAAATTCCCTGAAAGGTGTAATTATGTCAGCCCCCTTGAAATATCCGAGGCGTGTTCGCTCGTCTTCGCGTGGCGCTCAGCACCTCAGCACATATAATTTAATTTGAATTCATTACTCCCCCCTCCTGTCAGTTAATATATTCATGACTTCCAATTCCCTCAGAGCTGTCCCACCACCTGGAATGTCCTCCCTCATCTGTGTCACTCCTCCCCTCTCTTCCTCCTCCCTCTTACTTCCTCCTCCTCACCCCTCCTGGTCCTGTGGGATCCCTGGGGCCCCATGAAGGGGTGTGGTCAGAGTCTGGGGGCCTGCTGTCATTAGGGTGCAGTGGAATGTGTTAGCAGGGACCAGCTGGGACCAGCCAGTCCCTTCCTGGCTCGTTTTCTGCTGGTGCTGCTGGTGTTGGTGTGTGTTTATGTGTGTGTAGGTGTGTGTGTGTGAGTCTCATGCATGTGTATCAGTGATAGTGATGGCAACACCTGCAAATTACAGTGACGAAATGGAAGCGATGGGATTTCATACTGCTGAACTCACCATCATTGTGGAACATCTTGCGTTTGTCAAGAGGTTAAAGTAAGAAGAGCAGAGTACGTATCTGTTAGCATTTTCTATTTTTTAATGACAACTTTGACGGAGGGGCCACAAAGTTGGTGTAGTGGTTAGCATTCACCTTTGCAGCAACAAGACCTGGGTTCACAACTCAGTCAGAACAAAGGTCTTTCTGCATGGAGTTTGCATGTTCTCCCCATGTGTGCATGAGTTTTCTTCAGGTTCTCTGGCTTCTTCTCACAGTCCAAAAACATGTGGAGTTAGTGATTAGGCCAATTGCACACTCTAAATTGCCCGTAGGTGTGAACATGAGAGTGAATGGTTGTTTGTCTATATGTGTGGCCCTGTGATAGACTGGCGACCTGTCCAGGGTGTACCCCGCCTCTCGCCCTATGTCAGTTGGGATTAGGTACCAGCGCCCTGTGACCCTTATGTGAAGGATAAAGTGATAGAAGATGAATGAATGAACTTTGACAGAGTCAAGGTTAAAGTTTTAATTTTTTATTACAAAGTGATTAAAAATATACAGCCTTTATGGTGATTATTATTGTATTTCTACACTGTCAGGATTCTCACTTATTTAACCGATTATACTTTACTGTGCATACGGTGTATATGAGTGTATTGACCGCAGTGACTGATTTGAGACACAGAATATACTGTATCTCTGGTGGAGATGACAGTGAGAGTGCTTTCATATCTGTATGGCTTCTTTCTCCTCCCCATTTAAGAAAAGTATGCATTATTAAGCCAAATATATAAACTAATACAGTAAATAAAATGCTATTTGAATAGTCATGTTCATCGGCAGTTCTGTGATAAAAATGACTCAATGAATCTCAGCTTTAAAATTCTCCCCCTACTTTATATTCCCTCTATCTTTTATGTTGTACCTTTGAACCAGCCTCTCGACCAACATTGACTGACTATGTCCCTTCTGTGTGGTAAATATTTCATGGTGGGAGCTGATATAAGTTTGATCGTGGCAGGATGCCGGTGTAGGAGTTCAAAGGAGACCTTGGGCCTTCTGACAGGCAGGAAGAGAGGAGGAGGAGGAGAGGCAGGGGTAAGATGGGAGGTGGGGGAAGAGAGGAGAAGGAGATGGGAGGGGGAGTAAGTGAGGGAGGCACTGCAGTGTGCTGAGTTCAAATTCAGCACCACCACTTTCCTGGACAGCTCCCTTTGTCGATAGCAAAGTGGAAAATGAGAAGTTTTTTTGTTCCGATACTATGTGTATTATTATCCATACACATGAAATCTGTATATCTTCAATTGTATAGTGTATCAAATAATATTTATTTGAGCATTTCTTGGGGGGAAAGTGACCAGTATGTTTGTGTGTCACCCATACATGCACATTCGTCTTCCTGTGTTTGTCTGTGTGTGAATGTGTTACAATATCTGTGTGCTTGTGTATGGGGGGGGCTTCATTATTAATCAGGACCCTTGCCTTAGTGTCAGAGCTGCTCACATTCCATGGTTTAATGACTGAAAATGAGCTGTAATTATGGGCTGTCAGTCCAGCCCGTGGCACCCCGCCTCTGTTCCTCCATCTCTTGGGTACATGTCCTCCGCTCTGCTGCACCACACCCAGACGCCATCACTTACCATCATCACTTATCACATGTATTTGACTAACTTACCATATCCCTAAAAATAATTAAATAAATTAATGGTCTTTTTTTTATTATTAAAAGGCTTTATTATTATTTGTATTATTTACCATAATAAACACAGATGTCTGATAGAGTTCTTTTAATCAAATTCCTGTCTGACCCCATACACACCAATTTTAAAGATAAATATGATGTGAAAACCACTCAAAGGGAGTAAACTTCCACTATGGCTGCTCAGTTTCCCATAGTCTCAACATGAATCAATATCTGGAAAGTAAAATAATATTTACCCATAATGGTTCTATTACATGACATTTTTCTTTTTCTATTTAAATGATATATGTATAATTATAGTTCATCTAAATTAGTATCCCACACCCTCTATACATCCAAACAGTATGACCCATGAAGGTGTACATGTAAAGCAGGAATAACATTTCAAGCCTCATTCATTTGTGGAAATAAATCAGATATGACTCATATATGTACACTGGGCATCTGCTAATGTAAATGCAGTGTAAATGTAGCCTTGCAGAATATTACCATACATCACCACTTTATGATCAGTTATACCACCTATCAAGTATTTGATAAATAATTAGAAGTCAACATGCCAAGTCCTACTACATGAGTTTTCAAACTCTCCATATCTATCCCCAGTGTAATGTGTCAAATTTTGTGAAAATCCCTCCTTTATGTTTTGCAGAAACACAACCTCCTTGTTGGAGGTAACAAAAGTTTTCCATGACGACAGGATGGAACTCTTTGCAACATCTGGGTTGCAATGTGTTTATACACTGTGTACATATGCACACCGTTTCTTTCTATCTCTTGTCTGTCTTACCCAGCCTTTCCTCACTGTGCACTTAAGCTCATCGTTATGCAGCATGTGGTTTATCAGAGCTGATGATGAATTTGTTTATGAGTGGAGAGAGCTGATTTCCCCTGAGTGGTCTTTATTTCTCTGTCTTGCTCCTGTTTCTTTTGCTGTTTCTCTCTGCATTAGTCCATCCAGTCAATGACAATCCTCCTCATCCCCCTCTTACACTCTGCAGGGTGCTTCAACAGTCTGACATAGACTCATCAATGGACTTTACAAAAAAGAGAAAGCGAAAACTACTGAGATACTGATGTCTTCTTCTTCCTTTGGGGTCGCCACAGCAGATCATCTGTCTCCATCTTGCCCTTATGTCCTTTTCTGTGACACCAACTGTCCTCATGTCCTCCTTCACAGCATCAGTGATCCTACTGAGATACTGATGTACTCATACCAATATTTACACAGTGGCAAACTGTTTAGACTGACAGCTGAAAACCTTAAATCATACACTGTAGTTATGTTAATGTCACATATAGTGTGAGAGAAAACACCAACACTAGCACCAACAAATGAAATGCAGGCCACACACACACACAGACACAAATATGGAAAGACACAGTCGAGAAGAAGAAACCCCCATATTAAACAATAAAATCCAACAGTACTGTGAATGGTCTTATACATGAGTAATGTTTTGCTTGTTTAAGTCTTCAGCATCTCTTACAAGATGGCAAGCTTAAAAATGCAGGCGCTGTAGACAATACAAACCATCTTGTCTGACAGGTTCCCCTCCTGGGCCTTTCAATATAAGCATGCTGTTTGAAATCTGCCTGCATACACACATACAGTATTCCGCCTGCATTTACAGAGATGCCTTCACACACACACACGCACACTAATATCCCTGTTGGAGGTGGTGGAAGTGCAGGCTATTATCAATTAATCTTTGCTGTGTATTTTCTCTTGCAGTGAGAGCTACCATATGGTTCTCTGTCAGCCACTGCTTTTAATTCACTCCTTGCGTCTGCTGCGAAAACATCCTCTCTAATTTGCTGATTTCATGGACGGAGTAAAAGGAAGACATGTGGGAGAGCAACTGTACACAGTATACTGTATGCACAATGTTATGCATGAAAGTAAAAGTCATGAAATATTTGTGTTTGCACAGATTACACGAAGGAAAACTCATATGCTGCATGACACACCAGTGTGGAGATAATTTACACTGAAAGTCACTGTCTCTTTTCTGCTCAGAGGATATTTTCTCCTTTTTTGAACCATTCTCTCGTATCTCTAGAGATGGCTGTGAGTGCAAATCCCAGTAAATCAGCAGGTTATGTGATACTCAGACCAGCCCATCTGCCACCAACCACCAATGCCACTTACAAAGTAAATTAAATCACCTGTCTTCCTCATTCTGATATTTGGTTTGAACTTCAGCAGGTTATCTTGACCATATCTACACAACAAAATGCAGTGATTTGTTGCTATGTGCCTTCTTCTTCCTATTCCTTTGCCTCTCCTTTGATTCTCCATGACTAAATCTTACAGACTGTCACCAAAAAGTATTCAGATGAAACAATATGTTTGAAAGATTTTCACTTCAATAAAAAACAGGGGAGATTTTCTTTTCATTTTGCCTTCTTGTCTTTCTGTTCAAATTCATAATCTTCCTCAGTGTTGCAGTAGTGTAGTAATTAAGTACAGATAGATGTGAATAGCTCAAGGTTACACAGTTCCCACTGCACTCAAGCACGATACAATGGGCCGCTGTTCTCCGAGGCACTGGCAAAGCCATTGTGGGGGGTGGGGTGAGGGGCCTGGGCTATTTTCACTGCCCTGCTGTGCGTGGGTGAAAAAGGGTTAGAGGTGAAGATGGAGAAGTCCTTGGTGTTGTGGAGGAGGGGTTGAGGACAGATGTATGTATGCGTGTGTATATTTATTTTTCACCTGGATGTGAAGGTCTCAGGTGGAAAAGGGAATATGTGGGTTGAAGTGAGGGGAGAGTAAATTTCAGTGTGTGTGTATGTGTGTGAGAGAGAGAGAAAGACAGAGAGAGGGAGGGAGGGAAAGAGAGGTGCGTTAGTGTATGATGGATGAGGTGTGCTCATGTGGTCTCTCACCACAGATATTATGGTCAAACAGACAATCCATCAGTGCATATTGTACCAGTGGATTCCTCCACAGACACCAGTCCTGTGTAATATTCTCTCTATACACTATAACACAGTACAGTTTACCAAATGCCTCTGTGTGTCTCTACAAAACACATAAAATTCACACACAAGGGTGCGGGAAGTGGGGTGCTGAGGGTGCTATGGACAAGGGGTGGAATACACAGCGTGTAAATACAACCCCAATTCCCAAAAACTTGGTACACTGTGTAAAATGTAAACAAAACCAGAAGACAATGATTTGCATATCTCATAAACCCAATAGAACATAAAAAACTTATATGCTGAAACTGAGACATTTTATTATGAGGAATGGCAGCAAAACATCTCAAACTAGAAGCCAAACAATGATAAAGAGTTCTTCAAAAGAATTGTGGATCCACACAGCAATCTGGATCACCACCAAAATCTAATCATCTGTTCCTTGTCCTGTTACACACCTTTCCTGAAAATTTCATCAAAATCGGTCCATAACTTTTTGAGTTATTTTGCTAACAGACAGACAGACAAAACAAACGCTCACACTTCATTACCTCCTTGGCAGAGGTAATGAACCGCAGTACCATTAAATTGCAGCAAGATGGCAGGACATGCACATAACTAAATGTAGTGCTGCATGTGTGTCACGTGATTGGGCTTTGCAGCAAGTATCATATAATGATAAAAACATTCCTGTATCTAGATGGTGTTTCAGATCAGCACCAAAATCTAATCCCATTACACATCTTCCCTCAAAGTTTCGTCAAAATCAATCGATAAATTGTGAGTTATTTTGCTATAAGACAGACAGACAGACAGACAGACAGACAGAGACAGACAGACAGACAGACAGATGAACAGACAGGCAACAAAAGGCTCCAAAAGTAAATGGCACAAGTTGAAAACAACTGGAGGAGCATTTGACAACTAATAAGGTGAATTGGCAACAGGTTAGTAAGATGACTGGATATAAAAGGAGCATTTCCGATGGACAGAGGTTCACCAATGGGGGTAAATTACATCTAAAAATTGTGGAACAATTTCAGAAAAATGTTCTTCAATGTAAAATTGTGAAGACTTTGAAGTATAATATCGTCAAGATTGAGAGAATCAGGAGGAATCTCTGTGTTCAAGGGACAAGGCTGAAGGTCAAAACTGGATGCTCGTGATCTTTGGGCCCTGAGGCATCACTGCATTAAAAACAGGCACGATTCTCTACTGGAAATCACTCAGGAACACTTTCACTCTTTTAGAATTGTGGTTTTAGTTTGGTTGTTTTTCTCCCTTTTTTCAAAAAAACAGAAATTTATTTATTTTTTAACCATGAATGGTAATTTGCTTGTCTGATAACATGTTTGAAATATGATTTATTACTTTCCATCATCTAACATGACATCGGCACACTCAGGTCAAAGTGTAAGGGTCAGCTCTGGTCAAAAACTTTGAAGGAAAAACAATGGCACAGAAAATAATTCTTGATACCTTTATTTCTAAAACCCAAAAAGCAAACAAAACACAGAGTGAGGATGCAGTGTTCGGTCACAGTACAAGCATGTCAACTAATGTTATGAGTTCCACTGGAATTCTGGAGCCTGAGCATCAGCCCTTGTTAGCCCATAAGGAAATGTTGTATGTAAGTAAAATTGTTTTAGAAAAATGGCAGAAATTACATGACATTTTGAAAAAATGCTGTCAATGTATTGCCTGTAGTGTTCCTGCTGAGTGATGAAACTACATTAAATATGTTGATAAACAGAGTTATCTTGATCACCTTTTATTTTGCTGGTTACTCTGACATCGCTCATTACCTTGATAATGGTGTCATAGCTCTTGACCTGTGTTGAAGGAAGAAAAGTTTGTCGGACTATGCACTTGCAGAATCTTGCTGTATATGAAAGCTGTATATGAAACAACAAAATTCTGTTCTGGCACGCGTGTACATACATGCAAATATTTGAACATATACGGTGGTGAATCAATACTAACACAATCTTTAGCTACAGTACCTTATTAAACTATGTTGTTTTTCATCATACAGTATTTTCACATAATGTATTATTCTTTGTAAGTCACTCAAACAAATTCACACAATCACCAATCGTGTCACCAATCAGAGAAATTACGTTTATCAAGAGCAACATATTCACAGCAAAGTGACATGTGAGTGCTATATTGTGCCATAATAATGAAGCTTACTGAGAGACAGCATGGCAGGCAGCATTGTCAGCAGCGAGCCTGGCTACTGAGTCATGGTCAGGTGCTCAGTGGTGAAGGCCAAACATCCCAGGGATTTCTCTGCCTAATGAGGGAATTTCCATGATCTAGTATCGAAAACAGGCCACTCTTGTCACAGCTGCCGGTTGTGTGGGTGGGTGTGTACATCTGTGTGAACTCTCTGTCACGGCAGGGGTGAGTGCATTGATCACCTGGACACACCTGCGTCTCATATAGTCATCAGACTCTATACTTAAACCACGGCTCTTCATGCACTCAGCTCGAGATCTTTGTTCTACTTCCTGTGGTAACATAACTGGCAAATTCTCCTGTGAAGTGAATGATCCTTGCTGACTTGTGTTTTCCTCCTGGAGCCTTTTCTCATCCATTTTTTCTCCAGTGCCAACACCAGCTTCTGCTAGATCCCTTCTTCTGTTTTCCTTCCCTTGTGATCCACGAGGGAATTTTATTTCTGCTGATCGCATGGATAATAAATTGACTGGTCTGCATCGGAACTGGTGACAACCCTGACCCTCATTCACCAGTCCTCCAACCAGCTCCAGGCACCAGCTCAGCTGCAACCATGTCCTACTGGCACAGGATGAGATGTAACATAATCAGCATATATCTTATTGACCTTTATATTGACCTATCAAATTATATTCAGATTGTGATTTAAAAGATTTGGAAACTTAAATGAAAGTAGCTCAATATTCATTTTTCTACAAAAATGTTGTCATAACATGTTTAATGTTTAAGGTTCTGTTCCAAGCACATTATTCAGTTTGGTCTGACCCCCCCAAAAAACAGCAAATCATCAAACATCAAAAAAGTGGGGAAAAGGGAAAACATAACAAGATGCTACTGCAAAAATTACTGACAGTCGCAAACAAAATGTGCAGTTATTCTCCTTAACATCAAGTCACCAGATTTCTGTAAACTAAAGTAAACTAAAGAGTGATTAAAAACACATTCATAATAATCAACAGATTTACAAGACCTGAAAACAAACATGTTTTTTTCCTATAATTGAAAGTCAAAGGAGTATTCACAAAATAATTAACTTCAGCATGCTGTCTCGTCCTAGACACCTGCTTTCAGCACAAAGACATTCTGTGCAAAGTTTAATGACTGACCTTGCTCATATGCTGCATTGCAACATGGGTGTTTGTTATTTTGTTCTTACAGTAAATAGGAAAGCCAGATGATTCTAAAGCAGGGAACCTTGAGGTGTTTCTGTGGAGTGAGCTTCATTATATCATCCAGAGCATTCTCCTCTAGATTTACTCACTATTAACTGTGTTGAAAATCAACTCGTTCAAGATGGAGTCGACATGCATGAAGGACCACATGGACCTTTGCTCAAAGTTGGCCATAAAACTCAGTCTCTTAAGATTTCTTATCTTTCACACATCAGTGTAAAACCCACTTCAGTGTCACCAACAATGCAAAAGCCAGGTTCGCCTTTTTCTCACTCGATGACACCAACTCCTCTTCTTTCCCCAGTCCTTCTGTGTAGAGGAAGGACTGCTGATCTCTAAGCAGGCCTGCTAGAAGCAGCCTGTCACTGTCCCATCAGAGGCAGTGACACAAAAGCCTGCCTAAGGATCAACCAAGGCCATCATTGACTCTGCCATCTTTTGTAGTTTCTTTGTCAACCATCATCTTAATTTGTAGTCATACCTACCTGATTCAGCCATTTGGTCTGGACACACAGACATGTAGTCTCACACACACTGTATATAGTTACATTTAGTAGATTTTTGATACAGTCCGGTCTGATTAATATTGCACCACTGTGAATACCTGTGAATACCAACTTCTTCTTCTGAATACCAACTTCTTCCCAGCAGAACACAATATCTTCATGTCATGCTAACTATTGGTGTGGCATTGTGATATATAAATTAATAAGTTAATTATGAATCATAATCCAAAAGGTAATTGCCTAAATTCAAGAGACTGCATCATTAAACTGGATGTCATTTCCCCTCTTTCAAAGGGTGGTGCCCTGAGGAACTTTATTAAATGTCATTCATATAATTTTAACATTTTTAAAGATATTATTTTTAATCATTGATAGCCAATAACTAACACAAAGTCCCCATTTTATGGTGCCTCACTTGATAAAGAGTAATGTCCCGAAACAACTGTATTCTCCTTTAAAGGCTTTATATGTAGCGTTCAAAAAAACCTTTGTTACTCTTCACAGACAATTCCAGACAACTACAGCCAATCAGAGACGAGAATGGGGTAAGGATTGAGGTGGAACCTCAACAAATATGCCACAGTTTCTCCATTTGATCTTCTTTGATAATTAAAAGATTTTAATGAAAGAGGTGAATTAAAGCTGTAGTGTGTAAATTTTAACTTTACGCAAGAAGATCACTGCTTTGCATCCCGGTTCAGATCTTTCTGTGTGAGGTCCCTGCATGTTCTCTGGTGTCCTCCCACAGGCCAAAAACATGTAGAGGTTGATTGGAAATTGACTGAAGGTGTGAATGTAACCGTGAATGACGGTTTGAATATTTGCCCTGCAATGGACTGGCAACCTGTCAGCTGCGACCCTCATGTGGAGGAAAAAGCAGTAGATAATGAATGAATGAATGAAATGAGTTCATACAATGTTAATTAAGCCTTTCAGCTCCACAGCTGTTTATTTAATTTTGTGTTCACCAGCAATATTCCTGTATGGTGTCCCGAAAGTGATTTGTTTTACATTAAGAATGACGAAGGCAAAGAAGCACCACAGCAGCAAAGGTTAAAGTTTGGCTGAAAATGGCAAAAAGTACCCACAAAAAAAAATAAATAAATAAAATAAACAGAAATAGTTTCTACTAGTGTATAACACCTTGATGTTCACCAGTTTGACAGGATAAATGCTTCTTGCAAATGGGAAGTGGAGGGGTGGAGGTGGTGCATGGGAGATCACCTAGGCATATGTCGTGTGGAGACAGCAGCAGTATTTTGACACAAGGTACACTCCAGGGCTTTAAATTTGGAAGAAAATTTAAACTTCAGTGGAGAATGGCAGAGCAAGAAAAGGAAGAGAAGATGTTTTGATTCCATCACCATGTGCAACAGGAGAATGACAACACAGGTGTTCCGCTTCAGTATTAATGTGGAATAAGATTATTGCTGTTATTACAGTTGACTATACTCCAGTGCTAAACAGTAAAGCTCATGTAACTCGTCGCATGTGCAATTATCATCATTGTAATTAACAAAAGGGCAATATTTTCGTTGCAATCCCTGGCAAAGTTTACACTGTAAATATCATGTGCATGCTGTATATATTTTGGGTAACATAATGTTTATACTTTATATTTTTTTACAATCTTTATTGTCAGTATTTTTCTATATTGCCTATTCATATATGTGAATCTTTACCTTGACTGTCTTTGGTGCTGTAACAATGTCAATTCTCCAGTTGTGGCAATAATAAGGGATTATCTTATCTTATCTTATCTTATCTTATCTTATCTTATCTTATCTTATCTTATCTTATCTTATCTTATCTTAAGTGTGGTGGTCTGACAATACAATACCCAGAATGATAAATGGACAAACAATACTTTTTGATGAAAATGAGCCAGGTGCATTGTTGGTGCAGCCACAAGTCCTGTGATGTAAAAGGCATCAGATCTAAAGCATCAGAACAACTGGAAACATGCAGCTAAAGTAGTGAGGACAATGAAGCAGTTTGAGCGACGATCGATCATTCGATCATTTTTGCAAATTTGGGTTTTGCAAAATTGAGTATGAAGCTGAAGCCTCGTTTAGTGAATACATTTGTGAAGGAGCTTTGTCACTGCTGCACAGCTGCCAAATCTGGACAAAGTAAAATAGCTTTTCTACTGTTGCAGTAGACTGTTGCTGTTCATCATCACCTGAAACCAAACTTTGTATGAGGAGCAGTTATGGCATCAGACAGGTTAGATTCATTTTATTTTTCTTATGTCTGTGAAACATTAAAAAACAAACAAACAAAAAAAACATTTTCTGATGATATTTCTTTGAGAGAACAACAGTTTCTAAGCTCCTAGCATCAGATATTGAATGATAGTGTTGGTCTTTCTGGCAAGGACAGGGTCTTTTATTAATGATGAAGCAACGTGTTTGAACAGTCTCCATTAATGCAGTTACAGGGACAAGGTCTTACTCTGACAGACATTCTGCTCTTGATAGTTCCTCTTCACTTTGTTTGGTACCTCATCCTCCTCACTTTCATCCTAACAGGTTACATCACATTAAACATCTCTGAATCCAGCTCCACATCACAGATGAAATACAGTATAATCATCAGTACAATCAGAGTTTTTAATATGAAAGCAGCATAAAACCGTTGAATGGAAACATAACTGTCGTGAGCTGTCAGTTTGAAAGTGAATTCATCAGTAAGCAAAAGTGTGTTTTTTTTAAACAAATGTTGTATCAAATGCTCATTTGATCAAACTGGATCTGAAAAAGATAACCCTGATGATGTGCTGGAGGATTTATTTTGCCTGCTGAAATCATTCATTTGGTTTGTTTTGTACTAGTTGTGGCTGCGGGTCTTAAAATCAAATTATCAAAACAAATCAACCATATAATGTGAAGGCCTGCTGATTGCTGCTGCCCGCCCCCCCCCCCCTTTATTTTTATTGGGATTTTTTTTTCTTTCTCTCTCCTTCCGTCTTTTCCTCCTGAAGTTACAGCTTTCTCACCACGAGGGTCCCTGTAGACCGGACCAGATGTTCCAGGCAGCACACTTCCCCACTCTCTGCCTCATGGAATATTCATGGGCAACCAGGCACCGCAGCACAGCAGCGTGCCGCACAGACCAGAAAGACCACTTATTTATTTATTTATTTCATCACCCTACCGCCTGGCTGTCTAATGCACAACAACAGTTCGACACACAAGAGCATCTTCTCACCTCTGTTTTTTTCCCCCCAGATTTACACACCTCACACATTTTTCTTTTTTTCTTTCACCTAACACACAATCACTGGGTTTTCAGATGGACTCTTCTCCTACTTTTTTTTAACCTGGCTTTTGATTCCATTCTCATCTCTGTTCCTTACTCTCTTTTTTTCCTTCCCTCACTTTTATTAGGCAGATGGGTGGGGAGTGAATGGAGTGTTGAATAACTGATGTTTGTCTGCCTAATGGTAGTGCTTAAATACAATGCCATTATTTACAACCCTGCCTAATGCATTGGGACACTTAAATTCTTTGTTTGGTGGTGATAATTGGGCTAAATGCTCTACAGTAATGCATCCTGCTGGGCTGTTAGTGGTATGTTTTCCATGATGGATCGGCTTGTTGTTTGGACAGAGGTTTGGAGGCCATTACTCATAAGTAGATGGCCAAGTAACATTTAGGGGTTATGTTTTGGCTTTACTGGCCAAGTAATAGCGGGAGGAACCTGGAGACAGATAGACATATTGTTGTTCAAATTACCTTGAGTGGTCAGAGCCTTAAAAAAGCATCTCTGTTTAAAAAGGTCAGGGTCCAATGGAGAAAGTGATAGGCCTGGAGGATGGAGAGAGAGCTGGAGAAAGCCCTACCCCCCTTATTTTGTGTGTTATATGTAGGTGTAGCGTGTACTGATTCTTGTTGGGGTAAAGGGTCAGGTGAGACCCAAGCCATACTTGCACATTCTGTGTCTGCAGAGCAGCACTTTGCATTTCTGTATGCATATACATAACCAAGGTTCTGTTCATACCAAAATGGTTGGTGTAGTACTTAGCTTTTCGCCCTTTTTCTGCTGGGATTGGCTCCGGCACCTCCAATGACCCTCATGTGAAAGATAAAGCAGTAGACAATAACTTATTGAATGTGCATATCATAACATGGTCCATGCAGTATTCCTGACGGTCAAAACATTTTCTGATTTTGACTTACTTTACTACAGACAAATACAAAATAATGCCTGTAGTCCCTACAGAAGAGCTAGAAGAAGTGGCTGGGGAGAGAGAAGTCTGGGCTTCTCTGCTTAAGCTGCTGCCCCCGTGACCCGACCTTGAATAAGCAGCGGAAGATAGATGGATGGATGGATGGATGGATGGATGGACTCTACTTTGCTATAGACAAGCACAAAATAATGTCTGTAGTCCATGCAAGTGATATAACAATGACAAAAGTATTTTCCCAGCTTTTTTTTGAGGGAATATTGGCAAAATAATGTCATTTCTGCTTATGTAAAAGCCAGTGGAGACTACCCAGGACATATTATGTTGTTGTAGGGCTGTCATATTTCATGGGGATAGGTTTCAACCACTCTTGGTTGCAGGTGCAAATGGGTAAGGGTCGAAATGAGAAATGGGATGGGGGGGGGAGTTTTTGAAGCAGCTGAAAGATAAACTAGATTTCTGGGTACAAAAGGAGACAGGAGGCACGGAGCCAGGCGGTACCTCTGCTCCACTTGACTGCGGTCCAAAATGACAGCTGACTGCTGCTGCGCAGACATCATGGTTGAGCAGATGTGTCGGCAGCTTTCCAAGTGCAGCAACACTACACATCCCTCCATTCTATTCTTTCTTTCTTTCTTTCTTTCTTTCTTTCTTTCTTTCTTTCTTTCTTTCTTTCTTTCTTTCTTTCTTTCTTCCTTCTTCTTCTTTCTCTTTCATCATCTCCCCTCAACTCAACAGTTTCTTCCTGACACACTATTATCTATTTACATCTCTTTGACCTCTTTATCCAGTGAATATTGTGAGAGAACTAGAGAACTGAAGACTGATCTTCCTGCATTCTCCCAGCATGCACCTGTGGTAAAGAGGTTGTTCAGCTCTCCCAGCTGAGGCACAGCTGATTTCTTCTCTGGCCCACTATCTCTACTCCAGATAATCAAGTTGGATTTACATCATCTACTAATCAGCAGCCGATATAATCCTTCAGTTATTACTTTGCTCTAAACATGTTTCATTAAAAAAATAAAAACAAAACATCTTTACTCTGCAAGCTTCCATGTCCATATCTGCCATTGCCTCCTGAATAGTCTTCATTCTGATCACTCAATGTTTATGGTCTCTTCAGGTCTAGGAGATAGTAATCTCTACTCAGCAGCAGGGAAATAAAGGCAGGGATCCTCAGCAGGATGAGTTTATCAGATGTGTAGGTCAACTAGGCCAGTTAATAACACTGTTATCTTGGAGGCAAGGAGGAGAGGGAAGGGGGGAGGGGAGGGAGAGAGAGGGGTAAGGAGAATGAAGATGCAGGGTAAGGGGGAGGGAGGGAATGATGCAAAAAGAAACTAAAAGTAAATAAAACAGATAAAGAAAGGTTGAGAGTGGTACAATAGAGGGAGGCACAGGTACAAGAGGGAATTTGTCCAGGGTTCAAAAGGAGATGTGCCCACAGAAAGAGAGAGAGAGAGAGAGAGAGAGAGAGAGAGAGAGAGAGAGAGAGAGAGAGAGAGAGAGAGAGAGAGAGAGAGAGAGAGAGAGAGTGAGAGAGCGAGAGAGTCCCGCTGAGTCTCGTCTGGCAGTCTGAGGGCAGTGTGTATGTATTTGTTTGTGTATATCTGTTCATGTGGATGTGTTTCTTTGTGTGCATTATGCAAAGGTAAGTCTGCCACATTCAATATTACTGTCAGTGTGGGCTTGGAATACCAAAACAACCTGTCTGCGGGTATACAGATGCTCCTGCCTCACCACACCTTCCTCCTCCACCTCTACCTCCACCTCCTCTGTTCCCCCCCCCCCCCCCCCCCCCCCCCCCCCCCCCCCCCCCCCCCCCACCCCCCCAATTCTCACACATATGGTCCACTTTTTCAAGCGCTACTCCTCTGACAAAACAGATATTTGTTTCTAATGGGGTGTGTGTGTAAGTTTGAGCTAAACATTTGTTTCAAGAGAGCACTGATGTGTGCTAATAGATAAATCATGGCACCGCTACATTCTCAGGCAACTCGCACAGATGCTGGCTTTGTAACAGAGACAATTTACACATTTTGATCCCAGACAGTGATGGTGACTAGAGGCAAAATGCTGTCTGCAGCTGAAGGCACGACTTTGCAGAGTTAAAAAAAAAAGTAGGGTTTGCAATCTCTTGAGTAAAAATGGGGAGAAAACAGTCTGATGTGTTTGGGGCCTCTATCAGTTGTGGATTTGAAAAAAAAAAAATCAGTGGATTTGTCTTTACTGATAACTCTCTAGCACATTTAGATAAACCTCATACGTTATGCTTGTAGTGTTGAGAAGAAGGCATGCTCTGCAGAACAAATGGCGTTAATTTGCCGCGCCTCTCTGAAGCTGCACATTAGAGAGAAGCCTTCAGGGAGGGAGGGAGGAGGAGACGTGAGGTTGAGGGGGTGGCTGGGGGTGGTGAAGGTGGGGAGAGGATGAAGGGAGGAGGAGGAGGCAGCAGCTGTGCTGGAATTAATGTCTGCATGCCAAATTAGAAACACCATGCATCTCCGTCATAGATAGATAGATAGATAGATAGATAGATAGATAGATAGATAGATAGATAGATAGATAGATAGATAGATAGATAGATAGATAGATAGATAGATAGATAGATAGATAGATAGATAGATAGATAGATAGATAGATAGATAGATAGATAGATAGATAGATAGATAGATAGATAGATAGATAGATAGATAGATAGATAGATAGATAGATAGATAGATAGATAGATAGATAGATAGATAGATAGATAGATAGATAGATAGATAGATAGATAGATAGATAGATAGATAGATAGATAGATAGATAGATAGATAGATAGATAGATAGATAGATAGATAGATAGATAGATAGATAGATAGATAGATAGATAGATAGATAGATAGATAGATAGATAGATAGATAGATAGATAGATAGATAGATAGATAGATAGATAGATAGATAGATAGATAGATAGATAGATAGATAGATAGATAGATAGATAGATAGATAGATAGATAGATAGATAGATAGATAGATAGATAGATAGATAGATAGATAGATAGATAGATAGATAGATAGATAGATAGATAGATAGATAGATAGATAGATAGATAGATAGATAGATAGATAGATAGATAGATAGATAGATAGATAGATAGATAGATAGATAGATAGATAGATAGATAGATAGATAGATGGATAGATAGATAGATAGATAGATAGATAATATTTAATTACTTTCATTAATTATCTCGGCAGGATGTGACACTGTACCTAAATACCCATCATGCAACAGTCACATCATTATGTATGTGTTGTTCAGGTATGTGTAACACTTACCTCAGTGCAGGTTGGTTGGAAAAGCAGTACATATATATATATATATATATATATATATATATATATATATATATATATATATATATATATATATATATATATATACAGTACTCATACTGACATGTTGTTGATGGAACACCCTCACTGCAGCAGTGCAGAGCTGATGGGGGGCCACTGGTTCCAGTGGTGCCCCCTTGGGACAATGCATGCATAGCATTATCAGGCAGGGGATCAATAATTAGAGTACTGGCTCTCTCTAATGATAGCTGCAGGCCACAGGGCCAGGGGCCTCGGGGCACTGAGATGGCAGGACAGCCCTCATGAATACAGTATAAGACTTGGAGGAAACTCTGCGTGTGCGTACAGGTTCAAGTGTGAGTCGCCGTGTGCGCCTGTATCGGCCAAATGGGTGAGAAGTATGTCAGATGAAGGACACAGAGAGCAGATGGCTGTTTGGAGCCCTATGAACACCTTCTCACCTCATCTCTCCCTGACTCTGTGTCTGACCCAGGACTTTCACCTCTGCAGCTCATTTCCATTTATTACATGCCTCACTCATTTCAAAGCCAAATCCACTGGCAAACCCAGTTCAATAAGTTCAATATGTATACCATTTTTACTGCATTGTACTGTAGGTATTGGCCTACAGTATATGCACAGATTAATGGCTAGTGTAATTTTTCCTATTGTTTGAGTGCAGGTGTATGGTCTCTTAGCATCACTGTGGTCTTTTCACTGATTACTGACAGACACCAGCATCAGGTCACCAAGCAAAGCGACCACAGAGCGACAACAAGAACAACAACATGCTCATTAGCCCGTTTCTGTGTTGTTGTTTTTTTTTTCTGCTTTCTCTACTGTGCTAAATTAACCATCCCATTCCTCTTCTTTGTGTGTCCTCTGTGGAAACAAAGCCATGTGGCCCCCCCAAGCATGCCCCCACCCTCCTCCACATCACCCCTCTCTTCCTCCCCCTTTGCCTCCCCACTCATCTTGTCATCGTAAAGCTTGCGTCTCCTGTCTGACCGTACTCCCTCTTCTCCATACCCCCACCTCACACCTCCATGTGCAGCCTCTCCACCCCACACCCCTCCCCTCCTTCTTCAACCATTGCCTCCCTACCTTACCCAAACCCCCTTCAAGTACTCTCTCTCTTTCTCTCTCTCCCTCTCCCACCCTGCCTTGCAATCACCCCCCGGGAGGTGACATCTGCCGGGATGCGCTCGGCTGGTTCCAGATGCACCACCGCCTCTTCCACCACCACCGCTGCCGCCGCCACCCGAGTGAGCAAACGACACCCCGGCACTCATTTCAATTCCATCACCCTCTTCCAATCATCTTGCCTCTCCCCAGTGTAACATTAACGAGCCTCTTTCATTTGAATACATAATTAGCCGCCCGAGCACTCTGCTTCACTAATTTTGAGACAAAAGGATGGGGAGGATGAGGAGAGGTGGAGGGGTGGATGGAAGGCAAAAAGGGTGGGGGTGGCACGTGGGATGAAGAGGATGAGGCAAATAATGACAACAAAACAAAGGGAAAGAAAAAACATTTGCATTTTGATTTGGAAGTGTTTTTCTCTGTCTTTGTCTCTTTTCTCTCGCCCTTCATCATATCTGTGTTTGGGTTTTAGTCCACTCTGTTCTGTTTACTGTGTATGCCAACATTTTGGTGGTGGTGGTGTGTGTGTGTGTGTGTCTTAAATGACAATGCATGCATGTTCCTGAATCCATCACCAGCCTTCAGGGCACGTTGTGCTCCCAAGCCAAAATAAACCCCACTTACTCCTGCACAATAAATCATTCTTCTCCATGAGCTGAAACCAGCTGAGACACTCTTTAGTGCATTACAATATCATCTACATTCAATAAGCATTGCTCCTTTTGCCCACACTGTGGGGTGAATCCAGTTTGCTCAAAATAAAGGCCTTGAGGCTTTTCTGACAGACTGACAACACAAAAATGAACACACACCAGGCTTGTATCACATCCCTGTTTTCCATAATGAACTGAAGCGATCATTACTTCTATTGTATGTTTGTATGAGTATGTACAATATATCTTTGAAAGCGGAGGACTGACAAGGACAGAAAGGAAGAATCGAGAGAGAGAGAGAGAGAGATAGAGAGAGAGAGAGAGGAGAGTTGGTACAGTGAGAGAAAGAGGAAGAAAATGCAGTGAAGAGGCAGCTGTTGTACCCTGTGACTATGAGTACTTACGTAGCCTGGGAAAGTGATGTCGTCTCTTTTCCTTCTTGGTGGTGTGCCAGGCCTGGCCTCCTGTCAGCCATCGGGGGAGCCAAATGACAGCTTTGATCCTATTAGGATCAGCGCCAAATCAACACTTTGCTCATTAAGGGCAACAACACGCCCGCCCTCTGTGTCTCTCTGTAGTCTACCCTCTGTGCCAACCAGCCTTGCCCTGTGCGTGCCAGCCTCACCTGTCGTCACTGGATCAACACAGCGGAGTGGAACACTTTGCTGAGTCAGGATCAGCTCGTCACACTAAAAATCATGTGACAGCAACTGTCTGTTGTCTGTATTGACAATTATTGAAAAGGAAAACAATTAGGGTTAGTTATAGGGTTAGTTATTGGACTTCTGTGAGTAACAACTGATAAAGACTGGAAACTGCACTGATTTGACCTAACTACATGAAACATTAGGAGCACATAGTAATAATATTCAAATTAATAAATGACCTTAATGGCTCTTTAGTTGGCCTGCTTTGTTTTTTTTCTGTCAATTTTAATGTGTTGTTTTTGAGTGCATATAAGTGCAATCTATAATTCACAGGAGAAAATCTATATAAAAATATAAAGATGCTCTTAAACAATAAAATCTGTAGTTAAAAAATAGTTATTTTTTCACACACACCAATTTGGATTAGTGAATTTGACCATCCTTATTACATACCAGTTCTGACCACACACACACTGGGCGCAATGGGCAGCGCTTATCTGTGCCTGAGGAGTAATGGGAGATTCGGTGTCTTGCTCAGGGGCACACTAGCCTTTGGCCCTTCCAAGGATTCCTTTCCTCTTGGCCATGACTGCCCCTTCAAAACGTGTTAATTTATGTGTTAATATTCACTTTCATATTAAGACCTGATTAATCTGTTAGATAATTATGGATTCCCTCAGTGTGCATCTGACAAGCAAAAGCAATAATATGCAAAGCAGAGGAAGTCTCATAAAAAAGCTGCCTGTGTGTAAAAATAACATTTGACCACAAACATGATTTTGGGTCATATTCGTAAACACTTCTAACTATTCTTTGTCGAATTTTGGTTTATATGCAACAAAAATGTTTATTATTACCTCATTACAAATATCATGGTTACAGTAGGAGACTTCTCATGTAAAGAAAGTTTAACAGGATGTATTAATAGCTTAATATGTGATATTTTACCAAAGGGCAACACTGAAACATGACTCCATGTAATTGCAAAACTACGTTTAAAAAATTACTTTCTCATTTATCTAAAACTATATGGAAAATATGAACAATAACTGAACTTTGACTCGCACATACCAGTGCCCCCACTTTGATGGAACGCTCCAGGTGACTGTGTCATTTTATTGGCATGTTATTGACTATTGACAGGCTGAGGGTCAGGGCGTGCGGGTCAGAGAGCAGGGTTCAGGTTGAGCCAACGCACTCATGACACATACACGCACACATAGGAGATATGAACTCATTCCATCTTATTTACTGCTCGACCCCAATCTCTGTCTCTCACCTCTGACCTCTACCGGGGGGAATATACTTATGGATCCTCACAGCTTCACTGACTTATTGAGCTGTAAACACTCCTCACATCCCACCTCAAACACCCACATGTGTATTACACACACTCTCTCACACATACACACAGTCTGGTTTCCACGACTTCAGAGGACATAACATTGTCTTTATTGTAATGTCTTCTGAAGTCAATTCATTTCCTGGAGACTTACTCACAACTACTACTGGCCTAACCCTTATTTATTGCATGTTTGTTTTATACAACAAACATCTGATACACATCACATTGAAGATCATGGCGATAGGATAACAAATGCAGTTTTACTTGGACACCATACTTTTAGTTTCTCCTCTGGAGTTTTCTTTGTTTATAATTTTAACTTAAAGATTCCACAAATTGCAGTGAAGGGGTTAAGTCCATTTTCAGCGTGTTGTCTGCTCCGCATCGATGTACATTATGTACTCCTCATTTGCATACTGCAGCGCGAGCTCAATTAAAATGAACTTTTAATTTCTTACAAGTAAATTAGTTTTGCATGTGATGCGTGCAAATGTCGGGATAATGGGTGCTTTTTAATGAGCTCACAAGCTGAGTACACCCGATCAACTCCCGGGGTAGGGAGAATGACGCAAAGGGACACAGTAGCACCCAGTCTCCTCACATCGCTGTCACCACTCTTTTCCCTCAAATTCACCCCTTCCCCCCCTTCACCACCACCACCAACTTTATCTCTGTTCAAATGACACAGTTGTTGTTGTTTGTTTTCCAACACACCTAACCTTATATTCTTACAAACTTTCTTTCATCTCTTCACCACTTCACTCTCTTATTCTTCCCTCCTGCTCTTATCACTGCATGCACAGTCTGCTCCTAGCACAGCCCCAGTTCACCCTCCCCTCCTGCTGCTCTCTTCTGGGGTGCAGAGGTGGTCTTTGTGTGCTGAGTGCTGCTGATGTCAGGGCTGCTGAACAGGTGCACAGACAGAAAGAGCCCCGTTGTTGTGACACGCTGGTTGGGTAAACAAACGCACCAGAGGTCCATGCCACATTGTCTGACACACACACGCACGCAGGTTTCCACAGCTATTCTTCTTAGGACACTGCACTGACTTTATGCTCAACCCTAATCTTAACCTAATCACAATTCCCATCCTGTTCCTAACTTCAATCGGAGCCTCAGAAATTAGGTTCTGCCTCATTAGGTTCAGGTTTGAGGACTACTGGTCCTGAAAATCAGTGATTATAACAGAAAAAGGGTCCTCAAGAGACAATAAAACCAAAACTCACCATCATAGACCCTCATTTACTATCTACCTTAACCTCACCCATCACGACTCAGTGCCTTACTCTAAATCGAACTGGCATAAATTTTAGCCAACCCTAAAACCAAGTTTGAACCCATAATCAGGTGTGACAGAAAGTGAGGACAAGAACACATCCTCACTTTCGCAAAATGTTCTAATTTCCCATAGCTAATACGTTTTTTGGTCCTCACAAAGATATACTGTACATACAAGAGCACATATAATGGGAGAGACATCTAACATGGCTTAGGGGACACACTAAGTGGCAGATAAATGATGAAGTGACGGACACACTTGTAAGCACCCACACATCTCATTAGAGCAGAAAGTGTGTCACCACACTGTGACCCTCACTGTGTTGCAGGTGCTCTCTGTATGAACCACTGCAGGCCAAGAAGTCACTGAAGGATTATCATGGAGATACTGTCCTCACCACACTCACACACACTTACAAACTTTGTGCACTCAGAAATGGTTTCACTCTCAACTCACTCCCTCTTTCTCTTTCATTCATTTTTCTATTTTCCACTTTCCCTTTGTTCTCTTTACTTCCCCCCTCTGCATCTGTTATTCTCCAATTTTCTCTTTGTCTTACCAACATCCCATCTCCATGCAGGCCACCCTCTGGCTCTCCCTCGCACCATCCTTTGCTTTATCGCTCCTCACCATCTTTCTTTATTCATCCCTTCCAGCCCTTTTCCATCTTTCAATTCTGCCCTTGCTCTCTTGCTTTTTTCCCCTTCCCCTCCTCCCTCTTCCACCGTGCTGCACAGCTGTGCAGAGGCAGATTAGTGTGTTAGTACCTGTGAGGCAGAAGCGCGACAAGCTGCATGCTAAAACCTAATCAGCTAATGTTGATAAAGGAGGTGGGGTATGGACATCTGTTCATTCAAAACACCAAACTCATTTGAATCACAAGATGAAATGACACACATCTGCTGAATTGGAAAAAATATATTTTTTGCCTTCCTTGTTTTAATTTGGGTGGAGGTGGATATACTCCAGATGCCAGGGTGATGAGCTGAGTGACAGACCTTCAGGAAAGCAGAGAAATATTTGTGTAGGTTTTTTTTTTCATTGTGCTTTTTTTTGAAAAAATGCTCCCTAAATGCCTAAAAAACTGAATACACAATGTAGAACGATTTATTTTGTAAATGTGCTATTGTGTGGCAAAACTTGGTGACTAAATTATCCAAAATGCTACACATTTTCGGATCATGTATTCATTTTCGAAAATTGTGGTGGTGGCAAATTGCTGATGGTCGAGTTGCAGCAGGCTTCACCCATGGGTTCATGAAATAGTTATTGGCCTCACCTACAAACAACGAGCTCCCATTTTGGGGCATACAGCCTTATATTACTGTCTACAAAAAGTCAAATGTTTGTTTCTTTGCAAGTGGTCTTCAAAAATGAACAAGAAGGTGGCAGAAGCAGCCAAATGTGGTTTTGATTGTGTTTGATTGTGTGTTGCCCTTTGCTTTACCCACTCAACATGGCTGCATATGACCACTGTCTGTTTCTCAAACTGAAATCCCACTTGTGTGGTCACTATTTTCAGAGGGATGCTGTTCAAAAGCATGTGGCTCAATATGTCACCTTCTGCAAAGGGATAGTGAAGCTTTGGCATCTGTGGATTAAGTGCACTGACGCTGAGGGGGGACTAGGTTTAAAAATAATGCAAGAACTATTTTCCTCCTGTGTCATTGAGAATATTTTGGAGTAGGTCTTTTTCCTGACTTGTTTATCTCTTACTCCTTACACCAGATCTTGTTTTAACTTCACCTCTAACCTAACCTGGCTAGGGTGTCTGGGAAGGGTGTAGTCATCTCCTCCGTTCAAGGGGCGTGACCAATAGATGTAGATCAAAATGCCCCTATATGCACTTGGATCGTCCTACAACCATACAAACCATGAAACGGATGACGTGTGCAGAGTGACGAATAATGTGTAAACAAACATGCTTGTTGTCATTTTTTATGAGCGATGGCTATCTAGTAATAACCACACTGGATGTATACAAAAGCAGCTAGACCTCGCCTCTCTGTCATCATCGAGTTAAGCCCATCTCTAGCCTGCCAGTTCGTGCTTAGTTCCCTTTTTTGGGCGATTCTGTAGTTGACGTCCTTGCCAGATGAGTGAAATCAAATTACTTCAAACCACTTTATTGCAGGATGGTGGATGTTCTAATGCAGGGGTGTCAAACTTATTTTACTTCTGGTCTCAAATGGGCCGGACCAGGAAAATAATAACATAATAAACTATAAACAACAGGGACTCCAAATGTTTCCCTTTGTTTTACATTTAATGAAGTATCTTTTTTACAAGACATATTATGAACCTGAACTTTTGTGAGAAAAAAATGTGCAATTTCAACAATATTAATCCTAAATTGACAATTTACAGATGTGCATTACAAATTACAGATCCCTTGGATCTATAAAGGCACAAAGCATTTAGTCACAGGTATGTGGAACTGAAAAATGTAGTATTCCACATCATGATTAGATTGCCAGGATTGGACCCTCCGGTGGGCCGTTTCTGGCCCACGGGCCGTATCTTTGACACCCCTGTTCTAATGTTTGGTGCTGGAGGTGGCTGTTGGAAGTTAGCAGAAGATTGTCTGTCGTGGATGATAATGAATTGCTAAAGCCATGTTTTTGTCCACCATTGTTAGGTGTACTCTACAAGCAAACACACCCAAAATGAGAGCACAACCTTGTCCGAGAGCTTTGTTTGGACGTTGTTGTGTTTAGAACCTAAATGCATGAATGTGATTGAACTTTCTAGCTTGCGCCTGTTGGAGCATTTGCAAAACACGATTTGATCGGTCGTCACTCATGCTGCTGCTGCTTTGAGAAGTAAACTTTTTTTTTTTTAGTTCTGCCTCATGCAGCTTGCATAACTGCCTTCACCCCGTTGATTACAATTGTTACAACCCGGAAGTTTTGAGACTATCGGCTTGCAACACCTGTATCCAGGTCAAACGATCAGGGAGAAAATTATATATATATATATTTTTTTTACCAACAAAATATTGGTGTGTAATTAAAAGTGAGCATCTTCCAAAGGTGAAGACATCAAGTTGGTTCAACGATGATAATTACATAGATAAAGATTCCTCTGTTTCCAAATACACACATAAACACATATTAACAGCCACATGCTGTGTCTCCTCACCAACTCACAGGGTCTGAGGAACTTCTTAATTCTTTAAAGGCCCAGCTAAATGGATTTAGATGTGATTTAAGTGTGAGCACAGGTGAGGGGGGGGGGGGGGGGGGGGGAGGGGGGGGAAGGGGGAGGACAGCAGAGGAAACACTGCCATATAGTTTCCATCTATTAAGGTCCACTGAGATAGAACTAGTGACATCTACTATTGAGACTCTCCTTCCCTCAGCTAAGGGCTACTGTAGAATCATGGCAGGGCAAGAAAATGTTATAAGGCTTACCTAAACTACACGTGAAAGACTGATTCTAAAGGTTTATACAATTATACAAATGAACTTATGGTAAGCATAATCAATTTCTGCCTGCAAAACGATTATTATAGTAGTGAATCTTTTTATAATCAAACAAACAATGGACTCAATGAGCTACATACTCCTTTAAAATTTATGACTGTATGTTCATCTCAGGAATAAGTCTGTTCCTAATCTGATTCTAATATTGAGAATGGTTAAAGTTTGTCAGTTATATGCTATTTCACATCTTTTTTTTCTTCTTCTTTCTTTTCCTGTGAATGATTTCCCATCACAAAATGATCAACAGTTGTCATAACAGTTGTGAGTAATGCTGTTAATATTATATATTTACACAGGTTGATGTTGTTTGATGTGTGCAATGAGTCGGACCTGCTCAAGAAGGCAGAGTCTATGAGTTGGTGGGGTTTTGCCATTGTAGCAGATGTTAGCGAAACATGTGTCTGCAGATGTTTTCGTCATATATATATATATATATATATACATTTCAAAGACATTTGTTCTTTAGATGTATCTATTAAGACCAAGTAGAACTTTATATGTTTTTTGATGAAACACACGACTTCTGAAGTTCATCGTTTAGCCCCTTAGTAAAAGCTGAAAGTGAGGGAATAAATCAAGCAATTCCTAAATAATACTTTGCTTTACTGTAGATAAAGAATGAAAATTGTAAAAGTAAATACATAAATGCCATTAAAAATGTAAGGTAACACAAAATACTTTTATTTTTGCATACAGTAACATGTAATGGCTGATAACAACTGATGTGTAATTCAAATGCCATTTGGTGATACAAGACTGCATCTTGCCATCGCCTATTAATGCAAGCTTGTATGTAAACAGATAATGAATATTTAATAAACTCAACACAAATTGTCATGAGACGATATGAAGTATCTTACAATGATGGGAATTGTGATTGTGCTGGTAGAATTAAATTTACTGACAGTTTAATGAATGGATAAATCTAAAACACTATTGTATAATATGTACTAGGAATTGTACAGAAACAAGCTGATCCCACAATCCTGCGCTTTTAAAATGTATAAATATTCAAGACTTTGCTTTAAATGAATAGAAAAAAATACAAATATGAAAATTAATGCAAAATTGATACATGTACAAGGCCACAAGTTAAAAGAACATGGAACTGTAGTAATGGAATGGATGATTTTATGCTGCATAATTTTTACATTTATCAAACCTACAGCATGTTTAGAGTAGGTTATTTTTTTCTGTAGCTCAAGGACTTGAATGTTAGCTCATGCCTGTTACATTCATCTTTGTGCTCTACTGTATCTGTCCATGCTCTGATGGTCTATTTATCTGAGCTGCTCCACATGCACTCACACAAGCTCCAGGCATTCATATTTTCTTTGTACATGAATGGCGATTAGAGTGGCTCTGCCAATCACTATAATTTACATTAAATTTAAAATTAATTTCACACTTTTTTACTCCCCTCTCTCTGTAATTATGTCAACAGCTGCTGTGAAACCAAGCTGCACACATGAATTTTAATATCGGTTTCTTTTAAATCCCTCTGAACTTTGGGGAGAAAAACACAACAGCGTGGCAATATCTCTTATTTAAGCTCGCAAGGATTTAGTGTTTGGGAGGGACAACAAAGAAATTGATCATTAAGTATCCCCCTGTTCAGACTGACAGAACCACAAAACTGTCCCTCCTTCCATCTGCCCATCCATCTGTCTGTTAACCACTGAACACTGACACCTAATCGTTAGTATATTATTCTTCTTCTTTTTTTTTTTTTTTTTTTTTGAGAAAATTACATTTTTTATGTTGAGGCTAAAGTCCTGCCATCGAGTTCTGTGCTGATTTCAGTATTTAAATGACTAGTATGTACCATTAGGGAGAGATGCAGAAATGTATAATATATGCTAACAATAATTATGTTTGTACAAGGGTTTAATTGCTTTAAAATACAAATCATTGGTTTTTGTTCCCTTAGAACAGGGGTCTCAAACTCATGGCCCACGGGCCAAATGCAGCCCGCCACTGAATCGAGCTATAAAGAGTAAGTTGTGTCTGTTTTTTTTTTTTGTTTTTAAATTAATAGATTCATTTCATCATAAATACATTTTTATTGGGAGTAGTATGTCATTCTTCATCAATAGAAATAGTTTTATTTGAAATTCTATCAAATATCATTACGCACATTGTTATTGCGTTATCGTGATGAAATATCCTGATTAATTTTAAGCTTATATCACGCACAAAAGTCCGACCTTGGAAAGCAGCATGGGATCATGAGCTTCTGCTCACTCCCTGATTAAGCGGCTGACCCTCTCTGTCTTTTGCCAAAGTCACTTTGTATTCCAGCTTTTTTTTTTAGCTTCCATACATTTTACAACAATTTTTTTCTTAAGAAAAGACACCCACTGAGTGACAACCATTCCTCATACAAGGTGAATGGACACGTTCAAACAGCTGGTTAATCTAAGTGCCACCGAGCAGTGTCAGTGTCTATATCTGTCGCATGTGTCACAAACACAACACTTCCTGTACGGGTGTCAGTGTAAAAGCAATCCAGTGTTTCTTTTGCATGATTTTCATTCATTTTTTCAACATCATGTCATGAAATATTTGCAGGTCCACCAGATCAGTGGTTTAACACTACAAAAGAATATTTTAAGTTTAAGTTTACTGTGGCGATTTTCACAGGAAAGACTTCATGTAAAACAGCACCAGCTCGGAAAAGTGAATGGTGTTATAGAAAGTCAGCCAAAATGACTGGCCTTCAGAAGAAATACGGATTTATATAGAGTGAAGAAATGTATTGGCTAGTACACTCATCAAAATACACGGTATAACATTAGTGTTGTCGTTTTATGGCATTTTACAGCAACAACGTCCTTCATGTCAGCCAGCCACTTTGCAATTTCATATTGTGATATGTGTATTTTTTGGGAACTTAGTTAGGATTAGATTCAACAACTGATTTCAGCTTTCAATTCATAAATCTTCTGAGTAGATTCCATGTGGAACTGCTGCTGTTTTGTGTATTTTGGTTTGCAGTTACGACCTTGTGTTCCAGTTTTCCTTTGTTAGATAAGATTGTGCAAAATAAGTAATATTATGGTCATACCATCTTCCCAAGCAAAACCTTGGTAATAACACTGACTAAAGCGGTAATCACCAATTTTGATTCTTAAACATTTCATTGTGAAGGTATTACATGGATGTGCCTTGAGATAATGTATGCTGTGATTTGGCACCAAACAAATAAAACTGTACTCTTTAACCTGGATATTACGTTGGAAATAAAAATTGTGTTATTGTAATGTTATCTTCATTTTACAACACTATTATTATTGTCATTATGATGCTGCATTAGAAATAAGATAGTAGTTAGATATTACCATGTTATTACTGTACTCTAATGTACAGCACTTTGCCTCAGCTGTTGTTGTTTTTAAAGTGCTTTATAAATAAAGTTGGATTGGATTGATTGGAATATGAAAATTAACTACAGCAAATATGTGGATTAAACTGGTTTTGTGTTTTCTTTGTGACAGTGAACAATTCACACTACCTGCTGCTCCTATGACGGAGCAGCGTCATGCACTGACCAATGATTCAGTTTGTTGTGTGTGTGCACACATGCTTTTTTCTCTGTCCATGTCTCTGTTTACTACTTTAAATTGCAGGCACCTGCCAGGCCCCCACACTCATGTGGATTAACAAACTTGGCCTGACCAGCCTCAGCCCTACAGGAGTCCTTCTCCCTGCTGCGATGAACATGTGACTATTTACTGCAGAGAGGAATTAGTCTGCGTGGTATACAGTATACAGCTTTCACTGTAAAAGAGATGGGGATAATGGAGGAGGGCAAGGGACTAAAGCAAAGACGACAGAAAAAGAAGGAGGCAAAGAGAATGAGAGGCGAGATCAAGGGGTCAGGATTGAAACACTCAAGCTCTCATCACCACGCAGCAGGGCCTCACAACCAGCAGCTCTGCAATCAAATAGCCATTTAGGACCAACACATGTAGAGAGGCCCGAACCATTCAGCTGTACAGCCTGCAGCTTAAACAAAACTCCTCCCAAGATTAATGTTAGAGCACAGGATTCCATTCTCTGACTGGGGACTGGTACTGGGGCATTTGATTTTATTTTCTCTCTTTTTTTTTTTTTTTTTTTTTGCCTGGAAATTTCACTCACTCATTTTCTACCGCTTTATCCACTGAGGGTCGCTGGGGGCGCCGGTGCCTAACTCCAGTTGACATAGGGCGAGAGGCGGGATACACCCTGGACAGGTTGCCAGTCCATCACAGGGCCACATAGAGACAGACAATAGATTGTCCAATTGGTCTAATCCCCAAATCTGCATTTTTTTGGGGCTGTGGGAGGAAGGCGGAGTACCTAGTGAGAACCTGGAAATTTCCATTTGTTTTAATTACATATGACACATGAATCTACTGTATATTCATTTCAATGTGTAATCCAGTATGTAATATTTAGGAGGGTATATAGAGTATAAGTACTTTAGGAGGGTATATAGGGTATAAGTAGAAAAGTGTAGAGCTGTAAAAAAAATACTTTTTGGTATCCAAAAGCAACTACTGTTTGCTATCCCACTTAAGCAAGGAGCAGATGAGTCCTCTGTTTGTTGCAATCTCCCCATTAGATGTCACTATGTTTTACTATACTAGACATTTAAATATTCCAAACTCAAACTTCAGCAGATTGGACATTAAAAACCTGCTGTTAAAAGCCCAGGGATCATATGGATGGTGATTTCTGTGTGTTCAATACAGTAGTTAAGGTTGAATTATGTTTTCAATATGCTTTATATACAGTAAACCTAATAAGCCATTAGTAGTAGATCACTGCAAGTTCTGCAGCGCCCCCCCCCCCCCCCCCCCCCCCCCCCCCTACAGTGCTCACGTGTCACATCATTTCCTCAAAACTGAAATGCACTTTTGCAACTGCAATCTAAAAATTCATCTATGAACTTTTTTTTGATCTAATGCCTTGGACAGCACAGGCAGTAGATTTTGTAATCAGTGGCAGTCCTTGGAGGGATCCAATCACTGTTGTATCAAAGCTGACTTACTATGCAGCATGCAAAAAATAATCATTAAAAAAAAGTGCAGGCTAAGTGACAGGTCTTCACCTAAAAGAGTCACATTCAGGTTCGCGGCATATGGACTCAGTGTCTCCCGTCGGGAAGGTACTCTGAACTGCCATTTGGTGCATAAGCACAAACAACAGACATGACCTGTCCTCCCACCCGAAGGCAGACAAAACCTACCCTCTTGTCCATAGGGGTGGACCCAGTATACAGATGGGGGGCAATAAGAATGCCCACACCAGCTCCTCTCACCAAGGGCAATTCCAGAGTGGAAGAGAATCCAACCCCTCTTGAACGAGACTGGTTCCACAGCCCAAGCTGTGAGTCGAGGTGAGCCCAACTCTATCTAGTCAGAACGTCGGAACCTCTCAATGTCATGCACCGGCTCAGGCTCCTTCTCCACCAGAGAAGTGATGTTAATTGAGCTTTTCATTCGCAGCTGATCACTGTGTAAAGGCCAACAAGATCAAAAAGGTAACTGCATTTAGACTTAAAGCAGCTCAGGTGTTTTTACCAAAGGCAGCAGTGTGTACAGTTTTTAAGACTTTAAGGTGCTGGATGGTGTGTAGGGGTTTAAAGAAAAACAGTGTAATGTGGATGTAGACACAGAGAAGGTCCTCACATGTACTACTGTCAGAAGGGGTGGGGGGGGGATGGGCTTAATATATAGACTTTGCCTTGATGAGGAGTGAGTGGAATCAGGTGAGAGTCTGAGTGGAAATGGGTAAAGGAATGCAGAGTAGTGTGGCTCTACTCCTAAACACAAGTGATTGTCCAAAGTCGGAGGAGGAGGGATTTCAGTGAGAGGTCAGCTGAAACAAACTGCTCATCAACTCCTTCACAGCTGCCTGCTCCTCTTGAGGACTCAATTGTAATCAGTCAGGCCAAAGGTGTATTGATTAGCAAGGTAAGAAAAGGTAAGAAAATGTTGTTGCATCATGTACAGAGAGTTGTCACACAGGAGCAAAGAGCAGAGGAGTGAATGACTGTGGCCTTTAATTCACTCTCCCTCCTGGTCTGGCTTCAAGTGCAATCACAGTGGCCTAAAATATGTCTGTGGGTTTCCGGCAGCTTTGCCATTCGTGAATACACCCGCACACACACTGAAACACATTAGCACTCTTGCCTAACCATAACCCTAACCTAAACTAAAACCTGGTATTGACCCCAAAAAAGCCATTTGAAATTGTGAGGTCCAGACAAAATGTCCTCATGTTTTTTGGTCCTCTCAATAAAAACACATACAAGAGAACATATGCACAAGTTTACTTTTTTCTTGACACTGGCTTCCATGCCTTCCTTTTGGACTGCCTAAATACAGTGTTATCCCTAACCTTATCTATAATCAGTTAATGCTAAATCCTGACATAACCACAAATCTTAGCTTTGCCATTTCCTCTGGAATGTGGTTCTGCCTCACTAGGACCAGGTTTTGATCTCCACGAGGACTGCAGGTCTTGACAAAGTCATTTAAAAGGTCCTGAAGAGGTACAAGTGCAAGCACACACACACACACACACACTTACAATTTCATGCACAAATGCCCTGCACAAATGTCTCTCAAAATTATTCACACTTACGTTCACAGAAATAAAGCACCAAGAACAATGGCAGTCTCCTGCTCCGTAATCAGATCATTGTTCTAACATCACATCACAATCCCAACCAGAAAGTCGATGATTAAAGCAAAGGTACAAATTAACAGCTACTCACTGAAATAACACTAGTGTTCAAGTCTGTCAAATCATACACATGACCTACAAACTCCTGTGACAGCCGCCGACTTTCTGTTTCATGTGTAACACAAGTGCAGTGTTAAACATTAATCCACATCCAGAGATGTTGCTATTAAGAATTAACAGTGGAGTCTGCTTTTTACACTCAAACATCACCTACACTTGCCTTCTTTAAAGGGAAAAAAGCTTTTGCTTGTATCTGTCACTGTAACACGGATGATTTTTGCATGAACAAAAGCCGCATGAGTCCCTCTGCTCTGTCTGGATTCTCCTTTGTCTTTTACAAATATTGAAATTTTCATGGTAGCAGACATAACTTCATTTGCCTGGTGATGACACAGACACAACCTACTGTATGTAATCCTGTGTAATTAATGAAAATTTAAAAAAGAGCAAATGAGAATGAGAGTAATCAGCCCAGGATTCGCATTTGGTCTATAAAATACTGTGTATATACAATAAAATGACATAGAAAAATGAATATTACATATTCAGTTATACTTATTAAAGTTAAGAGATTTTTCTCAAGAGTTTTAAAGAGAGGAAATTTGGCAATGAACTTTTATTGTATTGCCTTCCCTAAATTTTGCTATAAATGTTTTGTTTTACTTTCACATCTTTTGTTTATTTTAACCTTATATTCCTTCAGTTTTTTGCTTTTACTTGATTTTATTATGTTTCTACATGGGTTTGTTTAATGTCCTTTCATTTGTGAAGCACTTTATAACTTTATTTTGAAAAGTGCTTCACAAATAAAGATAAGTTGTATTTTTCAAACAAACATGAAGCTAAAAGTATATAATATAGCATTTTTTTAGGATTAGTAATTAATTAATAGATTCATCAATTATCAGATGCAATAACTACTTGATTCATGGTTTCATCTACTGGACTCTCTAAAATCATCTCTGATGTCACCTTCCAGAAGTCTTACCTTACTTAACCGTCCATCAGTATAATTCTTGCAATTTTCTACATACACCCACCCAATAACAGAACACTAATAAAAATATGATGCCAATATGGTGTTTAATAAAAAAAACCCATAACACATAAAATGTCCATGTGGCCTATAGGTACAAAAAATATTGAGAATATTAAAAAAAAACAGAACACAGGAGCAACAATAAGACCCAGGATCATGTCATGTAGTGTACCCTTGGAAATAATATACTATTTAGAAATAAGATGAACAAATTAAAGTGCTGGTTCTCCCAATCGTAAAAATTAAGAAGTTCTGGTATTGGCATTACCGGCCCATTTCAAGCACTGGTCCTGTTATTAAAAAGAGAAACTTACACACTTTGACCCCGAAAGATCTGAATCAAGACTAAGACATAAAACATTCTCTACAAATTGTTGAATTCATGTTTTTCCCTTGTCTTTTTTCTGTCTTTAATCTATTGTACAATTTTAATCATGGATTTTGATAAAACATTGCTGTTGAAAATGTAATGTTTGTTTTTATTTACAGACAAGTACTCAATAATTTTTTTTATTATTATTTTTATATTTCTCTCTGATTTCATTTTCATGGAGGCTTGAACAAAAGGGGCAAAAAATACAACAGAGGAAACTCTACATCCTTAAGGCCTCTTGTGGTGCTGGGTCCAATTTAATGCCACAACAACCTGTTTTTTTCCCAAAGGTCAATTCTTGTTATTTCAGTGGTGTATTCCAGTGCAATGAGAAACCATTCCCAACCTGTCTCATTTACACTTTTCCTGGAAACAGACCATTGTGTTTCTCTCTCTCTTGTGTGTGTGTATGTGTGCTCTATTATGGTCTCCCAAATGATGCTCAGTACAGCAACGGTTCCTAAAGGAGTCAGCTCTTTGTTACAGACAATTAAATTCTTGTATGTGTCCCCTGTCTCACGCATACACACACACACACACACACACAGGACAGTGAATAGACACTGTAACAGACGTGAGGTTCAAATACCACTCAACCTCACAGGGGAGGCTGGTGACCTTTGCTATGGCAGCACAGTTTGTCCCTGTCCTTCCATCACAATGCCCCCCCCCCCCCCACACACACACACACTCCTCTCTTCCACATAAACGTTATCAGTCTTCCCCATTTCTTTTCCCCCAGAGAGCTCTGCTCCTCCCCATGTTCCACCAAACCCACACCTTCTCCTTCACATCACCGTTTTATACCTTGAACCTCTTTGACAGTAGGGGCAAGTATGCTTCTATCCGTCTGTCATATCTGTCACCATCGCTTTACACCCACAACCCCCAAATGTTGACAAAAGGACAAGCTAAACAACAAATATACCGTTGTGCCTGCATGTTTTTGTACATGTTCTCAACAAAGACTTCAGTTTTAAAGCTGCATGGTGCTCTGATGGAAACAGATTTTAAAGCAATTATAACATTTATAGTGGATGGAAGTTGATAGTAATTTAGAATTTAGAATAGTAATTTAGAATATGACAACAAATCACAAAAAAAGATGAATTGAAGGTAAATTCTGACTTGATTCAAGAAGGTTTAATTGCTACAGTTCCACTGTCAACCCCATCAGGCATTAATTGTATTTTTGGTTAGCACTCTTCCTTTGCAGCAAGAGGTCCCGGGTTCGCGACCCGGTCAGAACAAGGGGCCTTCTGCATGTTTGCATGTTCTCCCCGTGGTGCGTGGGTTCTCACCGGGTCCTCCGGCTTCCTCCCACAGTCCAGAAACATGCAGATTTGGGGATTAGGCCAATTGGACACTCTAAATTGCCCGTAGGTGTGAATGTGAGAGTGAATGGTTGCTTGTCTCTATGTGTGGCCCTGTGATGGACTGGCGACCTGTCCAGGGTGTACCCCACCTCTTGCCCTATGTCAGCTGGAGTTAGGCACCAGCGCCCCCCACAACCCTCAGTGGATAAAGCGGTGGAAAATGAGTGAATGAGTCATTGTATTTTTTTTCATTTTAATCCTGGAGCTTGTAATAAATTAATTATTTTTTAAATTATTCAAAATCAGAGAATTAGGTAATAGGGTATAACTTCAGGTTATAAGGCCTGAAAAAAATGTAAATGTAATTTCTTATTTTGATGTCAGAACACAGACACTGTCATACATTTGACTGGCACTGGTCTATCTTAAGGAGCTGTCATTATAAGCCACATTATGTCACTTGATACAAGAATGCCACACATGGGCAGTATATAGACCTATACAGTATGCTCTAATAGTGTCATACCCTCACGTTGACTGAAGATGTACTATATTAAAGAATAAGCATATTAGCTTGAAACTGTCTATTAATTTACTTATCAACTGATAAATCCATTTACAACATGCTATTTACAATTTCTTGGCAAATTTACACATTAAGAACAGCACTTGAGAGAAAACATTCAGAGAATACAAATTTTATGTCTTCTTTACTTCTTATGATCATAATATTGCTTTTATTAAAATTATAGTTCATGTCAAAGTTGCTGCAAATATTCAAAGGTAAACCGGCACCACAAAACACAATTGATTAACTGTGTTGTATTTAAAAACAAACAAACAAACAAACAAACATATATATATTCAATAATTATTTCGCAATGATGAATGTGTTACTTTTGAGAGTCATGGTTCCAGACCATTAGATTTCACTGGACATTATTGTTTACTATTATCATATATTCTTCTATCTATGCATCTAGTATATAAAATAGTAAAAAATGTTTAAAAAAGACAAATGTTAAATGCAATTTTTTTTATGAAGATTATTTTTCTTACCAGGAAAAAAACATCATGTTGAGTTTTAAATTAATCAGGTTAAAAAAAAACAAAATATTTTAATTATTAATCAACTGATATCGTGACAGAGGGTATGAGGGGAATAAAGATTCAATAACCTATTTGACTTAACTAAGTCAGCTGAGATAATGGGCACTGCTGCAGCTGAGGCTGTACAAGATGGCAGATAAATTCTGTCAGGCATTTTTCCCCCTGTAAAAAGGAAAGAAAGAAAGAAAGAAAGAAAGAAAGAAAGAAAGAAAGAAAGAAAGAAAGAAAGAAAGAAAGAAATTATCTATGTTCTCTTTGTGACTCAATTTCATCCTTCTTTGCCTGTCTGCAGACCTGTAAAGCTCCCTACTCATGATCAACTGAAGAGAGGGGAAGTCAGTGAAAAAGAGAAAGAGAGGGAGAGAGGGAAAGAGGCAATGAGAAGAGGTGAAAACCACACTGAGAGAGGATGACAAGGACTCGGAGAGAAAGAGCGAGGGACAGGGTGCACAGAGGAGGAAATGGGAAGGTGGGAGGTGGGGAGAGTGGGAGGAAGGAGGAGGAGTTGGTAGTTTGAGGGGTTGGGCACCACCTGGTATTCCTTTACAACCAAGGAAAATGCCTAGAGAAATGATAATAAAATAGAGAAGTCACACTGCCTTCTGTTGTTGACAGGAGCTGTGTATGTGCTCTGCAAGAGATGCGTATGTGTGTGTGTGCGTTTGTGCAAGTGTGCCCGATGAATAATTCATGGCTGTTCATTAAGGAGAGAAAGTGTGAGTGAGTGATAGTGTATGTGTGTGTGTGTGTGAGTGTGTGTAAACCCTTCGTTGCTCTGCACCACGTCGCCTGCCTTGTGGCTGCCATCTGGCTTCACGCCATCAGAGTGCCACCCTCCAAAGCCTCTTGCTCTTGCAAGCATGTCAGGAGAGGAGAGGAGAGGAGAGGAGAGGAGAGGAGAGGAGAGGGGAGGAGAGGAGAGGAGAGGAGAGGAAGGGTTGGTGGTGTTAGGTGGGGGTGGAGAAACGTGGGTTGGAGGGACAGCAAAGTAGACACAGCCTCAAGTAAAGTTCTCTATTCGACTCCATTCGACTGATACCATGTGACGTCCACAGTCTGGTAAAGAGACACGTGTGGTTGGATGTGAAGCATCGTGACAGTCCATCACATATGATCTTGTCACAGGAAGGCTAATAAGTCATGACAAAAAATAACAAAAGCTTTTCAGATTTTAATAAATAATGAAGTAAAACAACATAGGATTTGCTCTCAGGTTCTCCCCACACTTGGTAAACGGTTCTGTTTGTTACAACTGTTGTTAAGTATATGTCATGGTAGCATGTGCAATTGTTGACAAGCCAACCAGTGAACTCTGCAGTAGGACTTCTAATGTACAACCATGTCTTCAGACCAGGTACGGTTGCCTATGTTATAGTATTTTATAAATACAAATAGTGATTGCATTGTTTTATTTTTTTCAACATATTAGAAAACACTCACTCACTCATCTTCTACCACTTTATCCTCCACATGAGGGTCGTCGGGGTGCAGGTGCCTAATCCCAGCTGACATAGGGCGAAAGGCGGGGTACACCCTGGACAGATCGCCAGTCCAGTCTAGAGAAAAAAAGTAAGAAAATATCAGCTGTTAAGTGGCGAAAAGTGGGCAATATGAACCAAAAAATGATGACAAAATATTCCATCATGGCATGGTAATGAAGCTATTCATGATGATATTTCACAGATTTCAAAGTAAAAGTGCTTCACAATAAAAAAAAATAAATATATGATGTTGAATAACTAATATCTAAAACAAACTAAATCTAAAATGAAGCAAATAATGTGGACAACTGTAATTAAAACGGTAAACAAGCTTATGCATGATTATTTGTTTAATGTAATTGTTTAATAATGCCATAATTGTGTCTTTTTATAACTATTATGAAGACACTGCTAGTAAATATATTTAGTATCACATTCTGTCTATATTCTATCACTGGCAGCTTTGTCTCAGCCACATGTGCTGTGTTTAAAGGAAGAGGAGGTCACAGGCCATGTTTTCATTATAACATATGTAATCGCATGTAATCGACTGTGCGTTTGACACCGATGCTCTAGATATAGATAACAAGCATATTATTTATACCAACTTGTCAAAAAGTAACAAGACCAGGTCGCCCTCAGTCAAGTATCCCTTGAATAGCAGAGCAAAAGCAAACACCAGCAGGTGACCAATATTCTCCCATGTCCGTCACTCCCCCTCTGCTCTGACATCCTCTCAAATAAAGTCTGTAACATTTGCAGAATGCTGTAGTGTGGTGACATTTGCCATGTTGTCAGTTGATGTACCATCAAAGTAAGCTTGTATTTGAAGGTTTTTTGTTTTAAAGCAAGACAAAGTTAATGCTAAATATAACGTGAGGCAAATAAAGATTTAACAGCTTTCTGGACAACTGATGATCAGAGATACAGTGAAGAGCATGACTGCAGCGGGGTTCTTCTAATAATTCCTCTATACAAGGGAGGAAATGATGGGGCAGTTGACGGACTTGACTTAAGGCCCCTTAATGTCCCAACTTCCCGAGAAATCCGAATATTAGTTTTATAATTATTAGTTTTATTATTGCACATGGGATACGGGAAAATGAAGAAAACAAAATGAAGAAAATAAAATAACGTCAGCCACCTGATGAGTCTACACTACTGTAAGGCGGAAGTGGAAGTGATCCTGTTTGACCTGCTGACAGGAAGTGGTGTGCTTTAACAGCGAGTGAATGAAAATGTCTGAAATTGCTGAGACGCTGAGCGCCACAGTGTGCACCCTTTGTTGCCCGGATAATTCCTGCGGACAGTGGGCTGTGGAACCTGTTAAGCGACAGAAAGAGGGAGGAAGAGAGAGAGGGGACATGTGGTGCGTTTGTGTGTATGTGCGCTATTCAGTGAGACCGGCCAGGTGCGTTCAGTTGAGTTAATTAACTCTGTCCACATACCTGCAAGATAAAAAGACAACAACCAGGGAAAACTCAGAAATACAGTGGACTCTGCTATAGAGTACAATGCACAGTGATTTGCTGGTATTTCAGCTGTCATAGACCTCTTTTATACATATTTATTGATTTATTATAATATTTGATTTTTTTGTGGCTTTCTCATCTAGTATTTTATTTTGTTTTTTCTGATGTTTAGAATAATTAGTCTTTTCTAAAATCTATCAAAATATGTATATATACACTACCATTCAAAAGTTTGGACAAACCTTTGGACCACATTAAATGAGACTGTGTGCCCAAACTTTTGACTGGTAGTGTGTATGTATGTATGTATGCATGTATGTATGTATACTGTATATGATTTTACATATACACTTTCACTCACTCATCTTCTACCACTTCATCCTCCACATGAGGGTCGCGGGGGAGCTACACAGGGCCAAAGGTCATCAGTCCATCGCAGGGCCACACATAAAGACAAACAACCATTCACTCCCAGTTGGCCCCAAATCTTTTTTTTTAATTTTTTTTTTTTTTTATTTAATTTATTTATTTATTTTCGTACAGTTGGAGGAAGCCAGAGAAAACCCACACATACAGGGAGAACATGCAAACTCCATGCAGAAAGGCCCTTGTTCTAAGTGGGTCACGAACAAAGGCAAGGTTGCTAACCACTACACCAACCATTTATGTACATTTTGCGTTATACACTATTTTTTTTTTTCGGTATTATCAATCTATCCGTCCATCCATCTTGGTAAAGAAAAACAGAAATAGTGACAATGAACTTGAAATGTAGCAATTAAAGTGATATAACCACATTCTTGCATGTTTACACAGTAGCAAACATAATTGTACCATATGTTTGGGGTTTTTTACCAGATAACTACACACACACACATGCATTTACTGAACCTTGTAGTCCCACCAGCGTTGGTTCCTGGAGGAACCATTTCCTACTGCTAACACATTTCCTTCTACTTATGCTTTGTGTGTGTGTGTGTGTGTATGTAATCATCACAAGCAGTTTTGGTTGCAAGATAGTATCCTAAACTGAGATGCCAGGTGTGTGTGTATGCGTGTGCGCGCGCGTGTGTGTGTGTGTCCATCTGGAAGGGTCCTTGGGGTCACAGTAATCTGGTGCAGCAATCTCACACTGTAATCATCTCAGTGCTCAGCAGGTGGTCCAGCAGAAGGCCAGGGAGAAAAGTTTCTGTGCTTTTTCTGCACCACTGCCGTTCTACTTTATTATGAACTATGGACATGTACAGTAAACTGACATGTGTTAGTAAGTATGCTACTGTATGTACTGTTAACTGTGGATAAAGAGTAAATGTGTGTTGAGCAAGAGAGATTAATTAAATTGAAACTCAGGCAGAAATTGAATACACTAGCCATATTTATCTTTGTCTCGTGTATTATGCCTTTAATAAGGTGTCAAAGTGGTGGCCCGCAGGTGACATGTAGCCCACCATGGGATTACATGCAGTCCACTACTTAACATCGTGCTGTAATGAAAACCTGGCCTGTGACCTCCTCTTCCTTTAAACACAGCACATGTCAAATATATCAAAACAAACACTTTTACTTTGAACGTCTGTGACATAGCATCATGATGGAATATTATGTTATAATTTTAAGCACATATTGCCCCAAAGTAAGCCATTACATTTACTTTAAGCTTCAGCCTTGCTTTACAGAGGCAGCTTTCATGGTTTTCGTGGTTTGAACACTGAGAACCCAAATGCAGCTTCAAAAAATTAACCAAAAGAGTTATTAATAAATCAAAAACACAAAAAGGAAAAAAAACAAACTAAAGCAAAAGAGAATGGCAATAAGTAAAACACACAGGGAAATACCTACAAACACAGTGAACAGGAAGAAGGACAAAAGCAAACCTCAGGAACAAAACAAGGTGAACTGAAACAAAGAAACCAACAAACACACTGGGTAGCAAAGAGATTAAAAATACACGAGGGAGGAAGAGATGATCAAACCCAGGTGAGAGTAACAAGACACAGGTGAAATGCATTAGGGAGGGAAAGACAATCAACAGGGAAGAAGGGAAGATAAGACAGGAAGTAAAAACAAGGTACACACAAGAGAAACTACAAAATTAAAACAGTAAACAGGAAAACAGAAAACCAGACACAAAGAATAGAAAACCAAGGTAAAAGAAAACAGCACAACAAGAATGATATCCTTCATCCTTCTTGGTATGCAAAGGCCACCATAGTTCCTTTACAAGCTTGAAAACGTGGCAACCGGTTGTGATGTCACTCATAGGAATCTGAACTTCTGTTTTGAAGCTTCAAGATTCGTGATTCAGTCGAAATGGAAATTTCCTGTAGCCAGGCTCCTATTGGATGATACCAGTTGTCAGTCACACTGGTGTCCACTCATATGTGCTTATCAGCAACTTTTCACGACTAAGACTGCACCAATGTCCTAAACCCTGACTAAAACTCTATTAACATGCATTACATTGGCGACAAAAGACGAGACTAAAATGTTTTGGATGAAGTTTAAACTGAGATAAAATATATTTTTATTTTCGTCAAACAAAACAAGATAGATAGATAGATAGATAGATAGATAGATAGATAGATAGATAGATAGATAGATAGATAGATAGATAGATAGATAGATAGATAGAATTTTATTAATCCCTTGGGAGTTCCCTTCGGGAAATTATGCACATTAAGGACACAGATAAATAAATAAAATACGCAGTGTATGAGTCAGAACAAGTTGTACTTGTAAATGTGTCTCTTAAATCAGTTAAACCAGACACTGCTGAGATAATTGTATATATATATATATATATATAACATTTATAAAATAATTGAATGGTTTATGTTCTCTTTGGACTAAAATGACTAAATATGACAATGGCTAATCAGGACATTCCATTTTTCATCTATTGCCTATGTTCTCAGTGAGAATCTAATTTCTCACCATTAGATTTGGTTGTCTTAAACAGTAAATGTTTAAGATTAGATTAAGAGATTACAGAATCAGTAGCACTGAGACATTAGTAGTACGGCTTTGGTGCACTGGACACATTCCCCACAGCTTCTGCACATGTGAAAAGTGGCATTAGTGGAGAGGGGACAGCTCAGCCAGCTCAGGAAAATACAGCAGGAGGCGCATGTAAGCAGGGACAACAGCATCATTATGGCATGAGCTAAGACAGCATGTCCTCACTACATCTGAAACATATTCTTCTGATAGTTGTTTGCTTGTGGGACGAAAAGCACCGTATTCGCCTTGAATGGAAAGTGACAGATAACAAGAGCAGTGAGGATAATGATATATATTCTACCCACGATTCTTTTTTGCAGCAGTGGAACATATTAATAGTATATTTCAAGAGATCTAGGCCTTATCGTGCCACCACACAAAGGGATAATGAACTTGTCCTATTCTGGCACATCATATACATGTGAGTGTGGCTTTGGCTGTATGTGTGTGAGTGTTCTGTTTTAACACAAGAGGTCAGTCAGTGTGTTGTTACAAAGTGATGAAGGGCGCTCAGTTATCTCCATACCTGGCAGCTTTATCACATTTGCACATGTGACACCTTTTAATAGCCCTCAGTCTCCACCTTCCTCTCCACTGCTCACTGGAAATGGGTGCTAGAGAGATGGAGAGACTGTATATGTGTCGTGAGATAGTGTGAAAAATTTCAACCACAGTACTGTTACTAAGTTATATGCAAGATACTTCAGCTACACTGGAGTTCATGAGATCAAACATGTTTATGGATGATGCAAACTTTGCACATCAGCTTGTGCCTCAACTTAAAGTCCATAGCTGGATGGATGAGGTTTAGAGCCTACAGGACTGTTGCAGTGATAGCACTTAAAATGCTGCAGCAGCCACAGTTTTATTAGGAGCAGAACTTCAACAGAATAAAAAGAGACAGTGGTATTAAAGTTTCATTGCACAGAATGGCTGTTAAGTCTGATTCATACTTTATTCCGCATTACCTTTGGCACGTGTTGCTTGAACGTCACACAACATTGTCAGTTTCTTCACCAGCATATATGTTTCAGTCGTTTCCGTGTAACAACACACCTCCAACTGTTAAGCAACTGTTATTCTCTGTTGGTCCCATGACACATTTAAATGTCGCACCACAGCAGTACTGTCATACCTTTTTTCTTCTTTCCCCACCCTCATTTCCTCATTTTTAATTTACACATAATGGCACAAATCAGTCCTCAGGTCTACTCCAGCTTCTTCTTAGGGTGAAGGTTTTTGCTGTCACCACACTTCTTCTTGTGACAGTTGACAGCACGTGGGTGCAGGCGGGTGTAGCATTTTCGGCACATCAACTTGTCGTAGTTGTATTTCTGGACCAGCTGTCTGAGCGGAAGGCTCAGTGATACCACCACACAGACGTAGAACCAGATGCAGAGTGGATTCTCTCTGGATGTTGTGTTGAGACAGGTTACATCCATCCTCCGGCTGTTTGCCAGATTAGAAGATCAGATGCTTCCTCGTCCTGAGTCTTAGCCTTGACATATTTGATAATGTCGATGGACTCAGCCTCGAGAGTGATGGTTTTCCCTGTCAACATCTCCGCAAAGATCTGCATGTTTGCACTCTGGCCGCTAGCTGAGCCTGTCATACGTGGATTCAGGCCAGTGACTCATGTCGAACTCCTGATTTTCAGGATTTGTGACTACACTCATGACATGGATGCTGGCTGAAGACAATGAGGTTTTAAACTTTAACTTGAACTTGAACACTGTGTACTCCAGACACCACTCAGTCTCAAACACTGAACACTCAACTTCAACATTGTGCAACAGCGCATAAATCAGGCTTCACACTTGTACTCCTGTATAATCTAATACAGTCTATGCAACACTTCTGCTATTCATTCTAAATTTATGAAACTCGTGCTGTTCAGAATTTTTCACATTGCCACTGAATATATATATTGAACTGTTTCTACTTTTGTGTCCTTTATAGATGCAAGGGAGGGGTGTTTTAACTGGTAACATGAGAAACTAGTTAGACTAATGGTTGTCTCCTCTAAAGCAAAACATTTAAGAGTATAATGATGTCTAAAAATATGATTGGTGGCCAAAACATTAACCAGAGGTACTTTTAAAAGTTATGTTTAAAAGTTATGTTATATAGAGAAAAATATCTAGCACCTCAATGACTGCAAAAGAGGAAAGGAGCAAGACAAAATTGGTAGAGAGTGCAGAAGAGACAGAGGAGTTAAGAGTGGGACATCAGTGAGTGATCAGTGTGAATGGGTAGAGTGTGGAGTAGAGAGCCAGGCCTGTTGGCTAGTTTCCAGTGGGGATAGTGGGTGTTCCTGTGCCAGCTGGCAGCCTGTCTCTCCCATCTGTGGAGCCTAGGAGAGTGTGTAGTAATCTCCTGGAGACCGTGGCTCTGCTCAGGCCAGATTTAAAGGGATATGGCCAGCTGGCCAGGCATGGACAGGTCTGTACCAGGGATAGAAAGGGAGTGCAGGAGAAGGCCACCGAGGCGGGAAGGGATGAGTGAGTAAGCAGTGATGAAGGAGGTCAGGTGTAATGGTGAGGATGATAAGGGAGCTGAGGATTGGTGGTCAGGGAGCAATAAGGAACACTGGTAAGAAAGATTATAGTCCAGCTGCCAGCAAATAATGGAGGAAGCTGAATATAATGTCCTTGCCTTTAACAGTGAAAACTACAGCGAGTCTGCACTTGCTGCTCTAACACTTACCTGTGTCAATCCTGGCTTATGTCTTGCAGTTTTGTCACCCTTTTCTTGCCATTCTGTGTCACAAAACTAATGGAGATAATTGAAGTGAGTACTGTGCAAAAGACACAAAACAAGCTGTTGGCCAATAGCTCTACTTATCTCTTTTCACTGTGATTGTTGCAGATGGTAATCAGAGCCCAGCTGGCCTGTTGGACGCAGCTTAAGGCCAATATTTCAAAATAATATCAGTTTTAGGAAGTCTCTTAATCCAGCAGTTAGATAATTCATAGTTTTTATCATTTTGTGTTATATTTAGTATTAGTAAAATGTAGTTTAAATGAAAAAAAAAGATTAAATCTTGCTATATATCTGCTGCTCAAGTATGGTTGTATGAGTTATTTACCTGACTTCATAGAGTGTATGTCTGTTCCTTGGGCCCACCTGAAAACCTTACACTTGCTCTTGGTGATAACATGGCTACCATCAGGCATAGAAGGATAAGGCCCAACAAAAGGCTCACCTAAAAAATACAGTATATGCCTGCCTAAGTCTACAATAGCTTAAGATAATGTAAGCTGCTTCTTCTCAACAATACACACACATTTCTTGCTGGCAACTAAAGTTTGTAATCTACTCACTCTTCCAAACCAAAGTCCATAGAGAAAAATCTTTATTTTTATATAACATCACGCAGGTGTCCACACTGATTTTCTTTATGGGTGTTGGTGTGGGAGCAGATTACAAACTTAATTTCCAAGCAAAATCTATGGTCTATGATATTGTAGGCCTTAATAGATTTTCTTATTTGGAGAACCTTTTGTTAAGTGGCTAAAATATGTTTTTCCTTCTGTTCCTCACGATACCCATATTATCAATACCTCATACAAGCACACTGAAAAAACCTGAACTCTTCCTTTTAAAGTGAAAGGATAGGAAAAAAAATAGATTTTTATATTTCTACTGTTCACCTGTAAGCTTTGCGACCGAATACATGGATGAATGATGGGTAAGAATGGGGTTTTCGCAAAGTGTGTGCACCAGGTGAGAGGAGAGTAATGCTAAGAGGGAGACACAGAGAGATGGAAGTTTGCAGCTGGGGCCTGGCACCATATGTTAGCATGCAAGTATAAAAAACACTGCACACAAAAAAAGATGCTCGAACACACGGACCGACAAATACACTTATTGCAGTCGTCAAAGAAAGTAGTCATACATGCACATCTGCACACACTCGTATCTGAAAGCTATCTGGGAACAATATGATGCAGACACAGGTGCGTGCCGCTCGCACACAAATGCAGAGACACATGCCTGTGGCATTCGCCGAGGAATAAGCGAAGCCATGCAAATCCCCAGATGTGCAGGAAGACGGGGGGGACGATGAGGAAAAGAGGACTGGGAGGAGGAGTGAAGTGGCTGGAGGGAGAGGAGGAGGTGGGGAGGGTGGGGAGGGCTCGGGTGTTTACTACTATTTAAAAGGCAGTGGGTGCTGTGTGCAGATTAATAAACAGGAGGTAATAGCAAAAGGACTATATATTTATTTTTTATCTTAAATGTTGCTTGTTTGTCGGGCTGGATGAATATTGACTGTGAAATTGGGATCAGGGTCGACACATGCCAGTGCTCGGCCTTATCTCTGGGATGCAGGCAGGCCTAGGGCTGTTATCATCGTGCCACAGTGGCGTGCCGGCACTCCAGCGCTCTCAAAGCCGCCACATTCCCTTTGTATCTGCCTGAAGAAGCCTGTTTACCTTTCACTGGCTTGATATTCCTATTAGAGCCGCTGACTATTTACTCACTTCCTCCTCCTCCTCTTTTGCCTCCACTGTGCTGTCTCTCATCTCTTCCTCTCTCCATTTCTCTTTCTCTGTTTGGCTAAGATTTTCTAGCTCTAGTTTTTTTTTAACCGTTTGTCTCTTTACAGTATATCTTTTTCTACGGATTCTGCCTCTGACCTTCAAGTTCTGGACATATTTTTACAAAGAAAAAAATAAATAGCAATGAATAAAGAGGGCACTTGCATACAGATTTTTACAATTTTTCTGTATAATGAGGAAGATTGCTGGACATCATGTAGTGGGAGACTGTCTTTAAAATAATGTAAACTGTCTTGTCTCAACAGTGATTGACCATGTTCCTTAAAAATTGTCATAACTGCTATGTTTTTTTAATGGATTATTCTGCAGCTCACAGACACATAATCAACTACTGTAAGTCCTCTTGCTCATCAGGTGTCAGCTGACTACCCTAGGACACAGGGCTCTAATTTCGTGGCGCAGCGCAAGGAGGCGCAGCCCGTGCAGTGGTAATTTCGTCCGGCGCAACACCTTGCGCAGTGAATTTGGCAATTTGGTAGACCGAGGCAAGCAGAGATGGGTGTGGCTGCGCCAAAGGGGGAGATGTTGACAGATTCAGCTTGGTGCAGTGACAATTTCGTGCCAAAAGGTTGCACTGAAGGTGTGTTTTTGCCAGCTCCAACCTGGTCGGGCTCTAATTCCGTAGACCAGGCCAGGCCGCGCCAAGGGGGTGTGTCCAGGCGCATTTTGCAAGTTTGTGAACAGCGCAGGGTGCGCAGCCGAGCGCAACCAGGCGCAAGTACTCCTCTGTCCTGCCTCCAACTCTCCTACCAGCAAGTAGCAAAGAGAGGGAGAGAAGGCGTCACCAATCAAATGAGCTCCTCTCCTCACCTTTAAATACGCACAGCGCAAGTTTTGTTTCGCCATGGACGAAGGAGACAGCTGCAGCGTCAGACGGAGGAAAACTGATATTCTGGTCCAGGAGGTCCAAGCTCACAGTGGCCGAATATATGATCACATGAACAGACCTCCAACGGCTGATGATGCAAAAGGAGTCAAAAGGAGGTTACCAATATTATTATAAGGCGACTAGTTCAATTAATCAATAAAATTGATGTTAACACCATTTTGTTTCATGGGTAATTTTATATATCTTTAATGTGATTGAGTAAATTGTGGCCAAAAATGTATAAACGGGAACATTTAAGGACAGAGCTGTGCAGCAGGTGGTCTCTCCTCTCCCCAAGGTCTACTTGAGTGGCAAATATTGTTGTACGTGTTCAGAGAGCGGCTCTTATCGAATTTTTGTTTTCATTCAGATTATATATCCTGTCACCAGTTGGTGGTACTGTCTCAGTGACTGACTGGTGGCCTCTGGGCGTCTTCAGGGATGGGTCACTTAAAATCTGGTGCAGATTCAAATATGTGCAGCTGAGTTACATCAATGTCCTGTGTCATGATGAGGGATTGACATTTGAGAACCACTTGATAAAAATTCATAGAGAAGAATCGTCATGGTCTTTTGTTCTTAAATCAGGTCAATGCTAACTTTTAGCCTTAACCTAATCCTAATCTCGTCTCTCCGGAAATCTGTCGTAACACAAAAAAACTCGAGTTCTTTGAAAGAAACAATGTGGTACACCATACCAATAACAGTGCCAACTTGTAGATGTAAACACAGATAAAGTCAACACCAATTAACATAATCAGCATGAACACTGTATTTAAGCATAAATGGAACACGGAATATTTGAAATTGAAGTATAGTGTGTTTAGGATCCTGTTCAGACCTGGTGTTAACATCCACGTCTGTGTATTCCAATCACAGGTAGGTTGTACTACAACTATAAATGCAAGTCTGAATGCATCCTCAGATCCCCATCACAGAACCACATTCTGTGATACTGTAATGTTGTTTGAGAACATAGATTATGTGGTACATTCCTTGGGACAGATTAGAGAACATCTCCTCAGCTGATGTAGTCTGATTCAAGGCAGTTTCACAGTTTTTTTTTTAACTAATTCGCACACATATTTCAGTATTATCACTTATTTCTGATACAACAGCACAAGTAGAGCTTTGAATTACTCAGACTCCTTTTCTCTTTTCCTCTGTCACTCAAACATTCTCTGTTAACCCAAAAATATTAACTTTGCATAGATTCTATGCTATATCCAACTTAATTGATTAGAGTGCCTAAATGATGCTTAATTCAATTCCGTTTTTTTTCTCACTTATAATCTGCAACTTGTGGAGGCTCAGTCTCTGTCAGTTCTCTCTTTCCCAGGACAGCTGTTTTTGAACTTTCTTGAAGAAAGACATGCAACAGCATGTAAGAAAGACTTCAAGATAAATCATATGACAAAACTTGACCACTTAAAAGGCAACCAAATACTAACATTATATCACATAAATACAGTTGATGCTAATCCTTTAGAATGTTACCAGTAAAACTGCAATAAAAAATAAAGCACTTTGCAGATAATTTACAGTGACAAATCTGCAGACAGCAGATTTTCATTTCACCAAAACCTCTACATAAATACAAGCAAAACAAAAAAGGAACTGGCACATCTATAATAAAACTATCAGTGAGACAGCGAATCATAAACACATTATCTCTCTTTTCCTTTCCTTTCCTAAGGGAAGGACACTCAGATTCCTCCAGTGATGACAACCTCATCTCTGACTGCAACCTTCATGGCAGTTTTTTTGTTTTTGTTTTATCTCTGTCCTCCATGCGGGGTGCACTATGAGGGGCTCGGGGCACACTGTGCCGCATACCATGCCACAAGGTGGGATAAGGGGCAAACAAACACATGAACATTGCTTAGAAACCCAGATCAGAGTGTCTGCCGGGGTCCTGATAAGCTGACAGTCAGGAGAGGACAACGAGAGGTGGAAGGAGCGGAGGTTGTGGGGACATGAGGCTGTTGACTTTGCAGCATGCCTTCCCTCTCTAATGGCCATGAATATCAAAAAGCCCCCAAGAATTCATTTGTGATTTTAAAATCCTTTTTCACAACCAAAGAAAAGCACTGTTGCATAAAAAAATTTGATTAAACTAATAGTAGTCGCAGTATTATTTCCAGTATATTGTTTTCCTTCAATCTGAGAGGTTTCTCTCCTGAAAACTAATCTCAGTGTAGTGCTGCATACACAACCTACAGCCCAGGACCACACAAACACCATGTTTACTACCTCATGTGTACTACACAATGTTCAGTCCCTTGCAATATTTCAGATAAAGTTAATGTTCTATCATTTTGATTCTGGACAACCCCCCCCGAAAGTGCATTTTCATTACATAACTCTCTGAACATCTGGATGTCTTTTGATGGTTGGTCAGTCCATCTGTCTGCTGATTAGTTCACATCTGTCTGTCTGTCTGTGTTCCAGCATTTGGAGCCAACATAAATGTGACACGAGCAACATTGTCATACTGCTGTATTGCAGTGAGGAGAGAACATTTACATTATATTTAGTCATTTGGCAGATGCTTTTACCCAAAGTGTCCTATAAGTGTTCAGCATATGAAGGCTGTAATGTAATAGGATACTTTCAGTGTTAATAGAAAACATTCAATAAAACTATGAGAGATATTAATTAACATTATGGTGCAATGAGAGACAATCAGGAGGAAAGAAATAATAAGGGCAGAGTAAGTTCAAGACAGAAAGTGTTGTAGTAAAGACTGCACAAGTTAGGATTAGTTAGTTAGTGGTGTTAAGAGATTTTCTCAAACTTGTGGCACACGGGCCCCAATCACTTCATATCACCTTCAAATTTCTGTTTTTGATATTTTTTTTGCTCTTTCAGCTTAGCACAGCGGATGTTCCACACATTTAATTTGGCAGAGATTTTATGTCGGATGCTCTTCATGATGCAACCATTCAATTTATCTGGGCTTGAGATGAGCACAAGGAGTAAACTGGATGTGCGCCCCCTGTGGCCAGGGTCAATACAGTGTTCAATTAACAATGAGCAATGGAGATTGGGTATCATGCCCAGCCCTTGACATGGTAGGGACTTGAACAGGCTAACCTTTGATTATAAGCCAAGTCCCCTTACTTATTGGCTATTAGCTGCCACTCTTTTTGATATTTATGGATACTGCATCATGAACATGTTTTTTTCCATTGTGTGGTATATATTGTTCCATATCAAAACAAACACTTTTATTTTGAAATTTTACTGTGAAATATTGTCGTGGCAAATATGTGGCAAATCATGATGGAACATCGTGATATAATTTTAATAATGGTCAGTTGGTTTGTTGGTCACACTAACTGAAAATGACTACTATCTTTCCGGAGCAGCTGAAATTGAGATGCAGTCTGGCATTAGCAAAGCTACATATTTATATAATCCCAAATTCTATTCCCTTCAGATATATTAACCCACCTGGAGCACACACACTTAGTGATTATGGTATGCATAGTCACATATTTTGGGATGCATGTGGAGCTTCACAAAGATGTCAATATATACCAATGAAGATGTTGGCGGATGATGGCATTTGCATTATGCAGACCTCATCAGGTAACATATTACATGTCATACAGTTACATATTTGTACAACATATTGGTATTACAACACTTATGTTGTTATTGAGTGTTTTCAGCAAGTATCAGTGTTTTGTTCATTTTAAGCCAACATGTGGTTCCTAAGAAAAATAAACAAAACATAAAAAGTATCTGCAAATATGGCTTGACCTGGGTCTGTTTACGGATCAGTGAACTTTAATTGGTGCTGTCAGCCATTGCTCACTTTCAGCCTATCCTTTCCGATACTGAGACAATAATAGCATTATGGAGCTCGATATCTCATATTCCTATGTGGCTGTAATATCTAGATCCTTCCTCCTCTCAGTGCAAATCAATGATGTGCAATGGCCTTTTGCTTCATTTTTTATCTTCAGTATTGATCGGTGTTCTACTTTGGAGTGTACTGTCAGTCCAATTATGCAGTATTTAATAGATTTTTCTTCACAAGCTGGGTTGGATTGGATTGGTTTATGCAAATCAGATCAAACAGAAGTACTCCCTGAACTCCCTTCTATGTGTAAAATATAGCTCTAATGAGCCAGAGCACCCTGACACTTTGTGTGTCTCAACCCATTTTCCCTCTGTTTCTGTCTCTCAGCAAAAATTATGCATGTAATAATGCACTCACACACACACACACACACACACACACACACACACAAACATTTAAATAGTTCAATATCACAGCAGCAGCAAAATAATTATAAGGAACCATTTTGCTTTCAACAATATTACACGATAATCTTCCTCAGTGCACTACAGTAATTGCAAAGGTTTGTGGAGTTGAATAGAGTAAATGGTTCCACTGGTGTACTTTCCCCAGAGAGAGTTGAAACTTGGGCAGTGTTCATAACTCGTACAGTTGTATGTGATGAATAAAACAGGTGTCATTTGAAAAGTCCACAATGACCTTTAGAGGAGGCCTCGACTAATGAAATATACATGACCCTGCACACAATATGTCAGACAGCAAGACAGGACTAATTAGGTGCAGGTATATTCTGAATTCACACACACGCACACACGCACATGCACACAAACAGTCACACACTTTGGTCAAAGCTGTACTAAGTGATACCATCTCACATTTTAAAGGTCCAATGTGTCACATTTAGGAGGCTTTATTGGCAGAAATTGAATATACTATAATTAAAATAAAAATGCTTTGGTTTTCGTAGCCTTAAAATAAGCTATATTTATGTGATGCTATTTATATTTGTTTTATAAGTACTAAGGTCCTTGCTTTATGGATCTCCACCATATTGTGCCGTCATTTCCACACCAGCCCAAATGGATGGACAAACCAGCCAGAGAGAGTGCTTTGTGTTTTGAAATGAAAGATTGCGCTTACAAACCTCCGTTAACCCGATGCATAAACCAACAAAGAACTTCTGGTATGCTAAGACCACCATAGTCCTCTGACATGTTGGGGAAAGGGAGGAGGGTGAACAGAGGAGTCCTTCTTGTCATTTGTAAGCTCACCATTAGCTAATTCTTACACACCAGTTCTTAAGAACAGTTTAGACTATTTCTAGTATTGGTTCAGAGTGCTTCCACAAACATGCCTCTAAAAAAGAATTATACAATACAGCAGTTTCTTAAATCTAAACGTTCTTCTAAAAACTAAGTGGTGATAAAATTAAGAAAGGAAAAATAAGTTAAAAATTCCAAACATAGGTTTAAAAACCCATATGGACTTTCTGATGTTTATCAGTTTGGACTAACAGTCAACTGTGAAAGAGAAGCGTATAATATAAATCTGGTTACTCTTCTTGGAACATGTCAGGTCTCATAACTTGATGTCAATTGAACATCCTCCTGCACCGACTTCACCCCTTGGAAATTATTGTTTCCTTCATGCTGGTATCATTATTCCTTGTCTTTCTGATTTTTTTTTTTTTTTTTTTTTGATCGTTTGCTTATTTATTGTATCTATTTAATTTAATTGCCAAGGTTCTATACTTTTATATTACAATTGGTTTTATTGGTTAGTTTAATAAATTTTATTTCCATTGTTTTGATTATGTTTATTTTGGATATTTTGTGGTATAGATTTCTCCCTTGTGTTTACATTATCTTACACATTGTTCCACTCACTTACCTAGTAATAAATAAGAAGTGTCATACTGTATCACTGCTTTTCATATTGAACACAATTCAATAAATAAATCATATAGAAAGAAAAATAAGAAAAACAAAAACAGACTCAAAACATAAGAAAAAAACATAACATAACAGATTTTTTTACCCTTGTTTTTTTAATTGCAAGTTGTACATTTGTATGGACCTGTATTATTTATTAGTATGTTTTTAAATGAAAGCATAGTAGTATGGATTAGTGAGGACATGTCATGCAGCAACTATGACAAATGCTACTATTAATACTAATACTAATATTAGCCCTATAGTCATAATTGGAGACTCCGTACGGCACTTTAAACCTCATTTCATTTCCCATTTAATTATTATTTGCTGCAGGGCAGTGGCTAATGTTTAATGTATGAGTTTGGGCATGTGTTCGCTGACCTGTTTGTTTTGTTGCCATAGAGCAGTGGAGATTGTGTTGTGCTGTGGGAGTCTACCGCTTGTCTCCTCACTTAAATGTCTACTTTAACATTCCTGGAGGCAAGTATTGGAGCTAACACCCCCTTTATACACCTTTGCCCTGAGCCTCCAAGTGTATGCGTGTGTGTGTGTGTGTGGAGAGAGGAAGATGGTGAGCTGTCGTCTGTGTCTCTGGGTGCCCCCTTACTGAGCTGTCATCACTCCCTGGCACTGGGTACACACCACAGCTGCAGGGGAACCACTCTGCAGGGAACCTTCGTTTCCATCTGTCCCCAATTCACAGTGGCACCCATTTAGAGCAGGTGAGCGGCTGTGCGTGCCACAAGCCACGAGAGGGGGGAGGCTGAGTTTGGGGGGGGGGGGGGGGGGGGGGAGGGGGGGGGGGGGGGGGGGGTCAAGAAGAAAGATGGGCATCAATAGATCACATGTTTAAGTTCAGGACAAAAGGATTATCAGGTCATAGTGTTTGTCAGAAGAAGAATAAATAATCCAACTTTATCATATGCATTTGATTATTTCATTTTGATCTGTCTGTCATATCAACTTAAACATTATTTGTATAATTAAGAAAACATATAACCAAAATTAAGTCAGTGGGTGGTTATGTGTGTCTATGTGTGTGTGTCTCAAGTGTACACTTGTACGTTAGTGTGTGTGTCTGTGCAAGTATGAGAACGGGCGTAATTTAGCAGGTGTGCTCTGACAGCTCTTGAATGAGAGCCAAGTCTGCTGTACAAAGGATAAGAAAGAGGAGGTGCTCAGTGTGCATCTGTGTGGAGCTCGACTGTGACAGATGGGGACGGTTTAACTTATAGAGTTCAGTTAAGATCTGGAGGTTTTTCTGAAGCTGTCTGAGCCAAACAGGTGTATAGTCTAAAAACACCACTGAAAGGGAGGGTGAACCAGTCTCGACTGACTTATTTGTCTGGTAATGGTGTTTCCACTGTGCTTTCCAGTGTGCTGGCCAGGCAGTGTGTTTTGTTGTTTTCTTGGGTCCAGTTTAGTGCAGTGACTCCCCTTTGAAGACACATTACCCTCAATTACTCTTCCTTTCTCTGAGAAAATGGAAACTTATCCTCATCATGTCAATATGCTTTTGTAGCGATGTCCTCTGTGAATTATTGTTGAAGCTTTTAAGGAAGCTAATCAAGTGAAGCTGTAGAATAAAAGGTTTTAGAAAACTTTTGTGATTTGTCAATGAAACTGTTAGTTTTGCATCATTCAAAGATCAGTTGAAGTATTCAATGTAGACAATAAGACAAAGGTAATAAAATAGAGAAGTGCTGCAGGGATTTTTCTTTGGAGAAACAAAGTGGACAAAAAAGACTCAGCACTTCAATTCAAGTAGCTGCTTTATAGGTAAGCAATTGGGACTTTAATTTGATTCAATTAGCAGTGGATTGACATTAGGGCTGATAAAAGACCAGACAAGCTGCAACATGCTGCAACAGAATTATGTATGAGAAATCTTACAGCAAAGTCCTTTCTTCATTTAATGTGGTAATTTCAGATGTTTCTGAGATAATTCAAGTGAGAAAAAAAGCAGCTTTCGTTAATTGAGGTCATAGTAGAAAAAAAATTTGTAAAATAAATATAAAAACTAAATACAGCTAAAGGAAGCACTTAGTTTCAAGTTTATTCAAATTATCCCATAGTACAGTCTGTAAATGTGTACAGACAAAGTATGCAGGTGATCTCTGTTACACACAAAACCTCCCCAAGCCTTTAATATGTGTGCAGTACAGTGTCTGCTCTTTAAGTGCTTTAGGGATGGCTGCCGAGTTGAAAAGTTCAGCCAGTCAGTGGTGGCCAGGTGTCGCACAAGCAGACAAGACGCTTCAGCATATGGCTGTTTCTCAGCACCAACACCAGACACCAACCGTCCCAAGCTGCAACTTTCACATACGTAACTGTGGCTACACAAGTTGCATCAGTCTTAAACACTGCAAAGCAACCGATCAATGAACGTGTTTACTTATAAAGTCGGCTACTGCACATCACTATTATGCACTATTATCACTATTATGATTTTCACAAATTATCTTTGAATTTTTAGTTTACTAACAAAGTAGCAAATTATTTTAAAGATGAGTTTTAAAGATGTAATGAAGTCCCAGTCTGTCCTCCTGCTGGGTTTGTTTGGCAAGGACTGCCTGGGTCTCGTTGATAGAGGGATCTCTCTGACACGGCTCCTCTGGCCCGCCGCATCTGGGAGCCAGTTGCCACAGCCGCCGGGGGGGAGATAAGGCGAGGCTAGCCTGTAACGCACATTCCCCCCCCAACCTGCTCTCCTTTCCTCCCCTGCTCTTACCTCCACCCATCCTCCCTCCCGTCATTCCAATGACCTTATCTCAGGGGAGAAGGCACCACTGGGTCGCTGCTGTGATAGCACCTGCCAAAACCAGAGCTGGCCTCTGGTGATTATGGAGGAATCATTATCTCTCTCTCCCCAAAAACTCATTTTATACCTGCCAGCATCTGAGGGGAGAGGGGCAAAGGAGCAAAGGCTTCTATAACAGGTAACACAGAGAGAGAGAGAGAGAGAGAGAGAGAGAGAGAGAGAGAGAGAGAGAGAGAGAGAGAGAGAGAGAGAGAAAGAGAGAGCATGTATGTGTGGAGAGAGCAGGTTGGGGAACAAGTAGATTAAAACACATGGACGAAAAAAAAAAATCCTGACACTTTTCCATGTAAACTTGATAATATAAAGATTATTTGTTTTGCATTTTGTTGTACTGCTTTAGGCTACAACGTGTATAAACTACATGGGCAGGACAGTCGTGTAGAGAGGTTACATTATCAACATATAGACTAATTCCTACCTAAATTCATGGTTAAATAAATCTTATAAAAGCCTGTTGTAATGAAGTGAAAGAACTATCATAACACGTGTTGACTTTCTTTATTTATATTCTTGTGTCTAATTGAGTTTTCCTCCAAAAATTATTACATTGTTTTTAAAGTTGTAGAGACAAATACCTGTGGGTTTACATCATCCAGTGGAGTGGACTTAAAAACGTTCTGTTCTCTTACACAACACAACAGCCCACACGTTACTTGCAGTACCACCTGACATGTTCCCACAGCATTTGTATTCTACAAGTCACACGGCTTGTTCACTTGAGTATATGGCAATATGAGAATACACATACAAAGTGCATCAACTCAGCATTTTGCTTAATATATCAACATATGATTTGAATGTCTTTAAAAGTGTTAATGTGGGAAGTCCCACTGCCTTATTTGCTGAAATTGAAAAAAAAACCCAAAAACATCTATTTTGTGCGCTGCTGCATACTGTGTAGGTTTATATACATAGACCCTGCCCCCACCTCACCCTCTCAGAGAGAGCAACATGGCTTTCTCTCACTTCCTCTCTGCTGATGACCATCTGTGAGCTGGTTTCAGCCAGGCACTTGGCACATCTGTGTACTCACATCCCCTCTCACTTCTCTCATCAGCACACTACTTGAACCAACAAAAATAAGAGGCTGTGTGTGTGTCACATACCCATGGCCACTCTGTCTGGTTTCGAGGTTAATGAGACCGGAGAGGTCAAAGGTTAAGGAGGTGATGGTTACAATGTAGCTATAGAGTTTCACATGAGAACCACTGCCAACTGTCCATACTTTGATGGGTTTATTCTGAATCTTTGATTCCCATTGTGAGGCAGCAATGTGCTCACCATCTGTTTTTTTTACCCATATCAGGTGTCACCTTATACAACTGTCTCTATTTATAGATGATTGCTTGCTGTCACCAACATGGTGTTGTGTGATGTGCAACAAAGCCATATTAGATTAGAAAGGTTCAATCAACATGATCTTTGGCAACAGATTAAACATCTATGATCCATATAAATTCCTAAAATAACAAAAGTAATACTGTCACCTGAGTGTCACCTGGTCTTGAGCTGCTGTAGGTCATCTGCTTCAAAGTTCAACATGTTGTACTTTCAGACATGATCTTCTGCATACCTTGTTTGTAATGAGTGATTATTTGGGTTAAACCACTAAGAATGACATTCTTCACTGTCTTCTGCAATCAACAAGGCATTCTCTCCTGCTTGCTGGATATTTTTTTCTGTCAATTCTAGAGATGGTTGTAAATGAAAATCCCAGTAGATGAGCAGTTTCTTTCATACTCAGACCCTAACGCCTGCCACCAACAACCATGTCAGGTAGATCACCTTTCTTCCTCGTTTGGGGTGTTTTGTGCTGTTTGAACTTCAGCAGGTCATCTAAATTCATTTGGTTGCTGCCATGAGATTGGTTGAGTAGATATTTGTGTTGTTAACAACAGGTTTAATAGGTGTACCACTTTTTCATGGTAGAATGAGAGCTAATTTTCAGATAAATCAATTTGTTCAAAATAATTTGCTTTGATTGGTGGGAGTGGAAGACAATGTGGAGGTGGTGAGAGTAGTTGTCCAAATAAAACTGTAATATAATTTGGTTTGAATTTCTGGTGAAATGATCAGTGGGAGCAATTTTCAGTTGTTTTGCATTTACTGTGTTTTCTCTTTATAGCCCGGGGAAATTTTGCAGCTTTGAGTGAATTCTTCTAGTCCGCTGTTCTGTATCATGTATGGGGTTACAAATATTATCACAATGATTTTTTTTCCACATTCAAATTATCTGTTGATTAACTGAATGTATGTGCATGGGTTCTCCTCCCACAGTCCAAAAACATGTAAATTGGTAATTTATCACTCTAAATTGACTGTATAGGTGTCAATGTTAGAGTGAATGTTTGCTGTCTCGGAGTCTTTGCCCTGCAATGGACCGTGACCTGCCTTGGCTGGACCCTCCCTTTCACCCTCTGTCACCTGGGGTTGGCTCCAGTGGCCCAGCCTCCCACATGTGGAGAATAAAGTGGTAGACAATGAGTGAATGAATGTGACAAAATGGTGTAAAATGTCAATTTGTGTTTCCAAACCTCAAAGCAGCAGGGCCTCACAACCAGCACTTCTGCAATTAAATGGCCATTTGGGACAGACACATGTTGAGAGACCCAAACAATTCAACTGTACAGCCTACAGCTTAACCAAACTCCCCCTAAGACTCATGATAGAGCAGCGGATTCCAACACCAAGACCAAGATAGGGGTTGGTGGTGGGGCTTTGGGCTTGGCCAAACTTGGCCACGAAGGAGGCAAGACGCCCATCCACCCCCCACCCCCCACCCCCGGAAAATAAAATTTCTTTTCCTTATGTATGACAAAGGAATATACTGTATATTCATTTTAAGGTCCACTTTGTATTAAATAGAAGGGCAGAAATTTTATCTACTTCCCATGGGCATATGTTTTTTATTGTAAGTGTATCAATGCTTTAAAATAAAACAGAAACCATTGTCTGGTGAGTTCACATGCTTAAGCCTATCAGCTCCACTGTGCATAGCAGTGTTTAGATCTCTTGTCACCCAGCGACATTCTCGCACCGCACACAGAAATTGATTTGTCAAGACAGAAACAACAGAAACATTGTGCTAGTAAAGCGAGATGGCTGCAAACAGGTTGTAATGTGACTGATAAGACAAAAAAGTGCCCGTTAAAAAGTTTCAGATTTCAGAAGTGAATTCTACTGCTCAAAAAAACCTGATCGGTCAACAGTTTGACAGGATAAATGATTCTTGTTCCCATGCACCCCTGCACTGCTGCTGTATGCACACACAGACTCTTCACAAAGACCAAACAGAAGCAGAATAATAACACTAACAACAACAACAAAATCAACAAAATCTACTTACTGCATTTTTAAAGTATATATTATGTGCTAGTAGTAGTATCAGTTTCTGCCCATTAACTCTTGTTAGTGTTTCATACTGGACCTTTGAGTTGGAGCAGCCTGACAACCAGAGGGACACAACAAAAAATGGCAAGAGATGGCAAGTTGGAGTATGGCAAGAGATAAGGACATTATTATGGCTACTGGGTAAGGTGCACAGAAGGAGAGAGTTGTAGGGGATTGAGTCATGACAGAGGATGTAAGCAGGGAAGATTGGCTGGTGGCTGCAGACACAGCTGGTTCCTGACAGCAGAGGCCCAGGTCCTGCTGGCCACTGCTATCACCACAGTCAACACTGCAGCCTGGCCTCCCCAAGGGCTACAGCCCTGCAACATACTCACACACACACAAACTGTAACATACAAACACACACTTCTCCTTAGCTACAGAGGCAGGAGGAGGGCAGGAGGAGGGTTCAGATGAGAGCACAGCCCCTCAGCTAGAGCCACGAGGCAAGCTGACCTGCCGCTGAAAAACACTTACTAACACACACACAAACACACGCACACACGTACACACATTCTTGATTGTCTCACACAATATGCAGGAAAGGAGAGAAGAGCAGCTGTAACAGCAACAAACAGAAGAATGAAAGGAAGATGTACAAGGAAGAGTTCACCTAAAGGAGACCGACGCCTGAAGACAAGGATGGTTAGTTGTGCATATTAATATACAACAAATGACAAACTGAGAAAATACCAGAAGAATCCAGGAATAACACAGTGTCACATTCTTTGGTGAGGTAACCAAAGGAAGAAGAGGAACCAACACTTGGCTGTTTCTAATTTTTTAATGTTTTGAAGCTGTAACTGCAGCCAAGTTCTCTACCAGCATTTCAGCTCAGTGGGTCATCTAAAAATCTAACGAGGTTTCAAAGGCAATGTGGATGAAAATTATGCGGAAAAACATGGGAACATACTTAGTGATGAACATTTAGTGAGGAAAACTTTCTGGCAATTGTTGGAGTTAACTGCCTTGGATCCCACCTGGACCATCATTTTGGCACTGTAACCTCGTCCCTCACCTCACACTGTAACCTCGTCCCTCACCTCACAAAGTTTCGACCTAAGCCGCAGTTATTTCAAGGTTCAAGCATGTCTTCTAATATCCATGTGGAGAGGCAGAGGAATGCAGAGCTGAGAGGTGGGACCTCTGCTTCAGCCTTCGCTCCATGTGTGCCCACGGTCGCACTCATCAGCCTCCGGGAGACGAGGGGTAAACACGCCGCCCACAGACTCCAGCCTGGAAGCGGTGATCCCAACCTGGCAACCAACCACTACCACCGCAGTGAAGGTAGGATCTGTTATATGAAATCCTTTGGCAGTTTGTTACCTTGATGAGTGATGGCGTGTCCTGCTGCTGTCAGGTCTGCTCATTAAGTTGGGGTGATTGACAGATAATCAGTTTGTGTTGACTTAGCCCTGTATGCTATCAGAGCGATGTAAGGTTGCAGGCAGAGCTGTTATTTAATGACGGAAAAAAATGGTTTCAAGGTTAGGATGACATCAAACACTATACCCTTATATGCCATCAGAAATATATAGAGAGGGAGGAAAAAAACTGTAAATTTAAAACCCATCTTACACAACTGGTTGGAAGTTAAAATGACAGTTGCAGACATAAAGAAGATGACATTTAAAGAAATTGTAGTAAATGAGATTCAGAAATAGAGTTTCTATGTTGGTTTATTATTAGTTTGCATAAAATAATGTATATGCATGTAGCAAGATGAATTTAACAAATGACAATATAAACATGCATTTAAAACATTACCTAGAGTATTACATGCTATCTAGGAGTGTTTCCCAAAGCATTGACTGAATATTTTCTGTCTTAAAACAACAAAGAGGTTCAATGTGTAGAGACCAGACTGTGTGATTATATTGGGATTAAAATACAAATTTTTCCCGTAACATCATCCCTTCATTATCATAGTTTGTGTATTAGCTGCCAAGTGCAAACAAACCTGTCATTAGTCAAGTCAAGCCAAGTTTATTTATATAGCACTTAAAAACAACAGGGTTTAAGTCAAAGTGCTTCAAAGAAGCACAGTGCATAAGATGAAATACAAGTAAGAGACAACAAATTTCAAACAGTGACATGTAGTCAGAAGGCATCAGATTTAAATGCAAGACTGAAAACATGAGACTTCAAATTGGATCAATTTGAAGTCTCATGAAAACATCAATAATAAGAGATGAGCTGATATGGGACAGAAGAGTGTTCTGGCACAAATTCTGTTTGAATGCATAACAAATCTCAACTAAATCTTTTAAAAATTATTTTAAAGAAAATGCACATTACAATGTGTTTCCATCCGCTGCTGTTAAGCGGATGTCGGCACTTAGTTGGTATAGGTGGATCAAATTTTAAAGTCCAGGATAAAAAGGTGCAACTTGATGACATCATAAATACATCTTTAATATTGTTTGTTACTTGTTTTTTACCCTAATTTAGCAGCATTGGAGTCATTGTGATGGTTAGATGTCTTGCGTGGAGATTGGGGTCTGTCTCCACTCCCTCTACTATCTATTAGCGGAATATGAGCCTTACATGATCAGGGCCAATGACCTGGTAGATGTTCATTATGGCAGAGCCGGCGAAAAGGTGGAGAGAAAACTGTTGTCAGAAGAGTCTAGGAAGAGGAAATGACTGTCTGACCAAGGGAGGGGCCACACATGGGTAAATATTGGACTGGCTTTTAATGAATGGTTAGAATTGAAAATCACAGAAGCATGCACAATGGATGCTGACCGGCATGGACATGGCTCCTTGGTTTGTGTTCTCCGGCTCCGTCAAAACCAAATGCACATGACCAGGGGAGTGGAAGGGAGGGGAGGGAGTCAGTGGTGACTTTTTACAACAGTGAGGATAAAGCGTTAGACAATGGATGGATGTTTATAGTGGTGTCATAAAAATATGTAGGCTGTAACTGTAGGGGGAGCTCCGTAGTGAAAAAATAAAAATAAAAAAATTGACCAGACTTGCAAAGTTCTCACTTTAAACTTGTATGCAATATGTCATGTTTTTCATTCTAAATTTCCTGTTTTCATCCAGGTTAGTTATGTGCAATTTGTGGAACAGCCTTATGTGATTATATTCTATTTAAAAGTATAGATTTCCACTATGATCCTGTCATCATTTTTTATGGTTCTTATAGTGTCTGTCAAGTACAAACAAACTTGTCATTGTTGTAAACAAGCCCAGTTTGTCCCATGGGATTGTCAAGGAAAAGGAAATTCTGTATGTTTTCTGGTCACTGGGTCAGTGGGCTGGAGTTTGGAGGTGGGGGGGCGTCTTCCTCTGGGCTTCTCCATCCAGCTGCGGGGAACACAACTTTATCTTTGGAGTTTTACTGTTTAACCTCAGTGGCTTCACTCTACATATACAAGTCACTTGGGTGCACCCCAGTGAATAACGGGGCAAAACATTATTGAAGCATTTTGCATTTTGACATCCAGGGAAAAAAGGAAGGAAAAAAGTAATTGATTCTCAAAGGACACACAAAAAAACAGTGAAGTATTGCCTGTAGGTAAAAATGAAAAGCGTCTATTAAATCACCAAGTGTTTGGGGAGAGGGAGAGAGATATGCATTAAGAAATAGACATTAAAGGCCTAATTTTATAGACTCTAAATATGTAGAAAGTGTAAGCCAGAGCGAGCACTAATACCCTACATAGTGAATTACCTGCAGCGTCTGCCGTCTCTTGGCTGTAATGAGCTTTGTGAACGTTGCAGTGATAAAGCCTCTATAATTAGGCTTAGTCATAAGCATCCCCCCCTGTAATTCTGTGATAAAAACTCAGTAGAACTCTGCCGTTGATGCTTCAGCCCAGTCATCTCACAAACACACACACACACACATGCACACAGAAATCAAAATGTGTCGGTGTGAAATGTAAACACTGCTCTTTGTCTCAAGTAGTTCACCTGATGTAGCTGCATGTGGGTTTGTGTGTGTGAGGGAAGGTGTGTCGTCCAGCAACATGTTCACACTGTGAAGAAGCAGTGTTTATGAGTGTATGCGTGCACGTGCGCGTGTGGGTGAGGTGTTGTGAGCTGCAGCATAGGCTTCCTGTGAGGGAGCAGATGTTGCAGAGCTCAGGCACAGCTGCGACGGGCGATAACCACGGTGGCAAGAATATGTCGGCACGCTGGCTCTTCTCCCTGGGTCTTATCAGGCGCACACAGCACACACACACACACACACACACACACACACACACACACACACACACTAGTATAAGGAAATAAGGAACTGCCACCCCGCACTAACATATCCTCACAGTGGGCCCAGATAGAGGAAGGAAGGCAATGAGTGAGATTGAGAGAGAGGAAGAAAAAGGAGCAAGGACTAAATCAAGGGACTTTGATGGAAAAGGTGCAGCGAGTCCCTAACAAAGCTTGGCTCATGTCTGCTGTATCACAGACCATAATTTTTGCACCAATTCTTATCCTCTATAGCAATGAATAGGCTGGGCTTTACAGCCTTCTGTCGCCGAAAGAGTCATTACACCCTTATAATAACTTTTATAAAACTACATAACTTTATCACTTTATGTATCTTATTGATTCGTTAATACTTGACCGGTGATTTTACAATCATAATTACAATCACTGATAAATATTGCGAAATTAAGGTTCCAACTATTACTCGTTATCGCCTTCAAAAAATGGTTTGTTTTGCAGTTTTGCTGTGTCACTATATCTCAGCAGTTTAAACCATGTTATTACAGCCAGAGCAAGTAGTACAGTAAATAAAAATGGACATATGTGAATATTTATCTGCATATTTGGTGAATGAATTTTCACAACCTTGCTGTAAATATGCAGATAAATAGTTACATATGTCCACTTTTATTCATAAATTATTGTATCACTGCATCTCTAGAACAAATGTAAGCAAATAAAACAAAGGTTATGAAGAAGGTGTATGTGTTGAGGGGGTAAATAACGACGATGGAAATGCGAGAGAGAAAAACTGAAAAAAAAAAACTGTAAATAGTAAATGGAAAAAAATGGGAGATATGTGTGGGTGGATTAGGTGTGTGAAAGAGAGAGAGAGAGAGCAGTTATTCTTATATTTCCTCAGCACCATGCAGCTTTGTGGTTTCTACGAGGAACAGATGTTCACAACTTGATACAGTGCCTCATCCCCCTCAACTTGCTATCTCTACTGCCAGCACCACCAACTGTCTGCATACACACACACACACTCACGCACACAGACACACACACACAAGCAGAGCAGTGACTCTCTCATGTGAACGCGTGGGGACGTTTTCACCTGTGTACACTAATGACTTTTCACTGTCCATTTCCCTCTGTGCTCAGGTTGCCTATCCTGTTCTTGAGTCAACACTTGATGTAATCAGGTGCCACTTCCTCCTCTGTTGGTTTGCACTCACGTTGGTCAGCTGTAACACTGCATGTACTATATGCATGAAGACATATTAGTCCATGCACTTGCACACGAGTGGCTGGGTAGAGTTCTAATAAGTGCAAAGACCATAAGATTGAACATGACATTGGCTTTAGAAGGAAGCAAAAGTATGCACATAGTTAGCAGTGATATTCAGGTAGCCAGTGGCATCCAAACACTGATTGATGATATTAAAAGGTGCAATGAAATTTTTTCTCACACTTCTTTCATGGTGGGTGTACCTGATTCTTATGGCACTTTTCCATTATACAGTTCTGGCACTACTTAGCTCAACTCGAATCTACTTGTTTCCATTAGGGATGGTACTTTTTTAGTAGTCATCACTGGAAGAGTCATGAGCGAGACGTCTGACACAGGATTTAAACCAAATAATAACTCCTGAAAATCCTGAAACATGTTGGTGTAGTGTCAGCATCACAGTTACTTTTTTATTTTGATTGAGTGAGATATTCTCTTTCTCCTTTCACGATGACTACACTGGTATCTTTAATGGGTGTGTGTGTTGTCGTCTGTTCAGTGCACGCGAGAGAGGAGAAGACCGGAGAATTGAGAAGAGCGCGGCACACAATGGGTCTAGTGCTCATTTCACTCGACTCAGGGCCTTATCTCCTTTCAACACACTAGCCTGTGACTGCCACTATAGGAAAGGATTTACATTGTGCGAGGAGAGGAAATGGTGCAAACTTTCGCTCCTGCTTTTACTCTGACGTGCAAACACAGACGAGCACACATACCAGCACAAAGCCCAAACCTAGTTCTTGTACCACAGAGAGTGTTCAACCATCCAGAAGATGCTGTCAAATTAATGGAGTCCAGAGAACGGAGAGAGTGAGGTGATCAAAAGAGCTGACAGAGGAACAGTGGAAGGGGAGACAGAAGAGGAGACAAAGCTGTTTTCATCGTTAATTCCGTCAAAAGCACAGCATTATTGCACTGGAAGTTCATTGAGACGAGTTCCCACCTTGTTTGTGTATGTCTCATTGTGCAGTTTATCAGGCCGGCCACATGGAGTGCCGGCGCTAACCCAGTGACCGTTCAACAAAAGGCCAAATTAAGAGGAGTGAGAGGCTGTCGTGCAGAGACGCTGACAGGCTGACTGACGCCGTTCCCTAGGAGAATAGCAACCTGTCAATCTCGGAGCTGTCACCTTGACAGGAATCCTTTCTTCGGATGCAACCCCCATTGCCAACCTTTCTGCCACTCAAGGCCACACATACACAAACTCACACACACCTCTTCCCCTTTTTCAGTAGTCTGCACAAGACACAAATACGCTGCCTATACAGTAAGAAGGACACATGCACACAATACTGCATATATACAGAGGCACCTAGGGCCATACGTCTGAGGAGACAGCCAGAGAAAGAAATACAGTGATTGAATTTCATTAACACTCCATCCATCTCCTTGACAACCGTACTTCCACCCTAGTGCACTGTGTGCCATTTCACCTGTAATGGCCTGTTCAGCTGTTTAGTTTATGAATTTAATTATGTTGTGTATTGTATATGGCCATAATTAAAAAAAAGAAAATGGTTGACAAACTTAAAAAAAACAGAGCTTCAATTGTTAACCTCCCTGGTTTTCAGGAAGCCAGCTTGATCAGCTGTCAGTCAACAATATGTTCCCCAGTCAATGTATGCCGACACCGTCAAGTGTTTTTAACCACAAATTATATAATTTACCTGAGGCTGTGTACAGAGGGATATAGCAGCAACGACAGCTCCGACCCAAGGCTTTATGGGGCCCCGAGATGAATTTGAGTTTGAATAAACTGACTCGACTTATAGGTTACCTGAAATCTTTCCTGCTCCCAGGCCATTCAGGTATCTGTTATTTTCTAGTCAGAGCGCTGGGGTTTCCCCTCTGCATGACTGTTCATCTTGTTTTTTTTTTTTTTTAAAGAAGTTATCCCAGCTCCATATGAAGGCTGCATTTGTGTATGAGGCTGGCATGGCTGTTCAGAGTGGAGTCTGAGCAGTGCAGCTGTCCATGTGTACTTTATAAGGTTCTGTTTGTTCTGCAGACATAGGAAGGGTCAGGAGGGTGTCAGCTTTGTCTTCTGTCCCCTTCCACAGTTAGGTATGTGTGTGTGTGTGTGTCAGGTGGAGGATTCTCACTATAGATGTACCTACCTTTTCCTTGGTCTGTACATTTGTCCATTTATTCAACGATGACATAACATGACATGACATAATAAAAACACCACTGTAAATGTATTAAAGTCAGACAACAATAATAATAATAATAAAACATTTTGAAAGATTAATTAAAAAAAAAAGATACTCACGGGACAGACATGAGAGAAGCATGACATCACAAAATTCTATATAGAAAATGAAAGCAAAAAAAAAATAAAAGCAGAAGAGAAACATGAGGACAACATCATGCAAGAACAAGTGACAGTGAATAAAAGAATAGGAATATATAAACACGAGTAATACAAAACAAGCAAAAAAAAAACTAACAAAAAGTAAACACAAAGATAATACAAAGGACAATGCCTCATCCAGAGACAAAAAGGGGATTTTAAGACATTAACGTGTTCAAAAAGTTCCACTGAATCTGTGAATTGTTAGATTTAGATTTAAAGCTGTAGTGTGTAACTTTTGGTTGTTGTTGTTAATGTTATTATTCTGCCTCTGTTTGGTCTGTGTGAACAGAAATGATGTAACATTATGTGTATGCTGTGTCCTTCATCTGGAAACAGGCTCTGTCAGCCATTACTATTAGACCTGACGGAGGGAGCGTTTGTGTGTCTAGAGCAGCCGTGCTGGGGCGGGTGGGGACATGAAGTGTTTATCCCATCAGAATGATAAATAACTGTTTTTATTGTTTTTTTTTTTTTTTTTTTAGCAGCAGAATTCACTTCTGAAACAGTTCATGGGTGCTTCTTTATGTTTTCAGTTTGCACTTATCTCACCTTAGCACAGTCTGTTGCCTCATCTGTCTTGATATATATATATATATAAAAAAATACTTCCTGTGTGCAGTGTGATAATTTTGCCAGGCAACACGGCCTCTAAATACTCCTTCTATAGTGAGAAATACAGAGTCATGCTGAGCTGATAGACTTAGTCAGCATTGTGTGAATTCCTGTCACAATGGTGTGAATCTAACAGACATTTGTTTATAGTTACTCACTACTGTTTGATATGAAATAGCCCCACCTGAACATGTAAGGCTGCAAGCTGTCTTAAATAGGATTAACATTTCTGCTCTGTAGCACAGGGTTAGACCCATATTTAAAGTGATCACTAAAATCATAAAATCAACTCTAAAACACACAGAGAGCAAGTGGTGAGACTGGGGTCATGTGATGTTGTCTGTTACAACCAGTAAGAAGCTGCTGAATTTTGAATTAGTTACAGCTGGATGACTGATTAATGACCAGACCAGAAATAGATTAACTCACAGTCTAACCTGCAACAAATCTACCCATCATTTCAACTTTTAAAATTGCTGATGAAAACTGCCACTGGGCTCCATCCGTCATAAGTCAGAAGTGGACTTAATAGTTTTTCGTTGGTCAAACAAAGCTATAGCCTCTTTTAAGTCAACAAATCAGTCATCAATAATATGTTGACAGCTTAATCAGGGAAGAAATAACAATATCATGCTTGCATGCTCCATTCTGATGAAACAGAGGAAGATTAGTCACAGTGACGGTAAGCTACTATTTACTATTCAAAACAAATGCTGTCCTCCATCTATTCATATCTATCCATCTTCAAATCCAACTGACTAATTATGACAACAGAAAGAAAAAAAAATCATACGTTTTACAAGCTATTTATTTACTATTGTGTGTGTGTGTGTGTATACATTCAGACGGATGCATTATCTCACTTTGCTCTCGCATGTTTCAAGTGTTCAATAAAGTAAATAAATTACACTCAGCGGCGTCTAATGGACTCAAATCTTGCCTCTGTTGATCTGAGCTGTTGGTCGCCCTGATGTGTGGAAACAGCGCCCCCCGTGGGCAGACAGTGGGACTGTAGAAGTGTTGGGTTTTCATTGCTCATTGCTTTTTTTTTTTTCTTTTTTTTTTTTTGCCATGTAAAACTTATTGGACATTATATTAATTTGTACTGTGCGCGGGGGGGGGGCGTTATTTGAAAGTGCATAATTTATATCGTTTACAAACAGCAGGCTATTCTTCAACTATCCTTTAATTCTTTAATAAAACAAATATTTATATTGCCACTAAATGTAGAGATAATTACAGGTGTTTCTGTTTGGTGCAGTGCAGTTTAGAATCATTTCTATAATAATTGCTGAACAAATAATAACGTTTCTTCAATTTGGAAACGGATTCCTGCACAATGGATGTCAGCTCCTGCCTCTGATGGTACCCGAGAGAGAGAGAGAGAGAGAGAGAGAGAGAGAGAGAGAGAGAGAGAGAGAGAGAGAGAGGTTAGAAGCTCCAGATGGTGTTTAAACGCAGACAGAAGGCTACAGCGAGGACAGAGAGAAAGGAGGAGGAGGAGGAGAGAGAGAGAGAGAGAGGCAGCCGCCGTTATTGCGCACAGTGGTCCCGCCAGCTCCTCTCATCACCGACGACAGAACAAGTCAGAAAAACAAGAGATTTTCTCAAACCTACGGCGAGGAAAACGCTTTAAAATTATGCTCAGCTGAGTGTGATTATCTTCGGAGGAGGTGACTATTTCTCTAACAGCATCTGACGTGCGAAGGAGAAGAGAGGAGAAGCGCGTCGGAGGAGGAGGACAAGGAGCACAGAGAGACGCTGTGCTGCTAGACCAGACTCTCTGTTTATATTTTTATTATTATTATTAGCTGTTTCTGCTCCTCTCCTCGGACATGTGAGGACTTGTTCCTGACACTGTGAACTGAAGAAGAAGTAGAAGAAGAAGAAGAAGAAGAAGGGCCCTTCTAAAGTTGACACGGGGTAAAAGACGCACCCTGCACACGCAAGGTCCCGCATCTTTATCATTTACGTTTTTACGCGCGAGCCGAAAGGATTTATGGACAAAATATAAACCTGTTTATTGTTTTTCCAGCCTGGGGAAAAAAACAGGCTTCTTTTATTATTTGTTTTCCCAAATTTCCTCTACCCGGATGGTTAGAATGAACAAGAGAGCGGATTTAAATGACCGGAACAAGTTGTGATATTTTCTATCACCTTAAACACCAGAAGCTGTTTGCTTGACAAAAACTGCAAAAGCCAAAGACATCAGTGGGTTTTTTTTATAGGATCACAGTGCTCTGCCGTTTCGATTGTCTTTTCTCTTTCTCCGTATTTGAGAAAAGAAATATCCAATAATTTATTAAAACAAAAACTGGAAAGTCAAGATTCCTTCTGAACTTCCAAAGGAAATATCAAGATTTATTGCGTTGTGTGGCTTCTTCTCTGTCCTGCATTTCACTTTCTCAGAGACAAAAAAAAAATAAGGGGGACATAACACCTGAATAGTTTTAGCAAGAGACAGAATCTTTTCCCCACAAATGATGAAGATATAAGAGCTCATTTAAAAGACTATTTGCTGTGGATTTATCATCGCCACAATTTCTGTTTGACCTCGACCTTCACAAAGTAAGTGAAACCTGCAGACTTCACTGTGCTGAAGCAAAGCATTTCTTTTCATATTGGTGTGAACTGGTTTTTAAATGCACAGAGGAGGGCATGCTATGTGAATGTAATGGTGTCTAAAAGGTTTAAATGCTGAATTATCTCAAGCTGGAAGTCACATTCTGGCCAAACATGTTTGCAGTTTTATTCTGAGGATTGTTAATGTGAGGGCAAAAATAGTCCAGGCTTTTGTTTTACCCATATTCCCATTATTTTTTTTATTATATTTATCTTTTTGTGCATTTCTGTGCCCTTCGATTTGCATATCTTTAGGGGAAAAAAATGGCACAAACATACTCAGTAAAAATGCTGAAGGGTGTTGGATGAATCAAAAACGCTCTTAACAGTAAAAGGCAGGAAAATATATGCACACGTTCCATTTAAAGATTTTTATTGTGATGTTTCAGAGAAAAACAATATGTTTCCTGCAAGAAAAATGACAAATTACTTGTTTTTATAGATATAGAACTCAATGCATGTAGACAGTATTGAAACATTTGGCAACACTTATTGTTGCAGTATTATTGTTGCAATATCATTTGCACTTGCCTCTTCTGTTACAATGAAGGTGTTGTGTTGAGGGAGGAAAGGTGGTGAGGAAGAGAGAGAGGAGAAATGAGGTGGGTGTTGTTTGTCTCATCAGTCTGTGCTGCACATCAAAGTGCAGGCGAGATGATAGTGATGACACAAAATCTTTGGTCTCTGTAAACTTTGGCGTCTCCCTGGACTATACAGAGGTAATGGGTTTGAGGGGATAAAGCCAGACAATTTTCCTTGACATGAACTCCAGCACAGAACTCACCTAGAGCAGTGCAGATATCAGGGTCCACTTTTTTTGCAATTAAAGCCAAAAGAAAGGTGAAGACCAGTCCTTGGCAGATGTTTGTTGTGTCTGTGAAGTGAAACTTTGCAATTTGAAAAATCACAAAGTCGTTTTTCCTTGTTCTGTGATCTTACATACCTGTTGGACACAATTCCCATCTTTAGGTTCTCATCCCTGTATTAAATATGTACAATATTTTAATGGTCCACTGAAAATAAAGGCTGACAAACGGGAAAAATGTCTTCAGTTTGTTAAACTCAAAGGAATTAGGTTCATTTAACAATGAATTTACAAGTTATATGACATTGCCTTTATCCAACTTGCACACTCTAGTTTAAATGATCTTGATTCTTTTGAGTGGTACTAACTGAAATCGTTTTTTCTGTTTTGTGGTTGTTATTTGGCAAAACGTCATCACATTTCAAATCTATTACAGTAAACTGAAGTTAGACTTTTATTTAACAAAAAGATCGAGAAAGAGTTTAGAAAACTGTGTTTGATAAAATATCGTTGTTTATAAATAAACAAAGGAAGGAACTCAAAAGTGAGTAAAAAGCTGAAATCATGACTAAAGCCGCGATAGTCACTCGATTATTAATCAATTACTTTATTGATTGTCAACTATTTTCATAGTCAATACATTGGTTTAAGTGTTTTATTTAATAATTAAAACAAATAATCTTTGATTTTTCAGCTTCTTAAGTGAGAATATTTTGTGGTTTCAGTGCTTCATATAGCAAGAAATCTTTAAAACTCTTTTTGGAAATTCTGATCAACATTTTATAGACCACACGACTTGTGAAGTAATCGAAAAAAAAAAAAAGAACGTTAGTTGCAGCTCAAATCATGACGTATGCTTTCTAATAAACCTTGGGTACACTCCCTGAGAAGAAGCAAGTCCAGAATCATCCAGAGGTTTCAGCCTTCACTTGAACAGCCTCAGCAGCAGCAGCAGCAGCAGCAGCAGCAGCAGCAGCAGCAGCAGCAGCAGCAGCAGCAGCAGCAGCAGCAGCAGCTCACTCTTCCACCTGTGAGTGCAACAGTAAAACACTCAGGCCATTTTCTCTGCAGGACACAGCCTCGGTATAATTGGCCCTGGTAAATATCACCTGAATAATTGAACAGTTCATAATAGTCTCGAACAATGGATGTGGGGGTTGCAGAGGTGAAACCGCAGTGCAGACACCCTGCCTCACCGCACATTATACCTCCATCACCACCAAGTGAGCATCTTCTCCTTTCCCCTGACCAAACGCTGACCGCCCCATCAGTCACGGTTGCTCGCTCCGGCCAGCCGCCTACGAAGGCAGATGTCCCTACTTCATCATTAAGTAGCTCTCTTAAGGACAAGCCATTCATTATGACCCTGGGCCTGCTGAACGTTTATTCAGGTCTTCATCTACTGTAGGTGCACGACGATATGGATTAGACATCATATCTCGATATTTTTACACTATGTCCCAAAATAGTGAGATGAATTTCAATAAATCTTGATAGAAAGCTGGACACAGGCTGTTCAGAAAGTTATCTTTTTAGAGGTTTGTTCTCACAAGACATTATTTCCATTACATTACATTTTATCTACTGTCACTATCTACCATACAAAGATACAGTAATTGCTGTTTTATAACTGTTTAGAATGCAGCTGCTTTCATTCTTAAAATACAGCTGTTCCCTTTACTTCCAGATGATATTTTGGGTATTTCTTCTTTCATTTTTTTGTGTTAAATGGGATACAACACTGAAATTAGGGCTGCAACCAATTCATTAGTAAGTTGTTGGGTCCATAAAATGTCAGAAAATGTTTACATGTTTACCACATCTCAAAATGATGATGGTAAAAAGTAATGTTTTGCTAACAAATCAAAATGACTCATTTTGAATGATTTCTTTGTTACTTGGAACAAAGAAACAAGAAAATATTCACATATACAGTATAAAGATTTAAAATTAAAAAAAAAAAACTTGTATATAAATATGGTCTAATTCTGCTGTAACACAAATAATCAGGCTTATAATTGGCAGTTGTTAAATGAGTTTTCCTCTATAATGGGGTGAAGTGGCATCCTTTAAAACTAGTAAAGGACATCACAGATGCCATATCAGGTGAAGAGAATCAGTGTATGTTGCAGGTTGTGGGTGCAGCTGATGTGTTTACTGCGGGAGTGTGTGGGCTTACTAAGCATGCTCTGTGTGTGTGTGTGTGTGATAATTATTGTCAACTAAATGCGGGCTGTGCAGGTGAAACTGGCTGTCTCTTCATTAATGAGTGGAGCAGATGGCCTCGGATGGGCGGGAGCTGCAAGCGCACGTCGAACCAGTCAGGTGGTCAGCACAACACACAAACACCTGGGCCATCAAGCCGGGGAGTTGACACAAGCCAAAGACATCGGGCCTTTGTATGTGTGTGCGCATTGGTCCTCTGTGCCAACAAACTCTTATATACAGAATTATAATATCACATATCATGTTCACAACACATCATACTGTATGTTGTACATACAGTCTTTAGATAGGTGTATATACACACACCCAAACACAAATGTAAATTGCCTTCTATGGCAAAAGTAAAAACTTTGTGTGGCAAGTTAGTTTTGATTCAAAAGTCAATACACGTAAAGATATTCATGGGGCACGTTAGGCATTATGTGTACCTAATATAGTGGCCAGTGTGGTCTTCTGCTTCAGGGTTTAACATGCGGTATGTCCAGAGATGATCTTATACTGCTATCATACTGCTGCCTGGTCGTACTCCTCTGACAGCAACAAACCATTTTCTCCCAGAGAACTGCTCCTTACTGGATATTTTCTCTCTTTTTTTGGACCATTCTCTGTAAATCCTAGAGACATTTGTGTGTGAAAATCCCAGTAGATCAGCAGTTTCTGAGATACTTAGACCAACCCCTCTGGCACCAACAACCATGCTCCATTAAAATCAATTAAATCACCTTTCTTACTCATTCTTATGCTCACTGTAGTTTTGAGCTGTTGCCATGAGATTGGCCGATCAGAGATTTACTTAAACAGGCAGTTGAACTGGTGTACCTAATAAATTGGCCCAAGATGATACAAGTGTTTTTTATGTTAATATATGATCCTAATAAATTATTTGTGACCCAAGTTGATCCTCAATAAAAGGAGCTCCAGTTCTCTCAGATAATCTGGGAATATTCACCTCCAAAAGACTTCAAAATAAAAGGGGAAGTGCCCTTTCTGTTTAATGTGTTTCACTATAAAATAAATATAGCTAGAGTGGGAAAAAAAACAGCAGGAGCTGGAGAAGATGCAGGAGTATTCTAACTGGAAATGGAGGATATGTTTTGAATAGGAGGAAGTGTTCGAGCTCTGAGGGTTAACTGATTCTGTTAATCCCTTAGTAAATGTTCAGGCTTGTACTGTACTGATGCTCAAAGCAAAGACACAGTGTACTTATTGTTCAGTTAAAGTGAGTGTAATGAGATCAGTGTGTAAATTTGTTTGTATTTTGGAGGAAATGGTGAAATGACTTTCCCAGCTCTGAAACCCAATGGTTTCACTGGTGTTTATCCTAATCTATAATGGGAAAGACCACTGTAGATCTGGCTGTCTCCTGCTCAGTCCCCCATGCTGGATGTCTGTGTATATGTGTGTTTCTGCTCTGCCCTGGTCTGTTCCACATGTGTTTGACATTACTGTGACAAGGCTGCCCAGCCTCTCTGGGGAGATGGAGAATGTCAGAGACTAGAGCAGTGAAGCAAACGGCTTCCCAACATCTGATGGAATGAGAAACACACTCGCTGGATGGCCGGCCCGCTGACGCCACAGCGTGGGAGCAGAGCAGTGGGTGGAGGCCAAGTAAAACCCCAAATGTGTGTGTGAAATATCACTCTTTTTCCCTGCCTTCCTAGCTCTCTTTCCTACACATCCACAAGAAAAACACGCACATACTTCTACTCATAAGGCTGTTTTGCATCCACTGGAATTATCTTTTCTCAAGATTTCCATGGATGCATGTGGCGCAGGTGAAATTTTCCAATTACCTTATCTGTGACATTGAAAAATAAAAACACGCCATTATGGCTGACAAATTATTTGCTCAATTGACATTCAACTAAAATTACCTTTCAACATGCAGCACTGACAAATTGCACCCTCAGTTTTGCATTTCAAAAGGGAAACACTTTCCCAGTGCAATCAATTACAATTGTGAACAAATGTCACAACATCGGAGAATTAACGAGTACACTACAGCTGGATTTCTGACAGCTACAAGTCAAGAGAGAAAGAAAAAATCCCAAACCTTCCTCCTCCTCCCTTTCCTTGCCTGTGCCTATTCCACCTCCTGCTCTGCTTCCTTACTTTCCCAGTGACCTCTCACTTTTTCTTGACCCTCCTCTCTTCCACATCCCATTCTCTCTGTGTCACCTTCTCACCTCCCACCCCGCTTTTTCTTCATGGTAGGAAGTGTGTTCAGATCACAGTCAGACACAGGAAACAGCTGGGCTAATCTACGGTAGTGCAAAGCTCCATTTTAATCAAGTCACACAGACAGATTGTCAGCAAAAATGGGAAGTTCATATTGCCACTGCTACCTGATATAAGGAATCACTCCCTTTCCTTCTACACTGAGGCTTTTATCACAGGAAGAGAGTAAACAGGCACAAAGCAGCCCAGACTGAAGATGTAGTGGCTTCTATGCAGTGGAAGTTCTGCAGGAGAGGAACATTCAGGCACAGATTGGGAAGGAAGGTGCGTCACAACACTCACGTTCACCCTCTCCCCATCTTTCTTTCTCCGTGCAGTATTTGCGAAATATCACATGGCAAAAAAAAAAAACGTTATCTCCTGGAAACAGATCCTGTGCCACACAGATGGTTCCGTCTCTCTTCAAATAGGAGGCTGAGCCAACAAGTGCGGTTGTGTTAACAGTTGGTTGTACAGACCTTAATCTTGGCTCCAGCTTTCCTTCCTCTGCTTCTCTCTCTCGACACAGACACACCCGTACGCACACACAGAAACAAAGTTTACCCCTTCAGATAATGGCTTATGCCTATGCAAAGTACTAATGTCTCCAGGACATTGACATTTTAGGTGTTTAAAATGCATAAGAGATGAAAGGTCAGGTTCTTGATGAACATTGGTCACTTTGAGGAGTGAGTAGTATCAGGTTGTCTCAGTGGAGTGCAGGGATTTTATTTGTCTTTAATGTGTTACCTCAGAGCTGGAGAGGGGAGATCATTCCATCACTAATATGTCAGGATAGGCCTTTGTATACAAGGTTTTCCTTGGTTATAGTGAAAATTCTCACTACAAAGACCATCCACATTGGGTCAGGGTTAGTGCACAGTGTTGATGTAGAGTTCTTGCTCCTGATTGGATGGATACATTTTTGTGAGACATAAATTTACAACCAGACCCCAGACAGACTCATATCGTTGAGATAATGGATAAAGAACATGTATTTTTTTTTCAATAAAGTTTCTTTATTGCCTCACTCCTGCAGCTCTGACCACAACAACAGATTGTCTTAATTTGCCAATTAGCTCACGTCATCAGCATATTATTGGTGCCACAGTCTCTCTTTCTTCTCCCACTCGCCCTGTTTTTTATGCCGGCGTCCCGGAGTCGGCTCATGTCCCGGAGGAGTATCTGGTATTTATTTCGGCAGCTTCCAGCGTGAGCTTGCTATAGGCTAAATTGAGAAACTGTCAAAGCATCTCTCTAACCTGTCACATGAATGTGCCCCCCCCCCCCATGTCAGTGTGAGTGTTTGTGCGACTTATGGGGTCCTGCAGTGTAACACAGAACACCCTCCCCATGTCTGGCTAATGTCACAAGCTATTATTACTGTGCCACTGTGTACAAATGAAGAGCTGTGTGAGCACTGTTGCAGGCTGAGGAGCAGTTCACACTACTGTCAGCACTGACTGCTTTGTAGTGACTGAGCAGACATTTAGCACTGAATGAAGTGAAATACATGACATCAAGTAGGAGAATGACTAATCTGTTATTTGTGTACCTGAAAAGCTGAAAGTGATAGCTGGATGTCGGGTTTTAATTGTGTGCAACAGAGCACAATAGCAAGAGACATACTAGGCTCAATCCCCTTTCACCCCTAAGAGATAGAAATGGGTCTGGGTCATAGCAAAGCAGCCACAGGTCACACTCTATTTAACACAGACACGTGCATAGATTTGGGCTTTATGAGGAGGAAGGACATACGCAGGGCACTTACCTTGGTGTGTGTATGTGTCTGTGTGTGTTTGTTGCCACGGTCAAATCCTAGTCTTTTGTGCTCCATAAATCAGCAAGCAGCAGAAGCAGCAGTGACGTAAGAACAAACACAACCACTCTCTGCTGCAGCTGGCTGGATAGTGGGAGAAACAGGAATGTGGAATACAGAGAGAGGGAAATAGAGAGAGAGAGAGAGAGAGAGAGCAGGACAGCAGCTGTCAGGCCTCCATCGCACACCTGTCACACAGGAAGTGAGCGCCGGCCACTGTTTCCTGGATACACCTCCTCAAACACTGCTCCTGGAAGAAATGAGCGAAGGACATCTGCTGTGAGGGTGAGACAGAATGATACACTTAAGGCAACAATAGACAGAGACATTTGCCAAATGCCAAATAAATTATATATGGAACACGTTGAGGATTTCTCATGGCTTTTTTCTCACTCTAGCTGCCATGTGGTTCTCTGTGTATGTGTGTGTGTCCAGACTGTGCACAGTTAAGAGGATGTTTGTGTTACAGCCGAGCTCTGTGACAGACAGGTCACTCTGTGGAGACTCCGGCACCAACTCTCCCACAACTACAGTAAAGCTCACATGCCCCGAAATTAACAGCAGGACATTCCCACGCTTGTTCAACCCCCCACCTCCCCACCAGCACCACCAC